>CM056050.1:365613147-366213147 GCA_029574335.1 Rana kukunoris
ACTTCTATTGCATCTGCTTAGTGCAGCGCACAAACAGTATGTAGGTTAAAGTTACTAAAATAAAAAATGACATGTATGATGTTGCTGACATTAACACAGAAGTCTGTTTTTGTGGGCCCACCCTGTATTTTTAGTTTTTTTACCTGTTAATTCTGCTGTTCTTTTTCAAATTCCTTTAGCACAACAAGCTGTGTAACAAAAGGGGCAAACTTGGTTTTTAGACAGAAACCATTTAATGCTTACAGTGGTCAGAATTCATTCACTTGGTTCAAACGTTTATCCCAAAAGGAATAAAAAACAAGTTTCTGTAACTGCTTAAAATGGAACTAAAGTTCTGAGAAGGCAGGTTCTTGCATGTCTCTTTTGCAATAAAATGAAGCAACCGGCCAGCATGCAGCTGTATTTAGAATGTACACCAAGCAAGCGCCTGTGTTGGAACAACTGAACTCCCACGCATTTGCAAGGGATGTTTTGACAATTAACCACTTAAAGACCCCCGCACGCACATATACGGCCACAAACATGGCTCGTACAGGCACAAGGGCGTAAATTTACGTCCCCGCCTGAGTGCGGTTTGGGGGTCCCATCGGGACCCCCTCCGCGGCGTGCGGATGTCCGTGTTTCCCCCCCCCCCCCCCCCCCCCCCCCCCCCCCCCCGCGATCGCTCCCAGCCAATGGGAGCGCGCTCCCAGCCTGTCACTTCCTCCTCCTGTGTTTACACAGGAAGGAGGAAATGATGTAATCTCTCATCGCAGCGCTGTTTCCCAGCGCTGCTGATGAGAGAAGACATGCCAAGTAAGTGTGCACCAACACAACACTGACACACACTCACAGGCATATTAACCCCTTTTGATCGCCCCCCCACCCCCCTGTCACAGTGTTACTGAATGCAGTGATTTAATCACTGCATTTAGTGTCAGTGTGACAGGCACTGTAAAAAACAGTTAGTGTTAGGTTCAGGATAGCCCCCCCACGCCCCCTAATAAAGTTTTAACCCCCTGATCACCGCCCTAGTTAACCCTTTCACTCCCTATTGCCAGCGTCACTAAGCGATCATTTTTCTGATCGCTGTATTAGTGTCGCTGTTCCCGCTAGGTAGCTATTTTTTTTTATTGCGATTTTTTTTTTTTTTACTAAAGACATGTGGCTAAATACATTTTGGCCTAAATGTTTGACTAAAATTTAGTTTATTTGATTTTTTTTTAACAAAAAGTAAAAAATAGTGGTTTTTTTTTCAAAAATGTCGCTCTATTTTTGTATATAGCGCAAAAAATAAAAATCGCAGAGGTGATCAAATACCACCAAAAGAAAGCTCTATTTGTGGGAAGAAAAGGACGCAAATTTTGTTTGGGAGCCACGTCGCACGACCGCGCAATTGTCTGTTAAAGCGACGCCGTGCCGAATCGCAAAAACACCTTGGGTCATTTACCAGCGTATTGGTCTGGGTCTTAAGTGGTTAAAGGAGGAGAGAATGTCTTTATGGGAAAGTTTGGCTCTTTTCACTTATTACCCAGTTGTGTTTCATCTATGCATGATTGGGTTTTTAGAATGAACTCGGATGTAGTTTGAGTGAAGATTCTTGACTCATTTAGGGCTTGTTTATATATGCAGCAAGAACTACTGCTCCTCTAAAAAGCAATCTGTGTTAAGATTGCATTTCAGAGGTGTTTTTAACAGGCAGTGAAGAAGCAATATGTTGCCTCCTCACTGCCTGTTTTAACCCTCTAAATACTGCACCGCCACTTGCATTGAATGCAGTGCAGTGTCGGCATGGGCCCCATTCATGTTTGGTGGGTGTGTGTGCGTTTTTTATTTTTTTGTCTTCCAGTGCTTTCTGTTTTTGATAGTCATTCTATCTTTCCTTGTGTATACTAAAGTGAACCTTTCGCTTTCTCGTTCTGTGCAAAGTAACAGGATCCCTTGGTAGCCCTGTCCTAAGCTATTGTTATATTCCCTGTTGACCTGTTTACTTGGTGGAGAACCCTCAGTAGATACCCCTCCTGTAAACTCGGTGATGGGTCTGTGGGAGCTACACAAATTGTAGGCGTTAGGCACTGCATAAAGTGAGGAAAAGGAGTGAGTCGTACAGTCCTCCATATCTATAAGTGCTGGGTATTTCACAGGACTGCTGTGAGGGAAAGTATCTACGCTTTGTGTTTGGGGTTGGTGGAGTGGGAAGATGACCTCTAACCTAATGGTGGTGTGCTATTGTCAACGGTGTCTTATCAGAGTGGTAAGTGCCTATGTCTCCCATTGTTTTAATCTCCTCTTGCATTTTCTCTTAGGTTATATCTGAGCTTGGTGGGAAAAATGTCGATGACCTTATCAATAACGGTTAGTATGTTTGTATGTGAATGAATATTTATACCACTGTGTTTGAGAAATACACTTCCCTTATACAGAACCATTGCCAGTAAAAAAGAGACCCTTTTTAACTGAGTCATTTTTGAACTCATGCATTAAGTTGATGTTGTGAGAAGTACAAGTTCAGAACCCCTACCCGAAGCTGAAACCACAATGTCTTTATTTTCCTAGGTGTTGTTTTATAAAGCAGCACCATAGTTCCGAAAATGACTTGGGCAATTTCCGACCTTCGCACATCTCCCCGATGCTGTGTGCTTCTCTCCCTCCTGTCTGCTTTCTGCTGCTACACTGCCTGTTCTCTCCCGAAAAGCAGAGGGATCTGTCAGGACACAGGGTGGGGGAAGGGGCCAGGGGCCAGTGAATGTCATTTACCAGTTCCTTCCTAGAGCTGGGTTCATACTATACTGCACGACAGCAGTACAACTTTCATCCTACTTTGCTCTGCTACATTGGTCCTACATTCATCCGACTTTCATGAACAGGATACTACTTTGATCCGACTTTGTGATAGTCTGACTTGTTCTTTGACCAGTCAAAACAATCCCAGAGTGAGATAAATTCCTTTTTACTGCTGCTGTAATCGCATGTCGAAAGTCGGATGGTAAGGACAAGGCTCCTTCTTTGGTCCGACTTCAATGATATTCAATGGGCTGAAGTAGGATCAAAGTCGGACCAAAGTAGTACAGGACCAGTTAAGACGGCTCTCACAGGGAAACATTGATTTTCACACATCATGCAACATGAAGAGAAAATTCATCTTTCAGCATTAGAACGACCCAAAACATACATCTAAATCAACAAAAGAATAGATTTACCTAGAAGATTAAAATTTTGGAGCGGCCCAGACCTCAATCTGATTGAAAATCTGTGGCGTGATCTGAAGAGGGCTGTGCACAGGAGATGCCCTTGTAATCTGACAGATTTGGAGTGTTTTTGCAAAGAAGAGTGGGCAAATATTGCCAAGTTAAGATGTGCCATACTGATACTCATACCCAAAAAGACTGAGTGCTGTAATTTTAATCAAAATGTGCTTCAACAAAGTATTAATTTTAAGGGTGTGCACACCATATATTTTTCCTTCCCTCCACCTAGAAGAGTTTTCATTTTGTTATTCAACCGAGTTTTATAGGTCACATTAAAGGTGTAAAAAAAATTCTGAAATTCTTTCTTTTTATACCACTGTATATACTTGTTTACACGCCTGTGTGCATAGGCACTTTACAATGGGATGTATTTTAGCTCTGTAAAAAATAAAATAAATGCTGTACTGAGCCGTGTGCAAGAGGCCTTCTCAGAGCTATGCTAGATATCCCAGGCTACACGTTTTTATACTTCAGTAAAATATCATTTGACGTTTTATTTTCTTTCTCTAAAGGCCTTTCAAAGCTGTGTTCAGTACCATCTGGGGGTGCCGTGTCTGCTGCTGCTCCTGCATCAGCTCCAGCTGCTGGAGCTGCTGCACCAGGTAATCGCCAAATGTATTTTTCCTCTGAATGTTCACGTGACCACTTGTTCCACCTGTTAGTTGCATGCTGTCTTTGGTAAAGCATTTGATCAATAAAACTCTAGGATTAGACATGGGATTGTGGTAGATATTGGTCGGACATGGCGCTTACCGGAGCCGTTAGGATCAGATCGTCTCCACCGCTACCATCAGTAGCATAAAGCACTCGGCTCCATAACATTGGATGACGGAAGCGACATGAAACGTCCCTTCTGCCCAATGGCCTGAAAGGGGGTTTATTTTAAATTTTTTATTGCATTTAGGTGTAAATATGATATCTGTGGTCTTCTTTTTTTTTTTTTGCTTAAGTTGCGCCGGCATATGAAAACTGTGTTCAAAGCACACGTGTGAGGTATCGCCACGATAGAGCAAGAGCAGTAATTCTAGCACAACAATACCTCCTCTGTAACTCAAAACTGGTAACCTGTAGAAAATGTTAAATGTCGCCAATGGAAATGTTTAATTACCGAAGTTTGACGCTAATTCCACGAGCGGGCGCAATCTTGAAGCAAGACATGTTGGCCATCAATTTACTCAGCGTAACATTCTTTCACAGTATTTATTTATTTTTTCCCCAAAAAAATTGTGCTTGTAGGACCGCTGTGCTAATACGATGTGATAAAGTATTGCAACGGCCGCCAATTTATTCTCTAGGGTGTCTGAGAAAAATATATATTTGAACTTGTTAACGGCAAATCTCAACAAGGCCCGGTCATTAAGTGGTTAATTTTATTACAAATACACACTCTATAATGCCCAATTTTTTTGTTGGGTTTTTTTTTTTTTTTTTGGTAAAAAAAAATTAAGTTATGTTGAGTAAATAGGTGCTAGAATTATTGGTCTAGCTCTGACGTTTGCAACAACTCACATCTGTGGTGCAATCAGTTTACAAATGCGTGCGGGACTTGTGTGTTTGCATTTGCACATAAGCGCAGGGGGGAGGTTGCGCGTTATTCTTTTATTTTTTTAGATCTTTTTAAACTTTTATTTTTTTGCATTAACGTTATTGCTATTACAAGGACATAAAGCGATTCATTAAGGCCTGGTTTAAAAAATAAAATAAAAAAATTGACAGTTATACTTGCGGGGTTTGAGGATGACGGTACCATGTCCACGGACACAGCCCACTCTACTTTATGAACTCAAAAGAGTGCTAATGTGGCCCTTCCTTCAGTTATCTAGCACAGCCCAGCGCTCAGGAATAAACTATTGAGATCAATTGGCAACAGATAATCTAGATAAATCACTTGTAGCAGCCACTTAAAACAAGACAATATTAAAATGAAGCAGTAAAACAAAAAAACTTTTCTAAAACATAAAGTCCCAGAGGTTTTTAAAAGTAAACTGCAGCAGCGCTACTTCCAAACAAAAGTCTGGAATCCTTCTATATATCAGTCAAGCACATAGGAAATCAGATGATGGTGCAAATTAATCCAATACACAGAGTCAGTCCTTCAATCAGTGCTCCTTTCACCAAAGGGGGGGATCTGTTCACCACGTGGGGGGTAAAAACTCCCCTTTTGGGGATGCACTCACCACAAGTCAGGAAATGCTGAGCATGGAATCTAAACTGTGTATCTTCTAGGGAAATGCACTTTTCCACCAGTCAGCCAGTATCAGGTGTTCAATCAAATATCCTTCCTCACGGCTGCTGTATGACTTGAAAAATGGCGCGAAACTCCTCCCGGTAGCGTCATTTCCTTTTAGGGAACTGTGACCAGAAATGACCTCCAGAGATTTGAGCACATAGTGATAAGCAGGCGCAATAAATTTGGCCCAATTTTTTTACATATTGTAAAAAGATAATGTTACGCCGAGTAAAATGATACCCAACATGTCACGCTTAAAAATTGCGCCCGCTCGTGGCATGGCGTCAAACTTTTACCCTTAAAAATCTCGATAGGCGATGTTAAAAAAATTCTACAGGTTGCATTTTTTGAGATACAGAGGAGGTCTAGGGCTAGAATTATTGCTCTCGCTCTAACGATCGCGGCGATACCTCACTTGTGTGGTTTGAACACCGTTTTCATATGCGGGCGCTACTCGCGTATGCGTTCGCTTCTGCGCGCGAGCTCGTCGGGACAGGGCGATTTAAAAAAAAAATTTTTTTGTTTTCGTATTTATTTGTATTCATTTTACCAATTTTTAACACTAAAATAAAAAAAAATAAAAAAATTATCACTTTTATTCCTATTACAAGGAATGTAAACATCCCTTGTAATAGAAAAAAGCATGACAGGTCCTCTTAAATATGAGATCTGGTGTCAAAAAGACCTCAGATCTCATATTTAGGCTAAAATGCAAAAAAAAATAAAAAGAGCTACGGGGATGGACGAGGGAAATTTTTTCCCTCACTCGCATCCCCGCTGACCAGACGAGCGCACCCGATCGCCTCCGCCCCTACCGACGGCTCCGTTAAGCGGCGGAGAGCGCGGGAGCGCAGCATGAGGGGGGGGGACGCTCGTCCGCCACCGATAACGGCGATTCCGCCGCGGAGACCGCCATTATCGTTTACCCGACTGCCCACAGAAGAGATGGATATCTCGGTTATGGCAGCAGCTGCTGCCGTTACCGAGATATCCATCTCTAAAGTGCCGACGTATACCTGCGGTGGGAGGTCGGGAAGTGGTTAAGGTAGGTGGGTGTAAATGGACACAAGTCCGTTTTACATCTGCTGCTCCATAGAGGTGAATGGAGGGTCCGTAAACTTCTATTATATCTTGCAGGTGTTGCGCACTTTCTGAAGGTGCAACAAATTTGCAGGTAATAACAGAAGTATATGGCTCAGTGCAAGTAACCTGCAGCTGCGGATCAGTTTGAAAGCAGCCCAGTAACCAAATACACACGTACACAATTTTTTATATATATATATATATATATATATATATATATATATATATATATATATATATATATATATATATATATATATATATATACATACATACACACACACACACACTCGCACTGAATTTAGTAGTAAAACTTACCTTTAATAACTGTCTTATATTCATGTATCGCCGCTATACAGGAAGCATCGGCTTATGTGGCTCTGCAGGCACTTTCTTCCTTTAACAGCGGTGGCATTCACAAAACTGCTGCTCTGGGATGTCGGGTTGGCAACCCGTGTTCTAGGCTTGCCAACCTCCCATCCCAGAGCAGGAGGTCGAGGGCCACTGGTTCGGCACCCCTGCTCTAGGGGCACCCAAGCAGGTGCGCTTCTGAGACACAGCTCTGTGTGTCCATTTACACACTGAGCCACAGCATGGCCCTGCCCCCTCCTGTCTACTGATTGGCTTACTGGCTGAGATTGATAGCAGTGGGAGCCATTGGCTTCTGCTGCTGCCAAATTCAATCAGGAGTGCCCGGAGAGCAAAGGCTCTCGGCCATCGCTGGATCAAGAGGGCTCGAGTAAGTATTAGGTGGGGCTGCTGTGAACAGAAGTTTTTTTAGCAAGGTCTGTGACAGGTCCTCCTTATGGAGTGATCTTGGGTCTATTAGACCCCAAATCTCTCCTCTAGCCTCCAATGTAGCCAGTCAGATACGGATTGGTCTGATTGGCTGCTTTGCTGGCCGCTAGCGGTCAGGTGAACAGTGGTGGAACCAAAAGTAAAAAGCAGTGGTAAAGGATTTTCCATTAAAACCAGTGATCAGTGGGTGCTTTAAGCGGAGCCCTGCCATTCACTAGTGAGGGGGACAAGTGCTTTCTTTTTTTTTTTTATAAAGCATCTACAATGATTTGTATCTGATTTTTAAGCATAGTTGGTCTGAAGGATTTGAATCCATAATGTTTAATTTCCTTTTTTTTTTTTTCCTCTAGCCGCAAAGAAGGAAGAAGTAAAGGAAGAATCTGAAGAGTCCGATGAAGATATGGGATTTGGGCTCTTTGATTAAATGCTTACTTGTAACTTAATAAAAATACTTTCCATCAGATTGGTTTGTCGTGTATATGTTAAACTGCTAGTGTGATCAGTTACTGGAACGTACTGTATAAACTACATTGGGGCTGGATAATGAAGTATGGTGTAAAGGAATGTTGGGGCAGGTAATCGAATGTGATCGAGGAAAATGTGATGGCAGCTGCTTTTATATTTTTTTGATTTTTTTTTGCAGTAGCCAATCATTCTACTTCTTGACAGAAGAATAAATATCTTTGGTATTGTATAGACTGCTTTTTCATGTTGAACAGTTTTTGCATTGACATCTATAGTAAGGGTATGTCCTCTTAAGAGCATGCAGAACTACAAGGATTGGATGTATTTCCTACCTGGAGTTCCTCTGCTACAGTTGACAGTGTGCATAGTTGGTGTTTTTGTATATCGTCACATGTACCCATTGAAGTGACTGGCTTCCGGTGATGCACAATTAAATCAATTCTCCTTCATAAGTTGTATCTGTCTACTCTACATCTGTTCTAAGTGCTGAATTTATAAAGCTTGTATGAGTTCACAAATCAGGGGGTAGTGAGTTTAAATTGCAGTACTCAGTGTGAAGAGCTGATTGGAGGGATGGTACACACCCACCTTTATACAGCACACAAACAGAGCTAAGGCTGTCAATCTGCTGGAGGAAAACTTGTCAGAAGTGATTCATGCTGATAAGAGGAATGATGTAGCAGACCGAAATGACAACTAGTGCTTTTAATCAAGACAAGTACACACTAGAGATGTATGCTTTGTTCATATTTCATGTCTGAGGTTTACAACTATTTTAAGCAGTAAACCGAACCACATAAGATGGTAATGTGAATAGCTTTTTTTTTTATTATTATTATTCTAAGGAGTCAACATATTTAGTTATATCGTAAACGGTGAGCCAAAATTTAAATTCAATAGTCCTGGCTAAGCAGCGCTACACGTTAATAACATGCAGAAAAAAACTAATAGTGTGAATTAGGGTTGTCCCAATACCGGTATCGGGACCGGTACCGAGTATTTGCGGGAGTTCTTGTACTCCCACAAATACCCCCGATACCTAAATATAATACTCCCACCGCCGCGTTAATCCCCCGTGCAATACAGCACGCATTACAAGCTTTCGTTTGTATACTTGTAATGCCCGCTGCACCATGTATAAACACTCCCCTTCTCGGGATTGGATGGATCAGTGTATAGACACTCCCCCCTTGCTCGGGATTGGATGGATCCATCCAATCCCGAGAAGGGGAGTGTCTCTACATGGCGCGACACGCATTACAAGTATACAAACGAAAGCTTGTATTGCACGGGGGATTAACGTGGCGGTATCATATCTACTACAGGTATGGGGGACATGCATGGCTGCAATATGTGGGGGACAGGACATGGCTGCAATATGTGGGGGGGACATGCATGGCTGAAATATGAGGGGGGACATGGCTGCATTTGGGGACACATTTAAAAAAAGTATCGGTACTTGTACTCGGTCCCAAAAAAGTGGTATCGGGACAACCCTAGTGTGAATCCAGGTGATAGCCAGAAACGATCAGCAAAAATATTTCAAACGTTCTGGTCTTGTGATATACTCATGCTTTACAAGACATAACCATTCAGTGTGCTCGGACGTAAGGAAGGAAACAATCCTCATAGCGTAAATCCTTTTCCTATTCATAAATGGAACACCTTCCCTTATTCCTATGCACTTACTAGCATTAAGTATAAAACTATTGCACTGTGTATTATGTTCTGATACTCTCACCACCACTCGTGCAGATCTGATCATTTGTGGTGGTTCCTGGGAAGAGATCAGGACACATGCAGCAAGCTGTGTGGTCAAGCCTAAACGTGTTTCGTCATTCTGTCTTTTGACAATAGGTGTGGCCTCATGGCACGGACTTGCAACATTATAGCCTCCCAATATTGCACATTAACCTCTTCTGAAAGTTGGGACACAATCCTCAGTGGCTCTCACCAGAGAACGATCAGAACTACACTGCAGACCCCATTGATTCTCACCATAAGTGGTCTTAAGCCAATCGCATTGAGTATAGGTAAGGCGGCTCCAAGGACGTCAACATGCTGAGGCTGTCCCAAAGCCGCCACCACTTGCCTGCAAATCGCTAAGGTGAGGTTATTGCATATACATATTAAAGGTCCAACAGATATTCATGTTTGATTCTTAATGTACAATTCATAAACTTTAAAGAGTAGAAGGCTGGCATGGACCACAGCAAAGTGACCCAAGCATGTAGAGAAGGCCAGGGCCTTTAAGGAGAACCTTTGCTGATTCTGCAAGAGAACAATGGAGGGCACCTGCAGTTAATGATGTTTCAGTAAAGAATGCTTATCTGCTAACACTCATCCCATTACAGGGACTTCCCTCAAAATCTTCAGATCCCTGTGTAAAAGTCTGAAAATCTCTATCATATATGGACCCGTTACCCCGATAGCCTTTAACCCCAAAGTATCCCGTAGTCCTTATATTATCACTTCCTCTGACTCTACTTCCGAAGTGGCTTGCAGGGCTGAACCTTTCTTTGAACGTGGTAATCTTATGTCCTTTGAACGTTTTTCCGCTAAATTTCCAAACCTTATTGTTTCTTCACGTAACTTTGAATTGATCACTTGTTTTTTGAATAAATTTGGTTTCACTAACATCTGGCACAGACCTAAGACCACTTTTGAATCCATCTGTATGAGAGGTACCCCAGGGCCATTTAATATCACTCATGTATAGTGTTTTGTGTTCGACAGTGGAACCACAATTGGACGATACTAATAGGAAACAGATTTAAAAATTTCAATCTCTAACGACCAATGGAATTCGGTCTTTCACCGCCTACACAAAAGGTTCATTAAACGTCCTGATCCAGGAGAATAGTTACAAGATATATTCAAGGTGGTATGTATAGAACCCCTTATATTATCAATAAATGCAGTTCAAACATATCCCCTTTGTGTTGGCGGTGTAGACTAGTGAATGGTACTCTTTTCCATATATGGTGGGAGTGCTCGGTTATCGCAGCCTTCTGGAAATCCGTCCATGATCTTATAGTATCTATCACCACTTACACCCCAGACTTTACAGCTGAACAATACCTATTACACCTCTCGTCGCTGCCCAATTCGGTTTATAAAAACTCTATTGTCATTCATCTTATCAATGCGGCCAGGTTGTGTATCCCCGTTCAGTGGTCACATACTTCCCCCCCTAAAATTTCTGACTGGATACGCAAAGTTGACCATATCGCATATATGGAAGACTTGATATCCCATTCTAAAGACTCTTCTAGGACCTTCCGAGATAAATGGGCATGTTGGTCTCGCGTCACAGAGTCTGCAGAATACCATACTTTAAAGCGGAGTTCCACCCAGGAAAACAACATTTGCCCATTTTGTTTAAAAAAAATTCAACAAAAAAAACCTGAAAAAAAAAAATACTCACCCGAAATACCTGTTGCTATGCGGAAGTCCGTATTCTGCCTCTTCCACACCGCGGTGTCCTTTCTTCTGCTTGTGAATGGGGCGCGCTGCTTTCTGGGAACTGTGTGTGTTCTCAGAGAGCAGCGCGCCCATTCACTAGCCAGCGTGAGACTCACGCAGGCGCAGTAGGAAATGGGCAGTGAAGCCGTACGGCTTCACTGCCTGTTTCCCATAGTGTGAATGGCGGCGTGGGACCGGCGTCGGGGGGGCCATCAGCGCGGGCAAGTAGGACAAGGTAAGTGTCCTTATTTAAAGTCAGCAGCTACACAGTTAGTAGCTGCTGACTTTAGAAAAAAAAATCGTGGCTGGAACACCCCTTTAATGTGCTCTTAGAGGAATCCTGAATCTGATATAATACTTCGGTTACTCTTCTCTCTAATTTTATATTGTTTTTGTTTTAAATTAATTCTACAGAGGTGGTGCTCTCAATCCTTCCTTGCCTTTACCTTTCCTTGTTTTTTCCTTTTCCCCTTTTGAGTGATTTATTGTGTACTATATGACGTTATGGTGTATCCATGGATCACTGATTTGATGTTATGAGCTTCACGATGTGTTTTTTTTTTTTTTTCTGTTTCCTTTTAATGCATTGTTATTTTGCTCAATTTACTGTGTACATTGTGATATTGCTATCCTGTCTGTACCTATTTATCTTATAACCCAATAAACATAATTGTAAAAAAAAAAAAAAAGAATGCTTATCGGTCTCCGAAATGTCACCATAAGAGGACAGGAGAACAAGTCCAGTCAGGAAAATCTGCTAGTTCAAAACTTCCAGCCAAGTTAGTAGGCCCTTTGTCGGTAGTGCCTGTCTGGGTTGAAGGAGTTTACAGAAGAGCCCTTTTTGACTCGGGTGCTCAGGTTACTTTGCTGACCAGATTTTTATGAGAGGTATTTGTCTTTTATACCCCTAAAAAAGTTGGACGATATCGAGATCCAAGGGTAGTCTTCAAATGGAAGACTACCCTTGTAATGGCTACCTGCGGATCATGTTATCCATGGAAGTAGGGTTGTCCCGATACCACTTTTTTAGGACCGAGTACAAGCACCGATACTTTTTTTCAAGTAGTCTCCGATACCGAATACCGATACTTTTTTTTTTTTTTAAATGTGTCCACAAATGCAGCCATGTCCCCCCACAAATGCAGCCATGTCCCCCCACAAATGCAGCCATGTCCCCCAACATATGCAGCCATGTCACCCCCATATATGCAGCTATGTCACCTCCATATCCCCCATATATGCAGCCATGTCACCCCCATATATGCAGCCAGTTCCCACATACACAAATGCCGCATCGCCGCTTAGTTAATACGGGCGGGGAAGATAACAGCTTTCATTTGAATAGCTGTATTGTTTCCTGCCGCACCGCGTATAGACACTCCCCCTTGCTCGGGATCTGTCCAATCACGAGCAAGGGGGAGTGTCTATGTGCGGCGCGGGGGGAGTGTCTATGTGCGGCGTGGCGGGAAACGATACAGCTATTCAAATGAAAGCTGTTATCTTCCCCGCCCGTATTAACTAAGCGGCGGGGATGCGGCGATGGTGCGGTGCGGCGCGGCGGCGGCGGGGGGCGAGTATTTTATTTAGGCAAGTACTCCCGCAAATACTCGGTATCGGTCCCAATACCGATACTGGTTGTCAGGGACCTGCCGCTGGCTCCCGACGCGCCCCTGGTGTGCGCGCGTGTGCACGCGCTCGTGCGCCGGTGGTGCGCGCGCACGGAGGGAGCGCGCACGTGCACGTTAGCGTGAGTTTGTCGCCAATGTGCCTTTGAAAGACAGACAGATGCAGCAGCCTCTTGCTGTCTGATCTGCAGTATCTACGTGACTAATCTGTATCCTGATTAACCAGTTTCTATACCGACCCGGCTACGTCTGACTATCCGAATCTCTCCAAACCCGACCTCGGCCCGCCTTGACCCTGCCTACTGCTACTACTGTTGCCAGACCTTCTGCCTGAATACCGACTACGCCTGCCTGCTGAACCCCCTGTCTGCTCATGTGTCTGACCCGGCCTGCCTGACCCAGCCTCCGTCTAGTCCACTTGTCTTACTCTGCTCTGCACCAGTTCCAGAGTCGCTTGTCATCCGCACCAGAGTCGCTTGCCAAGACGCACCAGAGTCACTAACCATCCGCATCAGCTCCGGAGCTGCTATCTCCCGCATCAGAGTGCCTGCTCTCCTCCTTGTTCCAGCGACCCGGAAGAACCAGCGCCGTGCTGACCTGCACCATCATCCAGGCACCCTTACCCCGCTGCGCTCCCAAGTCCGCTGTTCCCAAATCCAGCGGCTCCCGAGCCAGAGCTGTACGAGAGGCCGCCTCCTGCGACTAGGCTCTGACGACCAGGTACACCTTCATACATAACACTGGTATCGGTATCGGGACAACCCTACATGGAAGATTGGTCAGCCTCACACTGGCTATTTTGTGTCCTAGGTTGCCAGGATCCACAGGAAGTATGCTAATCGTAGGGACAGACACAGATATGAAGAGGCTGTTAGCCCCTGTTGTCCTCAGATGTGACCAGAAGGATTTGCCCCCCTTAATGTCCAGGCCATTTTTTGCAATACGTCACTGAGTCGCTTTAACTGCGTGGTTGTGCGACACTACCCAAACAAATAATGCTTTATTTTCCCACAAATAGAGCTTTCTTTTGGTGGTGAATCAAAAAAAAGGAAGGGAGGAAAAGAGAGGGGAAAGGGGGGGGGGGACAAAAAAACACGGGGAAAGCACTCACATTAGCCACATCCGTATATGGTAGAAGAGGAGAAACAATCGCTAAAAGTAGTAATTGATGGTCGGACTTTGAGGCAAGACGGAAGTATATATAAAAAAATATTTTATTACAGAATAGAAAAATATACAACAATAATGAAAATAAAACCATATGAATTGATAAATAGATATGGACAAAATCCTTTGAAGTCGCCTACGCGTTTCACCGTTGGGCTTCCTCAGGACAAGACAAAAGGGATTTTTGACAATGTACAGGTATTATTTCATAGTCTGAAACAATATATATTACATTAGCACAACATTACAACATCTTTAACCACTTAAAGACCCCCGCACGCACATATACGGCCACAACATGGCTCGTACAGGCACAAGGGCGTAAATTTACGTCCCCGCCTGAGTGCGGTTCGGGGGTCCCATCGGGACCCCCTCCGCGGCGTGCGGGGGTCTCCCTACCTCTGGGAGCGATCCGGGATCTGCGGGCGGATGTCCGTGATATCCGCCCCCCCCGCGATCGCTCCCAGCCAATGGGAGCGCACTCCCAGCCTGTCACTTCCTCCTCCTGTGTTTACACAGGAAGGAGGAAATGATGTATTCTCTCATCGCAGCGCTGTTTCCCAGCGCTGCTGATGAGAGAAGACATCACAATTAAGTGTGCACCAACACAACACTGACACACACTCACATAGGCATATTAACCCCTTGTGATCGCCCCCCCCCCCCCACCCCCCTGTCACAGTGTTACTGAATGCAGTGATTTAATCACTGCATTTAGTGTCAGTGTGACAGGCACTGTAAAAAACAGTTAGTGTTAGGTTCAGGATAGCCCCCCCACCCCCCCTAATAAAGTTTTAACCCCCTGATCACCGCCCTAGTTAACCCTTTCACTCCCTATTGCCAGCGTCACTAAGCGATCATTTTTCTGATCGCTGTATTAGTGTCGCTGTTCCCGCTAGGTAGCTATTTTTTTTTTATTGCGATTTTTTTTTTTTACTAAAGACATGTGGCTAAATAAATTTTGGCCTAAATGTTTGACTAAAATTTAGTTTATTTGATTTTTTTTTAACAAAAAGTAAAAAATAGTGTTTTTTTTTCAAAAATGTCGCTCTATTTTTGTATATAGCGCAAAAAATAAAAATCGCAGAGGTGATCAAATACCACCAAAAGAAAGCTCTATTTGTGGGAAGAAAAGGACGCAAATTTTGTTTGGGAGCCACGTCGCACGACCGCGCAATTGTCTGTTAAAGCGACGCAGTGCCGAATCGCAAAAACACCTTGGGTCATTTACCAGGGTATTGGTCCGGGTCTTAAGTGGTTAATGATTTTCAAAAGAATAAAAAGTACACCACATATTTACGTCACCTAGAACACCATGGTGGATATAGCCATCCAGAGTATCTGAAGCATTCCTTAGGGATATATAGAAATATCAAAAAGATTTTTTGTAGATGTTCCAAATGTATCAAAAATGTGTCGACCATCTAATAAGTAGAAAAATGCAGAAAATGTTATGAAATTGTAAAAAAGAAATTAACTACAAGCAAAAAGATTGTACGGCCATTTCAAGGTGAAGGAGGAGGGGACAAGGGAAAAAAGGGGGGGGAAGGAAAGGACAAGAAGAGAGGGAGGGGGGAAAGGTATACATAAAACCATACCAGTAGCAGGAATAACACCTGCAATGGGACTCCAAAGATATTCTTTTGGTAGTATTTGATCACCTCTGCGTTTTTTATTGTTTGCGCTATAACTATAAACAAAAAAAGTGACAATTTAAAAAAATATATATTTTTCTCTTTTTGCTATAATGCATATCCCATTTTTCTTTTTTTTAAAACATTTTTTTCATTAGTTTAGGCCAGGGGTCTCAAACTCAAATTACCTGAGGGCCACAAGACAAGTTTTTATATCCCATGGGGGGCCGCATGCATACTTTCCAACTTCAAAAACAGTACTGGTGTCAGCGGACGCATTATTAACCCCCCAGCACTGGTGTGAGCGGACACATTATTAACCCTGACCACTACACTGCACACTGACCACTACACTACACACTGACCACTCACCATCAGGGTATGGCACATCACGGTACAGGACATGGCACATCAGGGCACAGCACATCTGGACAGGGCACATGGCACATCAGGGTACATGGGGCACAATCAGAGCACATCAGGGCACAATCAGGGCACACACGAGCACACCAGGGCACATACGAGCACACCAGGGCACATGGGGCATATCAGGGCACATACGAGCACAGCACATCAGGACAGGGCACATGGCACATCAGGGTACAGGACAGGGCACATGAAACAGCACATCAGGGTACAAAGCCCAGCACATCAGGGTACCCCATGTACCCTAATGTGCTGGGCTTTGTACCCAGATGTGCTGTTTCATGTGCCCTGTACCCTGATGTGCCATGTGCCCTGATGTGCTGGGCTTTGTACCCTGATGTGCTGTTTCATGTGCCCTGTACCCTGATGTGCCATGTGCTCTGTCCTGATTTGCTGTGCCCTGACGTGCCATGTCCTGATGTGCTGTGCCCCATGTGCCCTGATGTGCTCTCATGTGCCCTGATGTGCTCCATGTTCCCTGGTTGTGCCCTGATGTGCGCTCATGTGCCCCATGGCACATCAGGGTACATGGGCCACATCAGGGCACATGGGGCACAATCCGAGCACATCAGGGCACATGGGGCATATCAGGGCACATGGGAATATAAGGGCACATACGAGCACACCAGGGCACAATCAGGGCACATGAGAGAACATCAGGGCACATGGGGCACATCAGGGCACATCAGGGAACATGGGGCACATGAGAGCACATCAGGGCACATGGGGCACATCAGGGAACATGGGGCACATGAGAGCACATCAGGGCACAGCACATCAGGACAGGGCACATGGCACATCAGGGTACAGGGCCCAGCACATCAGGGTACATGAGGCACATGAGGGTACGTGGGGCACATGAGGGTACATGGGGCACAATCAGAGCCCATCAGGGCACATCAGGGCACATGAGAGCACATCAGGGCACATGGGAGCACATCAGAACACAATCAGGGCACATAAGATCACATGAGAGCACATCAGGGCACATGAGAGCACATCAGGACAGGGCACATGGCATTTTTTATTATATATATATATTTTTTTTTACTAGTAATGGCGGTGACCAACGATTTATTTTATTTATTTATTTTTTTACGGGACTGCGACTGCTGTGGACGGATTAGACACTTTTGTGACCATTCACATTTATACAGCAAACAGAGCTAAAAAAAATAGCTACTGATTACTGTAGAAATGTCACTGTCGGGGAAGGGGTTAACGCTAGGATGCGATCAACAGGTTAAATAGGGAGGGTTGGGGGGGGGGGATAGGACCATCTGAAGGAGGAGACAATTGCTGATCCTAATCAGTAGGAACAACAGATCTGTCTTTCCTCCCCTGACAGAAAGGAGATCTGTCTATTTACATCAACAGATCTCAGTCCCGTCTCTGTCAGGAGCGATCGCGGGTGGCTGGTGAGCATTACACCCGCCTGCCACGTGCACTGGCTTCGGCTTTGCGGGCCCCCTAGAGCTCTTAAATTAGCCAACGTACAGTTATGGCAATTCTCCCAGGGGAGCCAACCAGCCACAATATAATTGCAGTGTCTGGTCCAGTGGTTAACCTGTTTTTCTTCTGCGTGTATTTTAAAACACTGGTCCCCAACATTTTTGGCACCAGGAACCGGTTTTGTGGAAGAATATTGTTCCAAGGCCCGATAATTTTATATAATATAATTTTTAGGCCACTATTATTTGCGATCTCAAGCAGTTGATCCTCTTCTAGCATGGACAAAGTGGATTCACCTGGCTTATTCACAAATGGGTTACAGATCCATTCCTTTCCAGTTCAGGGGTCTTTTGTGGTTGGGAAGTAATGCTCAAATTCTTTTGAAAGCTGAGAGGTGTGATCATGGACCAGCTTGGTGAACGAAGGTACTGGCTCAGTCTCTTTCAAAAGCTCCGATAGTGTTTGAAACATGTCAAAAATGCCATTATTCAGTCTGGAGTGGCTCTTGTAAAGCCCAATACACACGGCCAGTTTTCCCATTGGGAAAACTGCCATGAGAGCTTTTGGCCTGGAAAACCGGCCGTGTATGCTCCATCGCAGTTTTCGCGACAGGAAAAAAAAGAACCAGCGCTCTTTTTTTTCCGCCAAAATTCCCGGCGTTTTTTTACCCAGCAGTTTACCTATGGGCTTTTCCTATGAGAAACACTGTGATGGACCATACAGACGGCCGGGAAACCCTTATGTGTGTACGAGGCTTAACTCAAACACTCTGCTCAGTGCTCTACCTTGGACCCCGCAGACATGCTCTACCTGGCTGAAGTTGCGCACCATGCGGAGCTCTACTCTGACATAGAGAGGGATTCCAGTAGCCGCTGGGTCCCAAACCTTTTCTGAAAGGATCCCAGGCTGGGAGCTGTACGGTGGGGGATCAGCTTGAGGAGAATCCAGAGGCAGGTGATCCAATAGGGCTTGAACGAACCATCGGGGATCCAGTGGCGTTCCGGCTGCCAGGCCCGTGGCAGGGGTCTGTCTGTGGGCACTTTACCCATTCCGACTGGAGTGGCGACGAACTGAGTTCATCATTGCGGAGAGCAAGACTGCTCCCTTCTTCTTCATATTCAAGGCCTGATACTCAAGCTCTTTCTCTCTGCTCATCAACCTTTCCTGTCCTGTACCATGTTTATGAAGGCCATGTTGGGCCTTGGAATAAAGCATTGAAGAAAAACCCAACTAAAGACTGGACATTCGCTCTCTGTTTCAACTCACAAGTATCACCCCTAGACATCTGCCAGGTAACACAACACGTCAATCCCACTTATACTCATCGGCTCCTGAATGGGGTAGCGCTACACGCAATTTATTTATCTTTTTTAAAGTCAGCAGCTACAAACACTGTAGCTGCTGACTTTTAATAAGGACACTTACCTGTCCTAGGCGCCCGCAATGATGGGCCCCTCCCCGATGCCGTTTCAGATCATTGTAGGTCCTGCGCCGCCATCCTCAGTAAGAGAAACAGGCAGTGATGCTTGCAGCGTCACTGCCCGTTTCCTGCAGCGCGCCCCATTCACCAGAATGAGGATGCAGAAGAATACCCACCACGGATAAGGAAGAGGCAGATTAGGAACATCAGCATAGCAACAGATATTTCGGGTACCAAGTAAAAACGTTTTTTTTTTTTCATTTTTTTTTTTTGGAAGCATTTTCCTGTAATCTTTTTTTCAGGGCTGAACTTCACTTTAAAGACCAAGTTCAGCTGTTGGGAAAAAAATAATGAATGCACATTTATAATCTTTTCCCACAGGAGCCTGGAAATCAGTGATCACTAGAGTAGACCACGGGTTCAATGCTAAGTCCCTGCAGACTTTTGGTATAGCTGTTTGCCCATACCTCCAGTACAAGCAGACAGTTCTGGAAGAGCAGGAAGATCAATGAACTACAGGGGAGCTCACCAGCACCCTTGCAAGTTATTCAGAACAACAAGCCATTTGTTGAAATAGTAGAAGGTAGTTGTAGTTCACTCACACTTTTTAAATTGTGACAGCGAATGCTCCTATAAGTGAACTTATCCTTTAAGGCTCCGGTGCAAATTTGCCAAGGAGTCCTGTGTGTCTTTTGGTCCGCTACAGGCCCAAATTCAGCCACAATATGTGTAAACCCCGTTCTTCACTGTGGCGCCATCATCGATCGTGTGTTCCCTAATATAGGGACCCACAATCAATGACGTCACACCTACAACCACACCCCCCTACAGTTAGATTAGGTCACACTTAACCCCTTCAGCGCCCCCTTGTGGTTAACTCCCAAACTGCAATTCTCATTTTCACAGTAAACAACGCATTTTTAATGCATTTTTCGCTGTAAAAATGACAATGGTCCCAAAAATGTGTCAAAATTGTCCGAAGTGTCCGCCATAATGTTGCAGTGACGAAAAAAAAAAAAAAATCGCTGATCGCCGCCATTAGTAGTAAAACATTTTTTTTATATAAAAATGCAATAAAACTATCCCCTATTTTGTAAACGCTATAAATTTTGCGCAAACCAATCGATAAACGCTTATTGCGATTTTTGTTTTTTACCAAACATAGGTAGAAGAATATTTATCGGCCTAAACTGAGAAAAAAAATGTTTTTATATACTTTTGGGGGATATTTATTATAGCAAAAAGTAAAAAATATTGACTTTTTTTCAAAATTGTCGCTCTATTTTTGTTTATAGTGCAAAAAAAAATAAAAAAAACACAGAGGTGATCAAATACCACCAGACGAAAGCTCTATTTGTGGGAAAAAAAGGTCGCCAATTTTGTTTGGGAGCCACGTCGCACGACTGTGCAATTGTCAGTTAAAGCGACGCAGTGCCGAATCGCATAAACTGGCCAGGTCCTTTAGCTGCCTAAAGGTCCGGGTCTTAAGTGGTTAAGGTGAAAAAACACAAAACTTTACAACCAATTTAAGGTGGGTACACACTAAGAAAGTTGGGTGATCATCCAGTGTTCCCCAGTGTTTCACAGCCAGTCGAAACCAAGGATGCAAATAATGTTAAAAATTCTTGTACGACAAAGGCTTTTTTTGTTGTCGTTCATTGTTTCTGATCATGCGCACTTTTCTCTTATGAAAATGGCACGAAAACAGTACACATTAGGCTCGATTTACACCTATGCATGTTGCTTTTGAGCGCTTTTGCAGTGCTTTTTGCGGTGCTTGCTGCGTTTTTGGATGTGCGTTTTTACCGCGATTCTACCGCGATTTGCGTTTTTTTTTTTTTTTTAGCCATCAGTTTTTTTTTTACATTTCCTTTAACAACCAGCTATAAACAGGTTAAAAGAAAAACGCAAAACATGGCAAAAGTCGCTGCAAAATCGCAGTAAAATCACGAAAAAACACAGTACTTGCGTTTTTGATGCAGGTCCATTGGATTCTATTCATGCAAAATGCTGCTTTTTGCAGGGAAAAAAGTCCCCGACCCTTTCCAAAAATGCAGAGGCACAAAAAAGCATTGATGTGAACTTGTTCCATAGGAAACCATGTTAAAAAATTTCCCTGCAAAATCGAAAATCGAACAATCATGCCTTGTACAGAATTTTTCTTACGATTTTCTTACAGTGTGAAGCCTACTTTAAACTGACCATACATGGTTCAATTTTTTGAGGCTGAATGAAAAAAATGTAACCGATTCCCTCATCCACACATTGGAATGAGATTCCTCCTTGCCGTGCTATTGTATTTTGACAGTAGGGAGACTCCCACTGCTGTCAGAATACACAGATCAGTGCTGCAGCCTATTGTCTGTAGCATTGATAGAGCAGCTTTAATTTGACTGGGTGGGATAAACAAAAGTCAATCGGTAGATCGACTTCCATTAAACCACAGTGGGCACACATGGATCAGAATTCGCCCAGTCCCTGCTGAACTGTCCAAATTAGGCTGGGTACACATATGTCTGGCTGCGGTTTACAGTCCAGAGTTTGGTGCATTTCTGTTCACTGGTTCAGGTGTGAATTTTCACCTGAACCGGACCTAAAAACGCACAGGACCCTTTTCAAAAGCTGCATCGTGGCTGCCCCAGACATGTGTGAACTGGCTCCATTGAAAGCCACTCACAATCACATGTGAAAAAGGCTTCTGCGCTGCTAAATCAGTGACGTCTTCCTAAATAAACAGTGTATAAAATTGCAACAACTATGCTGTGTATACACAACAGCAATAATGAAACAATAGTGAATAAGGGAATTGCGCAAAAAATATTATATATAAATAAATATATATAAAGACACATAATAACAAGGTGTAGATAAGTGATATAGTGATAAATCTAAATAATGAAATTAGACTATAGAGATAGTGTGAGGCCGCGTACACACGGCAGAGAACCTCGACGGGCAGAACACATCGTTCCGCCCGTCGAGGTTCTCTGCCGGCCGTCGAAATCGGCGACCCGCCCGTCGGGAATGGCAACCAGCCATTCATCCAGGTGGGCCGTCGAGCAAATAGAGAGCGTGCTCTCTATTTCTGCTCGACGGGCTTCCCGACGGGAAGCTCGCCGAGGGCGAACACACGGCCGAGGTCCTCGCTGGAATGCAGCTTCCAGCGAGGTTCTCGCTGGTTTCCAGCGAGAACCTCGGTCGTGTGTACGCCGCCTCAGAGTCCATAGGTGAAATGTGCAGAAAGGCTGCTGAAGAAGATATCCTCAAATCCCAAGGGGAATGGAAAATCCACCAAAGACACCGGTCTGGTCTCCTAGAACTCTCACCTCAATGGGGGATAAAAACAGCAATCAATAAGCCAATGTCCACTACACTCCAACCTCCTCGATATCACCTTGTCCAAGCAAACGGGTCCCTTAACAGAGTAACTCCGAGTACCTGTATGTTCTCAAACTCAGGGGACTCTGGCTTTCACAGTGAGAAGGCTGGGCAGGAGTTTTTCAGGCGCTATTCTTAGCGCTGTACCGCCTGAAAAACTCCTCAGTGTGAAAGGCGTCTAAGAGTAGTGATCCCCGCGCTATAATTAGAAAAAAACAAACAGAAGGCGCCTCCTGGTTAAGCGCTGTAAAGTTTTAATAAATCACAAATAACAGTGCACACTTACATTAAAAAAGCATGAAATCCAATGTGGGGATACAGTCCAAAACTATCCCAAATTGAAAGGGATGTGACGTCCAACCATGCCAGTTGTTGTGCTGATGGTGCCGCCGGGTGGAAACATCCTGTGGTGTTTTCATTCAGCTGATCGAGGTTAGCTAGGATAGTGGGACCCAGGGCGCAGCGTGAGCCTTGGTGACGTCACTGGATGTGCAACGACGTTTCCGTCGGAGAGCGCGCTTCTTTCTCAAGCAATGGGAATTGCCTATAATTATATTGTATTTTTCTGTGTTTAAATTGCCTAATTGACTGTTGCTGTGGTAAAAGATGTAGGTGTCTTTAAGATTGTGTACCCATCGCTATGTCCACATCAACAATGTTTTACAAAAATTACAATGACTTATAAATACAAGTGCAAATTAACCAAAACAAAAAAAGTAAACAAAAAAAAAAACATACACACACACATATATATGTTTTTTGTTTGGTTGTTTGTTTGTTTTTGTTTTTTTGTTTACTTTTTTGGTTTTGGCACTTAAGATTAAGGCTCCTTACACACGGAGCGGTCCATTTTTCGGTCCGCTCCGTGTGTCCGTCAGCTCAGCGGGGGGTCTCCGCTGAGCTGTCGGGCGGACAGGGCGGTCCCCGCACACTGTGCAGGGACCGCCCCGTCTCTCCTCCGCTCTCCCCTATGGGGAGTCGGATGGAAACGGACCGTCTGTCCGTTTGCATCCGATCCGTTTGGCCGGACGGAAGAAAAATAAGACATTCGTCTGGCGGACGTTAGCGGATGCATCATCCGCTAACGGATCCGCTCCCGTAGGGGTTCATTACAAGTCCGTAAACGGACTTGTAATGAACGGATGAACGGTCCGCTAGTGTGAAAGGACCCTAATTTGCACTTGTATTTATAAGTCATTGTAAACAAAAAAAAACATACATGCACACACATATATATACATATATATATATATATATATATATACATATATATATATATATATATATATATATATATATATATATATATATATATATATATATATATATATATAGGCCCAGATTCACAGAGCGATTACGCCTGTCTAACTGGTGTTAGACAGGAGTAATTTCAAATTTTGCGCGCCGTATCACTAGTTTGAATCCTCAAACCATGATACGGCGGCTTCGGGCTTTGATCCGAGAGGCTTACGTCTTCGTAAGCCTTCGGATCTACGCTGCAAACTTTTTGCGGCCGCTGGGAGGAGTCCGCATCGTTTTCAGCGTCGGGATATGCAAATGACTTTTTACGGCGATCCACGAAGATACGAGCGGCCTTCGCAATCGCTTACGTCATTTTTTTGCTACGTACTGTTAGACCAGCTATTTGCTGGTCTAACGGTGCGTAGCCCATGTTAAGTATGGCCGTCGTTCCCGCGTCGAATTTAATTTTTTTTTTCTTTTACGTAACTCGTTCGGGAATAGGAATGTCCGTAAACGACGCTACTCAAAAAAAAATGACGTAACGACGTGATTTCGCGCAATGCACGGCGGGAAATTTCTGAACGGAGCATGCGCAGTTCGATCGCCGCGGGAACGCGCCTATTTTAAATGCTTCACGCCCCCTACTCGCGTAGATGGCTTTCGCCGGGAGAAATACACTACGCCGCCGTAGTTTACTGGACAAAATCTACCGGGATTCCACGTAGAGCCAGGTGAAATACGGCGGCGTAGAGTATTTCTGATACTCTACGCGAATCTAATTGTATGTGAATCTGGCCCATAGTGTTTTTTGTTCCTTTTTTTTTTGTTTTGTCACTTAAGATTAATTAATTTTAAGTGTCGAAACCAACAAAAATTTCTACATATAAATATATATATATATGGAACATGTTTTTTTTTTGTTCCTTTTTGTTTTTTGTTATGGCACTTGCACTTGTATTTATGATAAGTCATTGTGATTTTTGTAAAACGTTGTTGATGTCGAGACACACGTTATAACACAATCTTAAAGGAAAATGTGAATTACTTCCGAATAAAGTAAGGTACGAACCTGCAAAAAGGTGTACTACAATCCTTGCAATGAAAAGACATCGACTTGAATGGATTGACCTTATCTCTGAAATAAAAAAATAAAATAAAAATGTAATTCCTTATTAATATTGATTGTAAACACAAAGGAAAATAAATAAAATGTGCGAAGGCTATCTGGGGTTGATCAAACCATAATACCTATCACAAGACCAGCAGCAGTAGCCTTGAATCCTGTTCTCAATGTAATTAAGCATGCCAGTTATGCACATAGCAATGGTTAAAGCTCTAAAGGGGGGGTGTATCTGAAATATGACACAAGGGGCGTACAAAAACAGGACCAGCAGCAACAAACGACTGCTACAACCAGACCAGTTACCTATCAATCAGCTTATGTAACAAGCAGAGGTAATTTAAATGGACATGGACTACAAAAAAGGCTGACGATTTTTTACACTTCATGTGGTAGACAGATGACCAGTTTTAGTCTCCTAAAAGTCCTAGATGGTGTGTTTTGCCATCAAGAAAGCAGCAGTTAACAGTCTGCCATGGCAAAGAAGACAGATCCTGAAAACAACCCCCTATCTCTCTCATTCTCTGGGAGTGGATTTTTGGCTTTGTATCAGATTGGAGCAGTGAAAGCTCTTCTGGACCTGGCCCCTGAAATCCTGAAGTCTGCTCCCAAGGTGTATGGAGCCTCAGCAGGATCTTTGGTTGCAGCTGCGGTGGTCTTCAACGTGAACCTCGGTATGGAATGTTTATGTATTATAACATATTGTGAGCACAAAATCCAAATTTTATATAATAAGATGTTTTAATATATATATATATATATATAATATATATATATATACAGCTTTTTACAATCATTATTCATTGCATAATTTTATTTAGATCGGTGAATGCGTTAAAAAAAAATATATATATATATAAACGCATTCACCGATCTAACTAAAATTATGCAATGAATAATGATTGTAAAAAGCTGAATGTATCTCCAGGACAATCGTTTCTTTATGCCGTCTTCCCACTTGTACAGTGAGATGGCACTAAAACATACATTGCGGTGCCCTTAAAAAGATATATTTGCACAAAGCCTCTAATACATTTTCTTCCTAAAATGTGCTTACATTCAGTGACTTTCATCAAAAATATTCACAAGCTGCTCGACAAAATATTAGCTTCCAGAGGTCAAATTCACATCTAATTATTGTAACAAAAAAGGATTTGCAACTTGTGTGAACATTGAGGTTTTTACAGACTCTCATTCCACTAGACAATGAAGAGTGAGATAACGTGCAGGCCCAAATCTAAACCAGCAGCTCCTTTGGGGGTAGTGCTACACGTATATTGTTTGTTTCTAGTTTCTTTTTACTTCCCTTGCTTTATACTTATACTTGCCGTTCTTTTGAATGGCAAGAACGCGGTGACGTCATCGACCACGACGAGCATGCGCTCCTCACATTCGATGTTGTCGCCACCATCTTGCTACACTATGCCTTGAAAGCTACTGCGCATGCGCCGAAGTCTCTTCGAGCATACGCAGGTTTCCATGGAGGCAGGTAAGTATACACACGCTTTGGGTTTCTCGGCCGAGAATCCTGACGAGAAAATAGAGAGCAGGTTCTCTATTTTTCTCATCTAGATTCCCGGCAGTTTTCTCGACGAAAAACCATACATATGCTGGCCATACACTATACGAAAATTCGGCCGAAAATCGGTCGTAAAGAAAGATCTTTTGTTTTTCGGCCAGTTAATGGGCACAAAATCGAAAATCGTTTGGACGTTTTTTGAGCCGAAAAAACGAAGGACAAGTTTGGAAATTTTCTGACGAACGAACAATAAATCGGAAGGTTAATGTGTTTCCCGTCCGAACTTTCTGCACTAGGTATATGTAAAAAAAAACTTTTTTTTTTTTTTTTATGTCCACTGAACGATTTATCGGCACTATCGTTTGCACTCACGAAAGAACTTTCGTTTTTCGAAAGTTCGTTCGGACGATTTTTTGTGGAGTGTATGGCCAGCAATACGCTCGTGTGTGTGTGTATGAGGCTTGACATTTTTGCCCATTCTTCTTTGCAAAATTCCTCAAGCTCTGTCAGATTGGAGCATCTGTGAACAGTAAATTTCAAGTCTTGCCACAGATTCTCAACTGGATTTAGGTCTAGACTTTGACTGGGCCATTCTAACGGATGAATATGCTTTTGATCTAAACCCTTCCATTGTAGCTTTGGCTGTATGTACCTTGAGCTGTGCTACCCAATGTGGGATAGACCCCACCCCCCCTCTAGCTACGCCACTGCCGCCATCCTCTTCGCTCCTGTACAGAACTCCTCTCTCCTCCCATACAGAGCTCCAACCACCCCCTAGCCCCCCCCCCACATAACAGAGGTACTCCTTCCTTCACTGTAAAAGGCTCCCCCTACCCCGTGCTTGCACAGGGATGCATAGAACACCTGTGTATATCCCTGTGCAGGTAAACGCAGCCCTCTATGGGCATATGCTTTAGTACACTCGTGTGAATGAGGCCATACCTACAATCTATAGATGGAAACCAAAAGGCTTTTTAAAGAAAACATGTATTGATAATATCAACTTGATCACTTATATGTATATAAAAAAGAAAAGAAAAACTATACATTCCCTTGAAATTTGTTAGGAGAATATGTTGTCTCATGTAGCCACAATAAAAACATGTAATTTAAAACTGCTTTGTACAATGGTAAACATCAGTATATAAATATTTGTTCAATGTTGATTACATACAGCCAAATTCTAAACTAACGAGCATGTCAATGACCTGAACTTATAAATAAGAAGATAAACACAGTTGTATATTCTTCCAAATTCCCTTCTGAATACAAATCTTCTCCATACCTCGCAACTTTTTGAGATGGGAATGAGGGACACCTATCTGCAAAAATATGCAGGCATAGGAAACACCCCTGACCACGCCCCCTTAACCGCTTCCATACAGGGCATTTTCACCCCCTTCCTGCCCGGACCAATTTTTAGTATTCAGCTCTGTGACACTTTGAATGACAATTGCGCGGTTGTGCGACGTGGCTCCCAAACAAAATTGCGGCCCTTTTTTTCCCACAAATGGGGCTCTATTTTAGTGGTATTTGATCACCTCTGCGGTTTTAATTTTTTGTGCTATAAACAAGAGGAGCGACAATTTTGAGAAAAAACACAATATCTTTTACTTTTTGATTTAATAAATATCAATATGTTTACACACACAGATCCACATTCCTGCCATGATTGCGGGCAATCGTGGGTGCCCGGCAGACATCACGGGCACGTGCACCGGGTCCCGAGCAATGTGGCGGGGGCGCGCGCGCCCCCTAGTGGCTGGAAAAGCAAGGACGTCATATGAAGTCCAGTCTGAAGGACGAAAGTTTCCCGCCGATGTCATTTTACTATGACTCGGTAGGGAAGAGGTTAAAGGAGAATTGTACAAAAAACAAGATTGGTTAAACTCACAAGTGCTTTTTTTATTTTATTTTTATTTATTATTACCACTGCTATTCCTTTTTATATTGGCTTTTGGAATTTACAAATGCAGCAATTTAGAGATCAGGTGAAAGGTTTAGCACTGGGAAACACTTTTTTTTTTTTAAATCAGAAAAGGTTTTTATTGAAAATAGGCAGAAATAAAGTAACATACACAGACAGATCAACAATATCATGGTACAGCTTCACATTTTATACAGAACACGTGACAGTACAGAATTCGTATACAAAAATATATTTGGATCATAAAAGATATCTGGAGTGCATATAGGAAGAAATATTACCAGATATTTCCCTGTACAGCAAATGTCCCTCTCTCCTCATAAACATGACCTGACTGTGTCACCAGTAATCCTACATATTGGCAAAGAGCTTGAAACGAAAGGAAATCAAAGAGAGAGAAAAGATAAAGGAGAAAGGAAAACAGGCAAAACAAAACCAAAGCTGGAACAAAAAGTGAAGGTAATCCCACAGTCGGTCATGGCTCATAGAAGTCATTGCTTCCCCGGGTAATCTCTCTAGGGGTACCGCACACCATCCCACCCCCACCGCTCTTGCAGCTCCATTCTCTGTAGCACATATCCCAAATTAAACTAAGCTAGACTAGCTCCCCCTTGTACTAATATATTAACCCTGTAGTAATCTATCTCTCACCAGTTCAAGAGGACCTAATCCCGGGGTATCTAACCAGGGTTGCCATATTCCATAGAACTTCTTCAATACATTTCGGTGTTGGTACGTTAGTTTCTCGCGTATTAATAAACTGTTGACTCGTTTCACCCACTGTCCACCCGTCGGTACCCTCGGAGTAATCCAAAGCCGCGCAATTTCTTTGCGGGCAATATAGAGTGAACGTATAACAGCAATATGGCCATTAGGCGACAAATCGGGTAGCTCCAGGGCACCGAGCAGGCAGACAACTGGGTCCTGTAGAACAGGTATTTGAAATACAAGTGAGATGGTCTCCAGCACATACTTCCAGTACCGGAAGAGTTTTGGACACTTCCACATCATGTGGAGAAGATCCCCGGGGTGTGCCTCGCATTTTGGACAGAGAGGGGTGACCCTGAGGCCCCATTTATATAGCCTAGCCGGGGTCCTGTACACCCTATGTAAGAGGTACAAATGTGACAATCTCTGTGACGCGGAGACCGAGACCTGGGGAGCAGACGTCAGGCACAATTCCCAAACATCTCCATCAATAGGCCCCAAATCCCGCTCCCACCCCCTCTTACAGGGAAGCTTACCCGTATCGTGGGTTAAATTGAGTAACTTTGCATATACCCTGGATATCAATCCTGCCTTTTCAGTTGTTGAGAGTACATCTCTCATCAGAGGGTGCACCATTTGGGCGAAAGGGGACAGTCTGTCTTCACATTGTATGGCATGTCTTAGTTGCAGATACTGGTAGAATTGACCGTTATGTAAATAAAATTCCTCTTTTAGGGCCGCGAAAGGTTTGAGTATTATACCTTCGTATAGTTGAGATATGTATTGAATTCCTGCCTCTTCCCATGAGCTGAACCCCTTAAGCTTAAAGAGTTCTCTATAGTATTTGTTCCTCCATATCGGAGTAAACTGACACACTGCCTTAAGTTTGAAGATAGCTCGAACATATTCCCAAAGTCTAATCAGTAAACTAATAGTGGGGAGGGCAGTGGGAAACTGTGTGAGGCCTGCTTCAAGATATACCAGAGCCGGGAGACTTGGATTCCCGGATACTATCAAAGACCTAATAGGGTCAGAATCATCCTCCTCCCCCCAATTGCACAGATGTTGAAGCTGCGAGGCTATAAAATAATTCCTGGCATGAGGGACCGCCATACCACCTTGGTCCTTCGCAAGTTGCAAAGAACGCAAGCTGATACGAGCTGGTTTATTGCCCCAGATCAATTCTCTGAACTGGGTATCTATACGTGTGAACCACCTGTGAGTTATCCATACCAGGGCATTGTGAAAAATATAAAGAAGCTGAGGGGCCCATATCATCTTAATTAAATTAACTCTGCCGGTAACGGTGAGTGGCAGCTTCCTCCAGACAGAGCACTTCAGCCGAAGTTTCTGCAACAATGGGGACAGGTTCTTATCCAGATACTGAGTAGGGTCCGGGGTTACCTGTACCCCTAAGTATCTAAATTCATTTACCACCTCAATATCTTGCGCACAGATCGGTAGGGGGCCCGGCAAAGGGTCTAAGGGCATCAGGACTGACTTGTTCCAGTTGATGCTGAAACCCGACAGCCGACCAAAATCGGCTATCAGGTCCATCACCCCCTGCAGAGATCCCGCGGTGTCGCCCAGATATATCAGAGTATCATCCGCATAGAGTGAGACAACATCCTCTCTCGGTCCCCTGTGGAACCCAACTATATCCTGCGACCCCCTAATATGTACAGCCAGGGGCTCTAGGGCCAGGGCAAACAACAGGGGCGACAAAGGGCATCCCTGCCGAGTGCCTCTGGCAAGTCGGAATGAGTCTGACACATCTCCATTAATGCGCAGTCTCGCCGACGGGGCGCTGTATAGTAGTTGAACCCATTTCAAAAATGTGGGGCCTACCCCAAATTTAGTCAGCGTTTCCCATAAATAGGGCCATTCTACACTATCGAATGCTTTAGCCGCATCCAAAGATAGGACGGCCCTATTGCCCGCGTTATCTGTGGGGATCTGCAGATTCAGAAAAAGCCTACGTAGATTCTGGGACGTAGATTGTGTAGGGATGAATCCAGACTGATCTCTATGAACCACTTTTTGGATGCAGCTAGCCAATCTATTCGCCAGAATCCTGGCAAGTAATTTAACGTCGAAAGTGAGCAGAGAAATTGGCCTATATGAATCTGGGGATAAAGCATCCTTGCCGGGTTTTAAAAGTACTACCGTGTTTCCCCGAAAATAAGACACCGTCTTATATTTTTTTTCCTCAAGAAATCACACTATGGCTTATTTTCGGGGGGTGTCTTATTTTTATTACAGAAAATAAAGGTTGCCTACCTGAACCACACTTGCGCTTCTTAGCATTTCCTCTGTCCACCTGTAGACTGAGATTATCGTATTCTGCACGCCATTTTTGGACCATTCAGATATCCAACTTCTTCTCTTTGCACTCATCTTGTCTGGCTGTACAGAAAGATAGGCCAGCAAAGCTGATGTGGAGCACAGTGGAGCTGGGGTGATCTCTTTGGGCTCAGTACGGTAGCAGCTTTTCCCCCTATCCCCTGGTGTTTGTGTGGGGTGAGAGAGGGGTTTGCTGGTCAGTGCTGGGAGAAGCTTTACAGCTTTACGTTCTTCTCCTCACTTCAGCTCCAGTACAGTACCGTACGCCTATCATGTGTTGTTTCCCGCTCCGCGCCGCGCCGTTACGCATACGACACGCCCATCACTACGTCTTATTTTCGGAGATTCGCCACGCCATCACTACGTCTTATTTTCGGAGGGGTGTCTTATATTTCGATCTTGTGTCGAAATCCCGCTACGGCTTATTTTCGGAGTACGTCTTATTTTCGGGGAAACACGGTATTATGAGGGCCTCGTTCATAGACGAAGGGAGAGATCCCGTCTCAAAGGCATGATTGTACACTTTAAGCAGAACTGGAAGAAGTTGGGCCGAGTACCGTTTGTAGACTTCGGATGGTAACCCGTCAGCTCCCGGCGCCTTACCATTTTTTGCATGTGCCAAAGCCTCCAACAGTTCCTCCTCGGTCAACGGGGCATTAAGCACAGCAGCATCCGAAGTGGACAAACAGGGCAAAGGGTATCTGTCTAGAAATGCGCCAATATCACTCCGGGAGGGCCCAACCTTGGATGAATAAACATCTTGAAAGAAGGTTTTAAAAACATTCATAATATCGTGAGTGGAATAACAGGGAATCCCATTAACCCCTAATATGGATACAATATGTGCGGATGATTGCTGCGATCTGGCTACTAGTGCCAGCATATGCCCTGTATTCTCACCCTCCTCAAAATGACTTTGTTGCAAAAAAAAACGTTTATTCTCAGCTAGTTGTAGAGAGAGATCTCTCAGCATAGACTGGGCAGCCAGCCACGTGCGTTTCGTATCATCCGTGGGATTGGCTACATATTTAGCTTCAGAGGCGCGGGCCTCCTCCAGGATTGACATCTCCCACTCTTTGGTGGAGGATTTGATCTGGGAAATCGCTCTGATAAACTGTCCTCTTAGAAAGGCCTTAGCCGTTTCCCAGACCACATCCAACCCCGTCGAGTCTAAGTTATGCCTAAAAAAAGTTTGTAGTAGATCAGGGATGGGGTCTGGTTCAGGAATAAGTGAGAGCCAAAAAGGGTTAAGTTTCCAGAGGGTGTTACCCCTACGCGCCCCAAAATGGACATCTATCGATAGGGGGGAGTGATCCGAGACCTGTCGGGGGTGATACTGTGAAGATTCTAACATTGCCATCAGTAAATCATTCCCCAACCCTAGATCAATTCTGGACAGGCCCCCCACCGAAGCAGATTGACAGGAGTACATGAGGGTATCTGGGTTGCGTGCCCGCCATACATCCATCAGGCCCATCTCCATGAGCAAACGAGCAAATGGGGTAGGGCCCGATTGCCTGTGCAGCTCCGGCCTCCCACGACTGGCCAATCTATCTTTGGTATGGTCTAGACAGTTATGGTCTAGACAGTTATTAAAATCCCCAAACACCAACACCGGTATGCCCGGGAAGCGGGCAAGAAAATCTGTCAGCAATTTCAGGGTATTAGCGGAGAAAGGAGGGGGAATATATAGTCCTGCAAGGATACATTTAGTCCCGTATAGTGAACATAGAGCAAAAACATACCGACCCTCTGGGTCAATTCGTACCTCTAATGCTGAAAATTGTACACCCCGTCTAACCAGGAGGCTCACTCCCCTCGAGTACACCGAGAATGTAGCATGGTATTGGTGCCCAAACTGCCGTTTTGCAAATTGAGGTGTAGAGGACGGGGAGAAGTGAGTCTCCTGCAGGCAAATGACATCCGCGCCCAACCGCTTGATCGTGCGGAGCACAGCCAAGCGCTTAACAGGGCTGCCCAACCCCCTGACATTCCAGGACACAATTCTGGTTAGCTTAGACATTGTAGAGCATATACTGTTACAACAAGGATATACCGAGCAAGGACATATCTCCCGCAGTTAAGGTAGCAGGGGGCATTGGACCATAAAAACAGCATCATATCATTGAACACTTCTGGGGAACATAAAAATAATAAAAGGAAAAGAAAAACTTGGGGGGGGGGGGGGGGGTAACACAGTAGCGGTGGGAGTTTCAATTGGGGATGGATACAGGAGCATGCACCAGTAGCAGGTCGAAGGGGGCCAGGGGCCCCAGTAACCATCTGGAATAATGGTGACGGTAATTCCTTCGTAGAGCCTTCATATAAGTATGAGTCCAGCAACAATAAACAAAAATAAAAAAACGAAGAAAAACACATTGAAGAATAACAGGCCAACATGGCCAAACTTGGGTGCCGCAGGGCAAAAGGAGGTCTGTACCAGACCATCATGGGGGCAGCAGTGGAAGCGCACCTAAGCGTCCAAACTTCTCAGCAGCTAGATCAGGTAACCCTGATGTCAGACAGAAGAAAACAAAAAAGGGGGGGGAAGTCAAATCCTAGCACCTCTTCCACCTTGGTAAAAGAAGGTAAGAATCAGGATAAGTTGAACAGTACATCACCCGTCTTGCTGCGCCCGGCGTTGGTTTCTGCTTTCCTTGATTGATCTTTCTTCTCGGTCCATCCATTGTGCGGCTGCAGAAGGTAAATCAAAAAAATGAACGGAGCCTAGTGCTTCTACTCTCAGTCGGGCGGGGTATAGCATAGCATATTTGACATCTAGAGCTCTGAGGCGCCGTTTAACATCTAGGAACTTTGCGCGTTGCTTTTGTAGCTCAGCAGAGAAATCAGGGAAGAAAGAAATTTTTGCGTTATCCACTCTCATGGCCTCCGGTTTGATCCTGGCGTTGTGAAGTATAGCATCTCTATCTTTGTAGTGAAGTAGCTTGAAAAGAAAAGGTCTCGGGGGGCCCCCCGGTGGATAAGGCCTGGCAGGCACCCTGTGTGCCCTCTCCACAGAGAACAATGGAGTGAACACTTCCTTGCCAAATGCATTCACCAACCAGTTCTCAATAAATTCAACCGGATTCTTCCCTTCCGCTCTTTCGGGCAGACCCACCATCCTAACATTATTTCTTCTCATTCTGTTCTCTAATTCCTCCAAGCGAGATGAATGTTGTGTTAGGAGGTGGTTGTTAAACGTGAGATCCCTCTGCATGGGAGCCATGTCATCCTCAATGGAGCTCACTCTACCTTCCACTGCAGAGGTCCTTTCCCTCAACTTTTGTGCATCCTGCCTCAGAAAGGATATTTCTGCTTTCACGCCCTTAATATCAGCAGCTAGAGCAGTAATGGAGGTATTGCAGGAGGTTATAGCAGTGAATATATCTCTAAGAGAGGGCTCACCGTCTGTGGCTGGGCTGGTGGAGGCCTGAGGCCTAGCAGAGCTGCCATCAGGAGTACTCACAGCGTTCCAGGGGAATCCCGATCCACCCCCATCCTCCAGGGGAACAGTGTCATCCGCATCCGACGATCCGCCGGATGATTCCCCTTGTTTTCCCAGGTGAGTATTAGAGTCCGTGGCGAGCACCATGGAGAAAAGTTTTTCTGCTCCCTCCCTGTGTTTCTCTTTAGGCGTTCGTCGGGCCTGGGCGCCATTTTGATGGGACATGCTGTCCCCAGACCGGGCCGCGTATTGCTGTTTAGCGGCGGACATCGGGCTCGATTCAGGACACAGACGGTACCGGAGTATGCAGCGGACCTTCCAGCAGCGATCGGGCCGAAACAGCAGGTAGGTCTGTTATTTTTCAGGAGTCTTTCAGGAGAATCGGCGGAGAGGATCTGAATGTGCGTCTGGCTACATCCGCTGCCTGGCCACGCCCCCCAAACACTTTTTGATAGATACAAAGTGCATTTTATATACAACTATATAGATGAGACCAAAATGAGGGACCGTTTCTATTATTTATTTATTTTTGACAGTTTGGACCTGGTGATCTGCTTATATTTTGCCTTTCTCAGTATCTCCCTACCCCCTTCCATCAACATGTCAAATACTTTTTTTTTTTTTTTTCAAATAATACCTTTCTGCTTTCATTACATTCTTTATTAGAGCCCAGGCGATTGTCCTCACTGGGTCTCTGTGCTTCTCTGTGAAATACAGACAGATCATGGCTGGTTGGAGGGGCTGTAAATAGGTTCCTGATAACATCACAGCACTTTCAGAACTGCTTTCAAGAGCCTTCAGCACTGACACAAGCAGTGGGCTGGCAATTATGCAAATATTAAAATGGCTCGATGTGTAAATGTATATCTTGAGGGGTGGGTGTTCCTAGACAGGCCGCATTTGTAAACCAAACTTCTCTGAGTAAATGCATTTTAATTGACACATGAGTAAGCAAGTGGCACGTATTCCATTGAGTCCACCTAAGCCTTAATAAGTTATTTAAGTCTTAATGAAGAGGAAGTGTTTTTACTTTCTGAAACATGTTGAGTGTTTTGTGTTTTTTGTGTGGTTATTTGATGAATAATTAAAGCGTTCTAAATCACTCTCTGGGTACCCACTAAAGGGACGCCTTACTTCAGGTGAGCAGCCTTACCTCAGCCAGTGAGCTCACTCAATAATTGTTTTTGCAATTGATTGAACAAAAAAGTCTTTAGCATCTCTTGATTTTTGTAAGTAGAATTGTAAAGCACTGTATATCATAAAAAATTGCAATTTATTTTATTAACATATGTCCCGTCCCCCCCCCATCCCATCTCTATGCTGCAGATCTTCTGCAACCACTCCATGTCTACATGCATGCACTCTAGTAAAGACAACATGGTCTTTTGACTATTCCTGTGATATCATGGGTCCCCACATGTTAGTGGTAAGCAGTCCTTACCACAGCACTGAAGGGTGTGATTCATTGCTGCCTGTTAGCCCAGGCCAGTGTAGTGATGCACCCACAGAGGTTGTGCCCAAGACATCCTGGGCTCGCAAAAAGGCCTTAAATGACACTTGCCACTAGAGTTGAGCGGACACCTGGATGTTCGGGTTTCAAAAAAAAAGTTTGGGTTCAGAAACCCGAATTTGACCCCGGACCCGAACCCCATTGACGAGCATGGCAAGTACTCTACAATCAACTGTGGATAGGGAAATAACTTTAAAATACATAAAAATAAACTTAGAACTGTCCCTGCACAAAGTGATATTTCTGAAAGGAAAAAAAGTCAATTAAAAGCGGCTTTGTTGCTATAATGAATTGTCGGCTCCGGCAATTCAGAGAGGATTCATTCATAAAAAAAAAAAGCGTGGCGTCCCCCCCCAAATATCCATACCAGACCCTTCAGGTCTGGTGTGGATTCTAAGGGGAACTCCACCCCAAATTAAAAAAAAAATGGCGTGGAGTCCCCCCCCAAAAATCCACACCAGACCCCTTATCCAAGCACATTAACCTGGCCGGCCGCAGAAAAGAGAGAGGGACAGGGTGCGCCCCCCCCCCTCTCCTGAAACGTACCAGGCCACATGCCCTCTACATGGGGGGTATGTCCCCATGTTGATGGGGACAAGGGCCTCATCCCCACAACCCTTGCCCGGTGGTTGTGGGGGTCTGAGGGTGGGGGGCTTATCAGAATCTGGAAGACCCTTTTACACTGTACCCCTACCATTTCACAAAGGAAGTGTAAATTCTTGTAAACACACACACACACACACACCGTAGAAAAAAGTCCTTTATTAATAAAAAAAAAAAAATAATCCAGCGGTGGTAATCCACTCTCGGTCCGGCTCCCCGCCCCAAGGTTGTCTGTATCCAGCGACTAGGGTGTTCTCTCCAGCGACGGGTGATCGGTCCAGCGATGCGAAATCCATCCATCCAGAGCAGTGTCGCCGACCTTCTCTCTCCGCTGGACACAGCCCAGCGGAATGACGCGGCCGTAGCTTTGACATTTTTTATATAGGGGAGGCGGGCCACGCATCACGTGACCCCCGTCCCCCTCTGACGCACACTCTGCTACGTCACTGGGAAAGCCCAGACATCTCCCTTGCGTCAGAGGGGGCGGAGTGACGTGACGGGTGGCCCGCCTCCTCTATATAAGAAATGTCAAAGCCCTGGCCGCGTCATTCCGCTGGGCTGTGTCCAGCGGAGAGAGGTCGGCGATGCTGCTCTGGATGGATTTCTCATCGCTGGATATAGTGTGTGTGTTTGTGTGTGTTTTGTGTTTTTTTTTTTTTTTTTTTTTTTTTAAGAATTTACACTTCCTTCGTGAAATGGTGGGGGGGCCAGGATTGGGGGTCCCCTTTGTTAAAGGGGTCTGCCAGATTCTGATAAGCTCCCCACCTGCAGACCCCCACAACCACCGGGCAAGGGTTGTGGGGATGAGGCCCTTGTCCCAATCAACATGGGGACATCCTCCCCATGTTGAGGGCATGTGGCCTGGTACGGTTCAGGAGAGGGGGGGCGCACTCTGTCCCACCCCCTCTTTTCTGCAGCCGGCCAGGTTAACATGCTCGGATAAGGGGTCTGGTGTGGATTTTTGGGGGAACTCCACGCCTTTTTTTTGGGGGGGGGGGCGGAGTTCCCCTTAAAATCCAGACCTGAAGCGTCTGGTCTGGATATTTAGGGGGGGGGACCCCACTTTTTTTTTTTTTATGAATAAATCCTCTCTGAATTACCAAAGCTGACAATTCATTAGAACCGCTTTTAAATTACTTTTTTTTTTTTCCTTTCAGAAATGACACTTTGTGCAGTGCCATTACATAGCCGAACTCCGAACCCAAACTTTCAGCAATTGTTCGGGTCAAAAAAAAAAAAGTTCGGGTTCGCTCAATCCTACTTGCCACCCTTCAACCCAGAAGTCGTCGGGGACCAGAGGTGGGATTTGTTTACCAGAGACTTTTTAATGCTCCAGGCAGAGGCTGTATAGTGCTCACCAGCCATGGGTGCCCAGACCAACCACAGGATCTATCGCTTCCCTCACTGAATACATGACATTAGCTTGCTAAACGCTATCTCTCCGTCTGGCCATATCTCCTCCACTGATGCGTTTCACCCACGTTCAGGTCCTAGTTGTGGGGATGCAATAGATTTGACTGCATGAAAAGACAGTGGAGTAAGGGGGCTGAATCCTTCCTCTGTGTTAGGTGGTGGAAGAGGATGTAAAGGACAAAAGAAGAACTTGGAGAGGGTGGATAGTAAACAAGAACATATCATTTCGGAACACTGCAGTGTGGGAACAATTTGAAAATTCATTTAGGAGACGCTGACACTTTGTTCATCCAAAGTAAAGTGACCTTTCCTCTGCAAAGGGGTTCCCTGACCCACTATACTCAACCTTGCCTGTCAACCCTCACTGCTACCTCCATTACAGCTGGTGGATTACTTGGTGCTTTAGGGTATGGGGAGGCATGTGACGACCTTGGCGTGACCAATGTCACAACTCCTATTGGTATCAACACTATTAAAACCAGCTGCAACAGAGGAAAGGGCAGTGAGGAAGCACTGGCAAGGTAAGTATCTGTAAGTTGGAGACCCCTTTTGCAGTGATACTGTCACTTTGCCATGCAAGAGAAAGGTGACATTGCCTCTTTAAAATATTAAAACCTATATACGTTTTTAGCGAGTGGGTTTACATATACTGTACGGTCAATATAAATCATTCTGTGATATATCTCTTTACTGTATGTGTGTGTTATATATATATATATATATATATATATATATATATATATATATATATATATATAAAAATTACATTTGCACTTATTTTTATTTTCTGTTTTTTCAGATGAACTGCAACAAGTAATCATTGATGCAGCCAATGAAGCTAGAAAGTCCATTCTTGGGCCATTTTATCCAAGCTTTAATCTACATACCATTTTAAAGGAGGCGCTGCCTAGATTTGTGCCAGAAAACGCACATCGCCTAGCGAGTGGAAGGCTTTATGTTGCTCTTACACGACTGCCAGATGGAAAAACTATACTGGTCTCTGATTTCAACTCCAAGGAGGAAGTTATACAGGTAGAAATATATCGTGCTGCCCTGATGTGATGTATTTGATTTGTACAGGCTACACAAGTTTTAAGCCAACATACTTAGCAGCCACTAAGGCATCCTCAATCTGTGAACTTGCCCTCTGGATTTATCCCCCCCCCTCACGACAAGGCCATTTGGCACTGCGTTACTTTAACTGAAAATTGTGCGGTCATGCAACGCAGCACACAAATTCTATTTAAATAATTTTTCCCACAAATGGAGATATCTTTTGGTGGAATTTGATCACCAGTTTTTCTCAAGTTGTCTTCCAGGACAGCCTCTGAGACCTTGGGCTCCTCCCTCTGGGACAGGAAACACACACCCCCAATCTTTAAAGTCCTGCCTTCAGGCCTCCTTCTCCAGTTATTTTGTGTTTCCCACCGGAAGGGAAGGAGCACGCATAGGAACAGAGGCTGCCTGGATGACACCCTAGACGGTTTCTTTCCCTGGTCTGAGCACCCCCCTGTCCTATTGTAAGCCGTGTACTGAGGTGGGCTCTCCAGGATACAGCGAAGTCACGAACGGGGAAAACAACTTTGACACCAGCTTTTGTGTAACAGGTCTATTCTTTTACTGTAGAAAATGTTAAACCAACGACCCCACAATGAACACAAAATATAAGGTACATACACCCAGCCGTAGCTGGGAACCCCTGTGCTGTACAGCAAGATGCTCCCGGGTTGGATACCAAGGAATTTGCCTATTGGCGGACACAAAGGACTGTCCACCTGTACCTGTTATTACCCTATAAGAAACGATTGAGAAATACTTAGTTTAGGGGTCCTCTGCGGTACAGCACAGCAGCTCACAACCTTATCACCTCTATACAATATGTACCCCCTTTCTCAGTATTAGTAAATGACAGTAGTACTGCAAGGCCTTGCAACAAGAATAGTCTATCTTTGATCTTCTTTCTTCTGCTAGCAATTGATTAAGTAAAGATTATAATCCAGGGGTTCTTCTGGTTAAACAAATAGAGTGAGGCACCATAAACTGTTGTTTCCTTATATGACTGGTGTCTGTGCACTCTTTCCTATCAGCACACCTTCCACTGGCAGTCACTACGCAACCGCTTCAGGCTTGAGGCCTAAGCACATGTAGCTCTATCAGCTGAACCGTTTCGTGGGACTACAGGTCCCAGTAACTCTCTAGAGGCAGTCTAGTAAGTAACAATCAGTACAAAGTTCCGGGCAAAAAGCCCTCTCACCACACCAGGCCTGGGAACTTGTGGATCTCTGCTCCGGCGATCTCGGTCCTGCTTCCAAGTAGTACAGCCGCACTGCTACGTTCCGCAAAACAAACCGAACCGTCACTCAGCTCCGTCACACTCCTTCTTCCAACACACTGTGGTAAGTCGAACACCGATGGTTGTTTTGCTCTGCACGAGGTAGGCCTTGCTCTGTGCACACCTCCACGGATCTCTACAGTCAGATCATGCACCCAGCATCAGAGACCCCTAGAAAATGGCTGCTCAGCCTTTTATACCCTCACCCAGCATGCAGTTCGGCCCTGAGAGTTCAAGGGTAACTTGTTAAGATAACACCTCCCATTAATCTTAAATTGACAGCAATAATCAAGTCCATTCCACATTTCAACCACTAGATGGTGTCAAACACCTATTTACAACAGCAGTGATAGAACAACATTAATCTGGCTTCACAATCTCACACTATTGGGAAGGGAGGGCTGCTGCTCCCCGGATGCTGCCATCAAGCTCATAGGAGCCGGACCTCCGTTGACGGCAGTCCCAGCTCCCCTCTGCACGGTACCTTAGCCTGGGGACTTCTCCGGGGCGAGAGACGCCATTCGGGTCCTTCATTCGGCGGGGAGCCGTGCGGGGCGTGGCGGCGGTGAGAGACGCTGGCTGTCCACGAGCGGTCGCACTTCCGCATTGAGGGGCGGTCCTGCGTTCCAAAGGCAGGAAGTGACACGCACTTCCGGCGGAACGGCGTCATCGGAGGGCGCCGTGGAGACAGTTCCGGTCTTCAGTTTAAACGGCACAGCGCGGCATGGAGGAGGCGACACAGGCTTCAGACGCCAGTGCGACAGGCTCCGGGGCCTCCGAGGTAAGGGGCGAGGGCAGGCCTTTCTTACCAGGGGGGGCTAGTTACCCGTTTTTGTAGTGGGGTACAGTATGTCCCTCCCGGGGTGGAGAGCTTCTGGAGAGGGTCGGGGCACTTCCTCTACTGAGCCAGCACAGTGGTGTGTGTGGGTGGTCAGTGGGTCTTACTATTAAATGTCTGTTTTTTTGGTCCTTGTTTTTTCTGTTAGGTTAAAACCCAGGAAAGGACTCAGACGCCCAAGAGGAAGTGTGCCGTGTGCGGGACAAAATTGAGTTTAAATTGGAAAAAAACATTATGTCCTGAGTGTGTCAGTAATCTTGTAAAAGATGATCCCATGTCAGAATGTCAAAAACTTTTTTCTATGGTTAAGACCGAGCTGTCTTCTACTTTCCAGTCCTTTAGGGGAATGATGGATAGGCTCCAGGGACCCCTCCCCCTTACCAGGGCAGATAGTGCTCCCTCACTGTCAGAAGCCATAGAGACGGAGGCAGTACGGGATAGGGAAGATCGTAGTTTTCCCGGCTCAGGGTCCCCTTCTCAGTTGGACTCAGAATCAGGCTCTGACATGGAAGAATCCTCCAGGGGGGCTAGATATAAGTTGTCCTTGGAGGACGTGGGTGATGTGTTAAAAGCCATCTATGACACACTGGAAATCAGGGAGGAACCAGTAGTGCTTTCTAAACACGATCAGATGTATCAGGCTGGTGTGCAGAAGGCCAGGGTATTCCCCGTACACAAGTCTTTGATAGATACTATCTTGCTGGAGTGGGAACAACCAGAAAAGCGGCCATTTTTTTCAGGTAGTCTTAAAAGGAGGTTTCCTTTTGAGACTAGTGAGGAGCATCCTTGGAATAAAGTTCCAAGGTTGGATGCTCCTTTAGCTAGACTGTCAAAAAAGACAGACTTAGCATTTGACGACATGGGGTCATTAAGAGATCCCATGGATAAGAGAGGAGATGTGTTACTTAAGAGAGCATGGGACACTGCCTCCATAAGTTTAAAGCCAGCCTTAGCAGCCACTTGTGTGGCTAGAAACCTCGAATGCTGGCTAACTCAACTTCAGTCTCATATTTCTGCCGGTACCTCTAGGCAGCAGATCCTGAGATCCTTTCCACTTCTTTTCAAGGCCGTGGGGTTTTTGGCCGACGCCTCTTCTGAGTCTGTCAGGCTAGCAGCTAGGTCAGCGGCATTGGTCAATGCGGCCAGAAGGGCGGTATGGCTTAAGACTTGGTCGGGAGACGCAGCCTCTAAGCTCAGGCTATGTGGACTCCCTTTTTCGGGTGATCATCTTTTTGGTTCTGGCGTCCAGGAGGCGTTGGAAAGATCCCAGGACAGGAAGAAGTCCTTTCCAGAAAAGAAAAAGAAGCCCGAAACAAAGCGTTTTTTTCGGGGCTTCAGGCAGCAAAACGAAAAAGACGTTCGTCCCAAGAAGCACTGGGCAGGCCATAAGGGACGGGGTAGAGGAGGAATTTTATTCAATCCTCCTCAGCCCCCCTCTAAGACCCAGTGACGTCTTGATCCCTGTGGGAGGAAGACTGGGGGGCTTCCTACCACAGTGGAAAGAAGCCACAAAAAGTCCGTTCGTGTTAGACATAGTGGAGAACGGTTGCAGGCTCGAGTTCACTACTCTTCCCCCGTCAATGTTTTTGGTTACCCAGCTTCCCAGAGACCGGGAGAAGGCGGAAGCTCTGGGATTGCTTTTAGGGGAACTGTTGGACCAGAGGGTCTTAACACCAGTGCCCAAGGAAGAGGAAGGCTTAGGGGTGTACTCGCATGTTTTCGTTGTGAGAAAACCCTCGGGAAAATTCCGGCTTATCCTAAACCTTCGTCCCCTAAACAGGTACATAAAGTACAAACGTTTCAGGATGGAATCCATCTATTCGGTGACCAACTTTCTGTTCCAGGGTTGCTTTATGGCAACGATGGATCTCAGAGATGCGTATCTGCACATACCGATACATACTCAGTTTCAAAGATTCCTGAGACTGGCGGTAAAAAGGGGTCCATCGATGACACATTTTCAATTCAGGGCCCTTCCGTTTGGCCTGTCTTCCTCCCCCAGAGTATTTACCAAGGTCTTGGCGGAGCCCTTGGCCCCACTGAGAATAAGGGGCGTTCTGGTGATACCCTATCTGGACGACCTCCTGTTCATCGCTCCCACCAAGCAACAGCTAGGGGAGGACCTCCAGGAGGCTCAGGCCTTCCTTCAGTCCCTGGGTTGGCTAATCAATCGGGAAAAATCCCAGTTATCCCCCTCTCAGGAAGTGGTGTATCTGGGGTACAGGATCTCCTCCGTAGAGAGAGATTTTCCTTCCTGGGGAGAAGATCCTAAAAGTACAGCAAGCAGTGGCCCGACTTCAGACCAATCTGACAGTTCGGGTCAGGGAAGTCATGAGGGTTCTCGGGCTTATGTCGAGCTGCTTCCCGGCAGTCCCATGGGCAAGGCACCACCAGCGGCGGTTACAGAACCATATGCTGAGGCACTGGGACGGGGCAAGGGAAAGTCTGGATCTGCCCTTGTCCATCCCAGTCAGCGTGAAAAGAACGCTATGGTGGTGGCGGTGTCAGGCGAGCCTGGAAAAAGGTCTGCCTTGGATAGTACCTGCTACCTTGATTATAACTACGGACGCCAGCGTATCAGGTTGGGGGGCCCACTTAGAAGGGGAGTTGGCCCAGGGGTCCTGGTCCATAGTAGAAGCCCGTCAGTCTTCCAACCAGAGGGAGCTCCGGGCGGTTCTAAGGGCCCTAGAAGCCTTTCACCTACGGGTATTAGGTCGCCAGCTCCAAATAAGGTCGGACAACGCGACAACTGTTGCTTATATAAACAAGCAGGGAGGTACAAAGTGTCCGCCTCTTCAGGCCATATCAGACAGTCTGTTTGCATGGGCCGAAAGAAACCTAGCCTCAGTGTCCGCAGTCCACCTAAAGGGAACCCTAAACACCCTAGCCGACTTTCTCAGCCGGCAAGTGGTGAGCCAAGACGAGTGGTCACTCAATGGGGAGGTATTCAGGAAGATCTCGGCACAGTGGGGAGTACCGGAAGTGGATCTTTTTGCTTCGAGGAAGAACAGGAAGACAACAGCGTTCTTCTCCGTCCACCCTCAGGATCAGGCCCTGGGGATAGACGCCTTTTCCCATCCTTGGCATTTCAGTCTGGCATATGCCTTTCCCCCGATCAGGCTAATACCCAGGGTTCTTCAGAAATTTCTCTCGGAACCCACAGATTTGATTATGATAGCACCATATTGGCCAAAGAGACCGTGGTTTACCAACCTGAGGAAACTGGCCATATACCCACCGTTGGTCCTTCCGAACAGGGAGGACTTGATTTCCTTGGGACCAGTCTGGCACCCACAGGTAGAGAGCTTAAATCTCACAGCGTGGTATCTGAGGAACTGCTGCTCAGAGCGCACGGGTTCTCAGATAAGGTAATAGAAACCTTGCTAAAATGTCGCAAGCCGGTAACACGGGCCATTTACGCTAAGGTCTGGAAAAGGTTCAGCTCCTGGCTAGCAGAACGGAATCAGGACCAGGCAGACATACCAGTGATACTGGAGTTTCTGCAGGCAGAGGTAGACTTAGGACTGTCAGTCAGCACCCTCAAGGTTCAGACATCCGCCTTAACCTTGTTTCTGGAGACCCCGCTCCAGCAAAATCGGTTTATCAGAAACTTTTTTAAGGCCCTGGCTAGGTCCAAACCCGTTAAAGTTAAAGCCTGTCCCTCTTGGGACTTGTCTCTGGTTCTAAGGGCCCTTAGAAAACAACCCTTTGAACCCCTGGAGCAATCTTCCTTGAAAGATATAGTTCTAAAAACAGTTTTTTTTTTTATAGCGATCACTTCGGCCAGGAGAGTCAGTGATTTACAAGCCCTATCCATTAGGGAACCTTTTTTGTTAGTTTTGGAGGATAGAGTTATCCTGAAAACTGATCCTAGTTTTCTACCGAAGGTATCTTCTTTGTTTCATAGGGCGCAGGACATTGTCCTTCCGACCTTTCAGTCCCCTTCAGAGGGTGATGAAGGGGGGTCTTTTTCTTTAGACGTTAGGAGAAGTCTTCTGATTTATTTAGGGGCCACCAAAGAGTTTAGGTGCTCCGATTCACTTTTTGTTAATTTTGCGGGTGTCAGTAAAGGTCACAAGGCATCGAAATCATCTATTGCAAGATGGCTGAGGATGGCTATTTGCCAAGCATACCAATTGGAGGGCAAACAACCACCTGTGGTAAAAGCACACTCTACACGCGCAGTGGCAACATCCTGGGCAGAGAAGGCCGGAGCCTCCCCGGAGGAAATCTGTAAGGCGGCAACATGGTCTTCGTTTTCCACGTTTGCGAAGCATTATCGCTTGGACCTGCTCTCTCGCAGAGAACAAACCTTTGGAAGGACAGTTCTCCAGGCAGTAACCCAACCCTAAAAAAAAAAAAAAAAAAAAAAAAAAAGGGGTAAGTGTTTCTTGCTTATCATCTCAGAGGCTGTCCTGGAAGACGACTTGAGAAAGATGGAGTTAGGCTTACCGGTAACTCTGTTTCTAGGAGTCTTCCAGGACAGCCGGAATTTTTTTCTTTGTTTTTCCCACCCGGTATTGATACAGGTACGGGGACTGTGGAACTAACGATGTCAGAGTATTTTTTATGTCTTTCAGGGTCTTCCGGTGTTCTCAAATAACTGGAGAAGGAGGCCTGAAGGCAGGACTTTAAAGATTGGGGGTGTGTGTTTCCTGTCCCGGAGGGAGGAGCCCAAGGTCTCAGAGGCTGTCCTGGAAGACTCCTAGAAACAGAGTTACCGGTAAGCCTAACTCCATCTTTTTTTTTTTTTTTTTGACAGCAGGACTGTGAGAGTATGGCTGCCAATCTGACACTAGATGACACTTTGTGGGAAGCGGTGACACTAATACAGTGATCAGTGCTAAAAAAATATGCACTCACTGTACTTATGCTTATGACATTGGCTGGGAAGGGGTTAAATGTGTTCCTAACCAGAAAAGCCCGGAGTAAAAGAAAAAAGAAACAATAGACGGAGGGCTGGCATGACCAGAGTGTTTGGGACCACAGGGGGTTAATGTACTAGCTTCTAGAGGTGAAGGGGGCGGTGCTGCTGGGGATATTTTCCCGGGCTCTGGGGAGTTTATTTATTCGGTGGGCGGAGCTAGGGTCACTGCAGCGTGAGGAGAGACAGAGGAAGGAGGCAGTTTTTCCCACCCACCCTCCCATTTTCTTGTAGGTTGTTTTGTTCGTATTCTCTTCTTTTCCAGGTCATGAATGCTGGTCGTCATAGCAGTGGTGCGGCGGCGCCATGTGGTCTCGGATGGTAAAACAAAACGGTGATGACGGAAGTGGGGTGGGGTCCAGCGGTTATGGACCCTCTTTGTATTCCACCGGAACGGTGTCCGCTGGAGTACGGCTAGTGGTTTTCTGTGGGATGTGGGGTGTCTCCAGGCCTTTAAGGTTTGGAGGCCGGTGCATGGAAAATTGTCCCGCAGAATAGTGGTGGTTATACAAAGTAAGGGGGTTTCCGTCTGTGTCCACATGGCTGTCTTCAGTTTTGCCATTGTAAAATGGCGGTTTGTAAAATGGTTGTAGTTATTTGTTAATTATTGAAACATGTACATTTTAAATAATCTAGTTTATGTTAAAATATTTTTGTTAATAAAGTTGGCTGCTATGGCCAAGTTTTCTCCAACTCCAGGTTTCGGCTCGTTTACTAGGTTTGGTAATAGGTGGTATGGGGGAGAGTGACAACGGGGGTAAGCATCATCATGGTCATTCAAGGGTATCCGAACTACATGGGTCAAGTGTTTTGTGTGCATTATGACATGCTTTTTACTAAATTCCCTACTTTTGCAGGGAAGCAAAAAACAGCACATCCCTGCTGACAGGACATAGCTATGTATTATTTACATTGTCACAGCTCTGTCATGTATTGCTCCTCGACGATTAGCGAATGCCAGCAGTCAATCATTGATTGGTTTGTGATTAATCACAGCACAGCTCCTCATACCCAGAAATGCTGGATCATGTACTAGGTACATGATCCGGGACCGGAGAGCTGCTCTATCACCGTACTCCTAGTTTGGGGACATCTGTTCTAGGTTCTCACTTATTTGTATTGTGTTCTATTGTGATCCATGTGCGTGTGTGTGTGCTTGTGTTTTTTTTTTTTTTTTTTATTATTATTCTCTAACATTTCCCACAGCTGTGTGTGATTATATATATATATATATATATATATATATATATATATATATATATATATATATATATATATATATATATATATATATATATATATATATATATATATATATATATATAATTTTTGAAGTTGTGCTAAAATAAGTTTACATACCGTGGCAGAATTTATGATTTCTTGGTCATTTTTCAGAGAATTAGAATACAAACAAAAACATTTCACTTGTGGTTAGTGTTTGGCTGAAGCTATTTATTGTCAATCAACTGTGTTTACTCTTTTTAAAGCAGAGTTCCACCCAAAAGTGCCACATTTGGCACCTTTCGGGGGGAGGAGGGGCAGGATACCTGTCTTTCACAGGTATTCCGTTCCCACTTTTGGGAGTCTCCTCTGCAGGTATTGATGTCACCACCCAGGCTCCCTTCTCCTTCCCTGGCTGCCGGGCCAGTAGGAGAGAGGAGCGTGGAGCCTCTTGCATGCGCAGTAGTGTTCCTGACGTGAAGCCGAAAGGCTACGCTGCAGGATTCCCTTAATCGCAATGGAGGCGGCATGCACCCAACAGCTGCTGGAAACATCAGCTGCGGTGTCGACATCACTGGACTCCAGGACAGGTAAGTGTCTTATTAAAAGTCAGCAGCTGTAGTATGTGCAGCTGCTGGCTTTTAATTTTTGCAGCGGTGGGCGGACCTCCGCTTGAAATTGTAACAGTAACATAAACTACCCAAATGACCCTGATCAAAAGTTTACATACCCTGGTGGTTTTGGCCTGATAAGATGCACACAAGTTGATACAAACGGGTTTGAATGGCTTTTAAAATTAACCATCCTCACCTGTGATATGTTTGCTTGTAGTGTGTGTGCAATGTGTTTCTGGACTCCTGACATACCCTTGCATCTTTCATCCAGTGCTGCACTGAAGTTTCTGGATTCTGAGTCATGGGGAAAGCAAAATAATTATCAAAGGATCTGTGGAAAAAGTAGTTAAACTGTATAAAACAGGAAAGGGATATAAAGATATCCAAGGGATTGAGAATGCCAATCAGTAGTTTTCAAACTCTAATCAAGAAGTGGAAAATGAGGGGGTTCTGTTGAAACCAAACCACGGTCAGGTAGACCAACTGCCAGGAACATTTTTGGGATGCAAAAAAAAAATACAGGACTCTCTGTATGTGGTGTGGCTGTTTCAAGATGCACAATAAGGAGGTACTTGAAGAAAGTTGGGCTGCATGGTCGAGTCGCCAGAAGAAAGCTATTACTATGCAAATGCCACAAAGTATCCCACTTACAATACGCCAAACAGCACATAGACAAGCATCAAACCTTCGAGCACAAAGTAATTTGGAGTGATGAGACCAAAATTTAGCTTTTTGGCCACAACCACAAACACTACGGGCCAGATTCTCAGCTGACATACGACGGTGTATTGATGTCACCACCGACGGTGTATCTCCAGATACACCGTCGTATCTCTGTTTCTGGCCCTGGGTATCTATGCGACTGATTCTTAGAATCAGTTACGCATAGATTTTGCTTAGATCCGGCTTGCGTAAGTCACTTACACCGTCGGATCTAAGTTGTAATGTTACGCTGGCCGCTAGGTGGCGTTCCCGACTATTTCTGCTTCGAATATGCAAATGAGCATGATACGCCGATTCCCGAATGTATTTGCGCGCCGTCGTCGTAGTTTACTTAAGCGTAAGGTTACCCCTGCTATATGACGGGTAACCTTGCGTAGGTCCGGCGTAAGCCATGTTAAGTATGGACGTCGGGACAGCGTTGTGTTTTTCCGTCGTTTATATAACTCGTCGCAAATAGAGCTGTACGTTAATTACGTTGCCGCTGAAATCAATGTATTTGCGGCGTACTATGGAGCATGCGCATTGGCCTACGTTTACGGCCAGCGCATGCACAGTTCAAGGGGTGCACTTAATTTAAATACAGCACGCCCCCCTCCTTCCTACTTTGAATTATGCAGCCTTACGCCGGCCCATTTATGCTACGCCGCCGTAAATTACGGAGCAAGTGCTTTGAGAATACAGCACTTGCCCGTAAAAAGTGCGGAGGCGTAGCGTAAATTGGTTACGCTACGATACGCCGGAAAACCGCAAAAGTACGAGAATCTGGCTCTACATTTGGAGAGGAGTCAACAAGTCCTGTGATGAGAAGTACTGAGATGGATCGCTGATGTTTTGGGGATGTGTGAGCTACAAAGACCCAGGAAATTTGGTCAAAATTGATGGCAAGGTGAATACAGTGTGTTATCAAAAAACACTGGAGGAACATTTGCATTCATCAGCCAGGAAGCTGCACATGGGACGTACTTGGACATTCCAACATGACAATGATCCAAAACACAAGGCCAAGTCAACTTGTCATTGGCTACAGCAGAATAAAGTGAAGGTTCTGGAGTAACCATCTCAGTCTCCTGACCTCAATATCATTGAGCCACTCTGGGGAGATCTCAAACGTGCACTTCCGCCCCCTCCCCTGGCCACAGACAGAAGACCGAGCGTCAGTTGCGGCTGTACTCCATTCAGCTGCTCGGTCTGTGGCTGAGTGACAGGCCCAGCCGGGAGATCACCCAGTGCTCGCATGTGTCCAGGAGCCCGCAGTCAAATGTGGGAGCCTCCTGCGACTTGTGGGAGACTTGGTATGTTCGTGAAAGGCAAGCACTGATGGTAACTGAGTAGTTTTAAATTGCACTCCTGCCATGTTTTGTGCCACCCACTGGGGCTTAGTCACAAAGGACCTCTGTGATCAAGCCCCGGTCGGCAGAGCAAAATGTGTCAGCGGTCATGGCCGGAGCAGCACTGGCCATACATGGCCATATCCACATCCGAAGTATTGGGTTAGTTTTGAGCGGCGTCTTGCACCACATTTGCCCGTTTGGACATTCCCCACCATTCCTGTTCTGGTGGTGATTCTGAATTTTGGATCTCCCATCACTTTCAGTCCCAGTAATGGTGGTCAGTGGTCACCAAGACTAATGGTATCTATTAGCTGATCCACAGTCTAGGGTTGCCACCTCGTCCCTTTAAACCCGAAAACATATTAATTCCATATTAATTGAGCCTATTTTCATGCAGATAAGGCACTAAGTGAGCTTAATTACCACCTTTCGCCACAGGACCTGTGTAATATGTGTTTGGGTTTAAAGGGATAAGGTGGCAACCCTACGACGGTCACACTCCTGCCCCAACCTATAGTGCAGGGTTTACAGGGTCAGTACCCAGCATTTCACATGATAACCTATATGTGATGAAACCATCCACAGAGTGGTACTTTGAGAGGAGAGCACCTGAATAGGGATGCAAGGTAAGTAATTATGCCTCTTACTGTACCCCTCAGATATAACAATTGTTCAACCCCTGCAGTGCTGAAAGGGGGATAGATTTTCTTATTTCTGGATTTGTGCTTTAGGATTTGTGCTTTAGGACAATCTGCTCAGTTCCCCTATACTTATGCCAAGATGGTATACCCAGGGCTTTTTTTCTGGGGGAACTTGGGGGAACTCAGTTCCACCACCTTTGGCTCAGACCCTTTGGTGCCCGCTCACCACAATCACTTGTAAACACAGAAGTTTGGTTTCTGTGTTTACAAGTGGCAGCTCTGCACTCTGTGTGTTACCCCCCTGAACTCTGCACTCAGTATGTAGTGCAATTCTGGTATTTAATGCCCCTTTAAGACCCTTCTACTGTTTGTGAAACCTGAACGGGGACGTGGTTGAGTTCCTGCACCTATTTTCTGAGAAAAAAAGCTCTGGGTATACCTTTTACTAAGAAAAATTTGTTTAACATTGTATCGTTGCAGGCTTTGATCTGTAGCTGTTTTGTTCCCTTTTACTGTGGCCTGGTCCCTCCTTCATTCCGAGGAGTGGTAAGTTTTTTTTATTTTTTATTTTTTTTTTATAGCAATTTCTTTAAGATATGAAACCCAAATTATTGACTACAAATATTTTTTTACGGGAAAGTATGTCATATTCTCTTATGCTGTGTACACACGATCGGAATTTCCGACAACAAATGTTCAATGTGATCCATCGGACATTTGTTGTCGGAATTTCAGAGTTGGTTCTCAATTTTTCCAACAACAAAAGCTCTTGTCGGAAATCGTCTGTATACAATTCCGATACACAAAAATCCTACGCATGCTTGGAATCATTCAACCTAATTTTGCTCGTCGTTGTGTTGTACGTGACCGCATTCTTGACGTTCGGAATTTCCGACAACACAAGTTTTTGAGCCAACCTTCCGTAAAAAAAAAAAAAAAAACACGGTTTAGTTGTTGGAAATTCCGATCATGTGTATGCGGCATTAGGAAGTATTGTTTGCACACATTATTTTGGAAATTTTCTGCAATGTACTCAGACATGGAGAGAATATACCCAGCCCCTAGGCATGCTGGAGCCTGTGACCAGGTCTATAGCACAATGGTAGGGTCTGTGGGGAGGAAGTTGGTCCCCCTTTGGTTTGGAAAACACATCCAGAAAAAACAGCCGATGCCACTGAAAGGGTTTTAACTGCAACCACCTTGCCTAGGCATCTGGTGTGACAGGTGGGCCCCCAGGATAACAAATAAGGACCAGACCAGTCAATTATTGGGGAATGTCACCGCATTCTTTCCTTTCAAGAGAACCACGGTTCTTTTGAAACGAGAGTCTGTACACTCGGGCGGCAAGAGATTCTTGCCAAGAATCTCATCGGGAAAAACAATGTTTTTTTTTTTTTTTTTTCTGACAAGATTCTTGCCCGTGTGTACAGGGCTTTAGAAGCGCTTGGAACTCAAATTGTATCCTTCCACTCCAAATCGGGCACTTCCACACAGCCAACCAGCTGCCGTTATTCAGATGGCTGGCGCTCACCATCAGGCCGGCCATCCGAATAGTCGGCGGCAGCGGCAACAATACATAGACTCGTGCAATGCATGAATCTATGTATTGTAATCAGTGGCGGTGCGACAGGGGGCAGCACTCCGGCGCCCTCTATGGACACACTGCCACTGCATGACTGTATAAAGAGATCAGCAATAAAGGATCAGCTTATTTTCCATGATTTTATTTTTATATATATATATATATATAATCTCTGCTGATGCTGCAAATACAGACAAAAAAAAAGTTTAGCTGGTAAAAATCTGCTGTGTTCCTAACTTTCTCTTTCCACAGGCAATTCTGCCTTTGCTGGACTGCAAAAACACCTCCTCTCACCTCCATAACCTAAGGGAGGGATGTTTATTGATCCAAAAAAAGATTACTTGGGCAGGTCTGGTACTACACAGAATTTCAATGCAGCAGAGGCAGAATTGTCAGTTCGAACAGGAAGTTAGAAGCTCACAAATTCTGTCAGGATCAACATTTTCCTGTGCTTGAAGCAACTTTAAAAAATAAGATATAGAGGATTTTTTTTTTTTTTAACACTATGATTCTATTTACACATATGTTTATACAAGTTTTGAAATGGTTATGCAGTCATGTAAGACCAGGGATCTTCAAACTTCAAGTCCCATGAGGCATTGTAAAACTCTGACATTCACAGACATGACTAGGCATGATGGGAATTTTAGTTCCTGAACAACTGGAGCGCCATATTTTAAGGACCCCTGTGTAAGACAGTAGGATGGTTTCCCTTTAAAAATGTACTGCATTACATTTATATTTATCCACTAGATGGCAGTATACAATCATGCAAAGCATACCAATCTGTGGCTATACATTAATGATATTCTCCAGAAGGGCTCTGATTTAATTTAACCACTTGAGCCCCGAGCCTGTTTTTCAGATTCGGTGCTTACGAGACTAAAACAGTTTTTTTTGCTAGAAAATTATTTAAAACCCCCAAACATTATATATATTTTTTTCTAACACCCTAGAGAATAAAATGGCAGTCATTGCAATACTTTTTCTCACACCGTATTTGCGCAGCGGTCTTACAAGCGCACTTTTTTTGGAAAAAATTCACTTTTTTGAATTAAAAAATAAGACAACAATAAATTTGGCCCAATTTTTTTATATATTGTGAAAGATAATGTTACACCGAGTAAAATGATACCCAGCATGTCACGCTTAAAAATTGTGCCCGCTCGTGGCATGGCGTTAAACTTTTACCCTTAAAAATCTCAAATTCTACAGGTTGCATTTTTTGAGATACAGAGGAGGTCTAGGGCTAGAATTATTGCTCTCGCTCTAACGATCGCGGCGATACCTCACTTGTGTGGTTTGAACACGGTTTTCATATGCGGGCGCTACTCGCGTATGCGTTTGCTTCTACGCGCGAGCTCGTCGGGATGGGGCACTTTAAAAAAAATTTTTTTTGGTTTTCGTTTTTATTTTATAATTTTTAACACTGAAAAAAAAAAAATCATCACTTTTATTCCTATTACAAGGAATGTAAACATCCCTTGTAATAGAAAAAAGCATGACAGGTCCTCTTAAATATGAGATCTGGGGTCAAAAAGACCTCAAATCTCATATTCAGGCTTAAATGCAAAAGAAAAAAAGAAAAAAAAAAAAGAAAGAAAAAATGTAAACAAAATAAATGTCTCTTTAAGACGCTGGGCGGAAATGACGTTTTGACGTCACTTCCGCCCAGCAGAGGTATGGGGACGGCTGAGGGACATTTTTTTTCCTCAGTCGCATCCCCGGACAGCCAGCAAGAGGACCCGATCGCCTCCGCCGCTACCGACGGCTACGGTAAGCGGCGGAGGGCGCGGGAGAGAGCGGCGGGAGGGAGGGGGCACCCTCTCCCACCGCCGATAACTGCGATCTCGCGGCGAATCAGCCGCGATGACCGCCGTTATCGTTAACAGGTCCGCCCCACGAAGAGATGGATTTCTTGGTTGTGGCAGCAGCTGCCGCCGTTACCGAGATATCCATCTTCAAAAAAATCACGTCTTTAGACGTGGGGCGGATCTCAAGTGGTTAAAAGCGGAATACTACTGTAAAATGTTGAAAAATGTCAATTAAAAAATGACCAAGTAAGTTCACTTACTTTAATTAATTAAAAACCAGAAAAATATGCAAAATGAACAAATGACTGTCACAAGCTGTGTGTGCTGAGCAATTGTATTACTGTTCTCCGCTTGCCGACCACCTTACTTAGAAGTACGGCGGCAAAGCAGCATCTCTTTGCTGGATCACGTATCTGATGCGTATTGTGACTGCATCTTGTAGGACTCCTTCCTAGGAAGATCTTACCTGTCATCAGAGTCAGTCAGCAGAATACAGTGATCTAACAATTGCCCAACAAAAACTTCATAAAAGTACACAAGGCTTGTGTAGTATGACCTGTCTTCCCCCTTGATGCCCATTCCCGGCTGTCAAAATGACAGTGGGAAGTTATTGTGAAAATACAGCAGCTGTAAAAGCTGCTACTGTCAAAATACAGACCATTACTTGTAAACATTGTTCAGGGATCAAGAAATACAAAGTATGCTACGAGTAAGCATCACATGATGTGAAACATGTCAGCCCTTTTCTCCTTGTCCACTCATCGTTTTTGACTGCATTTTGGCTGTTTTTTTCTATTGAAATGTTATTGTTTGCTTATGCTTAAATAAAGACATCGTTTTTCGAGGAGTGCGGCGATCCAGGATTTTTTTCCTTCATCCCATGCTAATTGTGCACAGCCAGCACCCTCTTGGTTTGATTGGGACGGAAGCAACGGGGATTATTTGTTTTATGGAGCGGTACACTTCTCTCAATTAAATCAACCCAACAAGGAATTTTTTTTTTCCCTATTTGACCCTTGACATGGTACCAAACTCAGAAGGGAAAAGTCTGAAGACAAGCTGTCTTCGATTTTCGAAATCGTTAGTACGGTACATTCGACACACGACTTGACTTTTACATCAGACAAAAGCTGGATGTGCAGGCTATAAAATGTTTGTTGGATGTGAACTCAACATCTGATTTTTGGATGGTCGGTACAGAAATCGTCACACAAAAGTCGAAAGAACAAACGCGCATGCTCAGAATCAAGGCCTGCCTGGGAAGAGTTCGGTCTTGTAAACTACCCTTTGTAATCTAGCATTAACATTCGTGACGCGCCAATTGTCGAAATGCAGCGCACATTCTCATCTACTTAAATTGGAATAATAATGAAATCTGCTTTGCTGGTGATACTGATGTAGTTATGCCAAACATATTTTAAAAGGCACTTGTTTTGTATGATTTGAAAATCGCAAAACAACGCTCACCAAAATTCTACTAACACGAAATTGGCATAAGGGGCCCAAAGGGTGGCACTTGAGAAATGAACTTCCTCTTTATACTCTCATAGTACATCGCTACGTTCTTGTTTGTCAAACGACAATTTGCGAATAGTTGGTATGCTAAACAAAACCCTGCACACGCGCTTTTGACAAAAATCAGATGCTCGGTCGTCCAACAATCAAACTGTGTGTACGAGGCCTTAGTTTACTCTAGTCGGCAGTTACTCCTTTTTTTCCCTTCTATACTTAACTAATATTTTTTTTGGTGTTTGTGTGTTTTATTTTATAGCCATCATTATTTATTTTCATAGTATTGTTTATATAATTGTGTGTGTATAAATATAAAAACATTTTTTATTGTTGCATTAAAGCACAACATTCAAAAAAATATTTGTAAACAACTTTGCAATTATAAGTACCTATAAAAAACACAAAAGAGTCCTATATTTTAATAACATTTTTATAAATCCTTTTTAAATGGAACAAATTCTAAAACCCTTATACTCCTTTATTTACGGTGATCATTTTTTTTGTTAGTGTTTTATCTTTGTTTTGTTTATGGATTAACCACTTGTCATCTGCCCACCGTCAAATGACGGCGGGCAGAGGACTCCATTATCCTGACATCACGTCATATGACGTGATGTCCCTTTAAAGCCGCGGGCGCGCGCGCGTCGCCGGCGGCGCACGCACCCGCCGCTCTGCGGGGATCCCGTGCGAGTGCCTGGCGGCAACGATCGCCGCCGGGCACACGCGATTGCTCAGTAACTGAGCGGGGACGTGGAGCTCTGTATGTAAACACAGAGCTGCACGTCCCCGTCAGGTAGAGAGGAGATCGATTGTGTCCCTTGTACATAGGGACACAATCGGTCACCGCCCCCAGTCACCCCCCCCTCCCCCCACAGTTAGAACACTCATAGGACACACATTTAACCCCTTCCCCGCCCCCTAGTGGTTAACCCCTTCACTACCAGTCACATTTATACAGTAATCAATGCATATTTATAGCATTGTTCACTGTATAAATGTAAATGGTCCCAAAAATGTCCGCCATAACGTCACAGTCCCAATAAAAAAATCGCAGATCGCCGCCATTAATAGTGTAAAAAAAAAAAAAAAAAATGCCATAAACTATCCCCTATTTTGTAAACGCTATAAATTTTGCGCAAACCAATCGATAAACGCTTATTGCATTTTTTTTTTTTACCAAAAATATGTAGAAGAATACGTATCGGCCTAAACTGAGGGAAAATATATATTTTTTATATATTTTTTGGGTTATTTATTATAGCAAAAAGGAAAAAATATTGCATTTTTTTAAAAATTGACGCTCTATTTTTGTTTATAGCGCAAAAAATTAAAACCGCAGAGGTGATCAAATACCACCAAAAAGCTCTATTTGTGGGAAAAAAAGGACGCCAATTTTGTTTGGGAGCCACGTTGCACGACCGCGCAATTGTCAGTTAAAGCGACGCAGTGCTGGAACCTTATATTTTGTCTGGGCAGGAAGGGGGTGTAGGTGCACAGTAGGCAAGTGGTTAAATACAAAAATATTAATACAAAAAAAGTGTACGTAATATATGTTTTGTTAGGCAGTGACAACATATATAAGAGCTGAACTAGTTTAAGAGGCCTAGCAGTGAGAGCCAACACAATTGCGTCAGCAAATAGGCAGATAATCTGCAGCCTGATGGCTATAAAAGGTTCCCTTGTATGCAAGAACGGTAAGCTTTTAAGTGTGGAGGAAGAATAATGTTGCCTTTCCTTTAGGATACAGATGGCCATTTTATGTCCTGCATGCAGATTTGTCCATATACAGTGCCTTTTTAAAAAATGTATTCATACCTCCTTGAAAATTTTTACATGTTGCAACCAAAAACGTAAATGTATTTTATTGGGATTTTATGTGATAGACCAACACAAAGTGGCACATAATTGTGAAGAGGAGGAGAAATTATAAATGGTTTTCAAATTTTTGTTTTTGACAAATATGTGAAAAGTGTGGCGTGCATTTGTATTCAGACCCTTTTTACTCTGAGAAAACCCTAAACTAAAATCTAGTGAAACCAATTGCCTACAGAGGTCACCTTATTTGGTAAATGGGATCCACCTGTGTGTAATTTAATCTCGGTGTAAATGCAACTGTTCTGTGAAGCCCTTAGTCAACAAATGGCATCAAAAAGGCCAAAAACACACCAACAGGTCAGGGATACACTTGTGGAGAAGTTTAAAGCGGGGTTATAATATATATATATATATATATATATATATATATATATATTATATCTATCCCAAGCTTTAAACATCTCGCTGAGCACTGTTCAATCCATCACCCTAAAATGGAAATTGTATGGCACGACTGCAAATCTAAACTGACAGGTCGGACAAGGAGAGCATTAATCAGATAATTAGAGAAGCAGCCAACAGGCCCATGGTAACTCTGGAGGGACTGCAGAGATACACAGCTCAGGTGAGAGAATTTGTCCACAGGAACACTATTAAGGCTCATACACACGGTCGGACATCCAACAAAATTTCCCTTGGATTTTTGTCCTAATTGATTTGTCCGATCACACCCATAGCATACACACAGTCCGACTTTTCTGCAAACTTTTCTAAAACTTTCCCATCATCACGTGGTTTTTCTGCTCTTTTATGCTCTTTACTGCCACCCTTTGGTTAACTTCTGCTATTGTTGGTTGATTTTAACATTGGTTCCTAGCATGCGCATTTGTAATTTGTCCAAAAGTCCGATGGTTTGCTGTACACACGATTGGACTTTGCACCATCGGACTTTTGTTGCCTGAAAGTTGGTCCGTTCGCAGACCCAACTTTTTGTCCGCTGAAAGCCAAAAAAGTTTGTCTGATGGAACGTTCGCACAGTCGGACAAATGTGAAAAGTTACGGATTTTGATGTTGGTTGGGCAAAAGTCAGACCGTGTGTACGGGGCTTTAGTCGTGCATTTCAAAAAATCTAGCCTTTATGGAAGAGTGGCAAGAAGAAAGACCGTGTTGAAGGAAAACCATAGGAAGTCCCATTCGCATTTTGCGAGAAGCCACGTGGGGGACACAGCAAAATGTTGGAGAAGATGCTCTGGTCAAATTAAACCAAAATTTAACTTTTTGGCCTAAAAGCAAAACACTGTGTGGCAGAAAACTAACACACTACACATCACTCTGAACATCCCATCCCCACCATGAAACATGGTGGTGGCAGCATCATGTTGTGGGATGATTTTCTTCAGCAGGCACAGGGAAGCTGGTCAAAGTTGATGGGAAGATAGATGGAGCCAAATACACGGCAATTTTAGGGGGGAAAAAAAACTGTGATGCCTAGTACACACGATTGTTTTTCCCATCTGGAAAACTGCTGTGTTTTCCTTTTTGGCTGGAAAAGCCAGACGTGTTTATGCTCCTTGGCAGTTTTCCCGACAGAAAAACTGCGGTTTAAAAAATTAGAACATGTAATCTTTTTTATTTAATTTTTTTTCGCCGCATTTTTTCCCCCCGCAGTTTTCCTATGGAAAACACTGCGAGGGAGTATACACACGGCCAGTTTTCCTGACCAAAGTTCTCCTGGCAATTTTCCTGTCGGGAAAACCGGCCATGTGTACAAAAGGGAAAAGGGACAGAGCCGAGTCCTGGTTTTCCCAAAACCGAACGTGTGTACGGGGCATTAGAGTCTGCAAAAGACTTGAGATAGGGCCGAGGTTCAACTTCCAGCAGTACAACGACATTAAACATACAGCCAGAGCTACAATGGAATGGTTTCGATCAAACATATTCATGTATTAGTCAAGTCCAGACCTAAATCCAATTGTGAATCTGTGGCTGTTCACAGATGCTCTCCATCCTATCTGACAGAGCTTGAGCTATTTTGCAAAGAATGGGCAATTATTTCACTCTAGATGTGCAAAGCTGGTAGAGACATCCCCCAAAAAGACTTGCGGCTGTAATTGTAGAGATAGGTGGTTCTACAAAGTATTGACTCGGGGGCTGAATATAAACGCACATCACACTTTTCACATATTTATTTGTAAAACATTTTGAAAAACTTTTTTTTTCCTTCCACTTCCAATTTTTTATTTAATTTTTTTCCAATAATTTTATTGATCAAAAGTTTGTACATACATAACTTGCAGTCCTCCAAAAAAAAGGATGCAGATATAGACAACATAAAAGGACAGTGTGGCGGGGTGCAAACTTGCCCTCGTCTATAAGGACTGCCTGTGTGTTGTGGCTAGAGAGATGAAGAAGCCTAACAGCTGAATAGTATGTCAGTCGGAGTCATTAGCGGACTCAAGTTAAGGAGGGAAGAAAAGAGAGGAAGAAGAAACGAGGGGGGAAGAGTAGAGGAGCAGAGTAGGGAGAGAATGTCATAACGTTGGGCCACATACCGTCTCAAGGTGGGTCCTCCCGGGGGTGTCACAGGGGAGAAACAGCCCTTTTAGCACATGGCGATTCAGCAGACTGGGTCAAGTTAAAGCCCCCCCCCCCTCAGCACAAATATTCAGTGATACAAGCGATGAAGGCGGGCGTAGACTCTGGATAGGAACCCAAGTTGACGGGTGTTTGAAGCTTATACCGCGCAGAAGGTAACCCTCTGATCCTGCCAGAGGCCTTGCAGGATGAGAAACTGACCCTGTGGGTCACTGTAATGATGCAAGGTTACACTAGTATGGCCACCCCTGCCCGTTTATGGGGTCCTGAGGAGACAAAGATCTGTTTGTAGTGCTTAGAGGCAAACACAAAGGAGCCCCCCTTTATCAAAGTGCGTCTCCTGAACCATACTAACATCTGCCCCAGACTGCCTGAATTCTCTTAGTTCCAAATGCCTTCTTCGGTCAGAGTTTAGCCCATGCACATTTAATGATAGGATCTGAGCCATGGGGACGTGGGGAGGGGAGTGAGAGGGGTACTCACCAGTTGCGGGTAGAGGCTTTCCTGGAGTAGGTGTCTGGGGTGGGCACCCCGCGGGAAGAGTTCCGGACAGAGTCTGTGATGCATCTGCAGGGCCTGACGACAGCTATATGGGGGGAAAAGAGAGGAAGACTAGAAGGAAAAAAAAGGATTACATACATGAACTGATGATAAATGACTTCAAACAATTCCTGTAACTTTTCAAGACCTATGAGGGCTTGTGAGCCAAGGTCTGGATGACTTCCCATATCCTCCCCCAGCCCGCCGCCAGGGGGGCGAGCCGGGGGGACACGGGGGAACCCAGGTCGGCCCCTCCAAATGAGGGGACCCAATAACATCCTTATCCAAAATTCTAAATAAAAATTAAAATTAAGACACCAACAAAAAAATGCTGGATAACTGAAAACTCAAAAAAAAAAAAGAGGGGCGGGGGCTCTCTCTTAAGTCTCCTCCGAGACTCGCCCAAAATTCTATTTGGAACTTAAGCTAGGGCATTTATAAGGGGACAAAAAGCTAGATGGTGGCCAGGGAACAGTCCCAGGCGGGTGAACCAATGTTCTCTTGCGTTCCAGTGCTGTCGATTATGGCCTCTTGGGGACCTCTCCGGGCCCCGGGTTCTTTTGGTCAGGGGGACCTTCTTCCAGACCGTAAGCGGCAGAGGTGGAGTAGCTATAAGGTCCCAGTCCGGGAGCCTGGGGCCCAGATTTCCAGGACAAGTCAGCACAGAAAGGTGCCAGGTCCTCAGGGTATCTGAGCACTGCCGACTTGCCTTGGGTTTTAGCCATCAGGCTAAACGGGAAGGCCCAGCGGTCATTTCCAATTGTTTTATGTGCCACTTTGTGTTGGTCTATCACACAAAATCCCAATAACATTTATGATTTTGGTTGTAACATGACAAAATGTGGAACATTTCAAGGAGTGTGAATACTTTTTGGGGGTGCTTGCAGGTAAAACAAGTTATTCTTTCAAATTGCATTACATTAGCTTTTCTTGCCATAAAAGGAACTTCTCTATGCTTTGTTTACTACTTTAATCATTGGCTTTTCTTTCTGCTTTTTTTTCGACAGAGGTATATTGATGGGGGATTATCAAACTTCCAACCGTTTTACGATCTACAGTCCATCATAACTGTGTCACCTTTCACTGGAGAAATTGACATTTGCCCTCGAGACTGCCCTGTCAGCCATTTATGTCTTCATATTTTAAATACCAGCTTCCAGCTGTCTGTTCAAAATCTGTGCAGAGTAAGCTACGCCTTATTCCCACCTCCGCTCCATGTAAGTACCATTAAACTACCTAATGGATTCTACTGCATTCAAATGATCTGGCCTCTCTGCATTACTGCCAGAACTGACATATGGAAAGAGCACCAGTGTCAAGAAAATCATAGCAAACTAACACATTTCTATTTTTGTTTATGTAGCACCCCTCTACTTTCTGTAAAGGACGCTATTGTAAATTTAGTGGGGTGGGAGGCTTATTTGCTCTCACCAATGTTGAATTATTTAAATTTGGCTGCTGCCAGCCGTGAACTGTCCTGTGGGTCATTCTGTGCTCCAGAGATGTAGTTCCATCTCTGGGCAGCGGGTGGCGCCAGAGGGGTTCAGGCAGAGACCCTTTTCCCCAGCAGCCAATTGGAGGAGCTTCTCCTCGCGGGGCATGCTGGGGAAGGGTATATCTGTGGCAGACGCCGTCTTTTCAGGGTCTTTTCTTCCCGGGTCTCCTACCCGCAAAGGGTCGCAGGTGCGGCACCCACCTTTAGGGTGTGCGCACATCATGGGCCTCGCTACTATGGCCCACCTGGCCAGGGCGCACGTGCTTCGCGGAGTTCCAGACTCTGAGCCCTCCTGGCACAGGGCAACTAAAGTCGCAGAGGGGCCCCAGTGACTTACTGGGACCCCACACTTAGAGAGAGATCCCAAGCTGGATGCTGTTCAGTGGGGAGTTGGTCTGAGGTGAACCCGGAGGCAGGTGATCCAATAGGATTTAGATGGAACCATCGGGGATCTGGGTGACCGGACACGGACAGGTTGTGAGTTGCAAACTGTTAGTCGGTGACCCCAACTATTGACTTAGAGCAGTGTTTTTCAACTCCAGTCCTCAAGGCACACCAACAGGTCAAGTTTTCAGGATTTACCTCAGATGAAATGGCTGTGGTGATTACTAAGGCAGTGAAACTGTGCAAAATAATGGAAAGCCTGAAAACATGACCTGTTGGTGTGCCTTGAGGACTGGAGTTGAAAAACACAGACTTGGAGCACCCGCTTTAATTCTTGTCCTTGAGTACTGGACCTGTGGCAGAGGCCTTTACTAATTCACTAAAGCCAAGTCGTGGTAGACACTTGTTCCTTCTCAGAGCTCAGTGACACTCCGGCTGCCAGGTCAATTACGCCGATCCCACATCAAACCAGCGGCTCCTATATATATATATAGTAGCGCTACCCCTTTCAGGAGCCGCTGAGTATAAGTGGGATCGGCGTGTAGCGTTACCTTGCAGGTGTCTAGGGGTGATATTTGTGAGTTGAAACAGATAGGGAATGTCCAGTCTTTAGTTGGGTTTTCTTCAGTGCTCTATTCCAAGGCCCCACATGGCCAACATCAACATGGGACAGGAAAGGTTGATGAGCAGAGAGATAGCTTGAGTATCAGGCCTTTGATATAGAAGAGAGGGAGAGAGCAACCCTGCTCGTCACCACTCCAGTCGGAATGGGTAAAGTGCCCCCGGACAGACCCCTGCCACAGGCCTGGCAGCCGGAACGTCACTTGCTAATACTGGGAGGACCAGGTCTCTGCCACAGGCCTGGCTCGGGCCTCTGCCACAGGCCTATTACTTGAATGAGCGTGACTTGAAATGAGCAAGTCCTCCCAATGAATTTAGTCAGAGTCACCAGATCCCTGATGGTTTGTTCAAGCCCTATTGGATCACCTGTCTCCGGGTTCTCCTCAAGCCGATCGCCCAACGTACAGCTCCCAGCTTGGGATCCTTTTTAGGAAAGGTCTGGGACCCAGCAGCTACTGGGATCCCTCTCTAGGTCAGGGTGAAGCTCTGCATGGTGCGCAACTTCAGCCAGGTAGGCTACGGCTGTGGGGTCTATGGATGCGCGCACCCTGAAGGTGGATGTCACACCTGGAACTTGGACCCTGCAGAAAAAAAGAAAACGGCCCTGAGGCCAAGGCGGCTGCCCCAGATATAGCCTCCCCCAGCATGCCTTAGCGAGGGAACCAACCCCTCTGATTGGCTGCTGAGGAAATCGAGACAGAACCCCTTGAGCGCCAGCTGTCATCCAGGGGTGGGAACACACCCCTGGAGAGCAGACCGACCCACAGGACAGTTCTGGGAATGACAGCATCCTGAATTTGACAAATTGTGAATAGGAGCTGCATAATTCTCCCATTCCCCACTAACTTTAGTGTAACGCCCCCACAGAAAGAAAGGGTGTATGGAAACACTAATGTAGATAGCCAATGTATGGAAACACTAATGGTGTGGAGAAGTCTCATGTGGTGGAGGGATAGCCCTGTGATGGGGGTGAATAACAGACCACGAGGGAGAGAGGTGTATAACCTTGCCTGAGGTTCTGGTGCAAAGTTTTCCAATTGTTTCCATTTTTGTGAAATATTCTCACATTCCCAGAAAATATGTAAATTAACCTGGGGATGGACATTCTCTAAAACATGTCTGAGGTACTGAAGAGAAAATTGCATGGAGTTTCGTGGGAGTATGCCATCTTGTAAAAAGCTTTATGGCTGTCTCTCTAAGGCCGCGTACACACGATCAGACAGGTCCGATGAAACTGGTCTATCAGACCGTTGTCCGTCGGACCAAAGTTTTAAAACTTGCTTTAAAACCTGTCTGATGGACACCTGTCCTTCGGACAGGTTCGATGGTTAGTACACAAAAGCATCGGACCAAAATGCAGCGCATGCTCAGAATCAAGTGGAAGCATTGAACTTCATTTTTTCAGCACGTTGTTGTGTTCTACGTCGCCGCGTTCTGGTATTTTTCGATTATTGGTCCAATGGTGTGTACGCACATCAGACAAGTTCAGAGTTGTCTGATGAAAACGGTCCGTCGGACAAGTTTCATCGGACCTGTCTGACCGTGTGTACGCGGCCTAAGTAACACAATGATGTGGTGATCTCATGTACAACCTTTAACCAGTTTAAATAAATGAGTGTATTTTAAAGCAGTACTGTGGGCAAAGTAAAAGAATACATACATATGGTATGCAGTCTGTCAATAGCCTTAACCCATCAGTTTTTATGAGTCTCCCTGTAAAATAGTTTTTATTACCTGTTAATCCATCTGTTCATCATCATCCAAAGATTTTCTATTTTCTGGCATTTAAAAAAAAAAATTAATTTAAAAAAAAATTGCACATGCTGCATTTTTTAACGACATTTTAATAATGTAGTTTTTTGGGGGTCATAAAAAATGATCGTCTGTGGGCTTAAACGATATGAAAAACCCACGCATGCTCAGAAGCAAGTTATGAGATGGGCGCGCTCAAACTACTGTTTTCGTAATGGAGTAAGCACATTCTTGACGCTGTAACGGACAGAAAAGAGCAAATCGTCTTTTTCTAACACAAAATCAGCTAAAGCAGCCCAAAGGGTTGGCATCACCCGAATGGAACTTCACCTTTTATAGTGCCGTTGTACATGTTGTACGTCCCCGTGCTTTGCTAGAGCATTTTTTTTTTTTTTTTAACGATCGTGTGTGGGCAACGTCGTTTTAATGATGAAGTTGGAAAAAACTTCGTTTTTTCAATAAAGGCTGAAAAACATTGTTTTTTTACATGCCGAAAATCTAAAGTGCTCATTTTAAAGGCTAGCATGCAAGTTATTGTCCTAAAAAGTGTTTGGGGACATGTATCCATGCAAAAAAATTGTGTTTTTTTTCGGGAGCAGTGATTTTAATAATGCTTAAAGTGGAAACAATAAAAGTGAAATATTTCTTTAAATTTCGTACCGGGGGGGGGGGGGGGTATAGTATGCCTGTGAAGCAACGCATGTTTCCCGTGCTTAGAACTGTGTAATTTCTAAAGGAAAAAAGTCATTCAAAATCACTCGCGGCTATAATGAATTGTCGGCTCCTGGCAATTCAGAGAAAAGTCTCTTTTTTTAAAGCGTGGGGGTCCCCCCAAATTCAAGCCCTGGGGTCCAGCAATGAGAAGATCTCTTTATCCAGGTCCGGGATACAGAGCGCATGCATTGTCGGCCCCCGTCTCCACCGGAGACAGCCGGGCGAATGACGCGGCTTGAGCCAGTGACAGCTCTTTTATATAGGTAAGGCGGGTCCATCCATCAGGTGACCCCACCCCCCTCTGACGCAAGGGAGAGCCTGGGCTTCCCCAGTGACGTAGTCAAGAGGGTGCGTCAGGGGCGGAAGGGGTAAAAAAAAATTGAGAACAAAAATTCCAATCGTAAATTCCGACGTGCAAAATTCCGACGCATGCTCAAACAATTTGACGCATGCTCAGAAGCATTGAACTTAATTTTCTCGGCTCGTTGTAGTGTTGTATGTCAACGCGTTCTTGAGAGTCAAAAGTTCAGAGAACTTTTTTTGTGTGACCATGTGTATGCAAGCCAAACTTGAGCCGAATTCCGTCGGAAAAGGGTTTTTCCAGCGGAAAATCAGATTGTGTGTACGTAGCATTAGAATTCATTAGTGAGTCACAATATTAATAAGAAAATATGTAATATGCTATTTCCCCCATCACGGTACCTTTCATCTTGAATGGCACCCCAAATGTGGTGCGTTTTTTTTGCCATCCATGATTGTCAAGTGACAAAACACGCAAGAATTGCGTGGAAATGTAAGGCCGCGTACACACCACTAAATTAATCTGATCAAATCGGTCTGACAGACCGTTTTGATCGGATTTGTCTGCTGGGATATATTGGTTTGATCATGTACACACGATCAAACCAAAATCCCCGCCGGCAGACAGCGCGGTGACGTGGCCGCCACGTCACCGAACCAGGAAGTAAAATACTTCCATGCGTGCGTCGAATCCATTCGACGCATGTGCGGACAGATATGTCCGCTGGTTAGGCGTACTAACCAGCAGACATGACAGACGGGTTCCCAGCAGACAGATTTTAAAGCATACTTTAAAATTTGTCTGCTGGAAAAACCTGTCTGCTCGCCCGTACTCCCGATCGAATTTGTCTGCTGAAACGGTCCGTCGGGCCGTTTCCAGCAGATAAATTCGATCGTGTGTACGCGGCCTAAGTGCAAGATTGCTGATGGCTCAGGGCCAAAATTTGGTCCTTGAGCTTCATTAGATGACACTCGTGCATAGGGCAGCCCAATCGAGACATTTGTTTTCATGTGAGAATCGTGTTAACAAAATCGTGTGCGGGAACACAAGTTCCCACTATGCTTAGTGTATAGAAGGCCTTAATGTCCATCTAAGGCTGTAGACCAACCCCTTGTCACCCTTATCAGGAATCAGCAGATAATGTAATAGTTGTGTTAATGTAATCGACAGACTAAAACATATGTCATTTTATTTTTGCCCATGGTTACGCTTTAACATACCATGTAAAACATCCTGGAGGTCTGCAAGCTCAGGACAAAATAAAATATGTAAACGGTGCTAAAATTTTGCTTGTAATTGGCACTTTCTGCACTTCGGTATTGGTCCATCATTTATAAAGATCTGCTCAATAGAAAGTTGAGTGATGTAGAAGAGCCAAGCACATCCTCAGGAGATAATTTTAGCATATTTATCACAAGCCAGGACAAGTCGTTCCAAAAGCTCTCTGGAAGGTATGCATCATACACTATATTACCAAAAGTATTGGGACACCTGCCTTTACACGCATATGAACTTTAATGACATCCCAATCTTAGTCCGTTGGGTTCAATATTGAGTTGCCCCACCCTTTGCCGCTATAACCGCTTCAAATCTTCTGGGAAGACTATCCATAAGGTTTAGGAGTGTGTCTATGGGAATGTTTGACCATTCTTCAAGAAGCGCGTTTGTGAGGTCAGGTCCGGATGTGGACAAGAAGGCCTGGCTTACAGTCTCTGCTCCTAATTTATCCCAAAGTACTGCAAAGGGTGGGCCAACTCAATATTGAATCCTATGGACTAAGACTGGGATGCCATTAAAGTTCATGCGTGTGTGTAAAGTCAGGCATCCCAATATTTTTGGTAATATAGTGTATATGCCAACAGTTTTTGATGTATGCTTTGCCTTAGTTTTAAGAATGGAGCTTCACAGGCATATTTACGTTGATTGGCTAAAATGATTTGAATTATGGCCAAAGCCTTTTTGGCCATACCAGAGGCGTATCTAGTGAAAATAGCACCTATGGCAAGCACTAAAAATGTGCCTCTGTCGAGACATTTGAAACCCATCTTTCAGATGATAACAAAAAAACTAACAAAACTAGTGTGATATTTATCATCCATTGAGATACCTTGGGTAGTGACTTATCCTCTTTATGGAGAAATCTGGGGTTTATTAGACCCCTGATCCCTCCTCTGCCCTCCAATGCCAGGTAAATGCAGAACCAATACTGGAACTAATTAAAATCTTCATCACTTAAGGCCTCAGTTTTCACAGACGAGAGGGAGAAACTGATGTTCCTTCTTCTTTGTGCGCTGCCAATCCGACCAGATGGAATGGGAGAACAGGGGAGGGCTGTGGCTGAACGCAACAGGAATAGCGCTCCCATTGTCCATTAGCAAAGTTGCTGAAAAGGAGATCCTGCCTATGCTCGGGAGGAGGGAAGAAGAGATCCTGGTAAGTGCCTTGCTGCCCAGCCACTCAACAACGCCCCCTTCATATGGCGCCCATGGCACTTGCAATGTCTGCCATACCCTAGATATGCCACTGAGCCATACTTCTCTTGTGGGTCACAGTAGTGCACCTGACAACTGGCTGTAGTTCCGCTCCCATTTGATGTCACAGAGAGCTGCTCCAGGCTCCTGAAGAATCTCGACCATATTGTCTGGTTCCACATAACTGCCAGATTTACAGCTGGTTCCATCTCTCAGCACAAATCTGAGAGCCAAAGCCAGCTGCGCCTGCCCCTCTCCAGCTTGGCACTCCAGTGAGCATTAGAGAGGCAGAGCAGAGAGCGATGACTTGCAGTCAGTGCTCTCTGATCTGGGAGAACCGAGCAATCGGTTCTCATCTCTAGAGCCACCGTAGGACATAGAGGTGGAGTTTGAATGTTTGTTTCTTTTTTTTTCTCCCAGATTCTCCTTTCAGCTACACTGTGTAGTCTTAAACTGTGGAGCTGGGATTTGAGTGTGAAATAAATAAAAATATGTAGTATATTTCTTTTAGATTACAAAGATATTACAGGGAGTAATGGTTCATCCTTTTCACCCACAGGTGCTAAATGACTTTTATTACCAAGGCTATAAAGAAGCTATTTTATATCTCATCAGGAATGGTAAACATCGGCTGTGCGTTGGGGATCAGAAAAATATCGATGTGGTCTTGAAAAACGAGGATATTGAACTGAGACAAAACGAAACAGTCCTCGTTAAATAGAAGATCAGTATATATATATAAGTGTTTATATTTAATGAACTGAGAAGAACCGTACTGGAGGATATGAAGCAAAAATTGGAACAGTGGAACTATGCGCTGGAAGAATAAAAATTCTGACTGGCTACATGCTATTGGACTTCATCCGAGGCCCTTGTGTACAGGGTTGAAGCTTCAAACAATATACCTAATGTAGAGAATGAAAGGATATGATGTTTTTCTTTTTCACTCCACCCACTGAATGAACTTAATGTTTACATGAATGTTAGTTCCACTGGTGCCTTAATTGCCGCCTGCAGGAATTGGAACTCCAGGCAGAAGGTGATGTTCAGGACACAAGGTACCAGTGGTTGCAAAAAAATGTTTATTTTTTTGTAATGCAGTACTATAGTGACTTGGTCAGAAGTGAAAAGTCCTGACATTGCTTTTAACCATGCTTTGGGTGGGAGTTTCAGATGGGGAATTAAGTACAAACATCTAAAGAAGCCAAATGTCCTACTGCTAGCTACTACCTCTAGTGACATCAGTAACCCCAGAACCAACGCTAGTCTGTATCCGTCACCTTACCAGGGCAGACTGATCTGGCAGTGCTGCAGCTCAGGAAGATGGCCATCAGTCACTGGGATATCTGCTGCATCCAATGTTTATAAAACATACACTATAGTGATATAATGATCTGCCTGATAAGGCATTTTTGAAAGCTTATGTCAAATACCTAAATGGCTGACAAACAATTGACAAAGCTAGCACACCAGGATAGGGGTACTTAAAAAGTGACAGTTCTTTTCAGCTGACCCCAGTGGGATTTAAAAGTTAGGCACATGCCTAAATAGAGATTTGTATTCTTATGTTTAAATCTTTTGGAAACAAGCTTTTAATGATTTAAACTGTGGCTTTTATTCTGCTAATCACATTCCCCAGCTCTTCCCAATGTTTTGAAGTAGAAGACAATTGCCAATGTTAACTGAGCCATTCAGCTCAATACAACAGTGCTAGGAATTACTGTGTACAGGGACTAAAGTTCATATGTGCAAAATAAATTCTCAACTGCAGCAAGATCTATAACTGATATCTGGAGAAAATAATAATGTGTGGGGTCCTTTATTTTTAACAATATTTTTTTATATCAAAACTTCTACTTTTATAAGCTATTTGGTGATCAGTTGGGTTAGTTATGGATTTATTACCTCTTTAAAAAAGTCTGATGGTTCAATACAATACCTTGTTCTCAATCCTGTTTAATAAGGCTACAACTGAGCCAAAATCCCAAAAAGGCAAATATGTGTTTTTTTTTTTCTTTCAATGAAACTGTGTCCTTATCCAATTTGTTGTTCCCAAAATAAAAATATATTATAATATATAAAACTTTGAATAACGTAATCCATCAAAAAACATGGCCATAGGCTTCTAGCATTACTGAGGGTGCATAAACAAATTCCAGACTCTAGAATGGTCACAAAATGGAAAGACACCATAACAATTCTGGATGTCAGGGATCTGTACTGTATGTGGTTCCACCCAGGCCAGTTAAATTTACACCTTAATTATATCGGCTATAAAACGTTATGTAACCACAAATGACATAATTCAAATGCATGTTATAGGCAGCATAGCAAACAGGCAGAATCTTGCAAAAATAAGCAGTAAAACTAGACATGAATGCAAAGAGGCAAGCAAAATCCTCAAGGGATTAATGGCAGGGCAAGAAAATGGTGTCGTTATCTTAAATTCCCAGAACGCAAGTGGTGTAATTAAATGAGACCGTATATACCCATATGTGATGTCTGCCATGTAATAGTCCTACGATGCAGAGCAATAAGGTACTTGAATACGTGAAGAGCCCTACAAATGCTCTTAAATGTTCACACTTTTTGTTGGCTGCATTTAAGTACCACCAGCTGTATTAATGCAGAATCGCAGATTATGCATGCATTACTGTGGCCACTATGTAGGCGAACTCAACCAAGGGCTCTACACTGCAGTCACTATCCATGTCCATCAACACACTGCCTATATAAACTCTGTTATGATGGTATATGTCCCAATAATGGTATATGGAGGGGGCGCTAATAATGAATAATAGGAGAATAAACAATAAAGTGAAATCTAATAAATGGTCCGTCTGAACCAACAATAGCAGACTTCGTGAGCAGCAACACACTGAAAATGGTGAAATAGAAATAGATTGTACAAAAAAGATTGTGCAAAAAAAAAAAAAAAAAAAAAGGATGAATGAATAAATAAATAAATAATCTCAAGTCCATTCAAAGAGTGTTAGATAAAGTCCAATCAAGGCTAATCTTTCTCAGATGCAAATTGTAGAAAATGAATTGTAAAAGGTGTCCACCTCCACCAAGAAGATCCCCCAAATGTGCACTAATGGATGGCTCCTTACCGCACGGTGTTGACCTGATTGTTTAGAAAAGGTCAAATACAGCAGTTGGTCACTAAACCAGTTGAATGATTCAGCTGCGCAGCTCTATGTTTCCTGGAATCAAACACTCACATGAAGGAGGGAGAGGGGAAACCACCATAATGAAGTACAGTTTATTTAAAATATGTCACAGATAAAACAGCATAGCCAAATGGCCTCTTACTTTAGTAGTGCCTAGGACCCGGTATGTCCCAATACAAACCAACCAGCATGGTTACAGCGGCTCCCGACTGTGTATCAGGCTTAAAACTGGTGTGCTCAGAATCTGGTGCAGCTGTGCATGGTAGCCAATCGGCTTCTAACCTCACTTTTTCAATTAAACTTTAGCAATAAGACCTGGAAGATGATTGGCTTTTATGCAGAAGTGAGCCTGATTGTGCACTCTCCAGCTTTAGTAAACAAACCCCATTGTGTCCCTCTGTCAGTGGGGATATACCTAGTTTCCACTCATTTCAAATTGTGTCAGAGTTGCTTTACAGTGTGCCTGAGGTCTTTTCTAAACACCTAGATAGGTAAGAAATATATATATTTTTTAAGTAACTTTATATGTGACTGCAAAAGTGGAAATACACTTTAACCACTTCCGGACCGCCTGCCATTGTTTTACGTCACTACTTTGAAGAAGTGTACCGTTGTTATGACAGCAGCCAGCCCTGGTATTCTCTTCAAGAGCAGGCGGTCCACTTTCCGATAAAAGAGGTCTCTGCGGCAGATTCACTGCCCTTCCGCCACTCTGCGGTGCCCTCCGCCACTTACCGGAGCTGTCGTTAGCGGCAGAGGCGATCGGATCCCTCCATAATATGTACTGTTTTGCCTCTGAGTATTTCTCTCGCTGAGTTTTGTAAATTGAGTTTGACATCCTTAGATGTCTACCTCACACATTCCAGCTACGATGTACGAAGTCATCACAGGCCTTGGTTACCAAATACCTTGTGTTAATAGGTTATAATTGTGTGCTGTGTGGTTTTTTTTTTCCAAGCCTGGGTATGCCCAATGGGCTTTGATGTAATATAATCTTCAAAAGCTTAATAAAAAAAAAAAAGCATGAGGGTAGCACACTGGGTACTGGACCACCCAGAGAGGGAGAGAATGTCAAAAGCAACCACAACGTCACACCATAACATTGGGTATGCAGCAGGATGTCAATAGGAAGAGTGTGCAGTGGCATAGGCGTCCGCTCCATAGGGCAACAGGGGTCGTTTGCCCCCCCTAGGATCGTAGGAGAAGACACTTGAAACAGTGAGAGCAGGACGGGCTTGGTAGTGCAGCAGAGATGAGACATGCTGACAGCGCAGGGAGAGCTCAGGTGGACTGACCCATATGCACAATGCTGTGTGTCTCACTCTGTTAAATTGTAACATCACAGCCAGTACAACCACCCCCCTTCCACAGAAATGGAAGAGGCTGCATCTGCTCTGCCCCCTCCCTCCCTCCCCTCTGTTCTCTGTTTGTGTGTGCCGTTGTCCATGCTCTGTGCACAGCCCGTAAACAAGTAGCTGATAGCTAAAGAGCTAAACTACTAGTGTGAGCATCCTGGGAACATCAAGTGAGTTATCAGCATTGTCACTGTGTACTCTGCCCTCTCTCTCTCCCAAATCTTTCACTTCCTGTCTTGTCCTCCAGCAGTCTTTCATTAACCCTATGCTATGCCTTTAGCAGGGTTTTCACTTGTGTGATCATAGACATTGCATGTGATTTGCACCGCATTGCTGTACAAATCACATGGGATGTCTGTGCGATGCAAATTCAGCCATAAAAACTGTATGGCTGAAATGGAATTTGCACCATAACTGTGCAGGACCCATTTTTTTGGAGTGGATGGGTGTTTACACCTATGCAATCCAATTCCTGCACCATTTCAAAGTTCTCACTGCAATCTGCAAACTGATATGGGGGTGTCATTAATTATACATTGACACCCGCAGAGTAAACGGCCGACAAGCAACATGCAATGCAGGAATCGCATATATGTGAACTAGGACTCAAGTGGGTTTACACTGATGCAGTGCCGGTGTATACACAGATTTCCGGCATTTATCTCCATTTTCACCAAAGTCCCACAGACTTCTATTAACCACTTCAGCCCCGGACCATATTGCTGTCCAAAGACCAGAGCACTTTTTGAGATTCGGCGCTGCGTCGCTTTAACTGACAATTGCGCGGTCGTGCGACGTGGCTCCCAAACAAAATTGGCGTCCTTTTTTTCCCACAAATAGAGCTTTCTTTTGGTGGTATTTGATCATCTCTGCGGTTTTTATTTTTTGCGCTATAAACAAAAACAGAGCGACTATTTTGAAAAAAATGCAATATTTTTTACATTTTTCTATAATAAATATCCCCAAAAATATATTAAAAAAAAATATTTTTCCCTCAGTTTAGGCCGATACGTATTCTTCTACATATTTTTCGTAAAAAAAAAATCGCAATTAGCGTTTATTGATTGGTTTGCGCAAAAGTTATAGCGTTTACAAAATAGGGGGTAGTTTTATGGCATTTTTATTATTATTTTTTTTTTACTAGTAATGGCGGCGATCAGCGTTTTTTTTTTCGGTACTGCGATATTATGGCGGGCACTTCGGACACTTTTGACACATTTTTGGAACCATTGGCATTTTTTTAGCGATCAATGCTATAAAAATGCATTGGATTACTATAAAAATGCCATTGGCAGTGAAGGGGTTAACACTAGGGGGCAGGGAAGGGGTTAAGTGTGTTCCTAGTGTGTTCTAACTGTATGGGGGGGGTGGCCTCACTAGGGGAATCACTGATCTTCTGTTCATACATTGTATGAACAGAAAATCAGCGTTTCCCCCGCTGACAGGAACGAGCGCTGTGTGTTTTCACACACAGCTCCCGTTCCCCGCTCTGTAACGAGCGATCGCGTGTGCCCGGCGGCGATCGCGCCCGCCGGGCACACGCACGGGACTCGGGGGCGAGCGGGGGGCGCGCGCGCGGGCCGCCGGCGGCGCGCACGCGCCCCCTAGTGGCCGCGAAAGGCGCGACGTAGAGCTACGGGCTCTCGCGCACCCGTGCCGACCTGCCGCCGTATTACTGCGGCGGCTGGTCGGCAAGCGGTTAAAATACACATTTTTTTCAACATTTTCTGAAAGTGCACCAAATGTTCTCTATACTGAATCTTTGGTGTGCTTTCAGAAAACGCAGTAAAATTACACAAGCTAATAGAAGTAGGGATTAAATGCAGAAAAACTGCATATACACTGCGACAAACTCCAGTACACCAGTGTGAACCCAAAGGCTTCAGGATGCTGTGTAATATAAAGGCGTCCAGAGATGCAGGGTGCTGTGTAATGTAAAGGTGTCCAGAGGTGCAGGGTGCTGTGTAATGTAAAGGGGTCCAGAGGTGCAGGGTGCTGTGTAATGTAAAGGGGCCCAGAGGTGCAGGGTGCTGTGTAATGTAAAGGGGCCCAGAGGTTGCAGGGTGCTGTGTAATGTAAAAGGGGCCCAGAGGTTGCAGGGTGCTGTGTAATGTAAAAGGGGCCCAGAGGTGCAGGGTGCTGTGTAATGTAAAGGGGTCCAGAGATGCAGGGTGCTGTGTAATGTAAAGGGGCCCAGAGGTGCAGGGTGCTGTATAATGTACAGGGGTGCAGGGTGCTGTGTAATGTAAAGGAGTCCAGAGGTGCAGGGTGCTGTGTAATGTAAAGGGATCCAGAGGTGCAGGGTGCTGTGTAATGTAAAGGGGTCCAGAGGTGCAGGGTGCTGTGTAATGTAAAGGGGTCCAGAGGTGCAGTGTGCTGTGTAATGTAAAGGGGTCCAGAGGTGCAGTGTGCTGTGTAATGTAAAGGAGTCCAGAGGTGCAGGGTGCTGTGTAATGTAAAGGGGGCCAGAGGTGCAGGGTGCTGTGTAATGTAAAGGGGGCCAGAGGTGCAGGGTGCTGTGTAATGTAAAGGAGTCCAGAGAGGGGGTACACAGTAGTGACAAAGAGATATTAAAAGATGCAGGGGGCACAGTCGGGTGTTTTTACATTTTAACGTGGGGGGGGGGCACGTTTTTAACCCCCTGCTAGCGGTCAAAGAAAGGGTTAAATGTGACTGTGTATCACTGCATCCGAAGCGCCCCCCCTGAAAAAATTTCAGCGGACGCCTATGTGCAGTGGCACTTTTCAGATGATCTGAATGTGACTCCATGTCAGCCTATATGGCATGCAAGAAATGGCACCCAAAGGTCATTGGTACTACTGGACCTATCCCCAAGCCGTGAAGATATACGCCATATTCTATTTTGAACATCTTTGTGTAAGTGTATTAAACTGAATTTATGCTGACATCTCTGCAACTTCTATTCATTCTCCATGATATAGAAAAAATTACATAATTGATGTGTTGGTTCCATAATGAATAGAATGGAGCAGAACTTGTATCCTTGTTTTGAGTGGAATTGTTCTTATTGTATTTTAGACTAGTATTGATTGAGTTGTAGAAAACTGTGAATGTTGCAGATTAGGATTGTCCTGTGTGCTGTTTTTTTTTTTTTAAGGTTTTGGAGAATGCACCATTCTTACAGGAGTCTCCAAGTTTAGGAGTGAGGAAAGTGATATTAAAGGAGTTGTAAAGATACAATTTTTTTTTTTTTCCTAAATAGCTTCCTTTACCTTAGTGCAGTCCTCCTTCACTTACCTCATCCTTCGATTTTGCTTTTAAATGTCCTTATTTCTTTCTGAGAAATCCTCACTTCCTGTTCTTCTGTCTGTAACTACACACAGTAATGCAAGGCTTTTTCCCTGGTGTGGAGTGTCATGCTCACCTCTTCCTTGGACTACCGGAGAGTCATAACGCTCTCTCATGTTGCAGATAGAGAAAGGAGCTGTGTGTTAGTGGGCGTCCTGACTCTCCTGTAGTCCAAGGGAGGGGGCGAGCACGACACTCCACACCAGGGAGAAAGCCTTGCATTACTGTGTGGAGTTACAGACATAAGAACAGGAAGTGAGGAGTTCTCAGAAGAAATAAGGACGTTTAAAAGCAAAATGGAAAGATGAGGTAAGTGAAGGAGGACTGCACTAAGGTAAAGGAAGCTATTTAGGAAAAAAAAATGTACCTTTACAACCCCTTTAACTATGATGCACCTTTGCCACATCTCAGTGGAGAGCGAGTGCATCTTTTTTTGTAACAGGTATTTCCTGCACCAGTATGAATGAAACCTTGTATAATTGTATCTTCAGTTTTCCACATTGCTTATTGTCCTAACATCACTGTTAATTTCAGTCTGTCTTTTAGTCAAGATGCATTTCTAGCTCTCTTCTCACTCTATGACGTGTCTGATGAGAAACCTAATGGTAACTGGTATTACTGGACTTACCCAGGTGCCAAAACAATGAGTTATTCAAAGTTAAGAAATACACATTCCTGGGTAGCACATGGGAAGGGAGCGGTTAGCCATATATATATATATATATATGCCAATATCATTTGTCACATATTTATGCTAGAGCATACAAACATAAACATAACCAATATATGTATGCTACAGAGGTAAATGGAAAAAGTTACTAATGCTGTGATATAAAATCACGTCAAATGTGTATATAAATACCTGACTGATTACTAATAAGTATCACAAGAACAGTTTACAAATTTATCATATATACATTTTCATGTCATGCCAGGGTAGCGCCTGGTTACTTCAAAGTACCGGTGCTAGTTAAATTTAGAGGGGGATCAGAGTGTTAACTGACTCTGATCCAGTTAATATGTTTAAATCTGGGTCTCTGTCTCAGCTTGGCTGTGCTGTGGGCTCATTCTATTGCTTCTGGGGTGCTATTCCCACCCCAGAACAATTGGTGGCAGCAGTGGAGTCAAGGTTTGGGTGCTCTTCAATAGCAGCCAATCAGAAGGGAGTTTCATCACTGTGCATGCTGGGGGGGGGGGTATTTATGGGACAGACACCATTGGTCTGGGTTCTTCTTTGAGTGGCACCTACCTTTAGGGTGACTGCATCATGGCGCCTCGGCGTAATGGCCTTCCAGGCTGGGGTGCGCGTGCCACGCGGTATTCCTGGTACCAGGACCATTTTGGTCCGGAACATTTGAGCTGTGGCAGGGAGTTGACTGGGTTACCAACCCTGAAGGTCCCAAGCAAGATAGCTGTTTGGTGGGAAGTCCATCTGAGGAGAGCAAATGAGAGGCTGGCGATCCAATAGGGTCTCAACAAACTACCGGGGATCAAGGTAGCCGGACACTGAGAGGCTGGTCACCTGTCAGTCTGTACCTGAAAATAATCTGAAGGAGATCCAGGTGCAATTCTATCTAGGAGGATCATCTCTGTAATCACGATCACGGGGAGGGCCTGTGGCAGAGGTTTTTTTCCTGAGTCCATTCCAGGAGGGTCTGTGGCAGAGACTTCTTCCTAAAGGTTCGAATGATACTCTGGCTGCCAGGTCAGTGGGAGAGGCCTGTTCAGGTACACCAAGTCCACTCAAGCAGGAGTGGCGCAAGAAGTGTTACACGTGGGAGCAGGACTGTTTCCCTATTACTACGCCTGAATCTGCTGTTCCCATTCTCCTTTCAATTCTACCTTTCACCACAAGTTCACTGTTTTTACCCGGCTGGGTAATAAAGAGCACAAAAAAGACACCTATCATGGAAATTCCGTTACTGCTACATTCACCATAGACGGCGAAGGAGCCATGAGGTAATGTGCCACCCAAAACAAATCAGCAGCTCCTCCGGGGGTAGTGCTACACCAGCAATGCATATATAATTATACATATATAATTCAAATCAATATAATCAGACATTTTTTCAAAATCCAGTGTTTCTTAGACTTTTCCTCCACACACCATCGTCAGAGCCTGTAGGTACATAATCAAACGCAGAACATGTCACAGATTTTCTAGTCCTAGCATGGATTAGAATTTTGATAATGTGTAAAAGACCCTTATATGATATGGCTGTAACTATCCAAAAATGTGTGGCCAATAATGAAATACTGCCTGTAGGAAGGACTTGGGCACCACCAGTAGGCTTCAAGCCTCACTTGATTGGTGTGGGCCTTCACTCCCCAAAGAAATAATAGCACCAAAAATCTCACTATTTATTTTTCATAGCTTCTTCCAGCCCCATCCTAGCAGAACCAGATGTATATTCACTTTTCAGGTATAGCTCATAGACAGGCGCATAGTGAAAGATAAACCTGGATCTTTATTTTTTTTTTCTGCTTGCTTTACTGTAAACATAAGAGTTCCCGACATCCAATATAAAGAGATTTTTTAATACAGCTTACCTGTAAAATCTTTTTCTTGGAGTACATCACGGGACACAGAGCAGCATATTCATTACTATATGGGTTATATGGAGTACCTTCAGGTGTGGACACTGGCAATCTCAAACAGGAAGTCCTCTCCCTATATAACCCCCTCCCATAGAGGAAGTACCTCAGTTTTGTAGCAAGCAGTATGCCTCCCAAAAATGTTCCCCAAAAGAGGGGTGGGAGCTCTGTGTCCCGTGATGTACTCCAAGAAAAAGATTTTACAGGTAAGCTGTATTTAAAAATCCCTTTTTCTTTCTCGTACATCACGGGACACAGAGCAGCATATTCATTACTATATGGGATGTCCGAAAGCAATGCTTTAATGAGGGGAGGGAGACATCTTCCAAAAAAGGATTTAATTTAGAGGTATACTCAAATACTAGTAAATCCAACTTAGACAAGAAATGTAAATCTCAAATCAAGTCAAGGGAGCCCCCTCAGATCCTGAGGAGCTTGAATCGCGGCCTGTAGTACTAACTGCCCAAAGGCTGTATCCGCATTCCTTCTTACGTCCAATTGATAAAATTTTGTAAACATGTGGATTGACGACCACGTTGCTGCCTTGCATATTCGAGCCATAGAGATCTGATGATGTGCTGCCCAGGAGGTGCCCATGGCCCTGGTAGAATGGGCCTTTACCGACAAAGGAGGAGGCAACCTCTTCAAACCGCAGGCCTGAACGATTAATTGTTTAATCCATCTTGCGATGGTGGATCAAGCAGCTGCCTGACCCATCTTGGGCCCTTCCGGTAAAACGAACACCACATCTGTTTTCCGAACCTTCTCTGTAGCTTTAAGATAGGCCTTTATGGCCCTGACAATATCCAACGTATGCAGCAACCCCTCCTTTCTAGAGGTGGGTTTTGGAAGAAGGATGGAAGTACCACATCCTGGTTCAGGTGGAAACTGGATATAACCTTTGGTAGAAAGGAAGAATGAGGACGGAACCCCGCCCTATCCTTATGTAAAATGAGATATGGTTCCTTACAAGATAAGACTCCCTGTACGAAGATCTTAACCAGCGAGTGGGCGGCCAGCGGCCTCTGAAACCACACTGATAAGGCTGAAATCTGTCCCTAGATCGTGCTTAATGCCAGGCCTTTATCCACTCCTAGCTGGAGAAAACCTAATACTCTATCAATGGTATACTTGCGGGAAACCTATCTCTTAGCCTCACACCAGCCTACGTAGGCCCTCCAAACCCTGTAACAAAATTACCCTGGAGGCCGGCTTTCTAGCCTTAATGAGGGTAGGGATTACCTGCCTAGACAGACCTCTACCCCTGAGAATCAGGGATTCAGCCGCCAGGCCGTCAAATTTAGACGCCGTAATGCAGGGTGGAGGATCGGGCCTTGTGAGAGTAGGTCTGGCCATAGAGGAAGAGTCCAAGGGCCTCCCGCTGCCAATTTCAGGACTAGTGAGTACCATGCCCTCCGGTACCAAGCTGGGGCTACCAGGATAACCGGCCTGTGCTATGATCCTGCGCCACAGGCGGGGTAGTAACTGCAGCGGGGGAAATCCATATAGAAGTTATGATTGATGCCAAGGGCAAACCAACACATCGGTTCCGCAGGCCATAGGGTCCCTCGTTCGAGACATGAACCTGTCTAGCTTCTTGTTGAATCCTGATGCCATGACCTCCACGTCTGGCACTCCCCACTTCTGGCAGATTGTCTGAAAAAACTTGTGGATGCAGAGACCACTGCCCCGGCGACAGGGTTTGGCGACTGAAATGAAATGGGAATGAAAGTCACCGATATGCAGGGTACATAAACCTCTGCCCACCGAAAAACCAAGCTCCTCTCACTCTGAGTGGCTTGACTCTTGGTTCCCCCTTGGTGGTTCACATATATGCCACCGCTGTGGCATTGTCTGAATGACTTCTCACCGAGGACCCCTGTAATCTGGATGTCTATGCCAGGAGGGCTAGCCGAGCCGCTCTGATCTCCCAGACCTTGATGGGCAGCTGCCTCTCCGCCTCTGTCCAAGTTCCTTGGCGAGTGAACCCGTTCAAGACCGCTCTCCAGCCTTCTAGACCACTGGGCAGAACCAAGCTACTAGAATTGCTGTCTGTAGGACACAAGTGTGGAAGCGTGTGGTATCGCCTCGAACATGGCCATTAGTCTGCCTAGTAATCGCATACATAGGCGATTAGTTGGCTCTCTTTTTCTTAGAACCAACTGAATTAATCTTTTGATAGCCTCGACCTTTACCAGGGGCAGGAACACCCATCTTCTGTTCTGTGTCTAATCTCATGCCGAGATATTCCAACTGCTTTGTAGGTTGAAATGCTGATCTTTCCCCGGTTTAGGACTCAGCCGAACCTCTCGAGGTACTGAACCATGAGGGCTACTACGCATTCCACCAAGGAAGCGAGTGATCCATGATTAAGAGGTCGTCCAGGTATGCTAGGACCGAGGTCCCTTGGATCCTTTAGACTGACTAGAATTGGAGCTAGGACCTTCGTGAATACCCGGGGGCCGTAGCCAGCCCGAAGGGGGGCGCCACGAATTGGAAGTGACGCTGTATCACTACGAAGCGTACAAACAAAAAATATTTGATGTGGCTGAAAGACTTGGTACATGAAGGTAACCATCCTTTATGTCTATAGAAGCCAGATCCTTCTGGAGTGTGGCGGCTGCTGACCGAACGGATTCTATCCGGAAAGAGCGAACCCTTAGGTAAGCATTTAAACCTTTTAGGTCCAAAATTGGTCTGACATCGCCGATGGGCCTTGGTATGACAAACAGATTGGAATAGAAACCTAGCCCCTGTTCTTGGGCTGGTACCTCTACCATTATGCCCTGGTAAAGCAGATGATCCAACGCCGCCCGCATTGAGGCCTTCCTTGTGGAGGAAATTTTTTAGAAATTCTAATCTGTAGCCTGCGGCCACAGATGATCGGACCCCCTCTGTCGGGGATCGATCCCCAGAGGCCTGTCCTTGCGATCCATTGTTAAAAGTTTGATCGCGCAGGAGGTCCGTACTGCCTGGAATTTGAGGGCCCCGGAACAGGGGGGAGCTGCCTTTTAAACGCAGGACCCCGGAACTTCTCTTGACTGGTTAAAGGGTACTTTTGCCATTTGAAACAGTCTGAATGTATTTATCCAGATCTTTCCATGGAAGGGCAAACCTGCCAGCAGTCTTTTGCATGGGGCTCGGCCGCCCAGTTCTTCAACCATAAGAGCCTTCTCATATGCACTAAAAATAGTGACAACGAGACGCCTGCTGGATGGAGTCTTTTTATAACCTCTACCGCAAAGCACAGAGCTCTGGGAATATCCAATAACTCCTCTGCCTATTGGGCAGGGATGTCTTAAGCATCTGTTTTGTCTGGTTCTTTAACGCCTGACAAAACTCCAATTGCAGCCACTGCTGGCTGTAGCCAAGGATGCTGGAAAAGTGTCTCTAAACGTTTATCGACCGGGACCTTAAACATTTGTATGTTTCCCCTTAGGCCAGTTAATGATTTATTCACCCATGAGATGGCTGCGTCCACAGTTGGGCGTGCCCCCTTTCTTAGAAAAATGTATTTTCCATAGGGTAAATAACAGAAAAACTTCCAGGTGGTCTCCCATCCAGGCACTAACCAGGCCCGACCCTGCTTAGCCTCCGAGATCAGACGAGATCGGGCGCTTTCCAGGAGATGTGGCCTCAAGGACCTCATGGGTAGTTGAAAAGCAGTGCCCGAACCGGGACCTGAACCCTGGACCCTAAAGTCCGATGCTCTACCGACTGAGCCATCCGGGCCCCTTTTAAAGAGCAATTGGCCAGGGGAAAGAGTGCCTGCAAGCACAAATATTTCCTGGCAGACGTGCATAAAGACTACCCTCTCGTCAGCTTTAGGCGGCAGAAAAAATTCTGTCCGGTCGTCCCAATCCTGGAAAAACCAATTCCTCTAACAGAGGATGGACCGGAAAAGCTGCGTTGCTTAAAGGCGCTTTTAAAATAACCCAAAGAGGATACCGCAGGACCCTGAGGCTCTGGAAATGGCAAATTAAATGCCGAGCGGACCATGTCTGTCAAAGACTGGACCCCTGTCCCTTTTGGCGATGGGGATCCAGTCCGCTTCTTGCCAGAAAAAGAGCCAGCGATCATAGCTGTTAACTTTTTTCTCTAGCCCCCCTAGGGTGACGGCTAGCATCTCCTCTGTGATAACACAGGGTTGGGCCGACCTGGGCCAGCCTCAGCACCAGACCCCCTTAATGGCTTATCCAGGGTGACCCCTATAGGAATAACCTGTGGGGAAAGTATTGGTATATCATCAGAACCAGAGGAGGAACCCCTTTGTCTTTGCCTTTTCTTTTTTTTTTTTTTTTTTTGTGTTTTGATCCTGAACCCTTGGAAGCCATAATACAAAACCGAGGGACTCCGCTTACAACAACAGACTGTTATAGCCAGGAGTACAAAAAAATAAGGTTTAGGGGACAATAGGATCACTAATGCCCAAAAACGGTGGGGCTCAGTATGTTTTCCTTTATAATATTATTCACAACATACAGCCCCACCCCCAACATGTTTGCCAGCATTCAACCTGTTGCCAAGGGGATTTTGGCTTAACAAAAAGTATTGGAGCTGACTCCAGCATGTAGTACCCCTTCTCGCCACCGGGAGTCACTGTGCTGCCAGCTCTACGTCCTCTCTCTCCAGCTCAGCTTTGAACTGAGCTAAGAACGCGCCTGCTGTGTATAACAGCAATTGAAGGCACACCCACTCTACACTGCAGTCACGCTCCCCGCCCCCCCCCCCCCCCCTCCCGAACGGCGCGAAAATTTTCTATATGCATGCGCGCTCGCGCGACTGTCGGGGGGGAAGAGCCCAGGAGGAGACGCACTCTGGAGCCCAGGAATGCAGGTTGGAGGACGCATCAGGCGGCAGATTTTGAATCCCGGCAAGGTAAGGCTAAAACAGGCCCCTAAGGAGTCCCTTTAGCCTAGAGACAGATCTGTTTTTTTTTTGTTTTTTTTTTTTTAAAAGATCTTCAACCAGCGAGCAGCAGGTAGCTAGCAAACATACATAGATAGGTAGGAGGATCAAGTGATGGGGGGAAACATTTCAGGGCATCCTGTCCATCAGACATAGTGACCATGGTGCCAATGCAGAGCATACTCAGGCTACCCCCCTTAAGATCTCCCCTGGAGAGCCTGCTGTCGAACCAAGTCCCGCAGGCTCCCCTCTTACCTGCTCCATGCCGCAGGACGTTTTGCAAAACGGTCCAATCTTCTCCCATCTCCGTGGGTAGCGTAGTAGACCTTCAGGCACTGGGGTCCTGGAAGGAGCCGCTGTCCTGGACCTATACAGCACCCTGGCAAACAGGATCTTTTGGTTTAGAAAACTCCAAGTCCTGGGCCCAGGGTCCAGCCCTCTAGAGAGGAGCATTATAGGCAAAACCCCACGGTTTGGGGCCCGGGTACTGTCCACTTTGGCACTGAGGCTCCTTGGACAGATCCGGTTAGCCCGCCTTAATCCCAAGGATGTGGAGGCAAAGCTATTCCGTGACCAACACCTAAGACACTGGCGAAAAAACTGAGGTACTTCCTCTATGGGAGGGGGTTATATAGGGAGGGGACTTCCTGTTTGAGATTGCCAGTGTCCACACCTGAAGGTACTCCATATAACCCATATAGTAATGAATATGCTGCTCTGTGTCCCGTGATGTACGAGAAAGAAATTGCGGCATGAAAAAGTGATGCCCAGCTTTTAAGTTCTTCTTCTTCTCTTCTACTCTCCCTAGGCTGAGCCCACTATAGAAAATATTATTTATGTTCCTAGTAAGTGAAGGGCATTGTCCAGATCAATTACATTCTACTGACTACTGCCTCAGGAATAACCCTGGGGGCCTCAACTATAAGCCTGCACTAAATTGTTCTCTGAAACCCTAACTAATATATATAACTTTTTTAAGGGGAAGTCAGATGTCAGATCAGCCAAGCGGGAATTTGTTCCTTACACTCTTGAGCTTAGAGAAGCAACATAGGAAAATTCCCTGTTTCCCTTGAGGCACCCCTTATATGTCTCTGGTGCATAAAGGCCATTAGGCATACTCTGCCTAATGGTTAATCTGGCCCTGACCATCAACAATATTTAGACAAGAACTCACCCCATTTGTGACATATGTTTTCAGGAGAAGGTCAGATCTAGATTCACATTAGGACCAATGGGAAACTGGGATCTACATTTTTTTTTTTTATATTAGTATTTGTTGGGCCAGACAGAACTTGGGCAGCTTGGGCAGCTTTGGAAGTAAAGAAAGTAGATTTGACTGAGAAAACATAGCTGTGACACCACTCCATGGAAAGTGAGTGCATCACTGGTGGGAAGTAGGGAATAAGTGGAGTAATTTTTGCAAAATTAACCGTTTCACCATTGGTGAAATTTTGTTAAAATTACCTTAAAGGGTCATTAAAGGAAAAAAATATTTTTGCTGAAATGACTGTTTACAGGGTATAGAGACATAAAAGTTAACTGATTCCTTTTCAAAATGATTAAAAATAGATAAAAATCAATCATATAATGTGCCTGCAGGTTAGTTTCACTTTTGAACTGGCTTCATGTTTCTGTAAAGTAGAAATGGACACACAGAACAAAAACAAAAAAAAACAGGGCAGTGTTTTGTTTTTAAAATAAATCTGATTGGTTCTGGGAAGTTTTAGACACACAGTAATGACAGCTTAGACCACCGTGAGAAAGCTCCCAGCACTGTGGTTATAAGGAGACAAGCAGGAAGTGTGGAGAACAGAGCAGGATTACAGCAACTTCAAAGCAAAAAACAATAAGGACATGAAACCAGTACTGCAGTAAGGTAAAGGAAGCTATTTAGCTAAAAAAAAATAATTCCTTTAGTGATACTTTAAAGTGATACTAAAGGTTCAAATTTAAAAAAACAAAAACGAACATGTCATACTTACCTCCGCTGTGCAGCTCGTTTTGCACAAAGTTTCCCCAATCCACGTCTTCTGGGGTCCCTTGGCAGCTGACTCGGCTCCTCCCCACATCAGATAACTCCCTCTGGGAAGCGCTTTCCCAAGGGGATTACCTTGCGGGCGCGCTCCCAAGTCCAGCATTTGCATCCATAGACACGAATGCCAGACTCGGCCCCGCCCCCCGGCGCCCACGTCATTGGATTTGATTGACAGCAGCACAAGCCAATTGCTGTGCAGCTATGAATCTATCCAAGAAGGTGCCGAGAAGACTGGGTTGAGACTTTCGAGGGCTCGGGTAAGTAGGCTGGGGGGCCGGTAATTATCGGATGTCTTTTCACCTTAATGCATAGGATGCATTAAGGTGAAAAACAGGAAGGTTTACAACCCCTTTAATTTCATAAAGTGAACTATTGCGCTGCTTAGGGAAAATTTGCATGGAAAAAAAATCAGCTAGTTTGATCCTCTGCCTCTCTGTTTTTTTGGCATTGAGTACGTAGGGTAAATTTATTTAGAATTCTTTAACTAATAAGGCCAATGAGATTCCTTTTTTTTGGCACAGGAACAAGTCTAGGTAGCTTTAAAACAATTTAATCCTCAGGAGCCATTTGTACCCTTAAAAGCTAAGAAAAGCACCTACATTTTTTCTTTCCTCATTGACTTTAAATCATCTCACCAAAAATGACAAAACTGATCCCAAATCTATTAGAGTAAGCATGTTAGAGATAAGGGAAGGACTACAAATCTTTGGCCTAGTGGCAAGCACAACCAGCGTACCAAGGTGATGCGGGTCCACCCTGGGTGCCACACATTGGGGGGGTGTAAGGCACTGCCCAGGGGCCCTAGGTGCATCTGGGGCCCCTGCACTTTCCCTGTCATTACAGCTTTGTCAAAAGTTGATCGGGTCAGCACAGCACAGAGCCCATTGGTGTGGGGGAGGCTGTCATCTTATCAAGTTAGGCTGTCCCTCGGAGATGTTCACTATCTCCCGAGGCAGCCACAGTTGGTGGGCAGGGTCGGTTGAGGGGCTGTGCTAATCAGGTAAAATAAGTTTAATGTGAAAAAACAAAACTCAGTATTAATAAAAAAAAAAAACTGAAGGGTGCAAAGACTACACAGAGTGGCTATTGCACAGAATGACGAAAGGGTACAACATTTCAGGCAGCCGCAGCACCTTGCCGCAATACAACTGCGGCGGGTGGTTCCTTCAATTTTGCAGTTAACTGTAACCACCCAACCATAAACTGACCCCTCTTTTTATACCTTACAATAATTAACCTCTGGAATACCACACTTACCTTATTCAGTGTACCCAATATTTGTATTAAGACGTTAAGTGTTGTTAACTGGCAATTTTACCCTTATGGCTGAATCCATCTGATATCTCCCATGTTCATCCATCATTTAAAATTGTTGTTTCTAAAAGGAATACAGCATGAAATAAACATGAGGGCTGCCATTGCTGAGCTCTTCTTCTAAAGATACTCGCTGCCAGGCTGTTATGCTGAACCTCTGCAGTGCTTTGATGCACTAACCTTGAACAAGCCCACAGATAAGGAGCTTTCTCAAAGGTAGCATAAAAGGTAGCATACAATAAAAGCTATCAAATTGTACTCTTTTAAAAAAAATTTTTGTTGTTTTAACTTTTTTCCCTATGATGTTTGTTTGCATTAAAGCAGACCTTCCATCAAACAAATGATACTCCTGCAAAGTTCACGGAGACCTGGGCCTGTTGGATTAATTTCACTTCGACTGACGAATACAAAAATATCAGACCCTGATGACACTGACCATAGATCCTCATCCCCCTCTTTCTTACTGAGCTGTGGCGGACTGCCCTCCCCAGACCCTTCCCTCCCAGTACCAATCCCCCCCCTCTCGCCCAGACCCCTCCCCCCCACCCAATGTGTTGATAAGCATCCGTCTGCTGCCGGACTTTGCCACCTTAAGCGACAGACAGTTGCTAGAGAGACCTGCCTAGGGAATGAAAGAGAAGGTAGTTGGTTACTTGTTTCTGGTTAATCAACAATCCCACCACGAAAACCTGGAGACCAGAGCGAGTATCACACACTCTAATGCTAAGGTAATGCTCTTCCCGTATTTTGTTGTACTAGGGATGGGCGCAATTGACAATACTCACCGTACTCTGACCAGGGATCTCGCTCATAACGTTTATTGTCTACTACTGTTTATTGGGACTGTTAACGCCCACGGCAAAAGTAGTGCAGTTCTCAGATATCTTTTTCTGTTCTATGCAATATGTAGCGGCTGCGTCCGCATGTATTCACATTGTAAGTCTATTAACACTGTTATGATAATTGTTAATGCTGGAGCAAAACTTACTAAACACTTTTGAAAAAAAAAAAAAGAAAAAGCAGACCTTCTGTCATTTTTTTCAACTTTCCACCTATTAAAACTTAAGTTTGGATAGTAAAACATTTTCTTTCTGCCAGTAAATACCTTGTACTTCCTGTTTCTTGTCTGGTAAAAAGCCTAGGCTTATGACATCATGCATAGTTCTCTCTCTCTCTCCCCCCCCCCCCTCCATACCTCTTTCCCTCTCCCTCTCCCTCTCCCTCTCTCACTCTCTCTCTCTCTCTCTCTCTCTCACACACACTCTGGTGACAGTTTTCCAGGAAGGGAGGGGGGATGAGTCATAAGAGGGCCAATAAGAGTAGCAGACCTGGTGGTGTGCCTCTGTGCATCAGGTTTAGCTGCCCACAGTAAAAACGGTTGCAGCCAGACTCAGTGGAGGGAGATTTCTGCAGCATATTTGGCAAGTACAGAATCACAGTATATATAAAATATTATGCAAAGTGGTTGAATTAAAGCTTCAGAATGGCAAAGATGTTTTTATTACAAATTGTGTGAGCAGACTGAAAAGTCAGGTAATGGGGTGTTTTTTTTTTTTTTTTTATCTTATACAGGTTATGGTGAAATCTTTTTATATTAGAACCACTTTAACCAGATATTATATTTGAAACAAAGCTCTGACCTAGTGAAAATCTCACAATGTACATCAACGTTCTTTCTAGTATGCAAGACAGAAACAGTATTTTGTTTTATCTTTTTTATTTTATTACTTGTTTCACAAATAAGTAATTTTGACTATTTACATATTCACATAATATTAATGTAATCAAACTATAAAAACTGTGGCCCAGATTCAGAGAGAATTAGATTCTCGTAGCGTATCAGAAATACACTACGCCGCCGTTTTTTACCTGGCTCTACGTGGAATTCAGGTAGATTTTGTCCAGTAAACGACGGCGGCGTAGTGTATTTCTCCCGTCGCAATCCATATAGACGAGTAGGGGGCGTGAAGGATTTAAAATAGGCGCGTTCCCGCGGCGATCGAACTGCGCATGCTCCGTTCGCAAATTTCCCACCGTGCATTGCGCGAAATCACGTCGTTACGTCATTCGATGATTGAGTAGCGTCGTTTACGGACATTTCTATTCCCGAACGAGTTACGTAAAAAAAAATAAAAAATTTTATTCGACGCGGGAACGACGGCCATACTTAACATGGGCTACGCACCGTTAGACCAGCAAAAAGCTGGTCTAACAGTACGTTAAAAAAAATAGACGTAAGCGATTGCGAAGACCGCTCGTATCTTCGTGGATAGCCGTAAAAACACATTTGCATATCCCGACGCATGAAAACGACGCAAACTCCTCCCAGCGGCCGCAAAAATATCGCAGCGTAGATCCGAAGGCTTACGAAGATGTAAGCCTCTCGGATCGAAGCCCGAAGCCGCCATATCATGGTTTGAGGATTCAAACTAGTGATACGGCGCGCAAAATTTGAAATTACTCCTGTCTAACACCAGTTAGACAGGCGTAATTGCTTTATGAATCTGGGCCATTAAGTGCAAACTATTCACAAAAAAAATGCACATTTCAGGTAATTTTTTACTATATAATTTATAATGTAAACATTCAATAGAAGCAAATAGGGCCATGTCTTAATGGCCCTGGGCCAGAGCTCCCTGCCTGGTGCCCTCCTCCTTCACTGGTCTGGTCTCATTACATCTAACAAGGTACACAGGAAACTGCTAAACAAATATATATATATATATATATATATATATATATATATATATATATATATATATATTAAAGCCCAGCTGAAGTTGACCTGAAAATAAAGCAGATGTTTTTCATCTTGGCGCACTGTAGTGCTAACATGTGAGAGCGCTGTATGGACACATCAGCTCGCTGACACATTTCTGCTGTGTGTGCTAAACATTCTTCGGTAATTTTCCTATAAACCTATTATCCGTATATCGACCACTTTCACCATTTGGATCCTAGTTCTTGTTTCCCTGAATATTACATTTATGTAAACACATAGGCTTAAAAAAATATTACTGAACCAGCAGTAATGCAAGTTTTTAAAGGAAATGAAGATAGAGTCACATAAAGTGTGACTGTTATATATTACTATTGATTTGCATAGCATCGTCATATCTCAAGGTGCTTCACAGTGTAAATAAATGAATGATCATGGCTGCCACGCGCCAACATCAAGGACTGTTCCCATGTGCAGTGTGCCTTCTTCAGTCTGGACTGATGCATCTCTCTGTGTCAATAGCGTTATTCTGAAATATGAAAACACAGTTTAGTTGCATGCTACATTGTTATAAACTGTACAGTACTGAAAAAAAAATGTATCCTTAAGGCCCCGTACACACGAGCAGACAGATTTGTTCAAATCGGTCGGACAGACCGATTTAAACAAATCTGTCTGCTGGGATGTATTGGTTTGATCGTGTACACACGATCAAACCAAAATCCCCGCCGGCAGACGGCGCGCTGACGTGTCGGTGGCGTTGACGCCGCCACGTCACCGCACCAGGAAGTGAATTACTTCCGCGCATGCGTCGAATCCATTCGACGCATGTGCGAGAAGATATGTCTGCTGGTTAGCGTACTAACCAGCAGACATATCGGGCCGACGGGTTCCCAGCCGACAGATTTGAAAGCATGCTTTGAAATCTGTCGGCTGGCCAAATCCGTCGGCCGACCGTTTCCAGCAGATAGATTTGATCGTGTGTACGCGGTCTTATTGTCCCTGCAGCAAGTAAATTGCAAGTGATGCCAGAAGTTTAAGACAGGAACCACCTAGCCTTAAACTAGAACTTTTTTTTTTTTTTTAAGACTCCTTTCACACTGAGGGTGTTTTGCAGGCGCTATAGGGTTAAAAATAGCACCTGCAATCCGCCCTTAAATAGCTGCTCTATTCACTCCAGTGTGAAAGCCCGAGGGCTTTCACACTGGAGTGGTGCGCTGGCAGGATGTCAGAAAAAGTCCTGCCAGCAGCTTCTTTGGAGTGCATTATCAGCGGTGAACTCAACGCTGCTAATACGCTCCTGCCCATTGATTTCTGAGTGCTGCCGTACCACCGGCAATACCGCGCATTGAGGGAGGTTTTAACTCTTTCTCGGCAGCTAGCGGGTGTTAAAAGCACCCCGCTAGCAGCCGAAATGCGCCGCAAATTCGACAGTAAAATGGCGGCGTTTTTTATCCCGCCTATTACTTCCTGTTTTGGCAATGGGACGGAAAGTGAATGGAAATCTCCCCAATCAGACACAGATGGCAAAGAGACTTACAAGAGCTTAAACCTCCCTTAGGCCGCGTACACACGTCCGAGAAACTCGACGGGCAAAACACATTGTTTACCCCGTTGAGTTCCTTGTTCGGCTGTCGAGAAGCTCGTCGAGCCAAATTTTCCCATTCCCGTTGAGGAAAAAGAAGACATGCTCTATTTTTGGCTCGACGAGTTTCTCGGCAGTTTTCTCAGCGAAAAGTGTACACACGACCGGTTGTCTTGGCAGAATACGTCTACCATCAAGTTTCTTGATCGATTTTCTCGGCAGAATCTGTCGTGTGTACGCGGCCTTACTCTTAAATGGAAAAAAATGCTACGTTCAGTACTACTTAGGCCTCATGCACCTGTTTTTTTCTCAAAATATGCTGGATTTTTTCTGCCAGAACTTGCCACAAAAAATTGCCTCTAAGCACGTGCATATATAGAAGTAGTGGATATGGTGTCAAATTGTCAAAAAGCACCTCTAAGCACGTGCATATTGGGTTGAGCATGAATGCTTTCTGCTAGCTAGAATATAAATGTATTCTGCCCATCGGTATGCATTCACATGTATACGCATGTATGCACGTCTCCAAGCGCACTTTTTTTAATGCCTCTAAACGCTGCTCTTGAAACACTGATATAAATGCCTATGTGTACATGGCCACATAGGCTAACAGTGAGGTGTGTTTACAGGCATAAAAATAAAAATGTTCAACACATTGTAAAAGGGGCTTTTTTTTTTTAAACTGTGTGCATAAGCCCAAAAACTGTGCGGCTGATTTACTCACAGTATCATCACAAAACGAGGCTGATTTACTAAAGAAGTTGAGAGTATTAACACAAAAAAGAGTGAAGCTTTACTTTTGTTTTCCGTTCATGTGAAAAGCAAATTCCTGTTTACTGAGGCCTCATTCACAGAGCTTAAAAAAGAATTGCCGTTATACAGACATTGAGCATTTTTTTCAGCCAATAAAAGCACCTCTATGTAAGCCAATGGGGTTGATTTACTAAAGGCAAATCAACTTTGCACTACAAGTGCACTTATAAGTGCAGACGCTGTAGATCTGAGGGGAAGATCTGAAATGAGGGGAAGCTCTGCTGATTTTATTATCCAATCATGAACAAGCAAAAATGCTGTTTTTTTATTTTTCTTGCATGTCCCCCTCAGATCTACAGCGACTGCACTTCCAAGTGCACATAGGCATTTACAGGAGTCTTTTTTTGAGGGTTAATGCATTCCAATGAATTAATATTCAGAGATCTTAAAAAGATGCCTTGTGTACATTAGGTCTAATACCCAATCATGTGCAGAAGATATAAGAAAACTGGATTTAGCTTTTTACTTGCTTAGATAACTGAAATTAATATCATTCAATTTATTGTGCGAAGATTCTTCACATGTAACTAAAGGCAAAACTTTTTTTTATTACATTTGGGTGGATCGAGTGGGGGGGGGTCAAATGCTTGCCAGGCTTTTATTGCTGTCTGGGCCCCTGGAGATTCACCCTCCCTATACAGGCGGTCCCCTAGTTACAAACATCCGACTTACAAACGACTCCTACTTGCAAACGGAAGGAGACAACAGGAAGTAAGAGGAAATCTACCCCTAGGAAGGGAAATTCACTCCTGTCAGGCCTCGTACACACAACCGTTTTCCTCAACAGAATCCATCAAGAAACTTGGTGGCAGAGCTTTTTTGCCGAGGAAAACGGTCATGTGTATGTTTTTCGTTGAGAAAACTGTCGTGGAACTCGGCGAGGAAAAAAGAGAGCAAGTTCTCTTTTTCCTCGTTGGGAGTCTTAATTTCCTCATCGCGTTTCTCGTAGGGCTGGTTTACGACGAGAAACACATTCATGCGCATGCTTAGAAACCCGCGCATGCTCAGAATAAAGTATGAGATGGGAGCGCACCGTCGGTAAAAGTAATGTTCGTAATGGAGATAGCACATTTGTCACGCTTTAACAGACTGAAAAGCGCGAATCGTCTCTTACCAAACTTTTACTTAACACGTAGTAACATGAGATTAGCAAAAGCAGCCCCAAGGGCTGTGCCAGTGGAATCGAACTTCCCCTTTATAGTGGCGTCGTATGTGTTGAACGTCACCGCATTTGAGAACGACGAGATTTTGTATTGACAGTGTGTACTCAAAGAAAGCTTGTCAAGATTGTCGATAAGCCTGACAAGGAAATCGTTGAGGAAAACAATGTTTAATTTACGACGAGTTTCTCGGTTATATGTACGAGGCCTCAGAGTTATCCTGGGGAAAAGGTTACCCCCACTGATGCTTTATCACCAAGGCTTGTTTCTACAACAACCCGAAATGTTTTAAAATCCAATTTTGTCACAGTGACAGAAAGTGAGGTGAAATCTTCTGAATGGGACACAGACAACAAAACAAACATTGCAGGGGTTTTATTCCTTCCCCATGCAATTTTTTTTTGCTGGAGCTACACTTAAAATATGTACCTGTTCCAACTTACAAGCAGATTCAACCTAAAAACAAACCCACAGACCCGATCTTGTTTGTAACCCAAGGACCGCCTGGTATCTTTTTATCATTATCACTAAGAATAAACTTGAAAGAAAATACCAAATAACAAATTTTGGGTTGGCACCATGGCACCACGGAGGGGAAATATTCCATTGGGGACACTAGTGACAACCAGAAAATCCCTTACTTTGGTGGGATTTCCTCCCACTTCCTGTTTAGCCCTTGGGACAGGAAGTTAATGGAAATATCCCCAAAGAAAAACAAGGGACAAAAGAAAAAAACAGACTAAAATTATACCCTTCTATACTCATCCAAAAAAAAAAAAAGTTTGCCTTTAGTTCTACTTTGACTCCTTTAGTAAATCAGCTTATGTGTATTTATACCCCCTTTCAGAAGCTAGTTTAGTTTAGCAAGGGTAATATACTGTATAATGTAATATTAGTGTGGTATTATTTAGTTTATATTTTCTGGCATACAACAGTAAAGAATAGTTTCTATGTACAAATAATTTTTTTGCATTTCCTTGTTTGTAAAACGAAACATATGACAAGTCTTAATTACCTGCTGCGGTAATAATCCAATCACTGTCATGTGCTTTGGGCACTTTGTCATGTCTAATGAATTTGTGCCTCATTGTTCCTTATTAAACTGGTCCGACTCTGAGCACTTGGATGATGTTTTAATTGGCAGCATGTCAGCTAACTACCTGTAGTATCCGTATGTAATTGTATTGTCTTACGCTGGCATTTAGCAAAGATGATGGTTCTGACACAAATATTAAGGTGATGAGTTGGCACCAATGTGCCCTTATTCCTGATGCCTTGCTATACAGAAAAAATGCCATCTGGTATTCTTCACAGGGCTGGAGTTACCCATGTCAGAATTGCTTTGTTGTCATGTGCAAATGACTCAGCATTCTACTTTTAAAACATTGGCGTATTGCTATGGTAAACAATACTAGGTGACATCAGTCATTCATTTTAATGAGTAGCATCGTATAGAGCTATGTAAAATTTGTAAAGGAACCAAGTATGATTATATAAACATTAACGGATTGTGTAATCCAAATGTAGAGCATGGAGGTCAGATGAAAATATTACATACTACTACGTAATCAAACACATTCGAGTCAAACTAAAAATGTTTTCCTTGCATGTGATTTAGTATTCTTTGCAAAGTGAAGCTTCCCCTCATATACTCCACATACTGTCCTGGAACAACGCCACTTTGTAAAGTGCACAGTCTATTTGCCTTTAGTAAATCAACCCCATAGTGCGGTGACAGCCATTTTACTGCATTGCTAAACACTGGTCACCGCAAGGACACACAGAATGTAATTGTTTTCTGTGTTCCATTCACACTGGAATGTAGCCAAGAGCTGTGCTGTGGCGAGCTGCAATAAAATGCAGATCTGCTGCAATTTCTCCTTCAATAAATGTTACTTTACAATAGTACAAGGTATCAAGATACAATTTCTTAACATAAAAAAGCATAATGTACTGTATAGTAATTCACTTATTGAAATTTTTTTTATTGAGATTAAATAAAGTAGTATGTAAAGCTTCGTAGAGAAAGTGTTGAATATATCAATAACATAAATGTTATTAAAAAACTAGGTAAGGAAAATATAGATATGTATGTATGTGTGTATATATATATATATATATATATATATATATATATATATATATATATATATATATATATATATATATATATATGGGGGAAAAAGGGGAAGGGGAGAGGTGGGATAAAAAAATAGAGAGGAAATGAGAAAGAAGAAGAAAAACAAGTATAGAGGAAGGGATAACACACAACAATGCATTTTATCTCAGCACACCGTACAGGATCACATTGGTACTGTTCAGTGCTATGAATGAAGTGTTTTTTTTTGTAAACTTCAAATAAAGTTTGCACAAAACAAAAAAAGGGAGCTGTGTGATACCCTGACCAGGACAGCTGCCAGTAAGATAAATCGTTCCAGCAGCTGTCTGTTCTAGTATGAATTTTTATTATTTTTATTATTTTCCTTGTATTAGAACTTGTACCTGTAGAGTGTGGTCATTTTTTTATTGGTGTCTTTTTTTTTTATAGTGGGGTTGTTTTTTTTATTGCTGTCTTTGTCCTCTTTAGGTAGATTAACATTCAATTCCTCCCCCAGAGACCACACAAGAAGTAAAAGGAATCTCTTAGGCCCCTTTCACATGGCAAGCTGGCTCGGATCCACCTGTCTGTTTTTCAGGCGGATCCGAGCGGGCCATCCATTGACTCCTATGGTGAGAGGGATGTCAATGGAGATGACACCTGTCTTCCATCCGATCTGCTAAAATCAGACGTATGGCGATACATTCGCCATCCATCTTTGCAGATCGGATCAGCTGAGATTGGATGAAAATGGACATGCTGTCTGTTTTTCACCAATTTCTCCATAGGAATCAGCGGCGCTCTGACAGGCCCCTCACTACTCAGTGAGCAGAGACTGGCCTGCCATCCGATCTGCTAAAATCAGACGTATTTAGATACGTTCGCCATCCATCTTGGCAGATCGGATCAGCTGAGATCAGATGAAAATGGACATGCTGTCCAATATCTCCAAGAATCAGCGGCGCTCTGACAGGCCCCTCCACACTCAGTGAGCAGAGACTGACCTGTCATCCGCCGGCTCAATGGAGCGGATCCGCCTCGTGTGAATAAGGCCTGGGAAACACACAGCAACAGGAAGTAGATGTTTGTTATTTCCTTAGTCAATAGAGTCTGCATCACGAAAACAAGGGCTAGATTAGGTAACTATAAGGTATGTACTTACCAAATTTTCTTGACTCTGTGATAACCACGTAAAGGTGTCTTGTAGATACTGATTTCCAAAACCCATTATTCTGTTTACAGGATGGGTAGCGATTCCAGCAACTTGTTTTGTAAAGTGAATGGAGAATGCAAATTTCACGTCCTCGGATGTTTCAGCTGAGCTGCTTTTTTGCATCTTTTTATCAACATAGACATCTGCAAGTTGCTTGAAGGAATTGTAAGAGATGTTCCGAAAGAAGCTGGTGAGGGTGGAATCTTCTTTTATCTAAGCAGGGGAGAAGATTTAAACATATATTAGTTTTTATATCTCTGATGAAAACATCCATTACATTTGTACCCTACACTGTATACTGTATGTATACCTGTATTTATAATACCATATAATAATACCACCATCCACTCCCTTTTTTTTTTAACAGAGATCCACTCCCTTTTAACACCTGTATGCATGACAACATATACAGTATTAAATGTTATTAAATCTTTCAGAAAAGTATAAAATTTGATTACTGTATTTATAATTGTTTATAGTATACCTTTCTGTCATAGGCATCTCCTTCTTTTTGAAGTATGGAAACAATATGCTTTATCACATCATCTAAAAAATAACAAAATGTTTTAATAAACTAACTGCTACACTGACCATCATGAAAAACTTGATAAGCAATGAAAGTGATATTAAAAGCTTCAGTTTTTTTTTTTTTAAACTAACAAACATGTTATACTTACAGTAAGTACCTATAATACATTTATTTATTTTTTTAGAACACTCATTACTGGAGGCTTTTTATTCCCAATGTCATCTAGGTGAAAATTAAAGCTGAACTCCATGCAAACAGCTAAATGCACCATTGAAATTCACATATTGGAGCATTTTTACTTGGGAAAGGATTTGTGTTACTTTTCACCAAAATCTGAGAGTTAAGCCTCTTACACACAATCAGATTTTCCGCGGACAAAGCCTCTGAATTTTGTCCAAAAGGAGTTGGCCGGGAACTTGTCTTGCATACAAACGGCAAAGAATTGTTGGCCAACAAACACAAATCGACGTGGTTTTTCAGCTCTTTAGCGCCACCCTTTGGGCAACTTCTGCTAATGTTGTGTTATAGTGAGCATTGCTTCTGAGAATGCGTGTTTGTACATTGGATTTTATTCCAACGGACTTCTGTACACAATATTGATAATCCGACAACACACATTTGTTGTCGGAAAATTTTAAAGCATGCTATCCCACATTTGTTGCCCGAAATTCCGACAATTGTCCGATGGAGCATACAAACGGTCTGATTTTTCGACAACAGCCTGCCATCACACAAATCCCGTCGGAGAATCAGATCGTGTGTACGAGGCTTAACACCACCCTATGAGGCAACATAGCCAGCCTGGTGACATGACTTTACTGCATTTAAACAACCCAGCTAGTAAACACAGTTTACTATGCTTACGTTATGAATGTACACCGTGAGCGAGTGTCCATTGACTTAAAAATACATTTAAAATGTTTGTTTAGGAAAAAACATTACTGCATTACATGTTTTATATCTGCCTAGGGTTCCACTTTAAAGTACTGACCATTATATACAGAGCCCCAGTGTCTAGGATTTATTTTTAAATAAAGAAGGCAATAATAAACTAGTAATGGGAAAAGTAGATACAGTATGTATGAATTCTAATTGCATCTATTGCTGTTATCAGTGTAAGCTTACCGATTCCCTTTGTTTCTCCATCATTTAACTCTTCGCCCAGGTTTGGCTTTCTTGTACTCTCTGTATCATTCACAAGCAGTTCGATCTCTGCAGACATTTGATGGTAATAACAGTCTCCATGCTTTTCTCCTGCATCAAAAAATATTATATATGTATACGTGAAAAAAGGTTTGACTCCAAGACCAAAGCCCTAAACACTTCTCTTATTTTACACCCTAGTTAAGTAAAGAATTTTTCCTCTAAATGAATTGCGATGTGTTAACATCTTTAGAAACTCCACAGCTATTGGTATATCTACCATTTTAGGCTGGGTTCACACCTATGCGAATTAGATGCTCTTGTAGTATTTTACGTCACCGCGTTTCGGACGGTCATTATTTAGCAAGACAGCTTGAACGGAATTCCGATGAAAAAATCCATCGGATACTCCAATCGCGTGTACGCGGCATAAGGGTACTGTCATTTTTATAACGTCCAATGTGCATGAGGCCTAAATAATATAAAAAGCAGTTTAGTGTTTTAACCCATCAATAAGTTAAACACCAATATTGGTTGAATTGAATTTTTAATATAACTTAATTGAAGACTGTGTTTTCATGCTAAGTCCATCTATATTCTACCAGTCACACGGCAGTTTAGGATAACACAACCACACTTGTGTGCGCTCACACAATCCTTCTGTTTCTGTTTAGACTTGTGTGTCTAGGTCACTAAGGACGTATAATGCCTGAAGCAATAACTTACGTTGTTTAGTGGATGATAGCTTATTGATGCGTTTCAGTGGAAGGTGGTTGGGTCGTTTCAACTTTGTGTCTTCTTCTGAAACATTCTTCTTAAACGAAAGCGCCCTTCGAATGCTTTTTTTTTTAGAGCTGGCTTTTCTTGAAGTGTGTGTTAAATGTCCATCAGTCTCAGGGGGGGCAGAACTAACCACTGAGGCTGTTTGTTCAGAAGGATTTTCCTTTTTACTAAAGAGTTGACTCATTAGGTTCCTGAACCATGACTTTTTGGCTGGTTTAACGTTGGCCATGCTGGCAGGCTGATGGTTCTGGACCGCCTCTTGAGATTCTGATGGCTTGTTGGTATTACCCACATCTTTCTTCTCTGTCTCCTGTACTTCTGCTTTGGCAACTACAGGTATTTTATTCTCCCATAGACTTTGTTTAAACTTAGTGAGATCAGTGACTGACCGCTGCACTCTATCATGTTTCCTTTCTCTCTTTTCCACAGTCCTCTTTGTTTCTCGATTGCTGAAACTCCTTTTTATATAAGTTTCCAGTATCAGTTTAGCCTCTTGCTTGTTTAAAGATGAAAATTTCCCTCTTTCTTTCCTTTCCAATTTAAGGCTGTTTATATCTGTTTCCATCATATTTTTCCTGCATTAAAATAAAAAAGGTTAAGAAATTACTATTTTACAATACTATATAAAAGCTATTTTCTGAAGCGCATCAAGTAAAACGACACATTTCTTAGGCCATTATTTAGAGCCGGACGTTCATTCACAGGAATTGCATGTAGGTAAATACCACCACACACATCACCTAGAAATACTTCCATAATTAGGCTGACTATAAAAGACAAGTACATAAACTACCATTGAGTGCTGGACTAGGCTTTGGGTTACAAGCAATTGAAATTGCATTCAATGGGGTTGATTTGCTAAAGGCAAAAAGGCTCTTAGCTTTGCAAGGAACTTTTCTCCAAAGCTTAGTGAATGTAAGGAAGTTCCATTTACAAAGAATACCCAATCACGGGCAAAGGAAAAAAAAAAAAAACATTTTAGCTTTTTATATGATTGGATGATGGAAGTCAGCAAAGCGTCCTCTCATTCACTAAACTCTGGTGCAAATTCCTTTGCAAAGTAAAACTTCCCTTTCAAAATAACAACATATTTATCTTTAGTAAAGCAATACCTATGAAACCCAGTAAAAAGATTGGAGCAAAGCTAGGATAAAGTAATTGCTGGTGATCTATTTTCAGATATTCTTCAGGCTGCATTGCACTTTGTTGAAGCCACATCTTTTACATAGCCTAATTATTAGATGGATTAGGGGAAGGGTGGAAGCAGGGTTGCCAACCACAAAGTAAATTTACTGACAGTTTGTAAAAAGTATCGGGCTGATAATTTCATGCTATGTTCACTTTTTAAGTGTAAATCAAGCAAATTACTTTGTTATAGGTATTGCCAGTGTTTCCATATCATGTTTATACTGTTCAAAAATTCACTGTGTTATGCCGCGTACACACGATCAGGCTTTTGCCCGGCCAAATCACATCGGAATTCCGACGGAATTCCATCGGAGTAAAATAGAACATGTTCTATATCTAAACTCTGATGCAATTCCTCGGAATTTCCAATGAAAAAACTCAGATGGGACATACACATGATCGGAATATCCGATGGAAAAAGTCCATAGGAGTTCTGTAATTTTTCATGTTGCCAGTAAATTGTCCATGTTTTGTCAGTAAAAAATGTTGGCAACCCTGGGTGAAAGGGACATGGGGGGGGGGGGGGGTCACTACAACCAAGCCCTCCTTTATTGTCTTCATGATTAACAGCTTTTGCTGAATTGGGACAACAAAAGGTACAGAATCTTTCTGTTGGCTTTCTCTATTTATCTTATTCTCTTGCACCCTCCTCACATTCTGCTAACTGATAAGAAGTTGCAAACAATTCCCAGAAGAATCTCCCTGCTTTGATCCTGGACAATTAAAAAAAAAAAGTTCAAATTTAAATGTAAATTAGGCAACCAGTGGGGGGTGAAGTGTTTTCTTTTAGAGGTTCCAACACCCTAGGGGGTGTTTGGAAGTGACACCAAGCCATTATCTGTGTTGCATAGAAACTTCTAAAGGAAAGTAATTATGATGTATATAGTGTCCCAGACAACACCAGGCATATTATACATAATGGTACACAAGGTACATAATATAACTGGGTACTAACATTTATAGGTAATGTTGATCCAGGGAATATTTGATTGCCTCTCGGGGGATTAGGCAGAAATTATATCCCCTGCTGTCAGAATATAATATCGCAGCAGAGGATGTTGAACAATGTGGATGAGGGAATATGTGATTTTTTTTTCTTTCAACTCCCTGATTGAATGAAAAATTACTCCCTTTGTATTCCCTGCTTCACTCTGTCCTTCTTAAGGGTTCACACTGCTGCAATGTCAAACATTGCATGTGATTCGCACCACATAGCTGTGCAAATCACATGCGATGTCGTTGCGATGCAAATTCAGCCATACAGATTGTATGGCTGAATTTGAATCGCATTTGGACCAAAGTCACACAGGACCATTTTTTGGTCCGCACCAGAATCGGATCGCATGGGTGTTCACACCTATGTGATCTGATTCCTGTTCAAATTGACAGTTTACACTGAGATATGCGAACCGATCTGGGGATGTCATTAAGGCTGGATTCACACCTATGCATTTTTAGTGCTTTTTGCATTTTGAAAATTTGCACTACAATCCATTTAACACGGTTTCCTATGGAACACGTTCTGTAGTGCAAATCTGCAAAATGTAAAAAGTACAAAAAATGCACAGATGTGCATTGGTGTGTATCAGGCCTAACTGTCTTTTGACACCAGCAGCGGTTCGCATATGGCCCTGTGAACCGCCGGCGGGTGACATGTAATGCGGGAACCCATACTGGAACCGAGCCTAAGGCCTGAGTCACACCTATGCATTTTTTGTGCTTTTTGCATTTTGCAGATTTGCACTACCATCCAATTAAAATGGATTCCTATGGAACACATTCTGTGGGGCAAATCTGTAAAATGCAAAAAGCACAGAAAATGCATTGATGCGTATCAGGCCTTAAGGTACTAAAAGGCTAAGCGTGTTCAACTCCAGTGCAAAACTGTTACCTGATGCTGAATCCAAGGTTTGGTTAAAGACAGAACGTTTCTATGAATTTCCTTTTGGCTCAGAATCAAACACAAGTTGTTGCCTTCCATAAACGTTATCTGGTGCACGTCCTATGGCTGACTCATGTGCCCGGTGCCACCTGTACACCTTTAAACCTATAACATTTTTGGCCTCAAAAAGAAACCTCAAGCTCTTCCGAGCAAGTTGTCAATGATTGCGTTTTAATGATTGTAATAAAATCAGTGCATTTTTTTCTAAAATATGTAGTATATAGCTGGCAGCCTGGTATTATGGCAACGCATTTCCTCAGGGAGCTTACAATCTAAGGCAGTGTTTCTCAACCTTTTTCCAGTCGGGGCGCCCTTGAAAAGTATTTTCAGTCTTGAGGCACCCCTGTCCAAGACTTGGTTCACGTCGATGTGTGTTGCGGAACACGTGCAAAAACGCGCTTGTTCTTGACACACAGGCAAATGCTCTGCTCTTAAGGGGTGCCATTAATTCTTAATGGTGCCCCATCCATTGGCAAACATGGGTTGCTTTTGTTCTGGCACAATTAAAAAAAAAGGGTCCGGGACTTCTTTCCCCGCATTACTGCGGGTAGGGAAATGAATGGGCTGCCCTACACGCAGCACGCATCCACACAGTACCAAGAGCTTGTTCACATATCAGGCTGGAGGGGCAGTAAAACCACATGCTTGAGCTGTTTTTACCACCCCCAACTTTTGCCCCTTTAGCTGCAGAGGCAACAGCTGGGGGTGTAAAAATGCTGTGGCTGCAGCTGGAGGTATACCCAGGGATAATGGGGCTGCACTGCAACTACCCCGCAACATTTACGGGCTTAAAACAGGTGGTGAGGAGGCAAGATATGCCTCTTTACTGGCTGACAAATGCCCCTGAAAAGCGATATGCGCACAAATTGCTTTTCAGAGGAGCAGCAGTCCTTGCTGCTATCTCGAACCCTACAAAAGTAGTTCTGATGGTACAGGAATAGGGTGTCAGGATTAAAAGTAAGATACATACAGACAGGTGCGCACGCACACAAACAGACACATGTATATCTGTCTGTATGTATGTTACTTTTAATCCTGACCCCCCCTATTCCTGTACCATCACAACTACTTTTGTCACACACACACTAACAGACATGTGTACACATACACTGAAAGAAGAACGGTCAGAGCTGCACAACAACCAACACTGGTTGAAAAACGTTGCATTAGATAGCAGCCATAGCTGCCAATATTTGGGGTCACTTTGCCGCGGCACACCTGGGGACTCTTCGCTGCACACCAGTGTGCCGCGGCACACTGGTTGAAAAATGTTTATCTAAGGTACACATACTAGGTCCAAATTAGGCAGGAGACAATTAACCTACCAGCATGTCTTAGGAGTGTGGTTTCTGCTACAATGTTATTTACTTAGCTGCCATTTGTACGATACTTTGTTAAAAGAAATCAACATTATGAAATCTTTTTTTAAACGTTGCCATGGTCATGAATTTTTTTTTCTTTCAAAAATAAAAAAAGGAATATGATTTTTAATTTACAATTTTAGCTGGCAGAGTTGTATTTTGACAATGCACTTATTACATTTCATCCACGGTATTCGTTAGGCTCCCTACACATGGGCAGACCGATCAGGTCCGCCTTTCAGTCTTTTAGTCAGACCTGATCAGACCATCCATTGCCTTCTATAGAGCCGCGGGTGTCAACGGACATGGGTTCGTTGACATCCGATCCTATCGGCTATAAAAATATGGATTGGGATATGTTCCCTATTTATTTGGTGAGTCGACTAGGAGGGCGATCTGGTGTAAAAAGCAGGGGGCCCGTTTACATCCGACCACTGTCTGCAGCTCCCCCCCCCCCCCCCCCCCCCCCCTGCTTCTCAACTTTAATGTGACATGTCATTTTGCTTAGGGTCCCAGGTCTCAACTTGCTGGCTGCATGGGAGAAGAGGTAAGAAGTCAGCACCCCCCACTTCTCACTTTAATGTAAGAAGTCATTTCCGACAGCAGAACACACCCCCTCCCCCTGCTTCTCAACTTTAATGTGACATGCCACTGTCTGCACCCCCCCCCCCCCGCTTCTCAACTTTAATGTGACATGTCATTTTGCTTAGGGTCCCAGGGAGGTCAGGATCGGCACTGGTTGACCCTATGAGAAAGTAGCGCATTATTGTGATCAAATGAACTCTATTAAAATATCTTCCTGATGGGTATGCAATACCAGTGGACAACAGGGAACTCACAACCTGCTCATTGGATATTACTGTGTTACACATACTGTAGGCACAAAGATCATTAAACTGCACAGAGGTGTACAATATCATATGCACAAAATAAAATACACTTTTGCTAGAACATGCAAAAAACTAAAATGTTCTATATATTTTAAATACATCAGCTTCAACAAGAACAATATAACATTTTCTGTCTATGAGCAGGAAATAAACTGCATGTAATGTTATAAATTATACGTTTCTTCCAATAAATGCTTTGTACCACAAAGCTCAAATCTTCAAAACACTCAAACATAAAAGCTTGAATCTACAAAACACTCAAACATAAAAAAAAGTTCAAATCTACAAAACATTTAAACATAAAAAATAAAAAAAAGTTCAAATCTACAAAACACTTAAATATAAAAGCTCCATTCTACAAAACACTCAAACATAAAAAATAAAAAAAGCTCAAATCTACAAAACATTCAAACATAAAAAAGCCCAAATCTACAAAACACTCAAACATAAAAAAAAAGCTCAAATCTACAAAATACTCGGACATAAAAGCTCAAATCTACAAACCACTCAAACATAAAAAAAAAATATATATATATATTCTCTATGGCGCTTTTCAAATTGGGCAGATTGCAACCTTTTGGGTCTTTTTGAATCCAATAGAATTGCATTAGTGCATGAAAAAATTTGCAATATGCTGGTTTTAACATGCGTCTTTAAGTGCATATATCCACACAACAACATGAGATGTCACAGATGATACTGTTCTCTATTGGCTAATACAAAAACACCTTCAGCTTAAACGCTGCAATAAAACACGAGAAAAAATGCTCAAAAATGCGATGCTCCGGTATGAATGCAGCCCAAGACAGGATGTGCATTACTGGTTGGATCTCAAAGTGAAAAAAAGACTAAAATAGAAAACAAATGCACCATATATAAGGATTGGTAAGCTCAAATATTGTACATTTTATGTGTTTTATGTTTTTATTTTTTTCTTCAGCCAATTAAATTGCTACAAATTTTAGTAGCAAAACGGAGCGACTAATCCCCGTGTAGCTCTCTCCTGTTCCGATAACTGCCAACAAATAGTTACATCACTTAGTAACAAGAAATAAAAAGGAACCCATGTAGTCTGACTCTTTCTCTCATTTGGAGGGTTATTTAGTAGAGTGCTGTTAAGTGAAATGACGCAAAGTAACGTTTGCTATAATCTTTTAGACAACATTCACAGTTGTTTTTTTTGTATCATGTTTAGATGTTTAAATCAAACTTCACTTCACTCTAGTAAATTACCATCTAAACATTGTATGTAGACGCAAATTTGTGCATTGCTGTAAAAAAAGGAATAGGTAAGTAAAAGGCGTTCACAGATAAGTAGAATAGAAGAAAAAAAAGAGCTGGTTATATACTAAATCATCATTAAAGGCTTATTTGCCTTTACGTCGCTTTAGTTAAGTTTACCTTTGCGTTTCCATGTCCCAGGTGCTCTGCTGTTGGCTGTCAGTGTGCTACAGGTTTCCGGTGTGTACAGTATACACTCATTCAGCTAGATGACCTAACAACCTATTTATAAGCCTCCAATAAGCAGGCGTTTACCTCACAGAGCACAGCCTCCTGTGGTTTCCCCATTATACGTAGTAAGCACAGCTCCTTCATATACAGTTCTTTCAGTTTTACTTCCTCATTGCCTCAGGCTTTTCACATGGAAATACAGTAAAGACAATAAACCTGTTGTGCCACAATAGATTAGATACCAATCCATTACAGTATATGATCATTTCTGGTAATTCTGTCAGGCTTGTTGTGACCTGACATTTTCTATTGATTTCCTAGAAGATCATTGTAATTTATTGCTGCTGAAAGTCTAAAGGGGCATTAAACCTAAAAGCAAACATTTATTTTATTGCAGCTTAGGAATGAATTTGTTAGGCTTTCTTTCCTTTATTTTCACCTGGTAAATTACAGCTCATTCACATAAACAAATGCTGCATTTAGATGCCTACAGCATTTTTGTACGCATCTAATGCCGCGTACACACGGTCGTTTTTTGCGATGAAAAAAAAACGTTGTTTTTTAAAACGTCATTTAAATTGATCGTGTGTGGGCAAAACGTATTTTTTTGTCTTAAAAAAAACGACCAAAAAAAAATTCCAACATGCTTGAATTTTTTGTGTCGTTTTTCAAAACGTCGTTTTTTGTTTCACAAAAAGTCACCGTGTGTAGCAAAAACGTTGTTTAAAACGACGTTTTTCAACCCGCGCATGCCCAGAAGCTAGTTATGAAGCGAGCTTCAATGGAAAAGAGTGGTGAACGTAACCTCGCTTTTTGTGAAAAAAACGATGGTGTGTAGGCAACATCGTCTTTGAAAAGTGACGTTTCAAAGACATTGTTTTTTACTTCACAGAAAACATAGTTTTTTTTCATCACAAAAAATGATCGTGTGTACGCGGCATAAGTGTAAGCACTATAGTAATCAATGAGTCCATACACTACAGTCTACAATACATATGAAATATGTGCCCCTGAAGACATGCTATTGCAGTAAACGCATTAGGGGCGGAGTTACGGGCTGATGTTTCACCGTTAGGACCGGTAGCCATCTTAGTGAGTGCACTCCTATTGTTTTACTGCTATGTTGATGAATATGGCTGTTTTTCATTTTTAAAGCTTTATAAGGATTAATTTTGTTGAGGTTTTTTTTACCCAGCTTTTCTTAAAAGAGAAGTATGGGTTTTAGCTTTTTTGCAGTTTTATACTTACCTAGGTGGGTGCAGCATCGGTCCCCAGCGCCCCTGCCATGAGAAGCGAGCGATCGAACACTGCCAATTGCTCGGTTCTGACCAGTGTTAATTTTGGCAGCAAATTTTGATTTTAGTGTTAATCTTATGCCGCGTACACACGTGTGTACGAGGCTTTACACATACAATATGCAGCTTGGGAGCTGGTGAGTGTGCATTGATGGTGGCTGGATAACAGTCATTGATCTTAAGGCTGCATTCACACCTAGGTGTTTTGTCGCCCGACGCTGTAGCAGCTTTAGATACGCTGGCGGGGCGAATTAACATTGTCGGCTATTCACATCTCCACGCCGAACGCCGAAACGCCGTACGCCTGAAGCTCAAAACAAGTCCCGGACCCTTTTTTTCAGGCGTATTAGGCGTTCGGGCATAGCCGACAATGCTAAAATCACCCCTCCAGCGAAAAACAAGGAGCGACTTGTCGCCGCAAATCGCGGGGACAAAACGCCGAATCCATGTCGCTGCAATACGCTGCATATCGCCTACGCCTACGCCTAGGTGTGAATGCAGCCTAACTCAGAACAATGTTCGTTGCGGTGCTTACTGGTGTGTTTAGACACGTTTCAGTGCATTTGCACGCATTCTTCTGGGTTCAAGATGTGTTTCAGATGAAAAAAATGCAGTAGGTTTTATGTTTGTTGACTGCACTGGAATTAACAGCACTGGTGTGAACTAGGGCCATTGGAATACATGGTAAACATTGTGTATGCATTTTTGATGCAGTTTAAAAATGCATAGGAAAACATCTGGTGTGAACCAACACAATTGTTTTCTGCTCATGTGAGCAGCAAAGGCTCGTATACACGATCGGATTTTCCAACAGGAATTGTGTGATGGCAGGCTGTTGTCAGATGACCGTTTGTATGCTCCATCAGACAATTGTTGTCGGAATTTCCGACAACAATTGTGAGATAGCAGGCTTTAAAATTTTCCAAAAACAAATGTGAAATGTGATGTCGGATTATCCGATCATGTGTACAGAAGTCCGTCGGAAAAAACTCAAAGTACAAACATGCATGCTCTGAACCAATGCTAACCATAAGACAACACTAGCAGACTTTGCCTTAAGGGTGGGTCTAAAGAGCTGAAAAACCACATAGTTTTGTTTTTGTTGGCCAACAATTCTTTGCTTTGTCCGATGAAAATCCGATCGTGTGTACCAGGCTTTTGTCTGTTGTTTTTCAACAGAACAAGCTGTCTTGCAGATGTAGCAGTTACAGGGCTGAGACAAACCACTTAACACTGGCAGGGGGGCTTACAATGATCAACTTTTATTTATTTATGTAAAACTTTTATTCCAAAAGGAATATAATGGAGGCTGTAATTGTTAAGAAAAAAGTGATTGCTTGAGTTTGGCTTCTGTTTTTAGTATATCGAAACCTGTGCATCTAACACTACTCTCCCCCCAGACTGACAATGCTGCGTTCCAAAGGTGTCTCAGTTGCTCCTTCATTCAGAGTATAGGAACTGTAATATAGAAGGTGTGTTACCAGCCAGATCACCAGGTGAAAACAGAGGGGGAAAAAGCCTAAAAAAAGAAAACGAATGTGGCCACCACATCCGGCGATTCGTAAGCTGCAATCTATTCCATTTTTGGTTTAGGTTTTAATACCGCTTTTACTAAGGCCTTATGCACACAGCCTTTTTAAGAATAAAATATGCCTAGCATTAAATTCTTGGCACAGGTGGAGTGTACAGCTGGCCATAGAAGTGTAACCGGGGCCGCGGCAGGGACGTGTCCTTTGCCTACATACTGTGTGCTTTATTATTTCGGAAAGTTGAGAAATATGACTGTAAGCTTATGGAAACACTGATGTTTCTGTGCATATGCATATAAAGGACGTTTTGTGTTAAGGAAACGCAGGTAAAGACTATTGCACCCATGATAGTCCTGTCACAAGGCAGAACAGGGAAATGCCTTACAGAGGCATCCACCTGTTCTGCAGCTCCATGACACAATTGCGGGCACATGGCTGACATCGAGTCCGTGGGATCCGTTGTCACACTCATGGAGCTGGCGGCGCACGGCCGCAACCTGGAGATTTAAAGGGGACGTACGGGTACGTCCATATGCGCAGCCTTGTCATTCTGCCAACGTAAATAGTCATGCAGCGGTCAGCAAGGGGTTAAAGTTGCCCATAAATGGATTGAAATTTAACTGGTTTGGCAGGGACTGGCCGAATTTCAATCTTTCTATGGCCGTTCCTGCTCAATGATTGACTTCTATTGAACGGGACTGTCGGATTACTTTTGTTGACCAGTGGCTTGCAGCCAATCGTCTGTAGTCACTGATCAGTCTACCTAGCATTCTGCTCCTGTAGTGTTTTTTGGGATGCCCTAATTAAGGATCTTGGATCAATATAGAGGTGTACAGCCATTTCTTCTCATTTCTGCTGTATATGGAGGCGAGCCAGGGCGGGCACCCACTGGATCTATTAGGCTTTTATTTCTTACCTGGAGCAGCGAGTTCTGTTCACTGATCAGTGTATACTGACAGTGAAGGAGTCTCGTTGTCACAATACAATGGCACAGTCAGGGCCGTCTTTAATATGGTTTGGGCCCTGGGCAAACATTTTTTTTGGGCCCCCCCTCCAGCTTATTTTGGGCCTGGCTGGTTCACATGTATGTGTTTTGGCGGCCCTCATTTGTGCAGGCACAGCAGCCCATTGATTTGAATGGGCTGCCATGCCTTTGTTTCCTGCAGAAAAAAGGTGCATTCAGCATTTTAAAAATCAGCTACCTTGAAATCCATTCTACTTTTGCACCATGCTACTTACCTGCAGTTCTTGCACACACAAACGCACTGTGTTTTTAAAAGCGTGACCTAAACGTCTAAAAATGCAGCAAGTTTGACAGTGCAGGAACTGCAGATAAGTCACAGCAGACAGCAGAATGGACAGACAGTGCTGTATTTCAGTGCTTGATGGGCATAGGTGTGCCGTGTGTGCAGCCTATTACATGAGGCATGCGCTTTTCTTTGCAGGAAATGCAGGCATGGCGGCCCATTCAAATGTGGGCCGCCAAAACACATACATGTGAATCAGCCAGGCCCAAAATAAGCCCATCAAGCAGTTAAATACAGACAGTAATGCCATGTGCTCTGAGGCCTCACTCAGCCTGGACTGCAGGGCTGCTCTGTGACTTAAAGAGTTCCTCTATTTTACACATGGCATGGCCTGGGGTCCCATGGTGCTAAAGCAGAATGGACAGACGGTGCTGAGACCCCATGCCATGCCACGTGTAAAATACAGGAACTTTTTAAAACACTGACCAGACCTGCAGTAAATCATCAAATATTATAAAGACTTTGGGCACACTCTACAGAAAACTTGTATTTACAATATAGCAAACAGTGACATACCTTGAGGAGCAGGACATGAAGAAGTCAGCCTCGGGAAGAGCAAACTGGGGATGTTATAAAATCACATTCTAATTCACTTTTATATACAAGCAGCACCCAGTGACAGGAAGGGAGAAGTGCACGTCTAAAGGGAAGCCAGGGGTGCTGTACATTTTAAAACACTGGGAAGGGAAGCAGTACTGTCACCTGGCTGCATGCCGCTGATGATTTTCAGCCTGTATTGTGGGCAGCACAGGGGCTTAACGGGCGGCAGGGCCACCATCAGGAATCATGGGGCCCCTTACACAGCTTCAAGCATGGGCCCCCTGGAGCAGAGAATGGGGGGGTGCTGCCCCCTTAACCACTTGCCCACCGGGCTTGTTTTTCAGATTCGGTGTTTACGAGACTAAAACAGTTTTTTTTGCTAGAAAATTACTTAAACCCCCCAAACATTATATATTTTTTTTTTCTAACACCCTAGAGAATAAAATGGCAGTCATTGCAATACTTTTTGTCACACTGTATTTGCGCAGCGGTCTTACAAGCGCACTTTTTTTGAAAAAAAAAAACACTTTTTTGAATAAAAAAATAAGACAACAATAAATTTGGCCCAATTTTTTTATATATTGTGATAGATAATGTTACGCCGAGTAAAATGATACCCAACATGTCACACTTAAAAATTGCGCCCGCTCGTGGCATGGCGTCAAACTTTTACCCTTAAAAATCTCGATAGGCAACGTTTAAAAAATTCTACAGGTTGCATTTTTTGAGATACAGAGGAGGTCTAGGGCTAGAATTATTGCTCTCGCTCTAACGATCGCGGCGATACCTCACTTGTGTGGTTTGAACACCGTTTTCATATGCGGGCGCTACTCGCGTATGCGTTCGCTTCTGTGCGCGAGCTCGTCGAGACGGGGCGTTTTAAATTTTTTTTTTTTGTTTTCCTATTTATTTTTAATTAGTTTATAATTTTATACATCGAAATAAATTAAAAAAAAAAAATTATCACTTTTATTCCTATTACAAGGAATGTAAACATCCCTTGTAATAGAAAAAAGCATGACAGGTCCTCTTAAATATGAGATCTGGGGTCAAAAAGACCTCAGATCTCATATTTAGGCTTAAATGCAAAAAAATAAAAAAAAATAAAAATGTAATTTTTCAAATTTCAGAAAAAATAAATGTTTCTTTAAGACGCTGGGCGGGACTGACGTTTTGACGTCACTTCCGCCCAGCAGAGCTGTGGGGGACGGGTGGGGGCGATTTTTCCCTCACTCATATCCCAACACAGCCAGCAAGAGGACCCGATCGCCTCCGCCGTTACCGACGGCTCCGATCTTGCAGCGAATCCGCCGCTGGGACTGCCATTATCGTGTACAGCACTGCCCACGGAAAAGATGGATATCTCGGTTGTGGCAGCAGCTGCTGCCGTTACCGAGATATCCATCTTTAAAATCATGACGTATTTTTACTATGACACCGTGGGCAAGTGGTTAAATTGAGAAGCGGGGGGGGGGGAGCGGGGCTGCCGCGAATTTAGGAGCGGGAGGCCCTTTACAAAAAAAAGATTTAATAAAGAAAAATATATATAAAAAAAGGGGTGTAGCCATCCGGGGGCCCTGGGGACCTCTGGACCCTTTAATAAAAAGAAAAAAAGAAATAAAAAATATATTATTTTTTTTTAAAAAGGGGGTTGCCATCTGGGGACCTCTGGGCCCTTTAATATTTTTTTTTTTATAAAAATTTATTACAAAAAAAGGGGGGTTGCCATCCGGGACCTCTGGACCCTTTAATAAAAAAATAAATAAAAAAAATATATTAAAAATAAACATTTATAAAAAAAAAAGTGGGGTTGCCATCCAGGGGACCTCTGAGCCCTTTAATTATATATATATATATATATATATATATTTATTAAATAAAAAGAAAAAAAAATATAAAAAAAAAATTATAAAAAAAAGGGGGGTTGCCATCCAGGGCCCTGGGGAACTCTGGGTCCTTTAATAATAATAACATTATTAGTTTTTTTTATAAAACAATTTTTTTTTATAAAAAAAGGGGAGTTGTCATCTGGGGCCCTGGGGAACTACGGGCCCCTGGGGACCTCCAGACCTCTAAAAAAAATTGTCCCTTTAATAAAATTTTTTATAAAAATATATAAAATAAATATATTTTTTTATTTAAAAATAAATAAAAAAAGGGGGTTGTCATCTGGGGCCCTGGGGGCCTCCGGGTCCCTGGGGACCCCTAAAAAAAATTGGCCCTTTAATAAAAAGCAAAAATATATTTAAAAAAAATGGCCCTTTAATAAAAATAAAAATATATAAAATAAATATATGTTTGTATTTAAAAATAAATAAAAAAAAGGGGGGTTGCCATCTTGGGCCCTGGGGGCCTCCTGGCCCCTGGGGACCCCTAAAAAAATCCTACTGAATCTTCACCTTAAAATGCTGCACCCAGATGCTTTAAATAAGATCACTGAAATTATAGAACAATGACAGAAACATTGTTATAGGTTTATTTTTTTTACTGCAACTTAAAGCGTAACTTCACTTTCTCAATCAACATTGACTACTTTTAATCCTTATGCTGCTAGCATTAGTAAATGGATAAGGAAAGTATATTATATTTACTTGTTTTACAATTATTTTTTTACATTCCCTCAGCAAATTCCTGGTTTCCAAGTCTAGGCAAATTATGTCATACATCCCAGGAGTCTTTAGTAGGGTGACCACATTTCCAAACTACCATTCAGGGACACCCCCCCTCCCAAAAATCAGCATGTGCTGTAGCGAATCACAGCACAGTGATTGGACACAAGAGGCGGGATTTATGATTTCTCCAATCACAAGCAGGGTGCGGGGATTGTGCTCCTCCAGACATTCCCGGCCAGGGCAAGTGCTGTCAGTGAGTAAAGCGATGATGTGGCAGCCTTTTTTGGGGCCATCAGATCACCCGGGGGGGTTGGCTGTATCAGTTTCACTCCTAAAGTTACCTGTGACACATGGTCACCCTAGTCTTTAGGAGGAGAGGAATGGGTTTTCTCATCTAAGCACACCCTCCTGCCTCAATGCCTGAACTAAGGGCAGAAAGATTCTAGGAAATAAATGCTACATAAATCATCTGCCCTTACACAAGCTGGGAAAGGCCAGAAATGCCTGAGGGGGGCTTGGTGTTCAATGTGATTTCTCAACAAGGCATTGAGACATGGATGTATGGGTGAGTTTTCTTTGATTATTAAAAATGAATTAAATTGTGTTTTTGATTTGTTCCACTTAAAAAGCGATTGCAAAGCTTCAGATTTTTTTTTAAAATAAAATAACAAACATGTTACAGTATACCCATACCCACAGTATACCCATAGCTGCTGAGTGCAGCCAGAGCTGAACACAAGCTTGTGGAACAACAGGTGCCAGCTGACCTATTGCCAACCGTCTTTATTTTTACTGGCAGCCAGTAAAAAACAGGCAATTTTCTCCTGCCAGTAAATGCCAGTAAAAGTAAAAGGTTGCCAGTAAAAAATATGGCTGTGATGCTCGGCTTGGTCCGGGTCCGGCTAAGAGTGCCTACTACAATAGGGTGACCAGACATCCCCAGTTTCAGGGGACAGTCCCCTGATTGAGGACACTGTCCCCGTACCAAGTCTGTCCCTGGTTTTGTCCCCAGATTGGATTTAATAGGGGGCAGGGGTAATTTCAAAGACAGTCAGTGCAGAATTAAAATAAAAAAAATAGAATAGAACTAGCATAGGGGGGTGTATTTTTCCCATTATATGTGCCCCTTTCTGATGATCATGTGCTGGTTGGAGTGGAGGGAATATTTCTTCAGTTTCAGGTGCATGCCCATTCAGCTTTGTTCGCATGTTCTTTTACATTGGCTCAAATCTTGGCCAGCCACCTACCTATCTCCTTGCCTTCCCTGGCGGAGTGATCTTCCTCCGATCCCCATCCAGTAGTAGCCGGGGGGCCCAAAGAGTAATACTTGAGAGGCTGTGAGCCGGGTGGCGACAGGCCGAGAGTCGCTGATTGTTGCCATTACTATTAAAAAAAAATATGTCCCTGGATTTCATTTAAAAAAATCTGGTCACCTTATACTACAACATGACCGGGCGGTATTGGCAGAGGTGTTGCCTGAGCATGTCGTGTTATGTCATGGTGCAATGGAGCCCAGCAGATAGCCAGAGCCTCGTGTGCGGGTCTGAGGGAACACTTGGCTTTTAGAGAGACAGTCACTGTGACTCAGGAAAGTATTGTGTCAGTGTGGTCTCATCATCTGCTGTCAGTGCCACTGTGAGAGTCAATTTCACGTGTGTGTGCCACCTATTCAAATTTCTTCCCTCCTGAGTCCTGTCCCTGAGCTACTTACTTGCTATATTGAAAATAAAATAAGAAATATGTGTTAAGCCTTATTATATACTTTAAATCATATATCTAATTGCATATTGTATTTATTTGTAGCCTAAATACTCAATTTTCCACTTAAAACTGTCATTTTGTAACTTATGGAAATGCCAGTAAAAACTTGTCTGTGTCAGTAAATTTTGGGTGTTGTGTCAGTAAATTTCAATCTGGTAGGTTGGCAACACTGACCTCCAGCAGTAAAACTTTGATTCTACCAGAGATTGCTGCCAGCAGCAAAGACACCTGAGGTCATCTCCTTAGTTACAGCCATAAAGGAAGGAGTGTAAAGTGATCGACTGTGCTGCTATAAGCCGGATGACATATCTGTAAGGCTCGTTTTCCTTATTGGTGAGGTAAGAGCTCTGTGAGCTCATATATAAGGAAGATCACTGTATGAAGCACTTTAGGACACTGTATTTGCAAGAATCCAGTTGGACACAGGACACTCTGCATTTTTGGTTCTACTTTGATGCTTATTTTATATTTTGATTTGCATCACTGGCAAGTTGTAATATGGTTTCAGACCATAGGGGGATTTCTTGCCGTGGAGAAGGCCTTTCTATATACAAAATTTGCGGTAATCCCGGTGCTCCCCTCATATTACAACCAGCATGCAACATAGGTTCAGCTGTGGTCTGCCTTTTTATATTTATTTCACAGGACTCTCTGCGTGACCTCAGGTGGTGATAGTATAGGTCTGTGTAGGCCATAGTCACCACACATACAGGTCCCCTTGGAGTACCGATCACATTATTATTATTTATTTTTATTAGGTGGTTTATGCACATATTATATTTATATCTATGTAAGTAGGTGGTTTATGTAACCCTTTGTTCACAGGTTCACATCAATTCATATTTATATACAGGCATACCCCGCTTTTAAGTACACAATGTTTTTTTTTTTACTAAAGCTGGAAAATGCAAAATCAGGCTCACTTCTACATAGAAACCAATGAGCTTCTAACCCCAGCTTGTTCAATTAAGTCTGGTAATAAAACCTGGAAGCTCATTGTTTTTTTATGCAGAAGTGAGCCTGATTTTGAGCTTTCCAGCTTTAGTAAATAAACCCCATTGTGTACTTAAAGCGGAGCGGACACTTACCTTGTCCTACTTGCCCGCGCTGATGGGCCCCCCGATGCCGGTCCCGGTCCCACGATCGCTCCGGGTCCCGCGCCGCCATTCACACTATGGGAAACAGGCAGTGAAGCCGTACGCTTCACTGCCCATTTCCTACTGCGCCTGCGTGAGTCTCACGCTGGCTTGTGAATGGGCGCGCTGCTCTCTGAGAACACACACAGCTCCCAGAAAGCAGCGCGCCCCATTCACAAGGAGAAGGACAAGAAGAAAAGGCACCGCGGAGTGGAAGAGGCAGATTACGGACTTCCGCATAGCAACAGGTATTTCGGGTGAGTATTTTTTTTTTTTTCAGGTTTTTTTTATTTGATTTTTTTAAACAACATGGGAAAATTTTGTTTTCCTGGGTGGAGCTCCGCTTTAAGTGGGGTATGCCTGTATACAGATTAAGGAATTGCTTGTAGTACATAACGTACTTTGGATTATTGTCATTGCACATGTTATTTGCACTATACAATCACCTCAATTATATTCACATTTAGGGGTGTTTACATAGGCAGCACCAACACCCCCATACTTATTTCTATTTATTCACCACTACCCCGGGTAGGGGGTCACTTCTAGGGGGGGGCAGCAGCCACTTATCTAGAGTCTAAGCGCAGGTCACACACTATATATAAATCTCTTTACAGAACTGTTTCAGTTCAGCAATATTCTTGGAATGTCTGGCGTGAATCGCTTGAGGTCAGGACTCTGACTGGGCCACTCCAGAAGGCATATTTTCTTCTGTTTAAGCCATTCTGTTGTTGATTTACTTCTATCACAGCACGACCTATGTATGTGTTCGCCTCTGTGCACGAGCACAGGGGGATTGGAGCATGTTAAATTTAAATATTTTATTTTTACACTGTCCCTTCTTTAGTTTTTTTTGATAACTTTTATTGCTATCGCAAGAAATGTAAACATTCTTTGTGATAAAAAATAAAACACAACAGGTCCTCTTTATTAAGACATCTGGGCCCAGATTCACGTAGATCGGCGCATTTTCAGTCCGGCGTAGCGCACCACTTTTCCGTTAGACTTGCGCAATCTAGCCGCGTAATCCCGCGATTCACGTAGCTTTTACGCAAGAGATTGCGCAAGCGTAAGGTTTTTTCCGGAGGCGTAAGGAGGAGTAATACAAATTGGGAGGGACGTGGGCGTGTTACATTAAAAAGAGCCGTGACCCCATGCAAATGAAGGGCCGGCCGACTCGCGCATGCGCGCGTGAAGGAAACCATGTCAGCTCCGTTGTGCGCATGCTCACAACTCGGGAGCGGCGCAATCAGTGAAATAGGAAATGGACTAGGGCAATGTTGTGAACTACGCAGACAGCATAAATAGACACACACAAACGCCCTTCCATTGCAAAAGTACATCCCTTTGTGTCCCTTCCCATTGAATCAAGTGCTTTTGCTCTGTTGTTCGTTAGAGTGTGTTTTGTAGTTGTCAGATTAGTGTTCTGTGTGATCTAGTGCTTGTTGGTAGTTTTGTGAAAGTGTATTTTGATAAGTGTTTGAGACTGTTTGTTTGATTGATAGATTTCTGAGCGTTTGTTTTCTGGCTTTATTTTTTCATCTGATTTTTTTGTGTCTGTTTCTTGCTGAGTGCTAGTGTGATTTTTGGGTGTTCTTTTTCTCTTTGTGTGCTAGGGACCACAGTGGTGTGCATGCATGCATTCTCATTGTGCCATGATTAATGTGTGTGTTTAACGTGCAAAGATGCATAATGTGAGCTGGCATGAGATGGGGTCATGAGATGGGGTCCCAGTGCATATGCAGAGTCACCTTGAAGGGAAAAGACAGGAGGATGTTAGTCATGCATGTGCCACTTGTGAGGTGTGCATCACGGGAGGGGATAGTCATGCCTGACTCCCATGTCACTCACCAACCAGCCAGCTGTCCCCATACATGTTCTGTTTGAAATCTGTGGGGATGGGGCTCTGATTGTATATGTAGCTGTCATGGGTGTCATGGGTGGTGCCATGTGTTGGGCTGCTGATGTCCTCCTGCAAGGTTGTGGTAATTCCATGATGGCATGAGGGGTGAATCTGAAGATGCGAGACACCTCAGAATCTCTCATGCCAAAGATGTCTATGCGTGTGTGATATATCAAGTGAAGAGTGAGGGGCTTGTATCAGATAAGAATATTGTATTAGATTAGATTAAATGGTAAATTTTATATAAGCAAAAAAAAAAAAAACATCTCCCGTGCCCTCCTTAGTGCCATCCTCCGTGCCCTCATCCTTCTTTGTTCATCTAAAGTCAGTAGTATAGCTATGCGCGACGATGCCCCTGGCATGTTGGCATACAGATTGTTGGGCAACACGTGTGACTGCTGAACTCCTCACTAACAGTGTTGCTTTATCTGACAATTAGACTTTTTTTCAAAATTTAGACCAGCTTTTAGGTCCTCTAACTTTAGACAGAACATTTTGCAGTTGCGCACATCGCGTAGCCTGCGCAGCAACTGCGTTTTTTTGTGAATCCCCGTAACTCCCTCATTAGCATATTTGACTAGCAAATCAATGGTGTGTCTAGTGCAGTTTTGCGCGAAGGGAAGCGAATGTCTAATTCAATTACGCCGGACCAAAAAACGTAGATTTCTGGCGTATATTGTTTTGTGAATCGCGTCCAACTATACGCACGCGCACATTTAGACTTACGCACGCGCAACAGCAGTTGCGCAGGCGTAATCGCTCTGTGAATCTGGGCCCTGGTGTCTATAAGACCCCAGATCTGTCCTGAAATCATCAGATCAAAAAAAAAAACACTCTTCTTATTCTTTACAAAAAAATAAAACTGCCCCAAACTGGTCACTCCCAGCCTCCTAGATGATAGAGGTGAACATTTATATATATATATATATATATATATATATATATATATATATATATATATATATATATATATCGTTTTTACACTTTATGAAGGACTGTTTTGGTATTGGGGTTTCCACAAAGCACCACCTGCTCCATCTTTCATCAAAGAGCCCACCCTGTGCAATGACAAGTCGAATCACTTTGCTAAAACTCCCCTTCCAGGAAAAACTCATCCACAGCTCCCTTTACTGGAAGCACTAATCTTGCAGGCATGACCTCTGGCTTTCCAGGAGAGAGGCAATCAGCTTTTATCTTAGGTGTCCTGCTGAGCTGCCTTGCTTCCTGTGACAACAGATAGGATCCACATGAACTCCCTACAGCTTGAGCAGGATTCTGGAATGGAAAACTAGTTTATTTGCCTGTACAGTACATGCTTACTAGCTGGAGGGCAGACACCGGAAACAACATAGATCCTGGAACACAGATAGACAACATAAACAGGAAGTGTGCAAAGCCCACAATACAATTATACTGTATTAGACTGAAGCCATGAACACATATCTCATCAATTAAAGATTGGGGCACGGAATATTGCCGCCGATCGCCCAATATTAAGGGGGGGTGCCACGACTGCCCGACTGCTGCCTTCTCTGGCTTCTTCCTGTGCGGGAAAACTTCCTCTATTGCGGCACTGCGGGAAAAAGTTGTCAATGCGGAAAGTCACGCAGAATCTGTGCGGGTTGGGAGGTATGTTATATGAATGCCAAATTTGATGTTTGGGGCCATGCTCAGTGGAAGGCTTTATGTGTATATACATATATACAGTAAAACCTTGGATTGCGAGCATAATTCGTTCCAGGAGCATGCTTGTAATCCAAAGCACTTGTATATCAAAGCAAATATCCTCATAAGAAATAATGGAAACTCAAATGATTTGTTCCACAACCATTTATTCATACATCCTTCAGTTTATAGTCCATATAAAAAGATTATAGCAATGTGATAGGGTGTGTAACCATAAAATGTCCATCGACAAATGGAAGCCTCCACAAAGAGGATTAGAAACAAAATCCAGCAGGAACCACAGAGTATAAAACAGAAGAGAAGAGCCTCTAAGTGTAGCAATATGGTTACATTTAATGAAGGTCCAACATTTAGCAACTTACATGGTTGATGATTAAAAGAGGCACATCTAAGTATTTTTTATATACATTTTGCACCGACTGAAGATTTAAAGCGGAGTTCCACCCAAAAATTGAACTTCCGCTTATCCCACTCCTCACCCCCTTACATGCAACATTTGGCATGTAATTTTTTTTGGGGGGGAGTGGGGGCTTCAGGAGGAGTGGGACTTCCTGTCCCACTTTCTCCTTCCACAGAGGGGCTGGTTAGGCGATTAAGCTTAATCGCCTACAGCAGCCCCTCCCTGTAGGCTATCGCCTAGGACACGTGACAGGTCCTAGACAATAGCCTGTCCAATCGAATAGCGCAGAGCCGAGCCGCGCCGTGCGCGCATGCGCAGTGCCGCTCGCGCATGTGCAGTGGGTGCCCGGCCGTGAAGCCGAAAGCTGTCACGGGTGGGTGCCCACAGTTAGAATGAAGGCGCCGGCCGGAGAGGGGGGGAGAGGAGCGGAGCCCCGGCCGGCGCGTCGCTGGAACGCTGGAGCAGGTAAGTGTATGTTCATTAAAAGCCAGCAGCTACACTTTTTGTAGCTGCTGACTTTTAATAAACATACATTTTGGCTGGAACACCCCTTTAAGGTTTTTTAGTTGCAGCACCACCTTTGGGAGAAAGGTGGTGCTGCAACTAAAAGACCTTAAATCTTCAGTTAAATATTCAGTTCAATCTTCATGGGGGGGAGCCTCTTTTTTTATGTGAATTTTTTCACAACCTATATTATTTTTTCACTTATTCGTGTCCTTTTGTCACATTTTATTGATTTAGTAAGGGGTTAAGTGCCAATTTTTTCACCTTTACACAAGTATGCAGGGATCCGGGGTAATGTGATCCACATAGACCGTCCTCCTCATCGCCGGCTCTCACCGCTGTCAGTCTGCAATTGTGAGCAAGAAGACTACCCTGCAGTAGAGCGATTTGAAAGTGAGGCTTGAACTGTTTGTGGAAGTGACAACATCATTGGTGGTGAGGAGGACGGTCTATGTGGATAGCTTTACCCCAGATGCCTGCATACTTAAATGTGATCATCAACCATGTGAGTTTCTAAATGTTGTACCCTCAATAAATGTAACCATATTGCTACACTTAGCGGCGCCTCTCTTCTCTTTTATACTCATTTGTGACACAACGCTACTCTTATATCAAGACATTGCTTGTATATCAAGTCAAAATGTATTTAAAAATTTAGCTTGTCTTGCAAAACGCTCTTAAACCAAGTTACTCTCAAACCAAGGTTTTACTGTACTGTATTTATATATACACTATATTACCAAAAGTATTGGGACACCCGCCTTTAAACACACATTAACTTTAATGACATCTCAGTCTTAGGCCTCGTACACACGACCGAGGAACTCGTGGGGTGAAACACATAATTTTCCTCGTCGAGTTCCTTGTTAGGCTTGTCGAGGAACTCGACAAGCTTGCTTTGCGTACACACGTTAAAGACCAAATCTCCTCGTTCTTAAACGCGGTGACTTCAACACATACAATGGCAGGGGCTGCTTTTGCTAATCTCATGTTACTGTGTGTTAGGAAAAAGTTTGGTAAGAGACATTTGCACTTTTCAGTCTGTTACAGTGTGACAAATGTGCTATTTCCATTACAAACGCTACTTTTACCGAGGGTGCGCGGGTTTCTTAGCATACACACGCTCAAGTTTCTCGTCGAAAAGCAGCCCGACAAGGAACACGAGGAGACAATTTGGACTCCCGTCGAGGAAAACGAGAACTTGCTCTCTTTTTTGCTCGTCGAGTTCCTTGACAGTTTCCTCGATGAAAAATGTACACACGACTGGTTTACTCTGCAAAAAAAGCTCTCCCACCAAGTTTCTTGATGGATTCTGCCGAGGAAACCGGTTGTGTGTACGCGGCCTTATTCTGTAGGGTTCAACATTGAGTTGGCCCACCTTTTGCAGCTATAACAACTTCAACTCTTCTTGGAAGGCTGCCCACAAGGTTTATGAGTGTGTCTATGGGAATGTTTGACCATTCTTCCAGAAGCGCATTTGTGAGGTCAGGCACTTATGTGGATGAGAAGGCCTGGTTTGCAGTCTCTACTCTAATTTATCCCAAATGTGTTCTATTGGGTTGAGGTCAGGACATTGTGCAGGCCAGTCAAGTTCCTCCACCCCAAATTCACTCATCCATGTCTTTATGGACCTTGCTTTGTGCACTGGTCCAAATCATTTGGTGGGGGGAGGGGGAGTTATGGTGTGGGGTTGTTTTTCAGAGGTTGGGCTTGACCCCCTAGCTCCAATGAAAGGAACCCTTATGCCTTGTACACACGAGCAGACTTTCTGACGGAAAAAGTCAGATGGGAGCTTTTCATCGGATATTCCATCCGTGTGTATGCCCCGTCGGAAATTCCAGTATAAGTGGGGAAAAACATGGAAAAAATAAGAAATGCAGCCACTGTGCCCCATCAAATGCAGCCACTGTGCCCAACAAATGCAGCCACTGTGCTCATCATATGCAGCCTGTGCCAATCATTGGCAGCCTGTGCCCATCATTGGGAGCATGTGCCCATCATATGCAGCCTCTGTTCCCATCATACAGCCTCTGCGTCCATCATATGCAGCCTTTGCTCATCATACAGCCTCTGTGCCCATCATATGCAGTCTGTGCCATTTGTTTGCAGCCTGTGCTCATCATATGCAGCAGCATTTGTGACCCCCCCCATGCTCGCCGTGTGACCGGCACATAAATACCCCATCCTGGTGGCTGGTGACGGCGCCAAGCTGTGGGACATGCAGCGGGTCAGGCGATGGCTCCTGTGTTCTCCATGGTTCTCTGTCCTCCCATGCGTCTCTTCTTTCGTCCCATTAGACATCCAGTTGGAGTGCCTTCAGCCAATCAGTGATGAGTATTAGATCGCTCCTCCTGATTGGCTAAGAGGCGGTTCAGTGTTAGCAAAGAAAATATTAATTTACTTTGCTAACACACCTCGGGGACTGCGAGCACAATAAAGAAGCACCAGGTGTGACCCTTCATCAGGGTTGCCAACTTTCAGTACATTTACAAACAGTTTGTAAAATCTGTAATTGTTGCATCTGTCCATAAATGTCCATTATGGACGTGTAGTCTGTATGTCTGTAATGGACATTTATGGACAGTTGCAAAAATGAAGGATTTTACAAACTGTTTGGAAATTTACTGACGGTTGGCAACCCTGCCCTTCATGAGCAGGAGGCTATGAAGAGAGAACTCATCCAAAGGGAATGTGTGCATGAAGCAATGAATACAGTTCAGTTACTATAGGAGACAGCCTGTCCTAAAAGTACAGATGTGCTGGTTCAGCCTAAAGGCTCTTTTTTCTTGTACTTCTGTCTACATTACCTCACCTATTTTTGTCTAAGGAGTCTGCTAATCTGCCTGTTGTTATTGTTATTATTTACCTGTTTGAGAAATAAACTTCTCTCTTGTTTAAAGCATAAGAGTGACTGGCGTCCAATTTTTTTCTTGTTCATCACCCAACATGCCCACAAACATGCACCCTGAGAATGTATGTCAGCCATCCCTACCCCCGGTAGTCACCATCAGACTCCCGGAAAATTGGGGTAGGTGCTACAAGAAGATTTATAAGCTATGGGTATTGTGGGAGTGGGGGGGATGAACTATTTTTTATATTACAGGCATACCCCACTTTTAAGTACACAATGGGGTTTATTTACTAAAGCTGGAAAGCGCAAAATCAGACTCACTTCTGCATAAAAAAACAATGGGGCAGATTCACAGAGAATTAGATTATCGTAGAGTATCAGAAATACACTACGCCGCCGTTTTTTACCTGGCTCTACATGGAATCCAGGTAGATTTTGTCCAGTAAACGACGGTGGCGTAGTGTATTTCTCCCGTCGCAATCCATCTGCGCGAGTAGGGGGCGTGAAGCATTTAAAATAGGTGCGTTCCCGCGGTGATCGAACTGCGCATGCTCCGTTCGCAAATTTCCTGCCGTGCATTGCGCAAAATCACGTCGTCACGTCGTAGTAGCGTCGTTTACGTACATTCCTATTCCCGAACGAGTTACGTTAAAAAAAAATATATATTTTCAAATCGACGCGGGAACGACGGCCATACTTTACATGGGTTACGCACTGTTAGACCAGCAAAAAGCTCCTCTAACATTATGTAGCCAAAAAATGACGTAGGCGATTGCGAGGGACACTCGTACCTTCGTGGATCGCCGTAAAAAATCATTTGCATATCCCGACGCATGAAAACGACGCAAACTCCTCCCAGCGGCCGCAAAAATATCGCAGTGTAGATCCGAAGGCTTACGAGGACGTAAGCCTCTCGGATCGAAGCCCGAAGCCGCCGTATAATGGTTTGAGGATTCAAACTAGTGATACGGCGCGCAAAATTTGAAATTACTCCTGTCTAACACCAGTTAGACAGGCGTAATTGCTCTGTGAATCTGGGCCAATGAGCTTCCAGGTTTTATTACCAGACTTAATTGAACAAGCTGGGGTTAGAAGCTCATGGGAATGTAGGCTACACAAAGAATATATAGAATAAAATAATAATAATTAGACACCAAACCAGAAAATTAATGGTAATAAAATTTGGCCGCGGCACCTTTTATTGGTATATTATCTATAAACATTTAATTAATTTCAAGACTTATCTTTATTAAATATAACAAAAACATAAACTCTATAACTTCAAATATTTTTCCAACTCAAATTCTCACTCAGTTATAGAACTCAAGCGAGTATAATAAATAAAATATTCAAAATATTCAATAAAGTCCCCCACCAGCCGGATTTTGTTATTGCTAAAAAACAAAAGACGGCCTACCCCACCACCGCGGCCTTTTCTATCATGGTTTGGAGCCCCAGGTTGAATATATCCAGGCCTACATCAGACAAATGAATGCCATCTCGTCTGTATAGGCCCGGAAAACCTCCTTCTAGCTCAAAATGTCGAAAGGAAAAACTATGCAAACTGGGCATATATTTTTCTAACGCATGGTTTAAACGACGCCTGATTTTCTCCAACGGTTTGTCCTGCGCCGAAGACAACCAAATTAAGCGTGGGATTATTTCGGAGAAAATTACCTTTACACCCGGAAAAGAAACATAAATCGTATGTAAATCCCTCTTTATCATAAAAAGCAAATCTAAAGTCGACTTCTTACCAACATCGTTGCCACCCAAATTAATTATTAAAACGTCGGGGGACGGCCATCGTTGAGCCAAATTAAACAAATGAAACAACATATTCTCCCACTGAAGCCCACGAATACCTTTCCATAAGGTTAAATTAGTAGTGTAGCATCTTTGCCCAGCTCTTTTATGAGCCCAATGCACAAACGAATGTCCAATTATCCATATGGTTGATTTTTGACCTGAGGAATCAAATAGATAAGTTAGGGCGGATATAAATGTTAAACCTTTTGGAATCCCACCTTCCTAATCTTTTAATCACTGAGTCATTAAGGCCCATTCTAGCTGCCTCTGTGGTGGCTCCAATTCGAAAAGAGTGAGTGGTGAATTTAAATTGTGAAAGGCCAACATCGGCTAAGCACCGATGCAAGATGGCCGAAAATTGAAATTTTGTTAGTGGGGAAAGATCACAATGGACCAAAAACTTACCTGAACCTGGAGGCCTAGCCAAAATATATTTGGAAAGAACCGCAACTGGGCAAAGGAATGAGTCGCCACTAGCATTTAAAGTGAGCCAATGACCCTTACCAATAACATCTGTTTTTGATTTACTTAAGAAAATTTTAACTTTGTCAGCCTGAACCAAAACGTCCTCAAATTCCAACCCTGACGTACCCCTTTTGTTCTGCGGAACTAGTTCTGATATGCGAAGCGCTGCAAAGAAAATTAACACAAAAGCTGACTTAAATAATAATGCTTCATACCCAGACCTACATATCTTTTGCGTGGCTTCGCAAATTTTTCTTAGAATATCAATGGAGATAGGTCTCCGTGTGTCTGGACTGGACGTTCTTTTTCTGTATCCCTTTAGCGCTCGGCGCACCGAGAAAAAACTGTTACATGCTGGCAATTTAGAATTTTTAAGAAAAAATAAATTCCGGCTAAACTTTTATTAATATGTGTAAAAGAATATTTTTTCTCCATCAATGACGCCAAAAAGGCTAAAATTGTATGTTCTGAAGGTGATAATCCAGAACATCCTAATTAATTATTGAGCAATAGCCAATTCTTCCATGCGATCGAATAATCAATCCATGTTTTTGGGGCCAACGAATTCTTTATAGATTCTGCTATTACGGTCAAATCAAGTCCCATAGATGACTTGGGCATTTGAAGCCAATCAAGTCCGCTTCCGGAAACAGTTGTCTGAAACGCGTCATCTGCAAACGAGATAATGAGTCAGCAAATGTATTTTGCTTACCTGGCACATGCTTCGCCTTGACCCAGATGTTCAATTTCAGGCATAACAGCACGAAATAACGAAGCAGCTTTATCACGTTCTCTGATTTTGATGACAAACAGTTTACAGCAAATAAAACACCTCTATTATCAGAATGAATTAATATTCTCTTGTTGGCAAAATATCCTCCCCATAATTCGAATGCCACTATTATAGGGAATAATTCCAACAAGACAATATTTTTCGTTAATTTGTTATTCATCCAAAATTGTGGCCATGTCCCGCAGCACCAATGTGTGCCCCAGATTGCGGTGAAGCCTATTGAACCCGCCGCATGTGTATATAGCTCCATGTCGGAAGAAAAAACAAAATCCTCTTGAAACATTGTTCTACCATTATAGTCTGACAAAAATTGAGACCAAATTAATAGGTCGTCTTTTAGGTCAGTAGTGAGACGAATGTGAGAAAATGGTGATCTTAAACCGGACATGGCCATCGACAATCTCCGTGAGAAGATTCTGCCGACAGGCATGATGCGCGACGCAAATGCCAGCAGACCCAAAAAAGATTGAAGTTCTTTTAAGATGACTTTTTCCTTACGTAAAAAACAGCAAATTGTATTCTGTATCCTCGCAATTTTCAACTCCGGGAGCTGATATTGGAACAGCTTAGTGTCAATACCAATTCCTAAAAATTCTATACATGTTGTAGGTAAGACAGTTTTTTCTAGTGCAATGGGAATACCAAAATTCTTAGCCATGGCCAAGAATAATTTTAATAATAACTCACATACCATTGAATCCGGAGGGCCTATGAACAGAAAGTCGTCTAGATAATGAATAATACCTTCACATCCTGACTCATACATTACTACCCATTGCAGAAAGGTTGCAAATGTCTCAAAATATTGGCATGACAATGAGCAACCCATTGGCAAACACATATCGTAAAAGAAATAACTATCGAAACAAAAGCCCAATGAATTGAATGATTCAGGAGCGATCGGAAGCAACCGAAAAGCAGATTCTATGTCTGATTTGGCCAATAAAGCGCCAATCCCAAATTTTTTAATTAGATTAACCGCGTCGTCGAAACTGGCGTATGAGACTGACGCCCGAGAAGCATCTATCTCGTCATTTAACGATTTTCCTTTTGGATATGAGAGATAATGTATTAATCTAAACGCATTTGGTTCTTTTTTGGCAATAAGGCCTAATGGGGATATCCGGAAATTTTCAAAAGGTGGCGAGACAAAAGGACCCGCTACTCGACCTGCAGCTATTTCTTTGATCAGCTTTTGTCTGACCACCTGGATATGCATAGAAACTGATTTTAGATTATCAACCATTTCACATCCAGAACCAAGAAATTTAGGAAGCTTAAAACCTGAAGCAAAACCTTCAATTAAAGTTACCGCTTTCTCCCTGTCTGGGTACAGCAGGAGCCATGGGTACATTCTTTCCAATATCACTGGAGTGTACGCTTTTTGAATTGTCCTTTTGCTGGTAACTCCTTTTGAAACACTTAGCCACAGGGTGAGTTCCAGAACAAAAAGAGCATTCATGTTTATAACGACAAGATGTGGCCCATCTACATTGTGTTTCATTAAAGGCATAACATATGCCTTTTTTGTAAACAGAAGCAGTAGGACCTTGAGTAGCTACATTTTGTTTTGGAAAGACTGGCTTCTGTGGAAGTATTAAATTCAGCCACAAGCCTACATCTTTCATTCCCCACTTTAGATTTTTATACACTGACATTTTTTGGCGGAACGACTCATCATAATTGAACCAGCCGAAGCCGCCAAAATTCCTATAAGCCTCCAAAATGTTCTCTAAGTGTTGAAACAATCCACTGCATTTTTCTGGGAATTTCTCACCCATAATTGAAGAATATATGCAATAGGCTTGGAGCCAATTATGAAATGACCTGGGCGCTGTGCGGCGCCTATCCTCTTCCTCACTTTTTCTATCAGTTTTTCCTGAAAATTCTTTAACATTAGGTAATAATGACATTAAATCTATAAAATCACCATTCCATATTTTCTCTTTTATATTGGATGTTAAATGAAAACCTAATGGTGACATTTCACAGGGCAAAACCTCTTTGTAACAATTCTCAGGAATATTAGCTTGCAAAACACCACTAACATTGCAATCATTTAACATAGGAACAGAAGCAGCAACAGGCATTACATTGCTGTCTGACCATACACTAGCATGAGGACTGACAGGCGCAGATGCTTGACCCAAAGAGTCAGTCAGCTTTGTTATTGTGATAAGTAGTTGGTTAATTATATTTTGCAGGGATAACTCACCAGCTTGTTCAGTGTTAGCTGCTGCTCCAGCTTGCGAGCCCTTTCCTCTTGCGGCCACCGCTGCTTCCAGCTGTGCTAGCCTAGAAGCATACGACGCCGTCGGCATGGCAACGTCCTCCTCAGGTTCCTGAAAAACAAAAGACATGTCTCTCTCCTTGGGCGGGAGTTGCGCTTTCTTCCCGGACTTTCCCTTGCCACGAGATGGCGATGTGGAAACATTCTTCCTCTTCTTTGTAACACTGCGTGTGTTACACTCACCCGTCCTGCTGTCACTCTCTTCTTCCTCCAGCCTCCGAGACTCCTCTTCAGCGCTGGCTGCAGCTGATGTGGACGGACGCTCTGGAGGGCAGCTGCGCTTAGACCTGCGTGTCTGTGAGGGAAGAATAATTACTTGAGGAGCCGCTGTTGGTAAGGCTATCTCACCTTCCTCCAATATGACGATATTGTCCTCAGGAGGAGCCCCCTCGGCTGCTGCTTCAATCCCGGCGAGGCATTCTTCATCACCTCAGATGTAAGTAAGCTCATGAGTGTAGCAATAACCTGGAAGCTCACAGGTCATTCCAGGATAATTGTGACTGGAACCCTTTCAGAGGGGGGACTTATATACCCTCTGCCTCACATGTAACCACGCCCTAATCCATGTGACAATCCCGCCTAAATTCACATGTCTCCCACTTACACTACCCGTGCCTAATTCTACACTTCTTAACCACTTCCCGCCCGGCCAATAGCCGATTTACGGCCGGGAAGTGGTTATGAAATCATGACTAGCCGTTCTCAAACGGCTTAGCACGATTTCAATGCCGCGCGCGCCCGTAGGGGCGCGCAGCGCGGCGATCGGTGATGCGGGGTGTCAGTCTGATTGTTTATCAGCGCAGCCCCCCCCTCGGATCGCCACACGGACCACCAGGGAGTGCCCACACTAGACCACTAGGGTACTTACAAAAAAAAAAAAGGACAAAAAAAAAAGGGCAGTAAAAAAAAAATAATGCAAATAATGCCAATCAGTGCCCACACATGGGCACTGATTGGCAACAGGTGATCCATCAGTGCCACCCCTCAGTGATCATCAGTGCCACCCCAGTGTCTGTCAGTGCCAATCCATGCCCAGTGCCCACCTATCAGTGCCCACCTGTGCCACCTATCAGTGCCCACATGTGCCACCTATCAGTGCCCACCTGTGCCGCCTATCAGTGCCCACCTGTGCCGCCTATGAGTGCCCACCTGTGCCGCCTATGAGTGCCCAGTGCCGCCCATGAGTGCCCATCAGTGCCGCCTATGAGTGCCCATCAGTGCCCCATACCAGCGCCGCCTATCAGTGCCCATCAGTGCTACCTAATCGGTGCCCATCAGAACTACCTCATCGGTGCCCATCAGTGCCACCTCATCGGTGCCCATCAGTGCCACCATATCAGTGCCCGTAATTGCAAGAGAAAACATACTCATTTACAAAAAAATTAACAGAAAAAAATAAAAACTAGGGCTGCGGAAATTAACGATTAATTGTTCGATTAATCGTTAATTTCTTTGATCGACTAAAAAAATTTTGATCGACGATCCGCGGAGTGAGCTCCGCGGTCTTGCCGATAGGAAAGACCGCGGCTTCGGCCTAGCTCCGGAGCCGCGGCCATCTTGGTCCACCCGGCGGCAAGCAAGTAGCGGCGCGCTGACGTCATCATCACCCGCAGCATCCGGCATCCTCCTTCTCCCCCCTCAGCGCCAAGTTCCCCTACATGTAGCTCCGCGCTACTTCCGGCTCTAGGTATGGTGGACTGGTGGAGCAGGAGGCGGCAGGGGGGATTGTGCTGGTGCTGCGGGACCTGGCTGGGACACCCAAGATGTGAACAGGAGGCTGAGCCGTGAATAGGTGGAGGGAGAGATGTGCGAGGCAGTGCTGCAGCTGCTGGGGAGAAGGTAATGCTGGTGCACAGAGAGCTGTGTATGTGATGTCGGATGAGCTGTATTATATGTCACACTTCTCCCCGTCACACTGCTCCTTCACCTGACACACTGCTCCCCGACCTGACACACTGCCCCCCCCCAGAACTGCTCCCCACCTGTCACACTGCCCCCCCCTTTGACAAACTGCTCCCCCCACCTGTCACACTGCTCCCCTGGCTGTGTCTACCCCCCCTACCGCCCCTGGCTGTGTCTAACCCCCTCCCTACCGCCCCTGGCTGTGTCTAACCCCCCCTACCGCCCCTGGCTGTGTCTAACCCCCCCTACCGCCCCTGGCTGTGTCTAACCCCCCCTACCGCCCCTGGCTGTGTCTAACCCCCCCCCCTACCACCCCTGGCTGTGTCTAACCCCCCCTACCACCCCTGGCTGTGTCTAACCCCCCCTACCACCCCTGGCTGTGTCTAACCCTCCTACCACCACCCCTGGCTGTGTCTAACCCCCCTACCACCACCCCTGGCTGTGTCTAACCCCCCTACCACCACCCCTGGCTGTGTCTAACCCCCCTACCACCACCCCTGGCTGTGTCTAACCCCCCTACCACCACCCCTGGCTGTGTCTAACCCCCCCTACCACCCCTGGCTGTGTCTACCCCCCCCCCACCCTACCACCCCTGGCTGTGTCTACCCCCCCCCTCCTACCACCCCTGGCTGTGTCTAACCCCCCCTACCACCCCTGGCTGTGTCTAACCCCCCCCTACCACCCCTGGCTGTGTCTACCCCCCTACCACCCCTGGCTGTGTCTACCCCCCCTACCACCCCTGGCTGTGTCTACACCCCCTACCACCCATGGCTGTGTCTAACCCCCCCTACCACCCCGGGCTGTGTCTAACCCTCCCTACCACCCCTGCCTGTGTTTAACCCCCCCACCACCCCTGCCTGTGTCTAACCCCCTCCCTACCACCCCTGGCTATGTCTAACATGCCTACCACCCCTGTCTCCTGTGTAACACCCCTACAAACCCTGTGTCTTACCCCCTCTTTAGCACCCCTCTGAGAAGCACGCGGCGGCGGCGGAATGGCGGAGCCTGCTGCATCCAGGCAACACAACGTTCACAGGGGAGTCGGCGATAGAGAGTGTGACAGACAGCCCAGCCGACAGTGACAGGTGATGGTGGCAGAGGGGGATACGATGGAGGTAGGGGGTGATGGTGGCACCGCAGAAGGAGATTGGAGGCAGGGGAGATTGTGGCACCGCAGAGGGGTGTGAAGGCAGCTGGTGTTGGTGGCAGAGGGGATAGAGGCAGGAGGTGATGTGACTAAATCATTTGCCCTTATTATATTGAAATTATGTTTTTTTACCTTAATGTCTATTACATTTTATTTAGTAACTTTTGCGAAATGCCAGTAAAAACGTGGCTGTGCCAGTAAATTTCGGATGTCGTGAAAGTAAATTTCAATCTGGTAGGTTGGCAACATTGGGGGGGCCCTTCATGGTTTCATGCATCGGGGCCCTGAAGGTTCTAGTTACGCCACTGCGCCCGCCTGCTTGCATCGTGCACGTGTCAGTGTCAGCTACTCTGCGGACGGGTCCTCCTGCCTCAAGAAGGTAAGAGAGGACAACCATCATGTATAGCATGCGGGCAGATGTGTATATGAAAGTATGGGGGCAGATGTGTATAGGAAAGTATGGGGGCAGATGTGTATATGAAAGCATGCAGGCAGATGTGTATATGAAAGTATGGGGGCAGATGTGTATAGGAAAGTATGGGGGCAGATGTGTATATGAAAGCATGCAGGCAGATGTGTATAGGAAAGTATGGGGGCAGATGTGTATATGAAAAGCATGGGGGCAGATGTGTATATTACAGCATGGGGGTAGATGCTGTAATATACACATCTGCTCCCATACTGCAAGAATATACACATCTGCCCCCATGCTGCCCCCACCACATTTACCACTGACTAATGCAGAGTTGCAATGCAAGGAGATCAGCTAAAAGTAGTTGTATCTGTATGTGCGTTAATTAATCGAAATTAGTCGATTAATCGATTAAAAAAAAAAAAACGATTAATCGAACACAAAAATTTTAATCAGTCACAGCCCTAATAAAAACGTATTTTTTTTTTCAAAATCTTCGCTCTATTTTTAGTTGTTGCGCAAAAAAAAAAAAAACGCAGAGGTGATCAAATACCACCAAAAGAAAGCTCTATTTGTGGGAAAAAAAGGACGCCAATTTTGTTTGGGTGCAGTGTAGCATGACCGCGCAATTGTCATTCAAATTGCGACAGTGCTGAAAGCTGAAAATTGGCTTGGGCGGGAAGGTGCGTAAGTGCCTGGTATTGAAGTGGTTAAAGTGATACTATTTTTTTTGATTAAATTTATTTTGCTAGCCACAATCCCATGCTGTGGGCACTATACTAATGCCCACTTTTTCATTGGTTTCTGTGCAGAATTGAGCCTGATTTTGCACTTTCCAGCTTCAGTAAATAAACCCCATTGTGTACTTACAAGTGGGGTATGCCTGTACTGGGTTTAGTAACACTTTATGTTTATTGCTATCACAGTGGAACTAACGAGGGGGTGCAGTGGGGGAGGGGGCATTTCACAAACTGTAAAAGTGATTGGGCGACTCTATAGCTATGAGTCCTTGCATACCAGGGGACTTATAAACATACCATGGTAAACAAGGTTTTATGAATGAACAACAGTTTTGAAACCTCCCTAGTTGTGTATATAAGACCCCTTTCACACTGAGGCAGTTTTCAGGCATTTTAGCACTAAAAATAGCGCCTGTAAATTGCCTTTAATGCCCCCCCCCCAAGTGTGAAAGCCTGAGTGCTTTCACACTGGGACGGTGCGCTTACGGGACGAGAAAAAAAGTCCTGCAAGCAGCATTTTTGGAGCGGTGTAGGAGTGCTGTATACTGTATACAGTGCCCCTACACCACCCTTGCTAACGAGGAGGAACAGATATGGAAAGCTGCACTTGCTCTTTGCAATAAATGGGCAGCACCTTCTTGGGGGTTAAAAGCGCCCTCCTAGTGGCCAAAAAGCGCTGCTTAAACATCGGTAAACCTTTACCGGTAACGGAGCCGTCGCCCCAGTGTAAAAGCAGCCTTATATTCTTACTTCCCAATAGTATGAAAAAATAGTTTATCTATTCAAATAAGTCATGTTTATGACATCTTTGTTTATGCCAATACCTATGATGACTAATGTCTGGGCATTCCAGTCCAGGAAGGTGTTGTAAAAGTTTCTCTTTAACAGTTTCATATACGCTGCCCACACAAATAGAGGCTTTTACCTGAAAATCTAGATAAGGGTCCTTTCACACTAGCGGACGAACGGTCCGCTCATTACAAGTCCGTTTACGGACTTGTAATGGGTCCCTATGGGAGCGGATCCGTTAGCGGATGATGCATCCGCTAACGTCCGCTCGATCCGCATCCGTTTTTGCGGACGGAAGAATGTCCTATTTTTCTTCCGTCCGGGCAAACGGATCGGATGCAAACAGACAGACGGTCCGTTTCCATCCGACTCCCCATAGGGGAGAGCGGAGGAGAGACAGGGCGGTCCCTGCACAGTGTGCGGGGACCGCCCTGTCCGCCGACAGCTGAGCGGAGACCCCCCGCTGAGCTGACGGACACACGGAGCGGACCGAAAAACGGACCGCTCCGTGTGTAAGGACCCTTAAGAATAACCCGAAGCTACAAATCAAACATGGATTTATAATATCACTTAGCTAAACGTGCATATTTTGGTAGCGTATATGTGATCTTTATCTAGCTATTTTGTTTATGTAAGTTGGCCAGTAAATCAAAACAGTGTACCTGTCAGCTGTTCCTCATTTGGAGGCCTTCATTGACTTTAATTAAACACCCTTTGACCTATTCTTCCCCTTTCCTCATCAATTCTAAGGCCGGGTTCTCACAAACGTGTGCGTTTTCTAGTCATTGCGGTGCGGCTCAGGTGCAAATTCACGCCCATTATCTTCTATGGGCACGCATCTAATTCGCAGATGTGTTCACTTCTCTTTGGGATTTCTCTCATTCACCTCAATACACTCCCCCCCCCTCCCCTCTCCCAGGTCTCCAAATTCGCAGCTAAAACTAAGATCATCTGCTGAACAGTTCTCTTATCTCTCAGCAGAGATAAGTGAGCTGAAATTTGCACCGCACAAGTGTGAATCCGGCCTAAGGCCCCTTTCACATTGGAGCGGGAGCCGCGGTGGCGGTATAGCACCGCTAAAAATAGCGGCGCTATACAGCTGGGATTGCCGCAGGAATCGGGCGCTAGCGGTGCGGTATTAATCCCCGCTAGCGGCCGATAAAGTGTTAATACCGCCCACAATGCGCCTCTGCCGCGGTTTCCCATTGTTTTAAATGGGAAGAAGCGGTGAAGGAGCGGTATACACGCTGCTCTTCTCACCGCTCCAAAGATGCTGCTGACAGGAGATTTTTTTCTCTCCCGCCAGCGCATCGCCTCAGTGTGAAAGCCCTCTGGCTTTCACATTGAGTAGGCAGTGAAGGAGTTTTTCAGGCGGTATAACAGCACTATTTTCAGCGCTGTACCGCCTAAAAAATTCCTCAGTGTGAAAGGGGTCTTAGGCAGAAATGACCGCAAGGCTACCTGACACTCACATTTTACCTGGAAAGAGTAAGTGAATTATTAACCGCTTAAGACCCGGACCATTTTGGTGGTTAAAGATCGGGCCACTTTTTGCGATTCGGCACTGCGTCGCTTTAACTGACAATTGCGCGGCCTTGCGACATGGCTTCCAAACAAAATTTACGCTCTTTTTTTCCCCAGAAATAGAGCTTTATTTTGGTGGTATTTGATCACCTCTACGATTTTTATTTTTTGCGCTATAAACAAAAAAAAGCGTACATTTTGAAAAAAAATCTATATTTTTTACTTTTTGCTATAATAAATATCCCCCAAATATATATATATATATATATATATATATATATAAAAAATTCCCACAGTTTAGTCCGATACGTATTGTTCTACATATTTTCGGTAAAAAAATAGCAATAAGCGTTTAATAATTGGTTTGCGCAAAAGTTATAGGTTCTACAAAATAGGGGACTGTTTTTTGGCATTTTTAGTAATTAGTTATGTATTAGTTATGGCGGTGATCAGCGATTTTTATCATGACTGCGACATTATGGCGGACACATCGGACACTTTTGACACCGTTTTGGGACCATTTACATTTTTACAGCGATCAGTGCTATAAAAATGCACTGTTTACTGTAAAAACTTCGCTGGTAGTGAAGGGGTTAACCACTAGGTGGCGCTGCAGGAGTTAAGTGTTCCCTAAGAAGTGATTCTAACTGTTTGGGGGCGTGGCTACACGTGACACGTCACTGTTGACCGTTCCACGATCACGGGGAACGGTCATCAGTGACAGTGTCACTAGGCAGAATAGTTCTGCTCTTGCCAACCGCAATCGCGGGACTCCCGGGACCAGCGGCAGCACTCAAGAGGCACGCGGCGCGCACACACGTCGGCTGGGCGGCAGATTCAAATGGACATACCTGTACGCCAATCTGTCTGCCCGTGCCATTCTGGTGACGTACATCGGCGTGCGGCGGTCGGCAAGTCGTTAAACAGACTGTGAACAGGTAGAACATAATTGTACTATAGGTGACCATCCTATGTCAAAATACTTTTATCAACAAACAGGTGTTTGCCAGAGGCGATTTAGTTTGCATGTGCTGCGCTATATAAGTTTCTCACTCGCTCACTCTCACTCAGTGTATTGGCTGGGTGTTAAAAAAAAATGCTTTTAAACTTGTACTTGGAGACACACCAGTTTCTATGTGATTTTATGCATTTAACAGGATATAATAAGCCCAACAGTATGAAGTGATGGGTGAAACTCCTGCGCTGGAATGGGTGGAAGGGAATTGGGCCTGGGGAAAGGGACAGGGGAAAATACACTGCAGCAAACAAAGGATAAGTCTATCCAAATGGACAAAAAAGGGTATAAAAACAAGTGATATTGTTTGCGCTGTGGTGATACCTGAAAAGTGATGGGCAATGAAGTGAAAGGGGGGGGGGAAGGAGGGGGTGGTGTTCCCCAAGGTGGGTGAAGTGATGGAAACAGGTGGGTCTGGTGGTGACAGAAAATATATAAATATAAATAAGAATATATATCAAAGGCAATGTGAACAATTTTGACAGTGAATATCCGTGACAGTGTCAAAATAAATCAAACCATGGTGATTGGTGATTAACATAAAAACAGCATGGCAATCACAGTCCTGCGGACAAAACAACCGTGTAAAAGTCCAAATGTGACATGCAACTGAATGCAAAAAAACGGAAGCTGATGTGAAATCAAAAGATAAAGAGTTCCAGCCGTCAGGTGGGTGAAGGTACAGTGAAGAAATCCAAATCGTGCAGCCCGCACCTCTGGTTGTCCTATCAGCTTACCTCAGGGCTATCACATATAGCCAAGCAGAAGGGACAGCGATCTCCTAACGGATGGATGCCTTCCTACAGGGTGAGGTGGAGAACCTGGTAGGTCTCAGATCCAGTCGTACATATGACGGGCAGATACAAAAAGGAAAAAAAACAACAGTATAGAGTAGTCCCGTTACCACTGGGGAGTCTCTGCTTGCAATCAAGGGTGTGCAGATTGTGTGAGATTTAGTGCTGTCTCTGGTGCAGTTATAATCCAGGCGTGATGACACGAGAGGTAGCGCTTGCTGGCCTGAGTTGTATCGTATGCGGACTTCGGTAAAATGGCCGCCGGGCGTCCTATTCCACAGACCCTATTTAAACATAGACCTATGTCCAAGTGTTATCCCCTGATGAAGTCACGTGGTGTGACGAATACGCGTCGGGATTGGAGCACTGGACTCTTTGCATAACACCTGACGGACGGTAGACGAGCCCGCCGCTCGTGGATGTATGACCGCCTCAGACTGTTTTATGTGAGTTTATTTTATGCTTTGTTTTATTAAAACATTTGTTGCTGTATTATGCGATGTGCCTTCCTTCTCTTTTCCCTGCCCACAATACCATCATCTGAGTCGCTGGTAGACCATCACCAAGTTAAGCAGTGGCAGCAGAGCAGCACCAGGTTTCTGACGAGCTCGCTGCTCGTGGAGATAGGCACCCCCTCTCTACCATTCTGTGTAAGTGCACACCCTTGATTGCAAGCAGAGACTCCCCAGTGGTAACGGGACTACTCTATACTGTTTTTTTTTTTCCTTTTTGTATCTGCCCCTCATATGTACGACTGGATCTGAGACCTACCAGGTTCTCCACCTCACCCTGTAGGAGTGCATCCATCCGTTAGGAGATCGCTGTCCCTTCTGCTTGGCTATATGTGATAGCCCTGAGGTAAGCTGATAGGACAACCAGAGGTGCGGGCTACACGATTTGGATTTCTTCACTGTACCTTCACCCACCTGACGGCTGGAACTCTTTATCTTTTGATTTCACATCAGCTTCCGTTTTTTTGCATTCAGTTGCATGTCACATTTGGACTTTTACACGGTTGTTTTGTCCGCAGGACTGTGATTGCCATGCTGTTTTTATGTTAATCACCAATCACCATGGTTTGATTTATTTTGACACTGTCACGGATATTCACTGTCAAAATTGTTCACATTGCCTTTGATATATATTCTTATTTATATTTATATATTTTCTGTCACCACCAGACCCACCTGTTTCCATCACTTCACCCACCTTGGGGAACACCACCCCCTCCTTTCCCCCCCCCCTTTCACTTCATTGCCCATCACTTTTCAGGTATCACCACAGCGCAAACAATATCACTTGTTTTTAAGCCCAACAGTAGTTTATGGCACATAAGAAGTCAACTTGGAGTTGTAAGGCCGCATACACATAATCAAATTTATCTGCTGAAACTGGTCCGCCGACCAGTTTCAGCGGACATATCCGATCGTGTGTACGACCTAGCATGCTTTGAAATTTGTCCGCTACAAACCTGTCCGTCGGACATGTCCGCTGGTTAGTACGCCTAACCAGCGAACAGAAATCCCCTGCATGCGCCGAATGGAATGGTGACGTGGCGGCGTCAACGTCACCGCCACGTCACCGCGTCCTCAGTTCGAGGGGATTTTCGTCCGATGGTGTGTACACGCCATCGGACCAAAATCTGAGGAGACATGTCAGCTGTAAACGGTCCGTCGGACATGTTTGAGCGGACATGTCTCCCCGTTTGTACGTGGCCTAAGTGTAGCCGGGTGTCTGCCAGCTGTCTGTTTGTGCAGCTATCTTCTTCCCCCATCCCCCTGGGTTGCTGTGTAAACAGACAGGCTCTGTGGCGGCAGGCTTTCTTCTCGCCCCTTGATTCCCTACTGTGTGAGCAGAGCGGGCTCTGTGTGAAATCCCCTGCATGCTCCTGCCCCTCTAACTCCTGGCAGCAGAGGACCGTAGCCAATCAGCAGCAAGGTAACTTGCCCTGCAGCAGCCGCTAAGGATACTGGAAATGGTGGTCCTTAATGCAGCAAAGTGCAATGCAAGTCAATGGAGATAAATGGGCTGTAGACTACAAGGGGTATAAGACTTTGCACAACAGAGGAGATAGAACTTTTCCCAGGCAATTCTGGAGAGAAAATTGAGCTGTACAGGCTGGTGCCAGAGCTTCTGCAGTGCAGAGGCCAGAGGATGCAATACTGGAGTGCCTGTGCCTACATCAGTAGGGGAGAAGGACCTATTGCTGATGACTGAGCCTAGCACCAATGAGATTGAGTCACAGATAGATCTTTTGCTGAACTGGGACCGGAGATGGGTTGACCTGTTGCCATGAGTTTCTAAAGCAGGGATCCTCAAACTACGGCCCTCCAGCTGTTGTGGAACTACACATCCCATGAGGCATTGCAAAACTCTGACATTCACAGACATGACTAAGCATGATGGGAATTGTAGTTCCTGAACAGCTGGAGGGCCGTAGTTTGAGGACCCCTGTTCTAAAGCAAGGGAGAACCAGTGAGGGTCAGAGATGAGGGAAGTATTGCTTCTGGTTTAGCAGAGCATCAGCCATCCATTTTACACACCTAAGGCCTTGTACACACGAATGAATATATCCGCTGTAAACGGTCCCCGGACCGTTTACAGCGCATATTTACGCCGGGCTCTTTGATCCGATGGCTGTACACACCATCGGATCAAATTCCCCGCCGGCGGACAGCCTGGCCACATATATAGGCCCTTCATATATCTAACACATAGCATACACATACCAAATAACAAAAGATTACCTTTTTAGGCTAACAACATTTTACAATGTTGTTTGAAAAAAAAAAAAAAAAAAATAACCTGAAAAAAATAAAAAATAAATACTCACCCGAAATAGCTGTTGCTATGCGGAAGTCCGTAATCTGCCTCTTCCTGAACCGCGGTGTGTTTTCTTCTTCTTCTTCTTCTCCTTGTGAATGGGGCGCGCTGCTTCCTGGGAACTGTGTGTGTTCTCAGAGAGCAGCGCGCCCATTCACAAGCCAGCGTGAGACTCACGCAGGCGCAGTAGGAAATGGGCAGTGAAGCCGTACGGCTTCACTGCCTGTTTCCCATAGTGTGAATGGCGGCGCGGGACCCGGAGCGATCGTGGGACCGGCATCGGGGGGGGGGGCCGTCAGCGCGGGCAAGTAGGACAGGTAAGTGTCCTTATTTAAAGTCAGCAGCTACACTGTTAGTAGCTGCTGACTTTAAAAAAAAAAATTTCCGCGGCTGGAGCTCCTCTTTAATAGTGCAGTGGTCCACAGAGGAGAGCATCAGTCCAGGCAGCAGGCAGGGATGAGGTCAGCGACAACAAAAGTAATCATTCAGGCAGCAGGCAGGAATACTGTCCATAGTTCGTACAGGCAGAGATACTGTCAGCACAGCCAGAGCACAGCCAAAGCACAGCCAAAGCACAGCCAAAGCACAGGTCCAGGTAGCAGGCAGAGGTGTCTTAGCAGAAATATTGTGAAAAGTCAGTAGAGGTAGCAGGCAGATATATGATTTACACAGCCAAAGTATTGGTCCAAGCAGCAGGAAGAAACATGGTCCATAATGTCATGGGTCAATACAGGCAGTAATATGGTCAGCACAGCCAAAGTATTGGTCCAGGCAGCAGGAAGGACCATCAAGCTTAGGGCCAGGGGTAGAGGCTTCTCCCACCCAAATCGCTTTGAAGCCTCTGGGCAACCAGACCCTGTTCTGGGAGAACAGAAAACGAAAAACTGGTTTTCTCTACTCAGAACGCTTTTCTGAAGCCCCTCCCATATGTGAGACCCCTGTGTACTAAAAGTAAATGGCCAAAAGATCAGTCCAAGTGGCAGGCAAAAACATGGTAGATTAACAGGCCAAGGTCGGTGCACGTGGAAGTCAGAAATATGGTTTAAATCGGCAGGCAGAGGCATCGTCGGTAAACAGGCTGAGGTTGGTACACATGGAGGTCAGAAACGTAGTTTGAATCGGCAAGCAAAGACATCGTCGGTAAACAGGCTGAGGTTGGTACACATGGAGGTCAGAAACGTAGTTTGAATCGGCAAGCAAAGACATCGTCGGTAAACAGGCTGAGGTTGGTACACATGGAGGTCAGAAACGTAGTTTGAATCGGCAAGCAAAGACATCGTCGGTAAACAGGCTGAGGTTGGTACACATGGAGGTCAGAAACGTAGTTTAAATCGGCAAGCAAAGACATCGTCTGTAAACAGGCCAGGGTCAGTTAATTAACCTCCCTGGCGTTATGATTCTGTCTGGAATTTTGTACCAAAAGCGTTGCAATTGTTTTGCAAGGAAATGTGGTGTTATGTATTATAGGCCTGCAATTCTTAGTAAGTACTTACTTAAATCTATCTAAACAAGAGTCTAATAGGCATCCCGGGTATGATTTTTTTTTTTTTTTTTTATTAAAAATTATAATATAATAAATAATTATAAAAAATTATAACAAATAATAATATAATTATAGTAAAAATTATTCAATAATGTAATCAAATCAAAATCACTGAAATTTGCTCAGAATTTTTGCTGTCATTATTTTTTTTTTTATGACGAATTTCCCCATAAATCGTTATCGCTAAATTCTGCAAGTGATTATAATTTATTATCGCTGTTTTTTAGCTGCTCTAAAACAATTTTTGCCATAAAGGGACACTTTTGGTTGCTATGGGCAATCTACAGTTTGCAGGGAGAAAGAAAAGTTTTTATTATATAAAAGGACATGTAGGACACTGGGCAGACCATTAGGGACATGGGGGGTGTGTATTTTTTACATACAGTACTGTAATCTATAAGATTACAGTGTACTGTATGTAATGTGTTTGTTTACATTTTTGAATTTGGCGCCGTTCTCCGTCCCCGTGCGTCGTAACATCGCAGGGAACGGAGATCGGCGGCGCGCGGGGACGCTGTGTGAATCGAGCGAGCACCCGCTCGCTCACACAGCGGGGATGCATCGCTGAATCCACGGAGAAGGTAAGTAAACTGTCTCTGTGGATGCTGCGAGGCGAGCCCGTGTCAGACACGGGAAAACCGCCAGGGAGGTTAACATGGTAGCAGGCAAATGGGGAAATGGCAGTCTGTTAATAAGGGGAACTAATATTGGATGGATGTATGATACTTTTTGAAGCACTGTCCCGGGCACAGGCCAGGTTGGGAGGGACAATCGGGACAGTAACAGGTGGTGTCTCTTCTTACTCCTGCTTTGCTGCATACACAGCATTTTTTTTGGCGTCTTCTTCCAGATTCTGAGGGGGGGATGCTAAAGGGAAAGTGTCGCTCGTGAAGACGACTCACACAATCAGAGCGAATGCTTCCTGGGATGGGATCTTGTTGATAAATGAGGGCTTCAATGATATCTTCGATATACTTGAGGTAGGAGATTTGTGGGCTTTCAGTTGGCGGATTGTCTTTTTGGTAGCAGACAAACGAATTAAAAAGGGCCATGTGAAACAGATGAAACGCAACCTTCTTGTGCCAAAAATAGGACTTTCTTGTTGATAAGTAGGGCTGTAGCATCTGGTCATTTAAATCCCCCCCCCCCCCCATGTACAAATTGTAATTGTGAACACATTCAGGCTTGGCAATATGTCTGCCTCTTTTTTGGATCTCCACCATGGTGTCATTGTGGATGGTAGAGAGGATGTGGACATCTTTCTTGTCCCTCCACTTCATGGCCAACACCTCCTCGTTCCTCATGAATGACGATTCTCCAGATTTCAAGTTGTTGGTCAACAAATTTTTTGGAATCTCTTCCGTTTTTTTTTGAAGGTACCGCAGGCCAGGGTTTGCTTGCTTTAAAGGTGACGAAAAAGGGGCAGGCTGGTATAACAATTATCAACATATAAATGGTAGCCTTTTCCGAACAGGGGGTATGCCAACTCCCAGACAATTTTCCCACTGGTTCCAATATATGTTGGGCAATCACGGGGCTGGAGCTGGGAGTCTTTGCCTTCATAGATCCTGAATGTGAACACATATCCAGTGGCTCGATCACATAATTTATTTAATTTTAACCCATACCTGGCTCTCTTGTTTGGGATGTACTGCTTGAAGTGCAGTCGGCCAGTGAAATGTATAAAAGACTCGTCAACACAAATGTTTCGGTCTGGGATGAAAACTTCTGCAAATCGCTGGAAAAAGGCATCGATTAGGGGGCGTATTTTGTATAATTTGTCGTAGTGGGGATGATTTTGGGGAGGGCACTGTGAATTGTCATTAAAGTGGATAAAACGCATTATCATGTCGTATCTTGTCCTAGACATGACAGCGGAAAATATAGGCATGTGTTGGATGGGGCGTGTAGACCAATATGAATGGCTTTCGTTCTTCTTTGTAAGCCCCATATTGAACATAAGACCCAAAATTTTTTAAATTCTTCCAATGTTAGACTCCGCCAGTGGAACTTGCGGGCGTAGGAAGAATTGGGGTTGGCGGCAATATATTGGGATGCATATATATTGGTTTGATCCACTATGTTCTGCATAAAATCTTCTGGGAAAAATAAACAAAAATAATCAAATTGAGAAAAATTCGTAGTGTCGGGCTGCACACCTGGCTGTGCGGTGAAAGGGGGGATGATAGCGGATCCTGAGTTAGCAGGCAACCATAAGGGGAGGGACGGTTTCCTCCGGGGACTCTGACTCTGAGCCACTATCCTCCACTGGCTCATATTCCGAATCAGAATCGGATAATGGGGGCTCCTCGCTGTGCTCATCATCCGACATGGTGGACATAATGACATATGCCTCCTCGAGTGTGAAAAGCTTTTGGGACATTATGGCAGTATGTCAGTACTTATTGGTGGGCCTGCGTAATAGTACTGCTGGTGGTAGTGGTAGTGGTGGCGGCCTATGTGGTGGTACCGATGGCAGTGGTGGTGGCGGTGGTACCGATGGTGGTGGTACGGGTGATGGTGGTACCGATGACGGTACAGGTGGTGGTGGTACCGATTGCGGTATGGGTAGTGGCGGTGGTACCGATGGCGGTACAGGTGGCGGCGGTACCGATGGCGCTACAGGTGGTGGTGGTACCGATGGCGGTATGGGTGGTGGCGGTGGTGGCGGTGGTACCGATGGCGGTACAGGTGGTGGCGGTACCGATGGCGGTACAGGTGGTGGTGGTACCGATTGCGGTATGGGTGGTGGCGGCGTTACCGATGGCGGTACAGGTGGTGGCGGTACTGATGGTGGTATGGGTGGTGGCGGTACGGATGCCGGTGGTACCGATGGCGGTGCGGGTGGCGGTGGTACCGATGGCGTTACAGGTGGCGGCGGTACCGATGGCGGTACGGGTGGCGGTGTTATAGATGGGCTGATTTACAGATGGGCTGATTTACAGATGGGCTGATTTATAGATGGGCTGATTTATAGATGGACTGGGCTGTGTGACAGGTTCTCTTTATTGGTGAGGGGGGGGGGGGCTGTGTTGTACTACTAGTATACAGACAAACTACACTTATCTCACTTACTGATCCCTGCTCTCTCCTCACAAATCGGTGTGTGAGGAGAGAGCAGGGATCAGATAGTAACTGCCTGGTTTGTTTACACTTGTGACCGGCTGTGATTGGACACAGCCGGTCACGTGGGAAAACAGACAATTTCATTGGCTGTTTACCCTGATCGGGGAAGCGATGTGTCCAAGGGACACGCGCCTTACCCGATCCCCGCTCTGCAAGCCTCTGGCGGCGTGCACGGAGCGCGCCGCCGAATTTGTTTGGACATGTGATCGAATGTGTCTTTGACACAGTCGATCACGTGGTAAACAGCCAATGAAATTGGCTGTTTACCGTGATCGGGGAAGCGATGTGTCCAAGGGACACGCGCCTTACCCGATCCCCGCTCTGCAAGCCTGCGGACACGCGCTAGCAATTGTACCAAAAGACGTCACCAAACGGCCAGTCACATATTTATAACCACTTCCCGGACGTAAATTTGCCATTGACCGGGCGGGAAGTGGTTAAAATGATCGTGTGTGGGCAAAACGTTGTTTTATGTCTTCAAAAAAAAGACCAAAAAAAAATTCAAACATGCTAGAATTGTTTATGTTGTTTTTCTGAATGTCGTTTTTTGTGTCATTTTAAATGATCGTGTGTGGGCAAAACGACGTTTAAAACGACATTTTTAAACCCGCGCATGCTCAGAAGCAAGTTATGAGATGGGAGCTTCAATGGAACAGAGTGCCGTCGAACGTGGTGTACGTAACCGCGCTTTGCAAGAGCATTTTCAGAAAAAGATGGTGTGTATGCAACGTCGTTTTTTAAAATGAAGTTTGAAAAACATCAGTTTTTTTTCCTGAGATAAAACAATATTTTTTTACATCACAAAAAGTGATCGTGTGTACGCGGCATTATAGGTAAAAGTAAGGCCGCGTACACAGGAGGCGACATGTCCGATAAAAAACGGTCCGACGGACCGTTTTCATCGGACATGTCTCCTGGGATATTTGGGTCTGATGTGTGTACACACGATCAAACCAAAATCCCCGCGGACAGACAGCGCGGTGATGTGGCGGTGACATTGACGTCGCCACGTCTGCAAACCAGGAAGTAAAATGCTTCCATGCATGCGTCGAATCTATTCGACGCATGCGGGGGTTTCCGGTCCGCTGGTTAGGCATGTTTTAAAACTTTTGTCTGCTGGAAACCTGTCCGCTAGGCCATACACACAATCGGATATGTCCCCTGAAACTGGTCTGCGGACCAGTTTCAGCAGATATGTTCGATCGTGTGTACGCGGCCTTAGGAGTGAGGTTTTACAACCTCTTTAAGTTACACAGGTGTGTCTGTGGGGTCCGAGCAGGTTAACCGCTCGGGAACTCTACTTTGTGGGCGTGTACCAGCGGGGGAGCCAATCAGCAGGTGGGGCGGACTCGATGTCCGCTGGCCGCACACGGTCATTCCCCACAGTGACAGAATGGGGATCTCCCTGTGTTAACAAGTCAAATCTCCGTTCTGATGGGAGATCACACAGATTCTATATTTCAGCTATGCAGCAAGATAGATCTGTGCATTTCCACAGGCAGCCCATCCCCATACAGTTAGAACACACCTGTAGGGAACACATTTAACCCCTTGATCGCCCCTGATGTTAACCCTTTTCCTGCCAGTGCCATTAGTACAATAACAGTAGATATTTTTAGCAATGATTACTGTAATAATGTCACTGGTTCCGAAAAAACTGTAAAAAATGTCATTTAGGTGTCCGATCTGTCCGCCACAATGTTACAATCCCACAAAAAAATCGCAGATAACTGCCATTACTAGTAAAAAATAATAATAATAATAATAAAAATGGCATAAATCTATTCCCTATTTTGTAGATGCTATAACTTTTGTGCAAACTAATCAATATACGATTATTGCGCTTTTTTTGTTTTTTTGGGGGGAGGGGATCAAATATCTTTGTTAAAGTGACGCAGTGATGTATCGCAATAAATGGCCAGGTCATTAAGGAGGAAAATCTTCCGGTCCTTAAGTGGTTAAAGATTTGTGGCAGAACAGAGAACCTATCATATCCAGCAGCAACTGGGGTAAGAGCTACATAACAAAAGTATTATCAACTTAAGCCCCGGACCAAAATGCAGCTAAAGGACCGGGCCCCTTTTTGCGATTCGGCACTGCGTCGCTTTAACTGACAATTGCGCGGTCGTGCGATGTGGCTTCCAAACAAAATTGGCGTCCTTTTTTTCCCACAAATAGAGCTTTCTTTTGGTGGTATTTGATCACCTCTGCGGTTTTTATTTTTTGCGCTATTAACAAAAATAGAGCGACAATTTAGAAAAAAATACAATGCTTTTTACTTTTTGCTATAATAAATATCCCCCAAAAATACATATATATATATATATATATAAAAAAAAATTCCTCAGTTTAGGCCGATACTTATTCTTCTACCTATTTTTGGTAAAAAAAAATCACAATAAGCGTTTATTGATTGTTTTTTTGCAAAATTTATAGCGTTTACAAAATAGGGGATAGTTTTATTGCATTTTTATATATTTTTTTCTCCTAATGGTGGCGGTCAGCAATTTTTTTCGTGACTGCGACATTATGGCGGACACTTCGGACAATTTTTACACATTTTTGGGACCATTGTCATTTTCACAGCAAAAAAAGCATTTAAATTGCATTGTTTACTGTGGAAATGACAGTTGCAGTCCCTGTAGGGGTTAAGTGTGACCTAATACGTGTTTACAACTGTAGGGGGGTGTGGCTGTAGGTCTGATGTCATCGATTGTGTCCGCCCTATAACAGGGATGACACGATCGATGCAGCCGCCACAGTGAAGCACGGGGACCGATTGCCGCACTCCAGCGGTCCCGGTCACGGAGCTTGGGACCGGGTCGCGACCCACGGCTGGGCTTAAAGGGCAACGTACCTATACGTTGGTTTGCCCAGCCGTGCCATTCTGCCGACGTAAATCGGCTTTAAGCGGTCCTTAAGTGGTAAAGTGGTAGTAACCTGCTGAAAAAAAAACGTGCAAGACAATAGCATAATCTGCTAGTATGCATCTCATACTAGCACATTATGAAATACTTACCTTAGAACGAAGCTCCCGCAGTGGGGCCGGTCAGCGCTGAGGGATCTAACATGTTCCCTCTGCGTTTCTTGCGGGATCACTGGCTCTGGCGCTGTAAGTGGCTGGACCCACGATGACATCGGCCAGGATATGCCAGACCTGCAGAACGCATGCGTCGCTGACGTCAGCGGCTGCATGCAGGGTCAATATCTCCTAAACCTGCATGGTTTAGGAGATATTCTTTTTACCTATAGGTAATGCCCCGTAAAAACGTGCAGAATTTCCCCTACACACGGCCGGTTTTCCTGACAGGAAAACTGCGATGGAGCCGTTGGGAAAACTGATTCTGTGTACAAGGCATAAGCTTTATTGTAGTCTGACCTGTAAGTAAAAATCACCAAACGGACAATACAACCGCTTTAAAACACTCAACATGCTGTCTTTACTTATATGGTCATGAAAATTTGAGTTGACTTCTAATATCCCTAAAAAATTTGGCTTTTAGAGAATTATGTTAGTACTGTTGTATTTACTATGTCAAAAGCAACCATGTATGGTTACTAAACCTGCCCCTCTTACTATCTACCTAAGCTTTAGTTATCACCTGGCTGTTTCATTGCCTTGGTATGTGTTTTTAAGGTTTTGTCTGTAAATGAATTCTTCAGCAACAAAACAATTTGACACTCTAGCTGGCTTGTCTGACAGGAAAAACTAGAAATTATGATGAAAGGTAAAGTGTTCATGTCAGTGGACAGTAAAGCCATGACTGCTGTATAACAGATGTCATTAAACCCACATTAACCCCCATATACTTAAACCCTTACTCTTAACTATAGAAAATGAGACCACAACAGTGTTGGAGTTATAACAGGCCGTAGCAGCCCAATTTATTAAACAATTATAGATAAATAACTCTATAAAATGAAGATAATAACTTAATAACATAAACATAATAACATAAATACAGTAAATAACATCTAAATGGTGTTGGTCTCAGCAGGGACTCAATACCCCTAGAGGGGAAAAACCATAATGCACTGCAGTACTTAACAGTGTATGATAGGCCTCCTGCCGACAAACTGGCCCGGAGACAGCCACTCGGTTAGCTGGAAACCATTACCGTGACCCATAGCAATGATGGGTCCCCAATACTCTTCCTTCTGCCATATCTTTCCTCTCCTGCCAAGACCAACACCCGCCACAGCACCCAAGGGGAACCACCTTACCCTTGGGCGCCCCTCCAAACACGAAGGGCTCTCTGCACTCCATCCTCCAACCCCAACACCCAAAGATCAATCCCAACATCATTTAGATGTACTCCGTCACCCCTCAGATACCTACAAGTGTCCTGTTCCAAGTCCCGGTGTCTAACAGCCAGACCCCCTTTTTCCACCATGAATTTGCTTATAACATCGTTAACCTTTTTCCTGGTCCTGTTAAGTCCCTCAACAGATCTATCCATCCTCCAAGTCGTCCTTGCCACGATGTCCGACCAGACTATGACCATGCCTGGAAATTGCAACATCAATCGCTCAACATCTATCTTGATGTCACGCATGATGTCCATCATTGACCTGACCCCTAAATCATTGCCACCAACGTGTAACACCAAAACGTCAGGCGGCCTGTCCCGTTCTGCAAAACGCTGAACTTCGGGAAACACACCTCCCCACAACATACCCGGGACTCCCAACCACCTCACACAAGCCTCACGTCTGGACAAACCCAACTGCCTACCCCCAGGTCTAGCGTCACCTCTCCGAGCCCCCCAGCACACGTATAAGTGGCCCAAAATCCAGACCAGGCCCGGCACATCACCTGAAAAACAAAAGAAGATAACAGAAAAACGGGCACCGAGACAACAGATCGCCCAACACAATATAAAATGCAACCCTCACCAGATTACATCCCCCCCCACAACTAAGTGAGGACGGACATATAACAAAAATCTCCTGGATTCCCACCACCCAATCCTTTTAACCACCTCCCCATCCATTCCAACCCTGGCAGCCTCCGTAGCCGCCCCAATGTGGAATGAGTGTGAGGAAAACTCCTTACCAATCAAGCCCAAACCCCCCAAACATTTCCGGAAAACCGCTACAAATTGAAAACGAGATAGAGGGGAACCGTCCGAATGTATCAAAAATGAACCCACTGACTTTGGTCGTAACCCTAAATAGGCTCTGACCGCCCTAACCGGGCAAAAGGTAGAACCCGGGACAGAAAATATCTGCACTGACCTTCCTCTACCGGCCTGGTCCGTCTTAGACCTGCTCCAAAACAACCTCAAATCATCATCACCACAAACAACCTCCCGGAAACCAATGCCCCCTTGAACCTTCTTGGAGGGGCTCACCAACTCCCCGATGCGAAAGGCTCCAAAAAATGCCAACAAAAAGGCCACTTTAAACAGGGCAACCTCTGTGATGCAGAGAAGGCATTCGATAGGGTCAGCTGGCCGTTCCTACAATCCACCCTCACCCAAATAGGCCTGGGCCCTAAGATGCTTGCCCGTGTTATGTCACTGTACTCTGTCCCTACAGCCACCGTCCTGGTCAACGGAATTCAATCTGGTACATTACCCATTAAGAATGGCACTAGACAGGGGTGCCCCCTTTCCCCCCTCCTTTTTGCCCTCGTAATCGAGCATTTGGCTCAGGCTATCAGGGCAAACCCGAATATACATGGGATCCAAACCCCCTCCTCGCACTGTAAACTCTCCCTATATGCGGACGACCTACTGCTATATGTCACCCAACCCCACACTAGTATTCCCTCCATTTTAGCCGAGATTGAGAGGTTTGGTGGGCTGAGCAACTATAAACTGAACTTAACCAAAACCGAAGCGCTCAACATATCCGCTCCGCTCCCTTCCCTGGCCTCCCTCAAATCTCAGTTCTCTTTCCAATGGAAGGAGAAATCTATTTCCTACCTTGGGACTGCTGTCCCTCGTAGTCTGTCGGACATTTTCACCCTGAACTACAGCCTGCTCTTGGCCAAGCTCAGGCACCTCACGGAGGCCCGTATGGACCTACCGGTGCCGTGGTTCGGTCGCATGAACACGCTTAAAATGGATATACTGCCCAAGCTTTTATATCTCTTTCAAGCACTCCCGATCTCCCTCCCCTCAACCTTTTTTCGCACGGTGCGCTCCATGGCCATTCAATATGTGTGGAGACGTAGCCGACCTAGACTGAAACACAAGCTCCTTTGCTGCCCCGCTTTGAGTGGGGGAGCGGGCCTACCCGATTTCGAACAATATCACGCGTCAGCGGTACTCTCCCGGATCCTGGAATGGTTTCCCCACCCGCTGAGCAAAGTGGCATTATGCGTGGAGCAGGACATGTCCTCCGTGGACCTCAGGGCCCTGCTTTGGGGCCATGCCTTGTTTCACAGAACCTTGGTGGGGTTATCCCCCCTCACTAGAGATGCTCTGGCGATATGGTACCGTAGAAGAGAGGCGTATGCCCTCTCTACGGACCCGAGCCCCCTGACCTCTCTCTTTGACAACCCAGATCTACCGGAGGGAGTGGGCCTGCACTCCTTGGCCGGTTTCCTTAGACAGGACTGGCCCACGGCTCAAAACTTTGTTCACGCCCCTACGGGTTCTCTTGTGTTGACACCGACCTCGGTTTCCTCGAAAGTGACTTGGCTCACTCACCGCCACTTGGCGGCCTACTGCAAGACACTACACGGGTCTAGACAGGTCCACAGACCACTGACCGGGTTCGAACAACTCTGCTCCTTTTCCTCCCCCCAAAGGCACACGCTCTCCTTGATCTACAAAATGGTCCTGAGTCATACACATAGCACCCCCCCTAAATACACGCTGGCTTGGTCAGAGGAGCTAGGGAGGGATATCAGTGAGGCAGAGTGGCGTAAGGCCTTCTTTTTTACGCATAAATCCTCCATATCAAGCTATGCGCAGGAAAATAATTACAAAGTTTTATCGCGGTGGTACCGCGTCCTGACCACCCTCAGGGTCATGTTCCCCTCAGCCTCGAACTCCTGCTGGAGATGTGACGCAGCTAAAGGTACATACAGTCACATTTGGTGGGACTGCGACCTGATACGCCCGTTCTGGTCCCAAATCTTCTTAATTTATTCGGATCTTTATGGTGAACCGCTTACCCCCTCCCCGTTTGTAGCCCTTCTCTCTATCCTCCCCGGTGCCACCAAATTTCAGAAGAATTCCCTCCTAAAATTCTGTTTGAGTGCGGGCCAGCAGTTGGTTTCTAGACATTGGAAGTCGTCCTACCCCCCCTTGATTACCAAGTGGATAAGCGAAATGAATAGCATTATGCTTATGGAGGAAATGCAGGCCAAGTCCCTGGACAGGTATGCTAAATTCTCCTTTACCTGGAGTGTTTGGAGGCATTACTCCACTTCGGACAAACTTAAGGACAGGGTCGCCCCAGCGACGCCCACCTGAGGGCCTAACAAGGGCTCTCACTGCAACCTCAGGAGCTCCTTACTGGGTGATTTATTGTCTCCCTCTTCTCTGGAGATACCCGGCTGAATCCATATGGCGCGCCTCCGCCGGTGGGGGACTGCATCCCACCTCCAACCCCCCACCACCTTCTTCCTCCCCCTCCCCCCCTCTCACCCCCATTCTTACCTTCTTCTCTCTGCCCTTGACCCCCTCCTCTCCTTTCTTCCTTCCTCTCATTTGATTTCCCGGCCGCATCATGGTTCTAATAATGTACGATCCGATGGCTACATGGGACCTCTTGCTTGTACACTTCATTTTTGGTACTCTACACCTGATTGCATATTGTGATATTTTACATAGGTACCCTGGTTAGCTGCCTTCACCGAACCACATGATTCTCCAAACTCCCCTAGGCCCTGGACGCAGAAGGTTCCCATTGGGGCGCCCAGGCTAGGGGAGTCCATAGAGGGCCACGTTTGTGCCCCATGTGAAGTGCAGCCCCTTGTGTCCTCACCCCACCGCAATGTCCCCCTTGTTGTTTTGTTTCCTTTGCTATCTCTTTTGACAAGGATTGTTTTTGTTTTAACTGTTATATAATTGTGCCCGAGTCGCCCTCTGTCGGGCCCTCGGCCACGCCGTGATATGTTTCTGTTTACACTATCTGAAAAACTCAATAAATCTTTATTGAACCTAAACAGGGCAACCTCATACGCTGAGGAGCAAACCAACAACAGCTGCTCCAAAATGCCACCCAAAATCTCAAATGTAACCGGTCTCCTAGTGTCCCGGCGAACCAACGCTTTCCTATATACCTTCATAGCCTGACGGACCCAAAAATCTTTAGTGAAATCCATCTGACCTTGTAACTTAAACAAAAATGCCAAACCCAACAAAGTGGTATTAACCCTTGCTACCGATACCCCACTCTCAAGGAACTCGGCAACATAACATAATAAAAGCCCCCGCACTTGATTGCCCACAGGCTCCTCCCTCAACTCCTGAACAAAATCCAGCCACGCTTGCCATACCTTTTTGTAAGACGACCAAGTGCCTGAGCTCAAAGACCTCTGTATCCATCCTTCTAAGAGGCGAACACTACCTCCCACAACCATTCAGGACACGATACTCCCTGTTGCTCCGCCGTCGGTGCCAGCTCCCGAAACCTGTCCCACTGGAAGCGAGACAAAACATTAGCAACCACATTCTCGACCCCCGGAATATGCACCGCATACAGAAAAATATTGAGTTGTAAACGTCGCAAAACCAAGTGCTGCAGAAGCCTTATGACCGGAGGAGAGGATGCTGAAAACGTATTTATGACCTGCACCACACCCATGTTGTCACCGTGGTAACGCACTTTAAGATCCCTAAAAGACGCACCCCACAGTTCCACCGCCAGGACCACCGGAAACAGTTCCAGCAAGACCAGATTCTTCGTGAAACCAGCCTCCACCCACGAGCTAGCCCATGGACCCGCACACCAATGGCTCTGGAAAAAGGCCCCAAAACCAAAAGACCCCACAGCATCCGTAAACAACTCAAAGGTCGAAGTTGCTCACCGGGCCCGCCATCCACAGGGCTCGACCATTGAAGGATTCCAGAAAATAATGCCACATCTCCAAATCCCCCCTGTGCTTTTTAGTCAAACTAACAAAATGTCTCTGCGACTTTCTAGCTGCCAGCCTGCGACTGAAGATCCGCCCCATTGGCAGAATGCGACATGCAAATTTTAGTTTGCCCAACCATGACTGCAATACTCGCAGCTGGACCTTACGCAACCCCCTAAGCTCCGTCACACCTTTCTTCAATTCCAAAAGCTTGTCTTCCGGTAGCCTGCACTCCTAAGCCTCGGAGTCCAGAACAATGCCCAAAAACTTGATAATCGAACAAGGCCCCTCAGTTTTTTCAGGGGCCAACGGAATGCCAAACCTCTCAGTGATGTGCTCCAAAGTAGCCAGGAGCACCCCACAAATTCTGGAAGAAGCCGGACCGATGCACAGGAAATCATCCAGGTAGTGAATCACAGAATTCACCCCGGAAACATCTCGCACCACCCATTCCACAAATGAACTAAACAGCTCAAAAAAGGCACAGGAAACCGAGCAACCCATCGGCAGACACTTGTTGACGTAAAACTGATTCCACATCCACCTTAGCCATCAAGGCACCCTTACCATAACGCCGACCACGGCATCAAAAGACGTATACGTAACCGAACACATGCTTTGATCGATCGAATCATTAACCGACCCGCCCTTAGGATAGGACAGGTGGTGAATGAGGCGAAATTTATTGGGTTCCTTCTTGGGCACGACCCCCAGCGGGGACACGACCAAGTCCAAAAGCGGCGCAGTAGCAAAAAGGACCACCCATGCAACCCAAAGCAACCTTCTTACGCAGCTTCTCAGAAACCACCTCAGGATGTTGCATGGCCGACCGGAGGTTACGTCCGACTGGAGGAACCACCTCTAAATTGCACGGAATCTTGAAACCCACTGTGAAACCCTCTTCCAGAACCCGGGCAGCCGCCCTATCAGGATACCTACCTAGGAACGGCCGCATCCTTTCCACCCTCACCGGCGTCTTCCCTTTTGTTTCCAGAATCGCTGGTCTTACCCTTACCTCGCTTAAAACATCTGGAGCCAGGGTGGGCACCCCCGCACCCGGAGCACTCATGCTTGTATCGGCAAGAACTGCCAAACTTGCAGGTGCCAGAGTTATATTGCCAACACAACCTTTTTTTGTTCCCGGCCGATTGACCCTGGGCAGCGGGTCCCCCGCCCCCCCAGTGAAAAGACTGATTTGGACCCCGCGGAGATGCCATAAGCCGCATCCACACTGTAATGTCTTTGTGGTCCCATCGCAGATCAGGCCGAACAGCCCTGCGCTGCCGAAACTGCTCATCGTACCGGAGCCACCCCGTGCCTCCATACACCCTATAGGCTTCCGCAATGGAACCCTGATAGCAAAAAAGCGCAGAGCACCACTCAGGATGCTTCTCCCCAAGTACACTGGTCATGATACCAAACGCCTGCAGCCAATTAGCAAACGTCCTAGGAATCAGCCTGTACCACCGCTTCTCCTCATCCTCTTTCTTGGAATCGTCGGGCTTAACCCTATCCAAATTAAACTGCTCCAGGGGCAACAGCAAGAAGATGTCCACGTAATCCCCTTTCCACAACTTCTCCCGCACCTCTGCTTTCAAATGCGACCCCAAAGGTCCCTCATAGCACCTCGCATTTTGCCAGGGGAATCCCCCGCCGGAACCACAATGGCAGCCGACCCCCCAGTAGCACCCGGGACCCCAACAGCTGGCGGGCCCCAGGCAGCCGCCGGACCCATCCGCGACTTCTCAACCGTCTCAAACTTCTGCACCAACACTTTAATACCCTCCAAAAACGCCAGCATCCCCCCACCTTCCCCAGCAGCCCCCCCACCACTGGAGACATCACCCCTGCTTGGCTCAAATGCACTGCACTACCAGCCACATCACACCCATGCAAAGGCAAATTGTCGCACGACCGTGCAATTGAGCCACGTCGCACGACCGTGCAATTTTCAGTTAAAGCCCATCAGTGAAGGAGAAAACGTACTTATTTAAAATGTTTTGTAACTGAAACCTTTTTTTTCAAAATTTTCGGTCATTTTTTTTGGCAAAAAATAAAAATCGCAGGGGTGATCAAATACCACCAAAATAAAGCTCTATTTGTGGGAACAAAATGATAAAAATTTAGTTTGGGTACAGTGTAGCATGACCGCGCAATTGTCATTCAAATTGCAACAGCGCTGAAAGCTGAAAATTGGTCTGGGCAGGAAGGTGTATAAGTGCCCTAAATGGAAGTAGTAAAGTCAGAACCTGAGCCAATCAGCAGCAAGCAGACTTGCTATGCAGCAGCCTCTAAGGATACTGGAAATGGTGGCCCTAAAGCATTAGTAAACTCTTCCTATAAGATAAAGTGAAAGTGCATACAATGTTATCTTCTTTCTGTAAACTACTAATCTCTCCACACCCAATGTGATCTAGTATAACTAAGGCATACCTGTTTGAAGTCCAGACAAACATGGCTCCATCCATAACGTATGTCACCAAGGGGCAGAAAGTTAACTCAGCCACTACATCTAAAGACTGATATACTGCAATTTATGCCATTTTTGCTTTTAGGTTCGAGCTCTAGTAGTGATTCTAAATCCTATTATTATTTTATAATAAACATGTTATACTCACCTGTTCTTTTCAATGCTTTTGCACAGAGCAGCTCTCTTTTGGGGTCCCCCCTTCGAGCTTGCGCTTCCGCTTCTGTCTCCTCCACATCCTATGGAGGCCCTAATGCAGGCTCAATCCCGAGCCATGCTGCCTCACTCCATAAACACAGAATGTGCGTTTCATCAACTGATCACGGGTGTAATGCTTTGCAGGCTTCTGCAGAAAAAATAATAAAAGCACCATTTTTTTTTCTGCAAAAATATGTGCATTTACATTTTTTTTTCTTAAAAGGTGAACTTATCCTTTCAGGAAGCAGTTAAGTCGTTTTTTTTACATTTCAGGCTGGGTTCATACCATTAAAAATTGAATGCATTCAATTCGCAATAGCAGGAGATTTTGATCGGCTCTTTATGGAGCCGGTTGACGTATCTCTGCAGCGGGTCCGGTGCCTTTTTCCCAAAAACTCTGTGTGTCTTTTGGTCTCTTTCAGGTCCAAATGCAGCCCAAAATTCGGACTGAAATCGGACCGGGAACGGTGAACCAGGAGGCACTGGACCCCTGCTGTGAGCCCAATGTGGCAAATGGCAATGGTGGGAACCCAGCCTTAAAGTTCTGCCTAAGTGCAGATTCCGCAAAAATCCTTAAATATATTTTCTCTGCGTATTTGAAATTATTTTTACTTTGTAAGTAGGGACTTTAGAACTAAACTCCACCAGCCGTCATTCACTTCTTTAATGGAGGATAGCAATTGGCAGGGATTAGCTCTACAGTTATTGAAGATGCACATACCAAAGTAAGAAAACAACACCTAGAAATGCAACCGTACATTCAGGCAGCCTTAGTAACCATATATGGTTGTCTTTGACAGGAATGTTTTTTTTTTCTAACAAAGGTAATAGAAAAAGTCTTCACTGCAATTAGGCAAGATTTTATTATTTATTACAGACATTGATATAGCACCAACAACTTGCAAAGCACTTTACATAACATCATCCAAGGCAGTGTTTCTCAGCCTTTTTACATTTGTGGCACACTTTAAAGTTCTGCACAGTCTCAAGGCACACCATTCAAAAATGTAAAAAACAAAACTAATAGTTTTACATATTGCAGCAATATCCACACACAGTGCCACCTTAACAGCATCATGGGCCCCTGGGCAAAGTAATGCACTGGGGTCTCTAACAGGAAGATGCTTACCTGCGGCATGCTACACTTTCCCTCGACAAACTGTGGGTGTGGCTTAATTATGCTACATATTGGGAATTACTTTTTTTTAGAATTAGAAATTAGAAATTGTAGTTTTATTTTTTGTTGAAATTTGCTTCCAATTTAAAAAAAAAAAATGTAATTAGATTTTTTTTATTAATTTTGATTGAATAATATTTTTTTCACAATGCTGTTGGAGGGTCCTTGGTGGGGTTCTAAACAGACCCCTGAAATCTCAATTTTTCAAACAGAGGTAGGGAAAGTGGTTTAGGAAACACAATCTCCAGTTTCTTTCTGTAGGCTCAGCTGCACTGCAGATGAACAAATAGAGACAGAGGCTCCTGTAATGTACAGCAGGGGTCCCCAACTTCATTACAGTGCCCCTTTACAGTGCAGTCACCTTTATATTACAGTGCCCCCTTTACATCACAGCCCACTTTCCATTACAGTGCCCACTTTTACATTACAGCGCCCCCTTTACAGAGCAGTCCCCATTATATTCATGTAAAGTGGACTGTAATGTAAAGAGGCACTGTGATGTAAAGGGAATTGCAATGTAAAGGGACACTGTAATGTAAAGGGGGGCTGTGATATGAAGGGGAACTGAGGACACTGATATAAAGGGGGACTATGCTGTAAAGGGGGGCTAAGTATAGACCCCATAAATATCCCCCCCCCCACGGTTCCTGGGAAAATTGGCTGCCATGAAACTGATCCCTGGTGCCATACAGGTTTAAAAGTTAACTGATGTACAGTAAAAGTCAATCCCTATGGAGGCGAGAATTGAGCTTTAACATCAGTTTAAAGTATAAAAGGCAAAACTTTTTTTTTTTTATGTTTTTGTTTCTGTTTTATTGCTTTCTATGTCCCCATTAGATCCATTTACTCTTTAATTGTCCTAGTCACCATTATCACTGGGAATGCAAGTGAGAGTAAATCAAAAACTTTTAGTTGCTATCAGAACAGTAATAAATAGGAAACTATCGAAGAGTGGATTTCCCTCACATTGGAAAGATATTCGCTCGCTTCCTGTCGAGTTTACAGCACAGTAAGTAAAGGGAAATCTCTGCATTGGCAAGAATATAGCTCCTTGTGCAGCCGTCTGATCTTGTTGCTGCCTCTTACATCATGCTGATAGTACTGCAAGCAGCAGTAGACCTTATGCTTAAAGAAAGTGGTGTCCATATCATCAGAATCTGGTCCACCTATCCGTTTTTCATCCCGAGCGGACCACCCATTGCTCTCTATGGGGCGGCAGATGTCAGCGGTAGAGTTGCCTCCTTATCCTTTTAAACCCAGACACATATTACTTACACAGGTTCTGTGGGTGATTAAGGCGGTAATTAAACTCAGTGCCTTAATTCCGCATTAAATTAGCTTCAGAACCTGTGTAATGCCACGTACACACGATCCAAATATTGTACGAAAAATGTCGTCCGAGGAAGAATCGTTCGATAATCGGATCGTTAGTACAGGGCTTCCGTAAGCCGATCATGACAGTTCATCTGATATTATTTTATCGGACATGCACGGAAATTTTCCTCGTACGATACCAGATCATACGCTTTTCGTTTGGTCAGTACAGTTGTCGTCCGAAAATACAACACAAATACATTACAACACATGACATCACTTTTTTTTTTTCTGTCGTACGAGAATTTTTGTGACTTTAGTAACCTATTTAATTTCTACTTGCGATTAGTAAACGGAAAAAGTCGGATGATCTGTCGTCCGATTTTCGGATTGTGTGTACGTGGCATAAATATGTGTTTGGGTTTAAAGGAATGAGGTCATAACCCTAGTCAACGGACATGTGTCTGCTGTCACCTGCTGGCATCTGATTTGATACAGTCCACTAAAAACAGACAGATGGGAATACATTCGCCATCCATCCACCTCATCGGTTTGGATGACAAAGGGATGGAAACGGATATGCGGATATTCTGTCCTCATAGAGAACACTGGGCTGTGATCTGTCACCCGCCTGCTCAGTGGGGATCATCAGAGAGATCACTTGGATGGAATGCGTCCCGTGTGAAAGGGGTCTAAGAATTTCATATTATTATAAAATAAAGGTGACAGATTGCCTAGTTAGTAGCTGGTGGAGTGGGAAACAAAACAAAAATGTATTTCTTATCATGCTTGGAAATCAACTTTAAAAGTAACAGTGTTATTAAACAATAGTATTTAGACATAGACAGAAATAACTAGTGGCCCTTTTAAGAATCTCATATATTGTAATCTATGTATTGAAGGTTAACTGAATTTTCTAAAAACGTAGATATGCAGAATGTTCAAAGGTTCTAGGATTGAAAAGGTGCTATTTCTGAAATGCTACACCTGATTGTTAATATACTCAGTAAAACCTGTCATTACATGTTCAGGGGAAGATCTCGATAAAGTATCTTTGCCTGAAAACAACCCAAGCCATATCCGCTGAATCATATGCGTTTACAAGCATATCTAAACAAATTACATTTTCATCACAAAGTTTGTTCTTTGTTTTATTAGAATAGGAAAAGCCATGCAAATCATCCTTTTATGACCCCGTGGTCATCTGTTCACTCCACTGGTGGCTCTAATTCTTATTCAAATGTTATATGGTTGTTTCAGACCTTTGATCAATAAATGTGCAACACATGGAAATCATGACTTCTATAGAGTAGTGCTTAGTGTGTAACAGGAAAGTATAACCATGTTAGATTATGGTAAGGTGGTCCAAAAGAAACAAAAACATATAAAATATATATATATATATATATATATATATATATATATATATATATATATATATATATATATATATATATATATATATATATATATATGACAGTATAGGCTGAAACCAAAGGTATCTCCCGTTGCCCAAATAGGAAATCAGACGTGAATTTTTTTTTTTTTAATTAAATACAGGATTTATATAGCACCAACAGTTGGGGCAGAGCTTTAAAAAATAAAAGGGAGACAGTATAGATACTATACAATTCAACACAAGAGGGTTGGATAGGGGGGTCCTGCTCATTAGAGATGACAATCCAAAGGGAAGGGCAAATAATACATGTAGCGCTACCCCCGCAGGAGCCACTGGATAGATTTGGGATCTACTCTCACAAGTTTATTCACCCCCTTTAAGTGGCTCGAACCCTCCCTTGGCACACCAGACAAATGAAATAGTATTGTGTCCCCTACTTGACTGGGGCCACAATAACACACATGAAATATGCAATGACAATACAGTAATGTCGTTACCTTCTTCAACTTTCGGCTCTCAAGAGTAAACACACCTCACACAATCAATATAGTAAAACCAAGGAGTAACTTTACTTGGTATGAAGTAAAAAATGGTAAAAGCGATTGAACAACAGGTTGAACACACATAAATATTTGTATAAGACTAACTCTGCAGGTGTCCCTGCAGTAGTAGATAAAACAAACCTGAAAAGTTTAATACAAATGAGTCTATAAGTAACTATAGGTAATCTATGCTCGCAAGCTCCCCCTAGTGGACAGTTTTATAAAACACAAGTGTAGAAAGACTTAGCCAGGCCTGGTTCAAATAGCTTCTGACTGTTCCTCAAGGATGAAGTCTGTGTTGAAAATGTTGGTGCACTTAATTTAATTGTAATCCAAGAAAGAAGTTAAACTCAGTCAAAGGGGTATGATGAACACATGTGCTTGTGGAACGTTTATCCAGTCAGCTGCAGTCAACTCTGCTAGTGTAACTTTCAGATGTTGGGCCTCTCAGCTAAATCAGTTAACAATACGTGGCTCTGGTTTATGGAGTACTATTAGTTTATAAACTGGGGCAACATTGGAGCTTGGGCACGTGCCCTCTCACCCGAGCAGGCCCAGTCCACCTGAGTCTTTCATGAAAGACGCGCAAATCGTTCACCGCTTTAACAACACACGATCTTCGGTATCCAGTTCTCCACTGTTACGATCATCAGCTGGTGAGTTCCTCCGGTCTCTTGGAAGCACAAGATGGAGGGCACTTGGTCTTGTCTCTCTCTGGGTGGCCGATCTCCGGATGGATCTCCTCTCAGACTTCAGGCCTAACTGCTAGCTGTAAAGATCTCCCTTGCTCCGCAGAGGGAAGAGCGCAGATCCCAAGAGAGAGAGTTCAGCTCCTCCTTCTCTTTAAATAACCTCCCCATAAGGCCGTGCGGAGGTGTCACGTCCTCCAGGAAGACAAGGCATTGTGGAAAGTGTAGTCTATTCCTACTAATTGTCAATGGAGTCCGTTTCTTCTGGTACCTCTAGTCCCACAATGCATTGCTTTTCTTAAGAAAGATAAACACATATGTACAATATAACTGGAACTCCGGTGGGGATTCAGGTTTGCATCACTATCAATAGTCCACGATAGTATAACACCGCTACATACAAAAGGTAATAATTATGGGGGATGGCTTGAGCAAGTAAATTGGAGTTGTCGCATAAAGGTGGTATGGGCTTACTTGAAGAGATGAGTTTTCAGGGATCACCTAAAAGCATACAGGAGATAGCTATACAGGCTGGGGTAGGGAGTTCCAGAGGAAGGGAGATGCCTTGTAGCAGTCCTGAAAGCAGGAGTTCTTGGGAGGATCAAAGAGGACGCTTTGGTTGATATTTTGAGATGAGGTTGGTGATGTAGCTAGGGGCAGAGTTGCGGATGGCTTTGTATGTTATTATTATTTTGAGTTTTATTCACAGTGTGATAGTGATATATAGTAGGGAAATTATCAGAGAGAGGCAGCAGACACTAAGTGGTTGTAAAGGTGGAAAAGCCTGAAAGCTTATAGTGGAGAGGTATGCCATTAAAGAGGAAGATGCAGTTGTCAAGGCAAGAGATAGCAAGTGAGAAGTTTATGTTAAACCATAAAGAGCTGTCTGAGGAGTTGAGCTATTTAACTGTGTAAACAGGCTTATTTCAAAAACATGAAACAAGATTTAAAAGTTCAATCTATTGGCTGCATATGACAATATTAACCAATATATAAATTCATATTAAATTCTCACAGTACTTCTGCATTGTAGCCCCACTTGGACTTGTCGTGGAAATTCCACTATACGCTTCACGTAATCCATGTCACTTTCAGCCTTTTGGTATAATGCATCTTAGTACCACCCTGTATCTTCCCAAGTAACACAGACATGACCACCATTCTTACATCCTTAGCTCCACAGCGTGACTGTCCCTGGAGCCCCTCTGTTCTGTTTATAATAGAGCTTGATGGTTTCACAATCGGCCAATCAAGCACAGGCATTCCTTCTGTAGTGATACTTCCTTCCGCTGGATAGATGTGAGATCGGCATATTTGAAGTTACCTTTGATGAGTCTAGGTAAATTGATTGCAGCAACTGTGAGAGCAATAATAAAATGTCCAAGCTGAAGGTTGACGTTTTCTAATGCTTTATTCCTCGGTCGAACATCAACAGGAGGTAGACAGGACAGGTTGATGAAGTAAAGGAACCTTGCAGTATCAGGCTTGGATAAACATGAAAGCAAGCCTGCTTTCAATAGAAATAATCACCATTCTTCGCCACTCTAGCCAGAATGGGTGAAGCGCCCCCGGACAGGCTTCTGCCACAAGCCTGGCAGCCGAAGTGTCACTTTAAGTCACTGGGAGGAAACAGGTCCCTGTCACGAACCTGGCTCTAAAGATGCCTCTGCCACAGGCTTAGTACTTTGAGATTCTTGATTAGATGAGCAGATCCTCCCAGTAAATTTTAGTTAGAGTCACTAATCAGCAGTTTAGATATATCTGCAATATAACTGGAGACCCAGCAAGTCACTGAGACCCCTTGTCAGCATCCGCCCAGAACTCTGCGTAACATGTGGACCCTGGCCTGGAAGGCCACAACGCTGGGGCCCGTTGGATGCGCACGCCCTAAAGGTGGGTGCCGCACCTCGACCTGGAACCCGCGAAGAACCCTGGAAAAATGGCGTCTGCCACAGATATACCCCTCCCCAGCATGCCCGCGAGGGAAAAACTCCTCTAATTGGCTGCTGGGAAAAAGTGGCTCTGTTAGAACCCCTCTGGTACCACCTGTCATCCGGGGGTGAGACCAACACCCCCGGAGCGCAGTCTGACCCACAGGACAGTTCCAAAATTGACAGCAACCCAACCTAACAGAATTAACAGTGAAAGCAACATAACTCTCTCACTCCCCATTAAATTTGGTGTAGTGCCCATACTAAAAGTATGGGGGCGCTACACTTCAAACAGTTATACAAATCTCAACCAATGAACATTGACTAGGTCAGGGTATTGGCGTGTCTGAGCAGAGCCAGTTTGTATGATTTCCTGACCCCTGTACCTGTAAGCCATGCTCTCCAGTAAGACAAAGGAAGTAGCATGGCTGGCCTTGAAATCATTGACGCTATCCTCGACCATAACAATTCAATGACTGCTGTTTTTACCATTGGCGTGAACCCTTATTCTGCATTGTTAAGAGAACAATGCATACCCTGATTATACTACCATTCCTGAGGATGGGAGATTAAATGCAGAAATATGCCATAGTTCCCTTACGTGTTGATCAGACACACAGAAGCGACACAAGCGTACATCCCCCCCCCCCCCATAACTGATAATGTCTTTCCAGAGTAAACACATCCCCCCACAGACGATCATTTGTGCATCGAACAGGGGCCCTTTGCTGGCGAACATATGACCACTTTGCAAACACTTCTCTGCATCCTCAGGAAGCTTTCCACTACCAAAACAGGTCTTAACTGGCATCAGTCTGCCCCAGTCCGCTGCAGGAGAACTAAAACTGGGAGACACTGTGACAATACATATTAAATACATCTTAATAAAATTTCCACAACAGACTTAGGCATAATTATCAATTCAACAGAAGGAGTTCTGTAATTCTGTGTTTAGACCATTAGCGTCCTTGTATCAAAGCAATAGTGTATCTCTCATTCGCCCAATTCCCTTCTCTTTGCCCCTTGTGTCACTCTTCCCTTTTATATAATTTTATCCCTTTATTCCTGTCTTTCGTAGTTCACTTTTTCTTTGCTCTCACTTTGTTCTTCTAAATATTCATGCTCTCTCTTTCTCAGACTTTATAAACTCACTCTCCATTGGCCTATCTTTTTTATTTTCTCTTCCTGCATTTTTCTTGTCCTTTTTATTGCAGCACCTCAGCAATCTGAGCAGCCATGTTCCCAGTCATCATGGCTTGTGGTGGTTTTCATTCCCTTATCTGATTAGCTGGTAGACACTGCATGCTTAAAGTGGATGGCGCCTTAAAAAAATATATTAAAAGCCAGCAGCTACAAATACTGCAGCTGCTGACTTTTAATATTAGGACACTTACCTGTCCTGGAGTCCAGCGGCATCCGCAGCAGAGGAGGAGCGATCGCTCGTCTCTCTGCTGCTCCCCCCTCCATCCAAGGTGAGGGTATCAGGAAGTGAATCACTCCGGCTTCACTGCCCGGTTCCCTACGGCGCATGCACGAGTCGCGTTGCGCCCGCCGATTGGCTCCCGCTGTGTGCTGGGAGCCGAGTGTTCCCAGCACACAACGGGAAAAACCTGTCTTTTGCCTGAGACTGCGGGCCGGAAGTGGGTGCAAATACCTGTCTTAAGACAGGTATCTGCACCCCCCTCCCCCCTGAAAGGTGTCAAATGTGACACCAGAGGGGGGGAGGGTTCCGGTCAGCGGAACTTTACTTTAGGGTGGAGATCCTCTTTAAGAAAGAGAGAGCTCCAAAAAGTCAATGGGCCAGATTCTCATAGAAATTCGCTGGCGTAGCGTAACGCATTTACACTACGCCGCCGCAACGTAACAGAGCAAGTGCCGTATTCTCCATGCACTTGCTCCGTAGTTTGCGGAGGCGTAGAGTAAATCGTCCAGCGTAAGCCCGCGTGATTCAAAGGGGGGCGGCTTGTATTTAAATTAAGCACGCCCCTGCGTCGAACGAACTGCGCATGCGCCGGCCGGGGAAAAAACCCAGTGCGCATGCTCCAGCTCACGTCGTAAAACGTTGTGGAAACCAACGTCAAAACGACGTGATCAACACTATGCAATGTCCTATTCGCGAACGAGTTAGTAAAACGACGTAAGCGATGGAAAAAGCCGACGTTGACCCGACGCCATACTTAACATGGCATCCGACGGCACCCGACAGCATCCGACGGTACTGCGTAAGGTTAACCCTCATATTAGCAGGGGTAACCTTACGAGTTTGTGAACGACGTACGCGATGACGGGGCGGCGTAAAAGCAATCGGGAATCGGCGTAGTAGCCTCATTTGCATAGGCAAATGAGAAAACAACGTAAAGGCCACCTAGTGGCCGGAGTTGTCATTACAACTACGATCCGCAAGTGTAATGGTATTACACTTGTCGGATCTTCAGGCGTATCTATGCCAAAGTGATTCTAGGAATCACTTGCATAGATACGAGTCAAAAAAAACGGCGATACGACGGGGTATCTGAGATACTCCATCGTAGCGCCGCTGAGAATCTGGCCCAATGTGTTTGTGACTGGGTGACAAACAAACAAACATCTCCCAAACCATCATTGGCACTATGAATGCCTACTCAAAAATAAGAGGATCAGATCCCAATTACATGTCACCTAAAAAAAAAAAAAAAAGTTTTAATCAAAAACTGACAAATGAATAAGATCCTGGTAGCACCTAATGTGCCTATGGCAGGTTAAAGGGGACAAGTAATTTATCTGATGAGGATGTTGTAAAAGGAAGCTTCCAATGACCCCTGCTGTGAACTGTCATATTTACAGCATGTCTGCGCTTTTTCATTCGTAAAATATGCTTACCATTATTTCGTAATTTTAAGAAATGTCTTTGTTTTGACACTAATATTCTTGCATCATATTTAGCAAGTTAGACAACCTCAGTTACCTGGAAAGCATAGAAGCTGTAAAGCAGGGGTGTCCAACTTTTTGACCTTCCTGGGCGACATTGAAAGAAGAGGAATTGTCTTGTGAAACAAAAAATACACTAACAATGATAGCTCATGAGCAGAAAAAGTCGGGCAGATCACACATTAATGATCACTGATATAGATACCTATTTAAATAATAAAACTGTTTTTGTTTGTAATATTTTTTATTGTGAACGTAAAAGACGGCAATATAAGGTCCTCCAAGAGCTGCCAAACCTCTCCTTTTGTTTAGAACAAGCAGTGGAAGCTAGTTGGGGTCATATGAACAGAATAAACATAGAGACCCTCGAACAGAAAAGACCCCGTACACACAGGTCAAATGCCAGGCAACATCGGCCGCTTCAATAAAAACCTGCCGACAAAATCGTCCCGTGTGTGAGGCAGCTGGTATGGCTTTTAGCAGACAAGCATGCTGGAAAACCACCTTCTGATCAGTGATCTCAGCCAATGGGCTGTACCCATCAGAACACAACAGCTCAGTGAGAGAGATCGCTGTACTAACATTGGATCATAAGTATAACGGCTCTGACCGGAGCTGGCAGTTGGGTTAAACGGAAAAAAACTCATAGGGCCAGATTCACGAACACTTGTGCTGGAGTATTTGGATATGCGCCGCGTAACTGTGATGATGCGCCGTCGTTTCTATGTGGCCGTACCCACCAAACTAGATGCGCCCAATAACGGGTCATTTGCGACCGGCGGAACGTTCCGACGCCAGAGTATCGTCAGCGCTTATTTTCGCTGGGCGCATCAGTCGCGCCCATTGATTTTCCCTGCAAATATGCAAATGAGGGAGTTTTCCCAATTCACGAACGGATTAGCACCATACGCTGGCTACATGCGCCGCGCGTATCTCGTCCGTCCGGTGCAAAGTTATTTCTACAAAAGGCTGCTTTATCTTTACTCCAGATGGCCACAGGTCAGCAGGAGAGCAGCTACAGCAGCGTTACCGACGATAAGAGCTAGCTGAGCACCCCCACTTGCAGGACAACACCTCTGTCCATGCTTGTCTGTCAAATTTTACAGCCATGGAGGAAGACATCATAGGTCTCCATAGCCGAGATGATGGCTGACAGCTCCTGGCCATTAAAGTTCAGCTTTCTCCTGTGTGTTTGCGGGGAACGGGAGCAGCCATCTCAGAACAAAAGTAACATCACTGCGGGGAGGGGGAGCAGGATATACTTTAGTGCCGGAATGGCGCTTCTACGGGCGCATTTAAACGCCCAACGGAAGGCATTGCGCTGACGTTTCCCGTGCAGTGGTGCCGACGGAAGTTGTGAGCATGCGCACAAAGGGGGCGAGTGGAGCCTCACTCACTGCGCATGCTCCGTGGTTGATGCGCTGAACGTAAGCCTCTGCGCTGGGCTCCGCCCATCATTTACATATGATCACACCCACTTCCACTTGCGTCGGGTTACGCCAGCGCATTATCGTTACTCTGGCGCAAGTTTACGCGCAACTGCTATGTGAATTACAGGACTTGCGCTGAAAGGGTCTTCAGAGTAACGTAAATGAGAAGCGTTACTCCAGAGGAAAGATACTCTCATCTACCTGAATCTGGCCCATAGTATGTACCAAGCTTAAAGCGGAGTTACACCCAAAAATGGAACTTCCGCTTTTTGGAACCCTCCGGTGTCACATTTGGCACCTTTCAGTTGGGAGGGGGGGAGAAGATACCTGTGTAATACAGATATTTTGCTCCCACTTCCGGGCATAGATACCCGAGCCAGGTAAGTGTCCTTATTTTAAAAGTCAGCAGCTGCAGTATTTGTAGCTGCTGACTTAAAAAAATAAAACTAAAAAATAAACGGCAGAGCTCTGCTTTAAGTCAAAACTGAATTTGAAGATTTGAAGGAGGTTGAGAGCAATAGAAGGTACTTTGGTAAATATACTCGCTTGAATAGAATTTTTTGTGTCACTTAAAATAATTATTCACAGACAGGGGGCGTGGTTACCGTGCAACTGTATGGACCCCTAATCTCAGAGCTGCGCTCCAGCGACGGCAAACCGAGCGTCCCGAAGCTTTGTACGCTGCTTCTAACGGCACCACCACCTTGCTATCATCCCGCTCTGCCCTCGGAGATGGCTAAAAAACGGAAGCCCGCCGTCCAGCCGACGAAATTGGAGAACTTCTTCTCCCCTAAGAGCAGTGGCGCTTTCCAAGATGGCCCCAGAGGCTGCTCTCCGACCTCCACAGACGGCTCCTCTGTCTCCACGCCGAGCCCTGGACCCAGAGACGGCTCCCACCGCCACTCTCCATCCACTCCTCTCTCGTGCAGCCCTGTGAAATCAAAGCCCTGTTTCTCTGATGAACCTTGCAGCTTTAAGGTTAGTGCACACCAGGGCTCTATGGATGACACGAGGGAGCTGGCAGACACCATCAACGCCTTCCCCACAGCCAACCTGCCTTTGTCTGATACCACTCTGAAAGACATGTTGGTCTCCCTGCGTAGCTCCCTGCACTCAGACATGATGGAGTGTATAAGGAATTTTAAGACTGAGGTGGAGGAATTGGGAGGTAGAATTGATCATGTGGAGAAGAAAATGGGTGAATATGCATCCTCATATAACTCCCTGGTGGACTCCCATAATGATCAGTCAGATGAAGTTGCATGGCTCAGGGCTAAAGTCACAGATCTCAAGGACAGATCGCGTAGAAATAACGTCAAACTACGTGGCATTCCTGAATCGGTCCTCCCTGCCTAGCTTCCCCAATATGCCCGTGACCGTATGGGGTCTTTTCTTCCCTCAACGCCTGAATCAGAGCTAGTGATTGACAGAATTCATCGGCTTCCTAAACTGGCACATCTCCCGGAAAATATCCATAGAGATGCGGGTTCATTTTTATCATGTGAAGGACCAGTTCACTTTGGCCTTTCGTAAAAACTTGCAGCCACCTGAACGTTACTCTGCTCTCCAGGTGTTCGCGGATATCTCTCAGTACACTATGCAGAAACACAAAGCCCTCTTGTCGATTACTAAAGCACTTCGCAATCACAGCATAGTTTACAGGTGGGGGTATCCGGCCACCAACAATTACATAGGAAGGGGCAACTTTTGTAATTTCAGGCCTGGAGGAAGGCCTGGCGCTTTTGCTTAAATGGGACATATTACCGGAACAATCTGAGGACAGGCCAGCCTCCTCCCCCAAAATTCCAGCTCAGGATGACTGGCAGTTGGTGTCTCACAAACGTAACAACAAGAAGAAAGCATGAGGGCTCAATGCCTTGGTTACTTTAAGCTACTTATTCTACAAGTTTCCTGACTCACTCTGGAGCTCCTACTTCACGCACTTTCCCCCCTTTGAATAATGCGCAGAGTTTCTGCCATCAGATTCCGAACTGAGTCTACCTTTTTATGCCTTCTGTTGTGTGCTTGTGTTTTGTTTTCTTTTTTTAGTCCCCTCAGTTATTACCCTTCCCCCCGTTCTACCTGTGATGGATAATATACCATCTGCTTCAAAGACATCCTAGTTCTCCTGCACCTATTGCCTGGACCTCTTGGACTCGAACAAGCTGCCAGAGGACTTGCGAGGTACTGTCTCTTTTTTTTCCCTTTGTGACCCATGGCTCTTTCAGTGACTTCATTTAATGTCCGTGGTTTGAACCACCCAGCTAAATGTGCCTCGGTCTGGAAGGAAGCCCTAAAGCTGCATTCTGACGTTCTGTGCTTGCAGGAGACACACTGGACACCCTCGAGTATCCCCTCTTTTTGTCATGACAAATTCCCGCACATCTTTTAGTCCTCTGCTCCTAAAAAACAGAAAGGAGTACTCATTGATGTTAAGGGCTCTGTGAATTTCTCCCTTCAAAAGTGAGTTAATGATCCGGATGGCAGTTTCCTGATTTTGGTGGGTTCATTTAACAACCTTCTTTACACCATAGTCAATATCTACGCACCCAATACGCATCAGCTTTCGTTTCTTGAGGAAACTTTTTGGTAAAATCAATAAAATCAGGAAAGGCGCTTTGATAATGTGTGGAGACTACAACCTGACAGTTGACTTTGTGATGGATACCACGTCAAAACGTCAACACCCGAGCCTCCAGCCCTTGCTTCATGCTCAGGAAATGTTTGATGTCTGGAGGTGCCAACATTCTTGCAAAAGAGACTATTCCTTCCACTCCTCTAGACATAACTCATACTCCCGCATTGATCTGATCTTGGTTGATAAACAACTGCTGCAGAGTGTTTTCTTGTCCACCATTCAAGATATTACATGGTCAGACCACGCCTCGGTGTCTATTGTGGTGGAGGGAAGAAACCCAGTAGCTCCATCCTATATTTGGATGGCTAACTCCCGTCTGTTCCAACAGCCCCATCAGGTATCTGCTTTGACCACCCACCTGTCGGAATTCTTCTCTTTAAACTCTGACTCTGTCTCTAATCCATTCACTGTGTGGTGTGACCATAAGGCTTATATTAGAGGTATTTTACTCCAAATGTGTGTACGGGAAAAGAGGCAGAGAACGCAGAAACACAAAACCGCTTCTGACAGTCTAAAGCCGCGTACACATGGCAGAGAACCTCGACGGGCAGAACACATCGTTCCGCTCGTCGAGGTTCTCTGCCGGCCGTCAGACTCGGTGACCCGCCCGTCGGCAATGGCAACCAGCCATTCATCCCGACGGGCTGTCGAGCAAATAGAGAACATGCTCTCTATTTCGACTCGACGGCATTCCCGACGGGATGCTCGCTGAGAGCGTACACACGGCCGCAATGGTGCATGGGAGCGGAACTGGGAGGGAAATTCAAATGTGCACAAACACATAAAAACTAGGTGATACAATGTAATCTGAGAGGATTACACTGTATCACCTTGGAATCTGACACAGTGCCCTTTCAGTGCCCCTTGCCATATATAATAATATATATAATAAAACCTTTCAAAACCCTTTGAAAATGGCATCTAAAAAGCGCTGTCCTACGAATGCGATTTTTGATCTGCTGAGCGACAGCGACAGCGGCAGCGAAACGGAGTTGATCGCAGAACAGAGCGACAGTGAGTCGTGGGGCGATTTGTCATCCGGCTCTGACACCGACACTGATGCAGAAAGTGACAATGCCGATGATCCCGCACCTGACATAAGTGATGTGCGCACTTGGTGCGCTATAGACAGCGATACGGACCAGGCAGCGCCCCCGAGGTTCCGATTCACTGGATCTCCTGGGATGAAGGTTGATGTGGAGAGTGACAACCCTCTGGCGTACCTGAAACTCTTTCTTTCTGAGGAGGTAATTTTAAAAATTGTGACAGAGACCAATCAATACCACGATCAGCAATCTGCTACTCTGCGTGCCAGATTTTCCCGATCCAGAAAATGGGAACCTGTCACTAAAGAGGACATATGGAACTTTCTAGGACTCATCATCCTTCAAGGGGTGGTGGGCAAACCACTCCAGAAATGGTACTGGACCACCAACAAGATGCTGGCCACGCCATTTTTTTGGGACTGTGATGTCTGAGTATCGTTTTTCACTGATTATGAAAAACTTACACTTCGCCAACAACGAAGAGTTTGATGAGGCCACGCATCCTGCGCCCAAGCTCAAAAAGATCTGGGAGGTGTACCAGATGATTGTCGCCAACTTCCAGCGGACCTACGTGCCAGAAAGGGATGTCAGTGTGGACGAAAGTCTGATGGCCTACAAGGGACGCCTAAGCTGGATCCAATTTATTGCGTCCAAAAGGGCGCGCTTTGGCGTAAAGTTTTATATGCTATGTGAATCTTCCATGGGATATATTTGGAATGCGGTAATTTACACCAGGAAAGGTACAAAGTTCGATCCCAAGTACAGCCGCTATGGGATGACCACATCGTCAGTCCTTTCACTGCTGGACCCATTACTGAACCAGGGATATTGCGTGACAACAGACAATTTTTATACGTCACCGGAACTTTATGAGGTTCTGCTCCTCAACAAAACGGATGGGTATGGTACAGTGAGGCCAAACCGGCGTGACATGCCATCTACGTTTGGCAAGAAGAAATTGAAAAAAGGAGAGATGGTTGCCTTCCAAAAGGGAAAAATGATGGCAATGAGATGGAGAGACAAAAAGGACGTGTGTCTCATGAGCACCGTGCACAGCACCTCCACTACCATGGTCCGCACAAAACAGGGAAAAGATGTGCTGAAGCCACAAGTAGTGATCGACTACAATCACACGATGGGGGGTGTCGACCGAGTCGATCAGGCGATGACATTTTACCCGGCGATGCGCAAACAACAAAAAAAGTACTACAAAAAGATTTTCAGACATCTCCTTGAACAATGTCTTTGGAACGCGTATATTCTTTATAAGGCAAACACGAACACACCTCTTATTCATTGCGATTTTATATGGAAGCTGGCTGAGCAAATTTTTATCAACCACCCGACGCCATCAGTGTCTGCTAACAGACCCGGACGACGCTCTGTTGACATTGGCAATCCAGAGCGCCTGACAGGTCGTCATTTTGTAGACTTTGTACCGCCAACCGCACGAAAGTTAGCGCCTACCAGGATGTGCGTCGTTTGCTGTTCCAAGAAGGATGGAAATGGAAAAAAAATCCGAAAGGAAACCAGGTACTATTGCCCAGATTGCAACGTCGGACTGTGTCAAATTCCATGTTTCAAACTTTTTCACACCCAGGATGTGTATTAAATTTCTTTGTTTGACTAATATCTTTAATTTTTCTTTGTATTATTGAATAAAATTATATTATTTATCAGATTATAATTCATGTGTTTGTGTTTCCAATTTATCACATCTGGAATGTCTACTAGAGTCTTGTTTTGGTCAGGTTTAAGTAAGTAATTACTAAGAATTGCAGGCCCATAATACATATCACCAAATTTCCATGCAAAATAATTGTACCGCTTTTGGTACGTAATTCCAGACAGAATCATACCGCCAGGGAGGTTAATATCACTTTAAGCTGGACCCACAGCAAATTCAGACTCACACAAACTACTATGATTTAGAATAAATTTACCTCACTACAATGTACACTAGAGGGTGCTACATATCACTTTAATTATAGGTATGCGATGTAACTGCAGCCATAAGACCAAAATCTATTTTTTACCTTATTTTTAAGCAATAGGCATTTACTATCGAGTTAACATTTCCACAGGTCTCTGTACAGGGTCAAAAATCTATATTTTTTAGACAACAAGGAACACACACACAAGTGTGTGCTTGTAGCTTTTAAATCATGCTGTCACTGACATGATCACTATGAAAGGCAACCATAGTGATCATAGCGTGCCCCTGTTTATTAATGTAATTTATTAAATAATTTCATTAATTAAAAACATTTAAAAAATGAAGAATCTTAATTTTACATTTTTGTACTTTTGTCAGCCTACAATAAAAAAAAAAAAAAAACCTGAGCAAGGTATTTATTTAAATAAATAAACAAGTTACAGTCCTGCGTGTCATTCAGGTCCATCCTAATAGCATCATGGGCCCCTGGGCAAAGTAATGCTCTGGGGCCCCTACAATGATGACAGTGCAGATAAACAGACATTAAGTAGGTAGGAGGCAGATTTCCTCCCCTTTGCATCTATCTCTCTGTGCCATCATGGGGCCCCCAATTTTGGGGCAGCATGGGCTCAAGGACCAGTTGCTTTGGGGAAAGTGCAGAGGGCCCCCCCCCCCATGCACCTGGGGCCCCTCGGCAGTCCCCAGGTGTGCCCTCTCATTAAGACAGCCCTGGTGTCTTTTAAAAAAAGTGTGAAAATTGTTTAGGTAGGCAAATTAGTCGCAGAGTTAATTGCTGCATTCCGACGCTGCTTAAATTGGTCTGGGCATCTAGGCATCAATGACCGGTGGTCATCAAAGGATTAAAGTAAATTATCCCAATAATGCTTTTAAAAAAAAAAACTTTTAATTTTTTTTCCCCTGCATTCTGCTGAGCACTACATTAATTGTGCCTTGCTGATCTTTTTATTTCAGTACACACTACCAGACAGGGTATACTGCAAACAATATATTGTGTGCAGTCTCTAATGTAAAAAAAAAAAAACCTGTACCTTCCAAAAAAAAATGCATGCATAGTGTGTTTTAGTGCCCTGCCCAATGAAATCAACTTGCTGCCCTAACATTGTGTATATTTTTACGCAAAGTAATACATAATAACATACCGCAACAATGTCAATGTAGCCCTAATAATGCCCCCAAAGTCCACAAGATCTATGTCTGGCCTTTAGGTATTTTTCTGTTTGTGGCAACAAATATGTACTCTTTGTTATTTCTTTAATTATTAACTTTATCAGACAAATTGTAAACAGCAATGATCTACTGTAACCAAGAAAAGGAAAGCACCCAAAATACAGTTTTTCTTAAGAGCGGCTAACATAATGTTTACTCACGGTGGCTGGACTTCTTTCCTTTCCACACAATTGCTGTAATTCTTAATAAATACTTGTGACAGTAATAATAATGATTTATAAAAAAATTATCTTATTATGTCAGGAAATTGTTGATAAATTTTTTCACAGTGGACAGAGAAAAACAGGTCTTATTATCTCAGAAAATTGTTAACACAATTAGTAGATCGGTTTAGCAACATTTGACTAAAAGGATTTTTTTTTTATAAAACTAAAATGGACTTGACAAATATTTGGGCAGGGTCACCATATTTTTTGTGATATGATTATTTCCCATGTAGTGGCCATAATGGTGTATTTTTCTGACATTTTTGGAGGGAAAAATATTGTGCTATGAACATAAAAAATTATCATATTTCACAAAATGTTTTTTTTGTTGTTGTTGTTGCGGTGTGTGCAAAAGGGGGGAACATTCATACTTTTTGTTTCAATTTGTTTAAATACACCCCGTACTGCTTGCTCTTAACAAACATAAGTCTTTTCTCCACAGAAAGTGATTACAAAAAAAGGAATAGAAGAGTGGTGAAGGAAAGTGTTATTTTTTTGTTTCAATATTTTTATTGGAATTTCAACTAGAGGCGACATCGAACAGGCATGTAAAGAAACAGCGTGTATAATAAGTAGCAATACAGTAAACTGTTACCAGGACCAGGTTAAAAATTAGGTAAATATCACAGTCTATGCTGTCCCCTAGAGCAGTGTTTGTCAACCGGGGTGCTGCAGCACCCTGGGGTCCCGTGAGGAGTCCCTAGTGGTGCCGCGGCAACAGACCAATCTGAGGGATCCTCTGTTAGCTCCTGTGCTACATGAGGGAGACCACATGGTTAACTCTTGTGCCAGCACCTGCCCCCTGCTCTCTGCTCCTCTCTGTACCCTCCCCAGTGTTCTATCTAGCAGTGCCCCCTGTCAAAAAATGCCTCTGTTGGGTCTGCACATGCGCAGTACAAAATGTCACTCCAGCTGATATGTTGATCAGCTGGAGTGACGTCTGAGGCATTATCCAACATTATGAAAACAGCAGGGGAACTTAGTTGTCAGATTGAGCCTCGCTGTTGCAGGGCAGGTTGTGGGTGTTTTGAAGGGTGGGTTTTGTGTGTGTTGCAACCTACCCTTAGACACAACCAAAACCCGCCGTTTAACACACCAAAGTTGCCCTGCAACACTGACAAAGCCCACCCTTCAGCACACTGATGGAAAACCCGCAACAGCGAGCCACAATCTGACAAGTACGTTCTCTCGCTGCTGTTTGCATAGCTTTGAATACTGCCTGTCAAATACTGACTCCTGTCGAAAAATGCCTTAGACGATCTGCGCATGTGCTGTGTTGATGTCCCATCAGCTGATAAACATAGTGACATTTTGTACTGCACATGCGCAAACCATCTGAGGTATTTTTCGACGGGAACACCGACAAAAGAGAAAGCTGACCGACTCACGGTGTCCCGCCAGCTGATGACATCATCAATTGCTAAGGACTTGCCGGTAAGGGTATAGAGAGGAGCAGAAAGCGAGGGGAGGTGCGGGCATAGCTCTCTGCCTCCTCTGAGCAAAGTAGTTAACCATGCATTCTCACTTCTGTTAACAGTTAACAAAGGGTTGCTCTGGTCTCAGAAAGGAGAGGAGATGGGGGTAGGGGGGGATAGAAGTCACAACCACACACCTTCCTGGCTCTCTCTCCTCTCGGCTGCTGTCTCCACTGCAGAGACAGAATGAGTGATAGGAAGAAGGGGGTATTTGGGGGGTAATTGTGGGGTGGGTTGTGCTAGGAGGGGGGATTTTTGGGGGTTGTGCCAGGAGGGGGAGTTGGGTGTGGGGTGGGGATTTTACTAGTAGGGGGATTGTGCTACTAGAAGGGGAGGGTTTGTGCTGGGAGGGGGAATTGGAAGGGGGGTTGTGCTGGGAGTGGGGTTTGGGGGGTTGCAATAGGTGTGGGGGGTTGTGCTAGGAGTGGGGGTTTGTGCTGGCTGGGGGAATTGGAAGGGGGGATTTTGCTAGGAAGGGGAGTTTGGGGGGTTGTGCCAGGAGTGGGGGTTTGTGCTGGGTGGGGGAATTGGAAGGGGGGATTGTGCCAGGAGGGGGGTTTGGGGGGGGTTGTGTTAGGAGTGGGGGTTTGTGCTGGGAAAGGGATTTGGTGGGGGTTGTGCTAGAAGGGGGGATTTGGTGGGATTGTGCTAGGAGAGGGAAACATACAAAAATGTGTGTGAGCTCAGATGCACCTCCTGGTGTGAACAAGCCCTCAGATTGGTGTGCCCCAGGATTGTTTGCAAATGCAAAGCGTGCCTTGGCTAAAAAATGTTTGAACAGCAGTCTTCATTAATAGCCTTCATATCAGGAATGAAGAGGAGAATGAGGAAACAGAGAAAGAAAATAAATGTGAGAGAAAGAGGAAAGAAGGGGTCCAGGAAAAGGCAAGTACCACACTATTCTGTGGCAGGGACAGGAAGGAGTAACTTATACACAGGTCCTAGACTTTCAAAAATGTCCCTCAATATACAGGACATCTGCTTATTAACCATCAGAGCGGTCATCCTGGTTTTGAAACATGTTTTTTTTTTAAACCTCACTTTCTTTTTTACTTTTTTTTTAATGCATTTACAACTCCTAATAGCAGTTTACTCTATAATTTCATGTGTTTGATCTGTTGACATCAGTGTCAATTTGTTAACGTGTTTATAACAAAATGCGGGTACTTGATTCTTTGTACACATTGAGGGGGTATTTACAAAAAGGCAAATCTACTTTGCACTACAAGTGCAAACTTCAAGTGCAAATTGCACTTGAAATTGCACTGAAAGTGCACTTAAAAGTGCAGTCACTATAAATCTGAGGGGTAGATCTGAAATGAGGGGAAGCTCTGCTGATTTTATCATCCAATCATGTGAAAGCTAAAATGCTGTTTTTTACTTTCCTTGCAGATCTACACCGACTGCACTTCCAAGTGCAATTTTAATGCAATCTGTCACCATTTCACAGGTGTGCGCAATTTTACATCTTGACATGTTTGGTATCTATTTACTCAGTGTATTTACTTTATACTTTATACTTTATAAAAATTGGGTATTCTATTGTGTTTGCGTGCACAATTAATTTAAAGCGGAGAAGCTATTAAGAAGGCTGCGTGTACGTATGATCAAAACGAAGGGCTTTATCAATCTTGAAAATTGTCCGAAATCCTCACTGAATCGCGTCACTTCAGGTCTCAAACACTAGGGGAAGCGCACAGCATTGTGGGAAAATTGCGTGCTGAAGAGCCGAGGGAGCTGACGTCAGAATCCTAGGTGAATCCGAAAGCAGATTTCGTGCGACCCCATAGTAACAGACATTTCCAGGTGAGTAAAAGAAAAAGAATAACTATTTTTTAGGTCTAATGTGCACTATAATGGGAAAACAAATTTGATGGAAACTCCGCTTTAAGTATATTTTTCCGTAAAAAAAATTTGGGTTTGATAAATGACTGCGCAAATATTATGGGACACAAAAAATTGCAACAGCCACCATTTTATTATTTAGGAGCTTTCCTTTTAGAAAATATTAAGTAATTAATATAAATAAATAGATTTTAACATTTCTGCAACATTTTTTAAAATTGTCCGGTAAGTAGGCAATTAAATATTGATTGAAATAGGAGACTGATTTTGTGGGTAAAATGGGCGTGGCCATCAGGATTTTCACAGAGTTCATTGTGAAAATCCGGTGACTTTAGTATAAAAGTCAAAGGAGGATAAAAGCTTACTCAAAGAACTTCTGCTACACAAGCAGAAAAAAAAAACTGTTTGCTTGCTAAGGTATGGTTGGATGATTGATGTGAGCAAAACTTTTTTGTATTTACTAAGCTCAGTGAACATTTAGTTACCTTTAGTAAATCAACCCCATTCTATTTTCTTGATTTATTTTCGGTTTCAATGTATTTATTGGTTTTACGAGTGTCAAAGATCCAAAGCAAGCATGCAGGAGCTAAGAAATGGTCAGATATTACAGAAGAATCCATAAGGCCTCGTACACACGATGAGATATGTCCGCTCAAACTTGTCCGACGGACAGTTTAGAGCGGACATGTCTCATCGGATTTCGGTCCGATGGCGTGTACACACCATCGGATCAAAATCCCGCCGTCGGATCCATTCACAGGATACGACGCATGTGCGGGAGGATATGTCCGCTGGTTTCCCGTACTAACCAGCGGACATATCCGACGGACAGGTTTGTAATGGACAAATCTGTCCGCTAGCCCGTACACACGATCGGATTTGTCTGCTGAAACGGTCCATCGGACCGTTTTCAGCGGACAAATTCGATCGTGTGTACGCGGCCTAAGAGTTTGACGGACATAGAAACCATCGATAAACAACTCTATAAACAACCCAAAGAATAATAGACGCTAAAGAAAGAAGGCAATTTTTCATGGTCTTTCACTGCCATATTCATCCCAGGGGTGGCCCAACTCCTGCATCCAACCCCAAAGGGTGGCATTTGTATAAACAAAAAGGAGGAGAAGCCAGAAAGAAAGAAGAGAAATTGACTCTAGTGCAGTGGTTTTCAACCTTTCTAGTGCCGTGACCCCTTGATAACATTTCCCAAATTGTGGGGACCAACAACAGTAAAATTATTTTCGTAGGGTGGGTTGTCAGTAGGGTTGTCCAGATACCGATACTAGTATCGGTATCGGGACCGATACCAAGTATTTGTGGGAGTACTTGTACTCACGCAAATGCTCCCGATACCTAAATAGAATACTTTTTTTGTATTTATCAACATGTTCTGTGAAAATTCTTTGAGTTTTTTACTACTGCGTGACAAGCAAATAAAACATTTTTATTCATTTTTACTCATTTTTATTCTTTTATAATGTCTTGAGTTAGAGTTCTTCATAATTCTAAAGAAAATATCCTTAGTCTGTATTGTGGTTTGAAAACTGTCACATGACATTTAAAAAAAGTATCGGTATTCGGTATCGGCGAGTACATGAAAAAAAGTATTGGTACTTGTACTCGGTCCTAAAAAAGTGGTATCGGGACAACCCTAGTTGTCAGCATCCAAGGCAAGTAATTTGCACCCCTAACCCACTGACATTTAGTGCTCCCTGAGTCCCTTCCACTCGTACAGTGTTAAATCCCATTTTAGGATGTACCACTCTTTCTCTTTGTTCTCCTTTCTTTCCCTTTTATCTCTCTCCGTCCTAATTTCTTGTTTTTTACCCCATCCCTCTCTCTTATTCTTTCTCTCCATTTTTTTTCCTTTTCTTACTACTTGGTGGGGGGGTAGGGGGAATGGGATGAGTGGCAGTGCTGGGGGGAGTTCTGATCAGCCAACTTAGGTGCTCTTGATCAAGGTCACCTGCTGATCTGAGAACAGTAGTGGGGACTTTTAATGTCTTTAAATGGAAGTTAGTCCAATAGTTTGGCTCTTCTGCTTGATTCTGAGCATGCATGTATTTTTTTTTTTTTTTTGCGCGGCGGAATTTCATACATACAAACTTTTTCCGTTGGAAAAATAGAGAACCAGCTCTCAATCAGCAAAAGTCAGATGGAGCATACACACGGTCGGAATTTCCAACCAAAAGCTCACATCGAACTTTTCTTGTCCAAATTTTCGATCGTGTGTACGTGGCATTACAGTGGAAAAACAACAAATAAATCAGTAACAAATGAAACAGCTCTAATTTGTACAAATATATTAAAATACAAGATTTACAAACAACAAAATAATGCAAACATACATACATTTGTGCAAATATAGATATATGTGAAATATATTAACCACTTAAGCCCCAGACCAATATGCTGCTAAATGCCCAGAGGCGTTTTTACAATTCGGCACTGCGTTGCTTTAACAGACAATTGCGCGGTCGTGCGACGTGGCTCCCAAACAAAATTTGCGTCCTTTTCTTTCCACAAATAGAGCTTTCTTTTGATGGTATTTGATTGCCTCTGCGATTTTTATTTTTTGCGCTATAAACAAAAATAGAGCGTCATTTTTGAAAAAAAATCTATATTTTTTACTTTTTGTTATAAGAAAAATCGAATAAACTAAATTTTAGTCAAACATTTAGGCCAAAATGTATTCAGCCACATGTCTTTAGTAAAAAAAAATTGCAATAAAAAAAAATTAGCTACCTAGCGGCAACAGCGACACTAATACAGCGATCAGAAAACCGATCGCTTAGTGACACTGGAAATAGGGGGTGAAAGGGTTAACTAGGGCGGTGATCAAGGGGATAAAACTTTATTAGGGGGGGTACGGTATAACCCTGGACCTAACACTAACTGCCTGTCACACTAACTGTCACACTGACACTAAATGCAGTGATCAGTAAATATATGATCACTGCAATCAGTGACAGTGTGACAGGGGGCTGGGGGGAGATCGGAAGGGGTTAAATGTTCCTATGTGTGTGGTATCAGTGTAGTGTTTGTGCGACTTACTGTGAGTCTTCTCTCCTCTCGGCGGATTGAAAATACCGCAGAGAGGAGAGCTGACATCACTTCCTCTGCCTATGGTTACATTGCATAGGCAGAGGAAGTGACACGTCGGGGGGTTGCTGGATCGGCTGGGAGCGATCAAGGGGGGGGGACAGAAACGAACAGCCGAACCCCTTAGCACGGATCGCTCCCACAGGTAAGCCGCACGCAGCGGAGGGGGTCCCGATCGGACCCCTGACCCGCTAGAAGGCAGGGACGTACATGTACGCCCATCTGCCTGTATGTGCCATTCTGTGGACGTACATAGTCGTGCGGCGGGCGTTAAGCGGTTAAAGTGTGGTGCTATTAGCATAAATGTCAAAAGAAATGACAAAATGTGTATGAACAAGCTCATATACAAAACAAGCTCATAAATCAACCATAACAGTGATAATAAAACAAGTGGCATGTGACACTGTTATAAAATACATAGTTTCTGTGACTGAAACAATATATAAGGGAGATGGACTCCACTCCAAAAATTCTAAATATAAATAAAATGAATGTTCATATGAGAAAATAAGGAATACAGTCTATCAATAATCCATGTGAATCTGATGGATCAAGACATCATGCAGGTATTTCACCACTGAAAATGTGTGAGGCCGCCACCAAATAAGAGAAGATGGGTACTCTTACCGTGCGGTGTGGACCCCCCCCCCCCCACCTGAGTGGTGAGTCTAAACAGCGTGTGAGTTATGCCTGCTCCGTCAGAAGCTCCTTCCACGAGATGACCAGGACATAACTCCAAAGGGTAATCCAGCAATTCAGCAAATGTTTGGTAGTGTGGTGGAGAAATGGGTGTTGTGTCTCATCACATTGATAGCAACCAATTACTGTGTGTTCCCCTGATTCCCTTCCCTGCGAGCGTCGTGACACAGGGGGGGGGGGGGGCGGAACCAGCGGTAAATTCAAAAGTACAAAAACACAAACACACTGATATATTGGATTACAATAAAAAATTACATAAAGTGACCTTAGATTGCCCCCCAGTGCTTTCTCCAGTGCCCTTGTCTGCAGTTTTACTGTACTTTGTGTCTGTAAACTGCACAGCAACCATGGCAAAAAAAATCCACCTCAAAATCACTATATGACCTGCTGGAAAACAGCGACAGTGATACAGAATAGCTTGCAGAGGAGTTGAGTGGCAGCGACTTGTGGGGAAGTTCGTCATCAGACGCAGAAAGTGATTTTAGCAACAATCCTGCGCCAACTGTGCCCAGCGATATACTAAACTTTCACTGAGTACATATACTAAATAATTATTGCAACATTTGCCTTAAAGTACTTCTGAATATGTTTTGCATGCTTGTTCATCAGGTATTTCAGATATAATAAATATAACAATTTGTTGTTTAGCCATTAGAGGGTGCAAACACTTCATTTTCAAACACTGTGCTTACCTTTCAAACAACAGCAAGTGGACAAAAATGTTCTTGGGTTAAATACCCAATCATGTGAATTGGAAATGGGAAAAACATAATTTTGAATACACACATGGCAAAGTAAATATGTTTTTTTTGTTTAGTACACCAACTCCAATCAGTCAGCTGAGTGCTAGGCACAAAAGTAGTTATTAAAGCGGTATTTCAACCGTTTTTTTTTTGTTTTTTTTTCTTTTAATTACTGTCCCGCTCTTACCTGGTCTTGATATGAGCCCGTGCGTACCACTCTTTTCGCCGCCAGCATTTTTTTTTGGAACAAAACTGTACTTTATAAAATCTGTAGATGTCAGGTTCCATCTTAACTGTCCCACGCTGAAGCCTAGCTCTAGGCATTTCCGGGATACGGTGAATGCTGGCGTCCCAGCATTCACCGCTCTATCCCGCGCATGTGCAGTGTTGACGGCGAGCCGCGCCGTCAACACTGCACAGTTCCCGAGTCACGTGACCCGCGAAATATCGCGGGATTTGAGCACACAGCGTCTCCTGGGGACGTAAAGACAGATTCCCAGGAGACAAAGCGCCGTCGGGGGAAAATGGATAGGCACGCCCATTCCCCCGCGGTGTACTTTGATTGACAGGCCAGAATTGAATGGAGAAAACGGGTAAGCCTTCACTAAAAAAAAAAAAAATGCACAGATTTTGTCTTGTGAATAGAAGGCTGTTTAATACATATTAAGTGAATAAATAGGGTGAACCTCCGCTTTAAAGTGTCTGTAAAACCTTACAATCCACTTTTTTGCTAATGTAAGCCTATAATAAGGCTTACCTGTAGCTACCCCAGATATCTCCTAAACCTGCATGGTTTAGGAGATATCCGCTGTATCTGCATTTGTGCCGTTGCTTCAGTGAGTGTGCCGTTACCAGCGGCTCCCGCACGCATGCGTAGGAGTGACGTCATTGCGGCTCTGGCCAATCACAGGGTGCCCGCAATACCCAGGAGTATCTCCGGGAGCGATGTCACTGTGTACAGGCATTACAGTGGGGGCTTCGATCTCAGGTGAGTATTATATAATGGGCTAGTATGCATAGCATACTAGCTCATTATGCCTCTGTATTGCAGGTCTTTTTTTTTTTTATAGGTGGGTTTACAACTACTTTAAGTCCAACCATTGTGTAGCACTGCAAGAACTGATGCAAATTCTGCATATGCATATGCAGTTGAAGCAGCATTAAAGCACAACCATTGTACAGCACTATAAAAAAAAAAGGATGCAGAACTGTATATGTGTAGCGCTACCCCCCCGAAGGAGCCGCTGGATTGTTGCTGGATTGTTATGGGATCTACTCTCTTTGGATTCAACCACTTAACCCCCGGACCATATTGCTGGTCAAAGACCAGAGCTCTTTTTGTGATTCGGCACTGCGTCGCTTTAACTGACAATTGCGCGGTCGTGCGATGTGGTTTCCAAACAAAATTGGTGTCCTTTTTTTCCCCACAAATAGAGCTTTCTTTTGGTGGTATTTGATCATCTCTGCGGTTTTTAATTTTTGCGCTATAAACAAAAATAGAGCGACTATTTTGAAAAAAATTCAATATTTTTTACATTTTGCTATAATAAATATCCCCAAAAAAGATATAATAAAAACATTTTTTTTCCTCAGTTTAGGCCGATACGTATTCTTCTACATATTTTTTGTAAAAAAAAAAACGCAATTAGCGTTTATTGATTGGTTTGCACAAAATGTATAGCGTTTACAAAAAAGGGGATAGTTTTATGGCATTTTTATTAATATTTTTTTTTTACTAGTAATGGCGGCGATCAGCGTTTTTTTTTCGGTACTGCGATATTATGGCGGACACATCGGACACTTTTGACACATTTTTGGGACCATTGGCATTTTTATAGTGATCAATGCAATACAAATGCATTGGATTACTATAAAAAATGCCATTGGCAGTGAAGGGGTTAACACTAGGGGGCAGGGAAGGGGTTAAGTGTGTTCCTGCTTGTGTTCTAACTGTATGGGGGGGGTGGCCTCACTAGGGGAAATCCCTGATCTTCTGTTCATACATTGTATGAACAGAATATCAGCGTTTCCCCCGCTGACAGGAACGAGAGCTATGTGTTTACACACATACTGTAGCTCTCCCGTTCCCCGCTCGGTAACGAACGAGCGCGCGTGCCCGGCGGTGATCGCGCCCCCGCCGGGCACGAGCGCGTGACTCGGGGGACGAGCGGTGGGCGCTCGGCAAGTAGTTAACACACCCCTATTAACTTGTTCGAACCCTCCCTTGACACACCAGAAGTCTGGGGGATGTATTGTGACCCCCTGCTGACAGGCATACAATATTCAATGACAGTATAATAATAGTATTACCTGAATGATGGGTGGCCCCTCCAGACTAGAAGAATACACTCACAGAGTGGTATATTTAAATCAAAGAGAGTGAGTTTACTTAATGAATACTCAAGGAAACACACACTAATTTACACCATCAAATGAACAGTTGTAGACAATAACACAGTGTGATTTCGCAAGGGCCCTTGCAGATATCCAAAAATTGCATTTATAAATGGAACAGATCTATACTAAAGAATGGTACCATTCGGCTAACTCGCGAGCTCCCTCTATCAGGCGATCCTGCAAACAGCTGAAGTTCCCGTTGCGGCCGGATGGTGCACTTTATAATTGTAATCCACAAACAAGGAAAGGTAAGGGAGAGTTAATCCAACAAAGCGTGGTCAACCTAAATGTTGATGAGCTGATCGCTAGCCAGCGTCAGTTACTTCTGGGTAACTACGATAGACAGTGAAAAAGGTATAAGTTCAAGGTGAAAACCAAGCAGTGAGGTGGGAGGCCTGTTAGACGATACTAAAGTGTCTTGTGTAAAGAGAGAGCTAAAAGCTGAGCATGTGCCCTCTCACCCGACAGGCCGATCCGCCTCTCGGAAAGCACTGCTCCACAGTACAAAGATCCTGGACGAGGGTTTTCCACTGTTTCAATCGTCAGCTGGGCTTTGATCACTGGATACACAAGCTGGATGCAGGAGTCTTGCTTCCTTCTGGATGGCTGGCCTCTCAGGAAATTTAGGCCCAGGCTTATGGGCCTAGCAGCACGGCTGTCCCCGTCAGCAGCTCCGCAGAGGAGAAAAGCTGGTCCCGAGAGAGAGAGAAAGCGCCCCTCCCTCTTCTTAACCACTTGACCACTGGGCACTTAAACCCCCTTAATAACCAGACCAATTTTCAGCTTTCGGTGCTCTCATATTTTGAATGACAATAACTCGGTCATACAACACTGTAGCCAAATGAAATTTTTGTCCTTTTTTTTCCCACAAATAGAGCTTTCTTTTGGTGGTATTTGATCACCTCTGCGGTTTTTATTTTTTTCGCTATTAATGAAAAAAGAACGAAAATTTTGTAAAAATATTAATTTTTCTTCATTTCTATCATAACATTTTGTAAAAAAAGTAAATTTTCCTCATAAATTTGGCCTAAAATGTATACTGCTACATATTTTTGGTAGAAAAAAAAAATTGGATATTATTTAGTCTGGGTGAAAGTTATAGGGTCTACAAGCTATGGTACCAATTTCAGAAAATTTCTCAATTTGATCACACCTGAAGTACTGACAGCTTCTCTCATTTCTTGAGACCCTAACAAGCCAACAGGCGGCACTGCAGTGGTGCAGGTGGAACTGGTGTGGCACTGGTGGGCACAGATGGCACTGGTGGGCACAGATGGCACTGGTGGGCACATATGGCACTGGTGGGGCACAGGCAGCACTGGTGGGGTGCAGATAAGCACTGATTGGCACTGATGGGCACAGGTGGCACTGATGGGCACTGGTGGGGCACAGGCGGCACTCGTGGGCACAGGCGGCACTCATGGGCACAGGCGGCACTCGTGGGCACAGGCGGCACTCGTGGGCACAGGCGGCACTCGTGGGCACAGGCGGCACTGATTGGCACTGATGGGCACAGATGGCACTGATGGGCACAGGTGGCACTGATGTGGTAGTGTTGTGGCACTGGGTGGGGCACATGTGGCACTGGGTGGGGCACAGGTGGCATTGGGGGGCACTGGGTGGGGCACAGGTGGCACTGGGGGGGCACTGGTGGCACTGCTGGGGCACAGATGGGGCACTGCTGGGCACTAATCTCTCTCCTCTTCTCTCACGCTGCAATGGTGTGAGGAGAGGAGAAAGATGACCTACACTGCCCTGTTTGTTTACATTTTGTGATCGCGCCGTCATTGGACGGCACGATCACGTGGTAAGGAGCCGCTGCCATTGGCTCCTTACCGAGATCACTGACGCTGCGGGTCCCGTGGACCCGCCAAGCGCCGTGACCACGTGTGCGCGCCCGCTCGGGCGCGCGGATCTGACGCACGCCGGGTTTGTTTAAACACGTGATCGCGCCGTCATTGGACGGCGCGATCACGTGGTAAGGAGCCGCCGCCATTGGCTCCTTACCGCGATCACCGATGCTGTGGGTCCCGTGGACCCGGTGAGCACCGGTGATCGCGTGTGCACGCCCGGTCGGGCGCGCACACCTAACTCTAACGGAGGACGTCCATGGACGTCCTGTTAGAGTACAGGAACCGCCTTATAGACGTATTTCGTCTATAAGGCAGTGATTAAGTGGTTACTTAGCCTCAACCAAAAAACGTCTGTGCGGAGGCGTCACATGCTCCAACAGGGCAGGATGTTGTGGGAAATGCAGTCTGTTTAATGCAGTCTGTTTCTCATAAGAGTCTATGGAGTCCATATCTACGGCTACTTTCCATCCCACAATGCATAGCTCCCTTAAAGGTAATGTACATATTTACAGATGTGAACATAGTCTCAGCGGGGATGGCCTGTCAGAAAGAAAGAAAGTATGTTGTGAAGAGGAAGAGAAGTAATGACTTACTCCATCTAGGTCGCGGGCAACGCTTCCTCCGTGTGGCAGCTTCACCCAGCGTCTCCTCCTCCTGGGCTTCACAGAGACTTCCCCTGCATCTCCTCCCTCCTCCTCCTCCACAGCCAATAGCATTGCTTCTCCTCTTGGCCAATCAGGTGACGGGTCTCAGGACCGCTTCCTGATTGGCCGGGCAGAGAATCAGGAATACAATAGCAAATATTAATTTGCTATTGTCACACAACAGGATGGGCTGGGGCGCAGGACGCTGCGCCCCTAGCCCACCCTTTTTTAAGCTAAATAGAGCCTCTAATCATGTTCTTCACAAAAAAGAAAACATTGGAATTCATGCGTCTGGCACCCTGCATATAGATTAGGGGCCGGGCGCATGGCTTGGGGGGGGCAGCGCCAGGACGGATCGGCATATGGAAGGGCCTCTACTGGCCACAAGGCAAGCTGTGCTATGAGGAGTGAATCCCAGAGTGTGTCTGTAGGGGGGACAGGGCTGCAGGGTTACTGCATGGTGCGCTGCATATGGCAGTGCTCCTAACAACGGTATTCTGTACCTGGGTGTGCATGGCATACTACTGGCATATTCTGGGTGTGCATGGCATACTACTAACCACTGCACTCTTTACTCTGGGCTGTGTATGACATGCTCCTGACCACTGCACTCTTTTAAAAGTTCCAGAAATTTTAGAGCCATTGGAAAACCAGTTTTTCAAATTGAAAATTTAGCAAAAATTTAAAAGAATTAACCGTGGACTTGATTTACAAATTATGCTTGAAATGAAAGTATGGCTTATTTAGTAAATAAACAAAACCACTGGATAGTAGAGATCTGTCGGGAACCATAAACCATGAATCAGACAGAGACAGAAAATGCAGTAAAAATCACACCTTTTAATACAATGGTAAAAATTGAACAAATATTAAAGGTAGTCAAAACATAGCCAAAGTTCAGTTGCCAAAGCGGGTAGTCAGAACAAGCCAGTAAATCAGGAGACCAGAGATCAGCGTAGTCAGAGGCAGGAGACAGGATCAGGAACCAGAAGGGATGTCAGCCAGGCAGGTTTTCAACAGGAACAGAGCAGAGAGTCTCCAGATATGTTTCACCAAGGCAAAGGCACAGAAGGAATGACCCATGCCGTTTAAATAGCCAGAAGGGGCTGGCTTTAGGCTGGACTGATGAGTAGGAAGTGATCACAGGTGGTACAATGAGTACTGGCAATTAACTGACAGCTGAGCAACCTCAGCACTGATAAGGGAGGGCTGAGAGCCAAGCCCTGACAAGATCCCTCTGTACCTCTTCCTTTCCCAGCTCCCAGCCTGCAGGCAGAACCCCCATCAACCCAGGGTCCCCTCACAGGCCGCACAACACAGCTTCTTCACTTCATCTTCCACCCGACTCCCCTTGCTGGCCAGGCTCACACAATTTAAGGGCTGATCCAGCCACCCTGCCAGACCTCCTGCCTGGGGATTGGCCAGATTCCCATAAATATGCAGATTATCACCTCCTGGCCTCCACCCACTAGCTTCCAGAAACTTCTCCTTGTTTCTAGCACCAGGGGGGAGGTACCAGAGGTCTGATCTGTAGGGCCCACCAGCTTGACCTAGAAAAACTCACCCCAATTTCAGACAACTACCATGAGTCACCATGAGTCACAAAAACTAATTTACCTAGACTAGTCTAGAACTAGATGGTATAAATAAAGTTTTGTGTATTTTTTGGAGGCAGTGGTTTGTAATACGTCCTCACTTGATGCTGCTGGTGAAGAAATACTTTGGGGTTGTTTTACTAGAGATAGAGAGTGTAAAATCTGGTGCAGCTATGTAAAAAAGGAAATCAGATTCATTTTTTTTTGACAAAGCTTAACTCCTTAAGGACCGCCGCATGTACATTTACGTCGGCAGAATGCCACGGACAGGCACATTGGCGTACCTGTATAACCCTGTCTAGACATGGGTCCCCCCCCCCCTGGTATTTGCAGCGGTCCCCGTGGCTGCAGGAGCGATCCGGGATGAGGGGGCGGCGGTTCGTTTTTGTCCGACCCCTCCAGATCGCTCCCAGCCAATCCGCTCCCTCCCTGCAGTGCACTTCCTCTGCCTGTATAATGTAAACACAGGGAGAGGAAGTGATGTCAGCTCTCCTCTCGGCGGTATTTTCAATCCGACATCACAAGTAAGTCGCACCAACACTACACTGACACCACACACATAGGCACATTAACCCCTTCCGATCACCCCCCCCCCCCCAGCCCCCTGTCACACTGTCACCGATTGCAGTGATCATATATTTACTGATCACTGCATTTAGTGACAGTTACTGTAACAGGCAGTTAATGTTAGGTCCAGGGTAGCCCCGTACCCCCCTAATAAAGTTTTTAACCCCTTGATCACCGCCCTAGTTAACCCTTTCACCCCCTATTGCCAGTGTCACTGTTGCCACTAGGTAGCTATTTTTTTTTTATTGCAATTTTTTTTTACTATAGACATGTGGCTGAATACATTTTGGACTAAATGTTTGACTAAAATTTAGTTTATTTGATTTTTTTTATAACAAAAAGTAAAAAATAATGTTTTTTTTTTAAAATGTCGCTCTATTTTTGTTTATAGCGCAAAAGGTAAAAATCGCAGAGGCAATCAAATACCATAAAAAAAAGCTCTATTTGTGGTAAGAATAGGACGCAAATTTTGTTTGGGAGCCAAGTCGCACGACCGCGCAATTGTCTGTTAAAGCGACGCAGTGCCGAATTGTAAAAAAGCCTCTGGGCATTTAGCAGCATATTGGTCCGGGGGTTAAGTGGTTAAAGGGGTTGTTAAGGTAAAAACATGTTTTCCTAAATAGCTTCCTTTACCTTAGTGTAGTCCTCCTTCACTTACCTCATCCTTTGATTTGGTTTTTAAATGTCCTTATTTCTTATGAGAAATCCTCACTTCCTGTTCTTCTGTCTGTAACTCCACACAGTAATGCAAGGCTTTCTCCCTAGTGTGTAGTGTCATGCTCGCCCCCTCCCTTGGACTACTGGAGAGTCAGGACGCCCACTAACACACATCTCCTTTCTCTATCTGCAATGTAGGGAGCATCCTGACTCTCCTGTAGTCCAAGGGAGAGGGCAAGCACAACACTCTACACCAGGGAGAAAGCCTTGCATTACTGTGTGGAGTTACAGACATAAGAACAGCAAGTGAAGATTTCTCAGAAGAAATAAGGACATTTAAAAACAAAATGGAAGGATGAGGTAAGTGAAGGAAGACTGCACTAAGGTAAAGGAAGCTATTTAGGAAAACATATTTTTACCTTTACAACCCCTTTAATTGAACAAGCTGAAGGTAGAAGCTGATTGGCTACATGCACAGCTGCACCAGATTTTGCGCTCACTAGTTTTAATAAATCAACCCCTTTGTGATGATCCAGGAGCAGAAGAACAAGTGTTTCTGGAATGAGAACTGTGGAGCTACTTGCACTTTCATTATGATCCTCATCATTTAATTCAATAAAGTATTTTTAACCACCTACAGACTGCCGGCCGCAGGAATACGTTGGTACTTTGAAGAGGAATAACCTTGTTATGGTAGCAGCTAGCTACCATAACCCTGGTATCCTCTTCTTTAGCATGCGGTCCACTTTCAGATAAAAGTGGTCTCTGCGGCAGATACACCACAAAATCACTTTTATCGGCATCGGGAGAGGCATAAAATTACTCTGCATAACATTATCTTTCACAATATAAAAAAAAAAAAATTTGGCTAACTTTACTGTTGTGTTTTTTTCCTAAAAAATGGTGCTTGTAAGATCGCTGCGCAAATACTGTGTGACAAAAAGTATTGCAACAACCGACAACTTATTTTCCAGGGTGTTAGCAAAAACAATATATAATGTTTGGGGGTTCTAAGTTATTTTCTAGCAAACCAAAAAAAACTGTTTTTAACCACTTCAATACCGGGCTTTTATATACACCTCAATACCGGGCCTATTCTGGCACTTCTCTCCTACATGTAAAATCATCATTCTTTTGCTAGAAAATTACGCAGAACCCCCAGCATTATATATGTTTCCCTAGGGAATAAAACGACGATCATTGCAACGTTTTATCTTGCACGGTATTTGCGCAATCATTTTTCAAACGCCTTTTTTTTGGAAAAAAATTGTTTCATGAATTAAAAAAATAACAAAACAGTAAAGTTAGCCCAATTTTGTTTGTAAAATATGAAAGATATAAAAAATGCCACGTTCCGATAAATTAGATTTTATAAAGTAAGTTGGTAGATGATGGACTTTTTAGGCATAACACAGATATGTATTTTAAAAATATATTTACAGTAAAACCTTGGTTTGCGAGCATAATTTGTTCCAGAAACATGCTTGTAATCCAAAGCACTTGTATATCAAAGCATTTTCTTTTACAGAGTATAAAAGAGAAAAGAGGCACCTCTAAGTGTAGCAATAAGTTGCTAAATGTTGTACCTTCATTAAATGTAACCATATTGCTTAGAGGCACCTCTCTTCTTTTTTATACTCAGTTGTGACATGACGCTAACGTTATATCAAGACATCGCTTGTATATCAAGGTAAATTTTATGAAAAAATTTAGCTTGTCTTGAAAAACGCTCTCAAACCAAGTTACACTCAAACCAAGGTTTTACTGTATTACAGAAAGCATACAAAACCGATAACATTAAAATTAATTGGCTGGGCGTGTCCTGGACATGGAGGAGTGAGGACGTGTGTGTCTGCCGCTCCGCTCCACCGCCGCACTGTTTCACAGCCACCGGTGAGATATCCCCACCGATCGCTTCAAACTATGCCCCACAAGAACCGGGCTTCCTCGCAGCCCCCCCGGGCGGACCGCGCCAAGCAGAGTCAGCTTGATCCCTTCCTCATGGACTCTAATAGACGCGGCCGCGAGGCCTCCAAGATGGCGCCGGCCGGGAAGACGCAGCGCGCCGCTCAGGCCTCGCCAGCCGCCCCATCCCAGTCTCAACCGCGCTCCCCGGTGCCTTCTCCGTTACTGGTGAGTGACCCGACGGCCCCGATCTCCCCGAGCTCGCCCTCCTCTCTGCTGGGCCTCTCGGAGGCAGTTGACCCCCTGGAGGACATAGACATCAGGCGCCATATTTGGGCCCTCCCTACTAAGGCCGACCTGGAGCGTTTTGCGGACCGGGTTGAGAGGGCCCTGAATGAGGATGTCGCACAGATTAAGGCAGACACGACCCACCTGGGTCATAGAGTGGAAGCATTAGAACAAAAGTTGGAGGAGGTGCTCCCGGTCGTCTCGCAATTGCAGGAGACATGCTCAACTCAGAATCACCAGATAGAGGCCCTGCTATGTCATTTAGATGACATGGAGAATCGCAGCCGCAGGGCGAATATTAGGATAAGGGGTTTGCCTGAAGCGACGGGACCTAGAGATATTGTTCCTACCCTACAAGATATCTTTAAAAACATTTTGGGTCTGCCCGCCACGGCCGTGGTGGAGATTGACCGGGCACACAGAGCTCTTAAGCCTCCGTCCCAGGATGTGAATAACCCGCGTGATGTCATCTGCAAACTTCACAAATATACTCTCAAGGACCGTATTATGCAAAAAATGCGTGGTAAACCCCACTATGATTTTGATGGCGCACACTTGTCCTTCTATCAGGATATTTCCAGACGCACCCTTATGCAGCGACGAGCATTACGGCCCCTCCTGGCGGCATTACTTTCAGCGGGCCTGTCCTACCGTTGGGGTTTCCCCTTTTACCTTCAAGCTACCAAGGACGGCAGAACCGTGACCCTCCGCACGAAAGATGACCTACCGGACTTCCTTTCCTCCCTTGACCTAGACCCGGTGGACTTCCAGGACTGGAGAACATCCTCGGTCACTTCCTTTTTCTTCCCTTCTTCTTCTTCCTCTGCCCTTTCACTCCTAGGTGCATTCTACTACTCTGCCTTCCACACCGGGTGCACTGCAGTGCTCAGCAACTTCATCTATACCAGTTTTACCTATGGCCACTTTACAGGTAAGCTCTTATAACGTTAGAGGCTTGTGCTCCCCACACAAACGTAGCAAGCTCTGGTGGGAGTTGAAGAGGCTGAAGACCCAGGTGGTCTTCCTGCAGGAGACCCACTTCACACCACGATCTTTGCCCAGACTTCCTAAACACCTCTTTAATCAATGGTTCCTTAGTACGTCCCCGACCCCTAAGTCCAGAGGTACAGCTATTGCTATCCATAAGTCATGCCCCTTCCTGCCCATTGACACTCGAATTGACCCCTTGGGTCGTTATGTGTTTCTGAAAGGTTCTTTAGCTGGTCATGTATACACGCTGGCATCCATTTACGCCCCTAACACAAATCAGTTGGGTTTCCTTGACTCTACATTGGAGCGACTGGGCGAATTTAGAGAGGGCTTCCTGATCCTTGGGGGGACTTCCACGTCAGCCCTGACCCCTTGTTGGATACCTCCCACGCTAGGTCCCCTCACTCCTATGCGTTCCTTAAACATTTTCGCAAGCTCATTCACTCCCTCCTCCTGACAGATAGCTGGCGACTGTTACACCCCGCTGACCGCGACTTTAGCTACTATTCCAAGGTGCATGACGTCTATACTCGCATAGACCATTTATATGTGGACCGTGACATCCTGGAATTTTTGCGTTCGGCCTCTATAGGCTCGATCACCATATCCGACCATGCACCGGTATCGGTTGTATTTGAGCTGCCCTCTGGCTCTCGTAGGCCTTGGACATGGCGGCTGAATGACAACTTGCTGGACGATGTAGGGGTGGTGGGGGAAGTCTCGGAAACCTTGTCTCACTATTTCTCGGAGAATTCTACTGGAGATGTGGGTAGGGATGTGCTATGGGAGGCCCACAAGGCGGTGGTTAGGGGGACATTGATCTCCCAAGGCTCCCGGCTGAAGCGGGAGCGTATGGCAGATTTCCAGAGGGTATATACTGCCCTCCAGAAAGCTGAACTTCGCCATAAGGCGTCGGGGGGACCGGAGGCATTGAGGACCCTGACTGAGCTGAGGGAGCTGCTACTACGCCTTCTCGATAGACAGACGCATAGCCGTTTCCGCTTTATGTCCCATAAGTTCTATGAACATGGGAATAAGTGCGGGCGTATGCTAGCACAAGCACTCCGGACGCGGACTGCGCAAATGCAAGTTCATAAGCTGCACTCCTCTTCCGGAGAACCGACGGTGCTGTCCTCTAAGATCGCTGCGGGTTTTCGGGACTACTATGCCGCCCTATACGACTTGACTCCTGGACTTCCTTCCTCGGTGCGAGACGCTAAACGCCAAGCGATTCGGGACTACTTGACCTCGTCGGGCCTCCCCTCGCTCACAGATGACCAGACCTCGACTTTAGAACAACCGATCACCCTGACTGAGCTGAGGTCGACGATTGAGTCCTTACCTAATGGGAAGAGCCCGGGCCCGGATGGGTTCACTAAGGCCTATTATAAAACCTTTATCTCTCACCTGGCAACCCCCTTGTTGAACTATTTTAACTCCATAGCGGGGGGCGAGGCGGTGCCCTCAGAGGCACTACTAGCTCATATCACTGTGATCCCAAAGGAGGGCAAGGACCCAGCTGCCCTGAAAAGTTACCGTCCTATTTCTCTCCTTAATTTGGATGTGAAAATCCTAGCAAAAATATTGGCTAATAGGCTGAAGCACCTGTTGCCTGGGCTTGTGCACTTTGATCAGACTGGCTTTATCCCGGGAAGAGAGGCCAGGGACAATTCCCTGAGAGCGATTCAGCTCATTCATTGGGCCCGCTACCGCGCAGACCCCCAGCCCTACCTTATTTTGTCAACTGATGCCGAAAAGGCGTTTGACCGGGTTGACTGGTCGTATCTGCAAGAGGTACTTGGTCACTTAGGACTTGGTCCTCGCATGTTAGCTTCCATCCTGGCCCTGTACTCTGATCCTTGTGCACAGGTGAAGGTGAACGGCACCCTTTCCTCCCGCTTCCCCATCAGGAACGGCACGAGACAGGGGTGTCCAATTTCGCCCCTCCTCTTTGCCCTGGTTCTGGAGGCCTTGCTCCGTACAATCAGGGCAAACAGTGACATCAGAGGTCTGCAGGTTGGGAATACGGAGCATAAGCTATCGGCTTATGCCGATGATGTTCTTTTTCACCTGGAAAATCCGCTGATCTCGTTGCCGAACTTGTTGAAGGAACTTACCCACTTCGGAACCCTATCCAATTTTAAAATAAATTATGAGAAGTCCGAGATCCTCCCCATTACCTTGCCCCCGGCCCTCGCTGAGAGACTTAGGGATGCCTTCCCCTTTTCATGGGCCAGAACATCACTGCGCTATCTAGGAGTGCAGCTTACTGACAGACTTGACACCCTGTACAACGCCAACTTCCCCCAACTGCTGACCACGATTAAGACGAACCTTTCCCAATGGACCCGCACTGCCTTTACCTGGTTTGGCCGGGTGAACGTGATAAAAATGAATGTTTTGCCCCGCATCCTTTTTTATTTTCAGATGCTTGCCCGGTCTTTTCTTTGACCGCCTTTCTTCCATGCTGACTGAGTTCGTCTGGAACGCGCGTAAGCCCCGTATAGCTCTTAAGGTGTTAAAACGTTCTAAGACGGATGGTGGCCTGGGGCTCCCTGACGTTAGACGATATTATAGGGCGATAGCTCTTCAAAGAATTCTCAACTGGCATTTCCATACTCACTCGAAGCTTTGGGTTTCTCTGGAGAAATGTCTCGCAGGCAGGAACCTATCGTATGCGCCCTGGTTGCCCCGGGAGCATAGGGGACTCTCTGAGACGACCTCCCCGCTGACGAAGCATGTGCTCGCGGTCTGGGATAGAACTAATGCCCTGCTTAAATTGTCTCCCCCTATGTCACCGCTGGCCCCCTTGGGTGGCTTTCTCTGGTTCCCTCCGGGAGAGCAAATGGCCTTTTTTGGGTCCTGGGTGGACGATGGTAACGCCAGTTGCGACAAGCTCATGAAAGACGGTAAGCTACTTGATTATGAGGCCCTCCCTGCGGATCGACAGGGTCAGCGTATAAATTTCTGGCGCTATAGACAGTTGCACCATTTCTTTGAGACACATGGCCATAAGATCAGGGACCCCTCCTCTCTCACCCCGTTTGAGAGTCTGTTTGCTAATGAGAGCCCTGGTATCGGAATTGTACCGCCTGCTGGGATCTGCTGCCCCTCTGCCCACCCCTGCCTATATAAGGAGATGGGAAAGGGACCTGGATCAGGTCCTCACGGGCGCACAATTGTCCCACCTCTACCGCCTCACCCATACTTCTTCCATGGATTCCAAAACCCAGGAGACAAACTTTAAACTCCCATCCCGCTGGTACCGTGTTCCAACAGATTTGGCCTGTATTTACCCCACTCACTCCAGGCTGTGCTGGCGGGGGTGTGGGCACAGGGGCACACTCATTCACATATGGTGGGACTGCCCTTTGGTAGAACCCTTTTGGACAGATGTAAGGGAGCAGATACTGAAGATCACGGGGACTGACATCCCCTTCTCTCCGGTGCACTTTCTCCTCCATATCCCAACACTCCCTTTGAGTCAATATAAAAAAAGTGTGATACCACACTTGCTTAATGCAGCCAGAAAGCTGCTTCCGTTTTTTTGGAAACAATCCCGGGTTCCTAGCCGAGAGGACTGGATACGGGGGGTGAGTGCTATCGGAGAGGCTGAGAGATGGGTGGCGACCTGTGGGGACCGCCGTGAACATTACATGGCGGTTTAGGCGCCGTGGATAGATTATGTTGCGGACCCTAATCTGGTCCCTTCTAGTTTGGATGTTGCTCTCCTGGAATTGGCGGAGCCTTCCCTTAAAGTCCGCAGGTTACAGGTCACTGATGGGAAGGGAGCTGGCCCTACCTAGTGGTTCATGGTATGGTGGTCTACTGGCGCTGGAACCATGGACTGGAGCGCTGCGCCCGGTGTGGAGGTGGATACGTCTTTCGCTGACTTCTGAGGTACGCACTGTATTTCTTTTTTTTTTTTTTAATTCTTTATTTTATCATTTTTTTCTATAATTCATATACAAACACGGCAATAAGTCCAACTTTGAAATATACAGATAACATTTTCTTTTGCCATTACATCTTATTGTTAATTTACTGTATATTCAACAACTGCTATGATTACAATTGCCCCCTCAAAGGTCTGCTTCCTGGTTAGTACCCATAGTCGCCACCAGTAACGACAAAAAAAAAAAACTACACACACCTAAATGTATCTCTCTCTCTCTCTCCCCCCCTCCCCGCCCTCAAGGGTTCTGCTCCCTATAGTTGATATACGGCTCCCACACTTGTCTATATTTCTCCTCCTGTTCTCTCATTCCCATTGTCAAGTATTCCATCAATTGGATTTCCGTTACTCTACTAAGCCAATGTTGTCGCGTCGGGGATGTCGTGCTTTTCCATAAAGATGGGATACAGGCCTTAGCTGCTATAAGCAAATGCCTAAGCAGTGAATTTTTATATTTTGCCGTTGACATTGGGAAATCGTTCAATAGCAATGCAGCTGGGTTGTCTCTCAAGTTCACCTTAGTAATCACATTTACTGTTTCGGCTACCATTTCCCAATATGCCTTTAATTTCGGGCATTCCCAGAATAGGTGTATCATGGTACCTCTTGCTTCCCCACATCGCCAACACTGATCTGACACCTGGGGGAACATCCGTTTTAATACCTCCGGGGTCCTATACCATCTAGTTAGAATTTTGTATCCCCCCTCTTGATATCTGGTCGCCAGCGAGGCTTTGTGAGTAAACCTAAAGATTTTTTCTTTCTGGGTCTCCGAGAATCTGGTCCCCAAATCTCTTTCCCATGATTGGATAAATAATAAGTCTTGCGGGGCTTCTGATTCTACTAAGAGGCTATACATGTACGATAGACTGTGCCTCACTGGTTCACCTTTATTACAAACTTTTTCAAAAACAGATAGTTCTCGAGTTATCTCCCCCTGTGGTCTAATTGCTTGTATAGCCGCTTTCAGTTGTAGTTGTCTCATTATATCTAACATCCTCCCTAATCTCTCCTCCCTCTCCACCGAGTCTCCTCCCTGGCTATGGTTCATGAAATGGATAAGTCTACTCAGTCCTCCCCGTCTTAAATTGTTGAAATGGATACTGTATCTGTCAGACCTAGTTCAAATCTCGGGTTCCCAAGTACCGGTATCAGTGGGCTTGGATATTAAGAGATCTTTGTTTTCCCAAATATCCTCTTTATGGCCCGTATCGTGGCACCCACTGTGGGATGTTTCTTCACCTCTTGTGGGATGTCTGACTCTATAATCCATGCCATTCCCTCTAGCGGGATTTTCGTTATTTTCTGTTCTATATGGATCCATGGTTTATCCTTCTGATGGATACACCAATCTACCACTCTTGCCATGTGGCAGGCATCGTAATAGCTCATTGGATCTGGATTCTTGGATGCTCAATTTTCAGGGTAGAAAAACCGAGCCTTTGACCAATGGCAACTAGCCAAGCAGGGCAAGGCGAGAGGGCACCCCCCTCACTGCTCTCCCAATAATCCACGGTCCATAATCCATAATCCGGTGAGAGAGGAGCGATGTAGAAGGAACACAAGGGGCGAGAGAGGGAGCTTCCCCCCCGAAAACCCAAAGAGGAGAGAGAGAGAGAGAGAGAAAAAAAAAAACACAACCCCAGTACCTCGGGTCCTAGTCCACCGTCCACGTCCCCAAGTATTCACTACGTTTCCCTATTCCCTATTGGGCCTCACTTCCACCTTATTTGTGGGTTCCCACTATATTTAGGGAAAGGGGAGGAGAAAAAGAAAAAAAAAATAGAAAAATAAAACACACAACACAGTTGAGTGTCTCCGACTTCCCTCCACTTGGAGGAGAGGCGCTCTGGTGGGGGTACGTGTATAAGCATTGCGGAGAGTCTCGTTTAGGTGCTGCTTCAGGTGCACCCCTTCTAACCTTCCAATCTTCAATTTTAGGTTTTATCCCAGCCCTCCCTGTCCCAGTCCCAACCCTCTTCATCCCATCCCCATCCTGAGGTGGGGGGGGGCCATAGTAGAGGCAAAAAAAAAAAAAAAAACCTCTGTGAGGCCCTCTGACCCCTTTTGTACACAGTAACATAGTAACACAATTAAAGTTAACAAACTAGAAAACCAAGCTTCTATCTTTATATCAGATAAACATTCTAGGAAGGCAAAAGAAGACAAAAAGAAAAAAAAAACATATTATCCTCTTCACCTTATTCTATCTTCCCGAAGATTCTAATACTTTTATGATACACAGTATATTGTATTCTTGGCCTTCCTAGTACTCTATCCCTGCTATCAGCACAATTCCCCACCCTAGGTCCCCAGCCCCTCTTAAAAAAAAAAAAAGAAAGGTGCTTAATGGTCTTATCCAATGTCTGTGTGTATTTACTAAGTGTTATATATGTGGCATATATGTGTATGTTGTGTGTTATTTGCGTTGTGGTATGTGTTTATTATTTATCTAATTAATTAGTATGATGTGTATATATATACATGTGTGACCCCCTTTTTTTTTTCTTATGATATTGGGTGCTAAGAGGTGAAAAAAAAAGGAAGAAGAGACTATGTGACTATATATCTTGTGTATCTTATGTGATCTTATGTGGTCTAATAGACTTGTGAAAAATAATATAAATGGTAGGGGAAAAAAAAAAAAAAACATTTCCCGAGCCCCCCCATACCCAAACCCCCCTAAATCCACCCCCCCCCCTTCCCCCACACACAAAAAATATCTCACCTCCCTCCCCTCCCATCCCCATCCCCATCCCCACTGCAAGATCATCTCTATTGTTTAATCTCCCAAATATTTGACTCTCCCCTACTGTCCCGCCCCCCCCCTTCCCTACTGGGAACATTTGTATTGATTCCTACAAAACAATATCTTACTACTATGTCATTATGTACTGTTATGGCGGGTTTACTTCTCCCCCCCCCCCCCCACCACCCATTTCTAATCTCGCTCCTTCTTCAAATTCAAATGGTCTTCTTAATGTTTATTAGTATTTATTAATTTATTCAGCTGTTGGGACCTCGCTCTCTTGGTCCAGGCAGTTCCAGCCAGTCTGGGACCTCTATAGGGTCTGAACCCAGAAAATCAAAAAGTAGCGGGAGCTGTGATGGCTCCCTCAGATTGAAGCTCCTTCCCTCCCTTTTAATGGTGACAGCCAACGGGTATCCCCAGCGATATGTGGCACCTTTATCGCGTATAAAGTCCAATAGGGGTTTTAACAGGCGTCTTCGGTTTCTGGTCTGCCAGCAAAGGTCAGGGAATACCTGAATGTTCATCCCCTCCCAGAGTATTGTTCCCTCTTTCCAAGCTGCCCTTAATATCTCCTCCTTTACTCTGTAAAAATGCACTCTACATAGTACGTCGCGAGGATTGGGCTGCTCTAGGTTCCTTACTGTGGGGACCTTATGTACTCTGTCCAACTCCAGAGAGGTATCAGGGGGGTTCTTTAAGATTTTATTCAATATAGATGTGACCGCTTCTCTTAATGCCAGTCCCTCAAAGCTCTCTGGTATCCCCTTGATCCGTAAGTTGTTTCTTCTACTCCTATTGTCCGCCTCTTCTGCATATAGTTGTAGCCTGATCATATGCTGCTGCTGCTTCTCCAGTTTGTCTTCAAGGGCTAACAATCTGAAATCTGTCCTCTCCACCCCCGCTACTTTTTGCTCACCCTCCTCCACCTTTGTGCGTACCTTGTTGATTTCTTCTCTTAGTATGCCTGTTATATTCATTAGCATGATCTGAATATCTTCCTTAGTTGGCAGGGCCTGTATAAGCATACTGAGCTGTCTAATATCCGGGTTTAGTTCTATGGGGATTTTCTGCACACCCCCTTGTATACCCTGTATATTAGGTAGACATACCTGGTCTGTTCTTTCCAAAGCAGGGATTAAAGTAGTTTCTCCAGCTCTATTCATTTCCTCTCTCCGGTCCCGTGCCTCTGATGACTCAGTTGGCTCTGCTTCCATGTATAGTTCCTGGGACAGCTGAAGTGTCTGTGTTACTGGAGGAGTTGTAGAGGGGATTAAAGGTGTCTCTGTGTGGGTTTGCAGCCAGTCCCTACACTGCTCGTAGCTTTTAACAGTAGTAGGTTTCTCCTTCTCCACCACGCTTTGCGCTGCTCCCTCCTCCCGTCCCCACTGCTCTGTGTCTCTGACAGTTTCTGCTGCCCAAGGGCTCAGGGCTGCCGGCTCTATCGGGCTGCTCGTTTGTTCTTCTCCACTGCTATTGGGCTTGCAGCCGAGGATGGGAGGTGCTGTCTGTGTCACCGCTGCCGCTGGGAGAGAGCTTTCTATCAAGGATTCTCTCTGCAGGCTTCTCCCGGCATCAGCGTTTCCCTGCTGTGTCTTTACCACCATATAGCGGGTGATGTAAGAGTGGCTGGGCAGGTGTGCTCCCCCGGGTTTTCTTCCAGCGCTCCTAGTTCGCCGCGACATCCGCTGTTTGCACCCGCCGTCGGGGCTGGGGCTATGGGGCCGCCGTTCTCCTGTAGAGGTGCACCGTGTTTACCGCTATTAGACTCTCCTTCTCATCTCGAGCTCACTCCGCCATGCTCATCACACTCCCCCGGAAACGGAAGTCATGCACCCTCTCTGTGTGATCAGCTTTCCGCACTGTATTTCTCTCTCTTTCTTCGTCCTTTCTTTTCTTGCTCTTCTCTCTCTCACACCCCTCCCCCCCTCCCTCTTTTTTTCTATACTCCCCATCTCTAAGATTTTATGCTACCTGTTGCCAGTGGGTTGTATTTGTTAGTTGGCATCGTGAGGTTCCCTGGAGCATGAAGGGGGTCTGCGGTTAGCTACGCGGACTCGCCTATGTCCCTTGACCGATCCCCTGGTCCTGGCCCTCCGGCCCGCTCTGGGGTGGAGGGTGGGTAGAAGGAGGCCCTGGTGCCCCCCCCTCTGCCCGGATTGTGGGTGGCGGGTCTGGGCCTGGGCCGGATGGTCCCTTGTCTGCTCCGCCTCCTTACCTGCTGTGGGATTGGACCTGGGCTGCTCAGCATCTACCTTAATTCTGTCCTCCTCCAGTGCCTTGTTAGTTTGATGCCTTACCCTCGTGCTCTCTCAGGCTGCCGCCCATTTGACTACCCTGGTGTCCCGGTGGTCGGCGCGGCTGCTAATGCCCCTTTGACCGTTGACCGCTGTGGAGACCCCTGCGGGTTTAACTACCTTCATTGTTAACGTTATTTTTTCTCTCATTATATGTATATACACAGTGTGCTATCTTTGATGTCTGCCTTTTATAGTTTATAGTTTGGCGGCCCTGCGAGGCTAGCCTTTTGGTGTGTGATACTTGATTGGCCATGTCGGCCCTACGTTTTACATGTCTTCCTCTCCCCCCCCCCCCTTTTTTATTTTTTGTTTTTTTTTGTTTTTTCTTTTCATTTGTTATTCTTTTAATAAAAACTGATTGTACAAAAAAAAATAAAAATAATTGGCTATTCATAAATGTGCTTTGAAACAAGAATAACACACCACCTAAATATCATAAATAGTATACTTAGAATAAGGGACAGATAGGTCACTTTCCAATGGTTGATACAATGGCATAGAAATGAAAGAGGCGGTTTGTCATATTTTATTAGAATATTTTATTTATTTACATATACATTAGTAATACGTGATATGTTTTATGAATAAAAAATAAAAATAGTGGAACATGGAATTTAACCTTGAGTTTGTAAACAATGTAATTGGGTTTCTAAAAATGTAATTACAATACCATAAACTATACATGAAACAAAAACAACTTTATTGTATGGAAAAGCCCAAAAAACACAAAACAGCCAAAGGTAAAGACTGTCTAAAATAACAAAATGTGACCGCTACTTTCTGATGCTATTATTTATCCAATAAAAAGAAAACGTCATGACAATAATTTTGGTAAGGCGTCATAACACTCCAACTAATATGATGGTGAAATATGTTGTAAGTAGTCAGGAGCTCCTATGAAAAGTGGTTGAAATGAAAAAGAGGAATCACCGCTCTAAGATACTAATCAGAAAGTCTCGTCACCTGATCCAAAGCCAAGGGTTTCACACCAAACTTTAGTGCTTATTCATAGCTTACTTATGAATAAGCATGTGTGTTTTTTTGATTTTACAATAAAAGCAATTTATTTTTGGTGTGCGGCTGTCCAGAACGTTTTTCCTTCGTTTTGCATCGTAAAGTGGTTGAAGTTGAAGTGTGATGTTGAAAAACCTTCAGTATGCAGCTCCCACAGTAGCCCAACCCCCCTCCCCAAAGCCTGATCCTGATCCAGCGATCTGCATGATAGTGGCCGTTGTCCTGGCTCTTCGGTTCCTGTCATTGCCTCCTGCTGCTGTCAATCACAGCCAGTGAGAAGGGAGCAAGAGAGGAGTCGAGCCTGTTCTGTGTGGCTTATGGACACACTGAGGGGGATTCGGGAGCGAGCATGCACAAGTGCCCCAATAGCAAGCAGCTTGCTATGGAGGCACTCAGCAGGGGGGAGGAGATAGCGGGGGACCCAAGAGGAGAAGGATCGCGACCGCTCATATCCGTTGCACAGAGTAGGTAAGCATAACATGTTTGTTATTTAATTTTTTGTATAATTTAAACCTTTATTGTCACTTCCCGCCCAGCCTATAGCAGAATGACAGCCGGGCAGTGGTTTAGTTATCTTGACTGGGCGTAATATGATGTCGGGGGGGCGCACATCGCGGCGATCGGTGGTGCAGCGTGTCTGTCTGATACACCACTACACCGATATTGGTCACATCTGGCAGACTCAAGTAGAGGAGAGCCGATCGGCTGCTCTCCTAACAAGGGAGGGTCTGTGATGATTGTTTATCAGTGCAGCCCCCTCTCGGATACCTGCCCAGGACCACCAGGGATGGCCATCACACTGGACCACCAGGTATACCACCCTAGACCACCAGGGAAATGTCAATCAGTGCCCAGGCAGCTGCCAATCAGTGCCCATCCCTAATGCCTGCCAGTGCCATCAGCGATGCCTATCAGTGCCATCTATCAGTGCCGCATATCAGTGCCCATCAGTGCCGCCTATCAATGCCCATCAGTGCTGCATACCAGTGCCACCCATCAGTGCCGCCTATCAGTGTCCATCAGTGCACGTCAGTGCCAATCAGTGCCACCTCATTGGTGCCACCTCATCAGTGCCCGTCATTGCCCATTAGTGAAGGAGAAAACGTACTTATTTACAAAATGTTATAACAGAAACAAAACAAAAACATTTTTTTTCAAACTTTTCGATCTTTTTTAATCTGTTTAGCAAATAATAAAGACCGCAGAGGTGATCAAATACCACCAAAAGAAAGCTCTATTTGTGGGAACAAAATGATAAAAAGTCTGTTTGGGTACAGTGTAGCATAACCCCGCAATTATCATTTAAACAACAAAAGCACTGAAAGCTGATAATTGGTTTGGGCAGGAAAGGGGTGTAAGTGCCTGGTATTGAAGTGGTTAAAGTCAATATTAAGCTCCTGACCTGGAAGCTAAGCCCCACCTCGGTCATTTAACTACCGAATCCAGAATCCCAGTAAGCAATAGTGGCTCTTGCATTTGATAAGTGAAGAATGGAATGGGGGGGGGGGGGGAATAAGCACAAGGAGGGGCAGTGTTTACTCTCAACTTTTATAGAAGCTGAGACCTTGATCAGAGTAGGACACAGAAACTGAATTGAAGACCAAAGATGATAATTGCAGACAAAATAAGGTTAATGCAGTTTGTTATTTAGGGTACTTATGAGAGGTTGAGTTCACTTAAAGCTGAGGTCCCGCAAAAAAAATAATATATATATATATATATATATTAAAAGCCAGCAGCTACAAACACTGCAGCTGCTGTCTTTTAATAAATGGACACTTACCTGTCCAGTGCGCCCGTGATTTCGGCAGCAGAAGCGCTTTCCCAGTGGTCCCCGCTGTCCCGCTATCTCCTGGGACCAGTGTGTTTCCCAGAAGGCAGCGGGGGGACGGGAAGTGGAGTGACTCCCGTGGGAGTCATTCCCGGAAGTGGGTGCAAATACCTGTATTATAAAGGTATCTGCACCCCGCTGAAAGGTGCCAATTGTGACACCAGAGGGGGGGTTCCGAAAAGCGGAAGTTCCATTTTTGGGTGGAACTCCGCTTTAAAACGTACATTTCAATTATTCATTGGGCAGATTTGATTGGATACAAATTGAAAGTTTTGTTTAGGTTTGACCTCATATTATACATTTTTTGGCAAACCTAAAGGGAAATTGCAAAATGTACACACACACACAGTAAAGCTGGCCATACATTGTATGGCCAGCTTTACTGTGTGTGTGTGTATGTTACAACATATAACAACATAGGTAAGGAGCTTATATTTCATGTTAATTGGTTTGTCAGTACTTTACCTATGTTTACAGAGTCATGGTATCTAAATAATTCTTGTATTGGCAATTAAAGGTATACGCTGGCATACTAGCTGTGGTATTATATAGGAATTAAAAATAATGCAATATTATTTCCACAGTTCAACTAGGATTTGTATACATATAGATAATAAATATAAATATATTATTCAGTTAAGCTTTGTTGTTGATTTTAGTATTTGAGAACTAATGTATTATCTTACAGAAGATTTTTGATTTTTTTGTCTATTAGGTTCAGATTTTTATATCAATGACTGCTACATCTGGATTTACCGAAGCAACTGCAAACAGCCAAAGCAAGCTCATCTGGTGTCAGAGGCACAAGTTAATTAAAAGTGGACTTTTCCTTTAAGGCATCCCATTATGTTTGGTTGCCTTACACCACAGTGTTTTTCTCATGTCATATTAAATGTTATCCACTTCAATATTAAATAGTAAATTAATGTAGTGTTAATGTTGTGTACCCACAAAAGTTCACATTAAGTGTTTAACATGCATATCGACAGATCAATAACTACAGAAAATTCTGTGAATTAATCAATAGCAATAGATCAGCGACCGCAATAAATGTCTTATTACATCCCCTAACCAACATCCAATAGAAGTATGTTCATTTAATTAATTTAAGTAGATGTAAACCCAAAATCTTTTTTTTTTTGTATGTCTGATATCATGCCTCACTGTATACAATTTTCTTAGGCCTCATGCACACTGAGAGTATTAGCCCCGGTTCCTGAGATCCCAGTGCTTTTTGGTGCAGGCGGAGGACACCGATGCACCATCCAGCCCCAATGCTAGCAGCATGTAATAGTCTATGAGAGGCTGATTGCTGCTGCGGTTAGAGTGAGTGGTACTAATGTTTAGGGTACTATGTGCCAAGGGACAAATGCCTGGAACCCAAGAAGTCCAACAGGTCTACATTTGCCTCCTGCAGAATAGATTATTGTAGGCAGCTTAATGACCCACAACATGCAGATGATGCACACAGGATAAATCACAGGCGTCCATGCTTATTGTAGAAATTATCCACAAACATGACAGCAATGACAGTCCAATAGGTGTGTGTGCAAGAGGTGTGCCAGGTGTGCTTGTGCACACCATAATCCTGGGGTTGGCAACCTGTCAATGTTGGACAGGTAAACCACAATCCTTCCTTGCCAACCCTCAGAACCTGGACAGGAGTGGTGTAATTTAGTGGAACCGATCTGTATTTTCCTCCTGCAGAAGCTCAAAGTAGGCTTCTCCTCCTCTCCCTTTTGTCAACATTCAGCTACAACAGGAGGAAAATATTGGGGATTGGTACCAATATATGCCACCCCCGCCACCCCTCATTTCCCTGTTTCTCTTCCTTCTGTTGCCCGGGTCCCCCATGTGCTACCTTGCTCCCCCTTCCTCCCATTTTTTCAAGATGGAGAGCTGGGAAGAGGCCGGTAAATATGTCAAATGCATATGTGTTGGAGCTGCACACCCTAATGCAATAGGCTGTGCACGCCTATGGACAGTCCCTGCCTTAGGGCCCCCTCCCAAATATTTTTTTTATCCAATCAGGGCTTACTAGTAGAGATGGGAGAGTATCCCCCTGGGATATGTCAGACTATGCATCTGAATTACAATAAAAATTACAAATTAAATAAAAAATACAATGTGAAATTACCAAGGTATAAAACTTTCAATACAAATATATATCTATATAAATATATGTATAATAGAACCCTATTTTTTACACTATATATAAAACGTTATATTTATTACATCATAAATTAAAAACATATCAATATCAATCAAGCAATCACTTAACCTCCCTGGCGTTATGATTCTGTCTGGAATTTTGTACCAAAAGCGTTGCAATTGTTTTGCAAGGAAATGTGGTGTTATGTATTATAGGCCTGCAATTCTTAGTAAGTACTTACTTAAACCTGACCAAACAAGACTCTAGTAGACATCCCAGATGTGATAAAAGATAAAACACAAAATCATGAATTATAATCTAATAACTAATATTATTTTATTTAATACTGTAATAAAGAATAATGAATTTAGTCAAATAAAGAAAATTCAATATACATCTTGAGTGTGATACACTTTGAAGCAGGGGACTGCACAAAGTCCGACATCGCAGTCAGGACAATAGTATCTTGTCTCTTTTCGGACTTTTTTCCCCTTGCTATCTCTTTTTGAGCAGCACACTACGCACATTCTGGCAGGTGCTGCCTTTTTTGCAGTTGGTGGGATATAACCCAAAAAATGGCGACCCGTCAGACGCTCTGGATTCACCACATCAACAGCCCGACGTCCTGGTCTGTTTGCAGATACAGATGGCACCTGGTGGTTGACGAAAATCAGCTCAGCCACCTTCCAGATGAAGTCAGAGTGGACAAGAGGCTTGCCACTATATGCCCTGTGCAGGATGTAGGCGTTCCAAAGGCATTGTTCCAGAAGATGCCGGAATATTTTTTTGTAATATTTTTTCTGTTGTTTCCGCATAGCGGGGTAGTATGTCATAGCCTGATCGGCTCTATCGACTCCTCCCATTGAGCTGTTATAGTCGACCACGACTTGGGGCTTCAGCACGTCTTTTCCACCTTTTGTGTGGACCATGGCAGTGGAGGTATTGTGGACAGTGCTCATGAGGCACACGTCTTTTTTGTCTCGCCATCGCATTGCCATGATCTTACCCTTTTGCCAGGCAACAATTTCTCCGATTTTTAATTTTCTCTTCCCAAATGCAGATGGCATTTCACGGCGGTTAGGCCTAACGGTACCATAGGCATCAGTCTTATTCTGTATCAGGACTTCATATAGTTCCGGAGATGTATAGAAATTATCGGTGATCACACAGTACCCCTGGTTCAGCAATGGCTCCAGTAGTGTAAGCACAGATGATGTGGCCATCCCATAGCCGCTGTACCTGGGGTTGAACTTTGTGCCTTTACCAGTATAAATGACGGAGTTCCATATATACCCAGTGGATGCCTCGCAGAGCATAAATGACTTGATGCCAAACCGCGCTCTTTTTGAAGCGATGTACTGAATCCAACTCAGGCGACCCTTGTAGGCCATCAAGCTCTCATCCACACAGACATCCCTATCTGGCACATAGGTCCGCTGGAAATTACCAACAATAATTTGCCATACCTCCCATATTTTCTTGAGTTTGGGCGCAGGATGCGTGGCCTCATCGAACTCTTCATTGTTGGTGAAGTGGAAGTTCTTCATGATGAGAGAGAAACGGCATTCTGACATCACAGTGCCAAAAAATGGAGTGGCCAATAATTTGTTGGTGGTCCAGTACCACTTCTGGAGCGGTTTCCCCACCACGCCCTGCAGAATAATGAGCCCCAAAAACTGCCAGATGTCCTCTCTGGTCACTGGTTCCCATTTTCTGCTGCGGGAAAATTTGGCATGCGGCGTAGCGGATTGCTGCTCCTGGTAGCGGTTTGTCTCCGTTACAATTTTTTCTATGACATCCTCTGTAACAAATAATTTTAGGTAGGCCAGAGGGTTGTCCTGCTCCACATTTACCTTCAGCCCTGGTGATCCGGTAAACGGAAATCTTGGGGGCGCAACCTGGTTCGTATCGGCAATAGGGCACCAAGTGCGCACATTACTGAGGCTAAGTGCAGGTTCTTCGCCTTCATCACTTGACAGATCAGTGTCGGTCTCAGGGTTAGATGACAAATCCCACTCACTTTCACTCTGTTCGGCGAGCATCTCTGCATCATTGTCGCTGTCACTCAGCTGCTCCAAAAGCGCTTTTTGTGAAAAGTGACGCTTTTTTGATGTCATTTTTTTTTTATTAGATCACTATGGGGAAGGCAAGGGCACTGTCAAGTGAGTAGTGTTGTAACTACTAGTGAGTACTAGTGAGTAGTCAAGTGAGTAGTGTTGTAACTACTAAAGGTGATAATCTGAGGGGATTGCACTGTATTGCACTGTATCACCTTGTGTAACTTTTTTTTGAAATTCCCGCCCAGTTCTGCACCCGTGCGTCGCTACGTCGCAGAGAGCGGAACAAGGAAGTGTCAGATCGAGCGAGCACAGCGTCGCGGGATCGCGGGATAAGGTAAGGCACTCGCTGTGCGCTCTGCAGCTCTGCCCGTGTCTGACACGGGATCAACACTGTTAGCAGCTAATTCTTACCCCGTGTCAGACACGGGAAAACCACCAGGAAGGTTAAATAATACATTTTGAATATTAAACTTTGTATGTAGGTAAAGACGATGATCGTGTAGTGAGATATACATTCGTGTGGAAAAATGTATATTGGAAAATATGAAAAAAGTATGGAAAAGTAAAACATTGGGGGGGGGGGCACATGAAGGGGTTATGGGTTGCAAGAGAATGGTGGAGAAGGAGGAAGGGGGTGGAAAGAAAAAAGGGTGAAGGAAAAAATAGGGAAAGGGGAAGGCGGGGAGAAAAGGGGTCAAAGATAGAGCATGGACTGTGATAGCCATGTTTGTGGGCAGTTTCTACAACAAATGTGGACAATTATGATGTATTCAATGCTCAGCAGCTCTTTCTTCTACTCTTGCCGACAGTGCTTCTTCTAATTGAGAGGAAGCAGTTTAGCTTTGCCAACCTTTAACAGAACATGCCTTTACTGCCAGGATCTATATGTAAACTTCCAATAAAATGCCCACCCAAAAAACGATTTTCTTGAGAAAAAATGTGAGGAATAATGGCAAACATACTGAATAATAGATTTTGGGCCAGATTCACAGAGCCCTTACTCCTGTCTAACTCGCGTTAGACTGGAGTACTTTCAAATTACGCATTTTTTCACTACTCTGAAACCTCAAACCATGAAAATACGGCTGCGGGCTTCAATCCGACTGGCTTACGTGTTCGTACGCCTTCGGATCTACGCTGCAATAAATTTGCGGCCGCTGGGTGGAGTTCCCGTCGTTTTCCACGTCGGGGTATGCAAATGAGCTTTTGCAGACGATCCACGAAATTACGAACGTCAATCGCAATCTCTTACGGCATCTTTAGTCATCTTTTTGCTGCGTAAAACTATACCAGCTTTTTGCTGGTTTGATATTAGACAGCCCATGTTAAGTATGGCCGTCGTTCCCGTGTCGAATGTCAACATCTTTTTAAAATTTTTTATGTAACTCGTCCGGGAATAGGAATTGTCCGTAAACGACGCTACTCAAACAACGAATGACGTAACAACGTTATTTCGCGCTATGCACGGCGGGACATTTCTGAACGGAGCATGCGCAGTTCGATCGCCGCGGGGACGCACCTAATTTAAATGCTTCACGCCCCCTAATCGCGTATTTCGATTACGCGGCGAGAAATACACAAAGGGACAAAATCTACCAGAATTCGGCGTATAGCCTGGTAAAATACGGCGGCGTAGTGTATCTCTGATACTCTGCGCCAATGTAATTGTATCTGAATCTGGCCCTTTATGTTTACATACATTTGAAAGTTTCGTAAGAGTTTGACAAACATTACAATATAAAATAAATTATCTGGCATACGAATTCCCACTGTCCCTCTTCTTAGAACATATTTTTTTATACAACTGGGTATGTCTGAAAGCCTAAAAAACTATATGTCTCTAAGGAGTAAATAGCCTTGCCCATTTGTATACAGCCTATACAGTCATGTGTTACATATTAAACACATTTTACAAAATTACAACCACACCCATGTAATGCAAAATCTCATGGTGACACTGCAAACCCATCTTCATTTAAATCTAATACTTCACTAGAATCCAATACATCATTAGCTTCCAACTGCTGTAGCTTCTCTGATGGTAATCTCTCCTTAGGTGATCTGAGAAACCTGCAAGTACACAGATTTGATGAGTAAATGCATTATAGGGTTGAATAAAATTGCCATTCCTAAGTTAATGATAGTATAGAAATGCAGCAACAGCAAATGTATCTATGTTGAATTGAATCCTCAAGATTTGGGTGGGTAGGATTTAATGGTTTCTACAGACAACTTCAAAACTTTTGTTCAACAGTCACAGAAAGTAGAAACAAATAAATCTTATTCCATTTACTTAGTAATGACTATAACTTTCCATGGATTTGCCCTTTGGTGTCTGTCTATACAGATAGGTAGTGAGGCAGTCTTATTGGACATTGTAGTGGCAGTTAACAGGGCTTAACCATGGGATCAAAGAGCATCTGGCAACAAAGGCAAAGCAAGACTGAAATACCAAGGGGCACAGAAGAGTCTTTTAAAATTACAAATAGAGATTTAGATTTTTTTTTGTGTGTATATATTTTTTAAAGCAGTATTTGATACACAATGCACTAAGCATTAGGACTCCCATTGTTGTGCTGAAAAAAACATGGTATGTGTTCATTTTCTAGGGTACATTCTATTTTTTTGGATACCTATTAAACACCTGGGCTCGGTGACCAAAAAAATATTAACTCAATGACCAAAATTATCAGCTTCTGCTTGTAACACCTAATGTGTTTGCATAAAATGTAGTTCTTAATCACAGCACTTAAACCATCAACCACAAATAATATAAAATTACTATATTTTAAAATGATAATGTCCCATATAGTGCGTAATCCATATAGTGCAGCTTTAAGGAGAAAGTATATTAATGAATAACATCCTTTTAAATCCAACTATCATTTTTCTTGTGCAATACTGTCTGTGACGGGAGTCATTTTGGGCGGGGGGCCTGTGGAACCCAGAATCCCTTGGAGAGGTTGGGAAACCCTTGCTTCAGCTCCCCATGTACCTCGCATGTCTAGGGACACAGGGTGACCGAGAAACCCAGTCTGATCTGTACTAATCTGACTCACTGTACAACCACACTGAAACATTGTGTGTGTGTGTGTATATACAGTATATATATAGTCTCATATTAAGGTGTGCTCTCTGTTGGGTTGTTTGGGGTGTGGCTGTATTCCATTGTTCTATTGTGTCTGTCTGCCTTGGGTACTTGGGTATTAGAGGATGTGTGTTTGCTGTGAGAAGGGAGGGGAATTCCTCCAACAGCTCTCCCTGCTGATTGTACAGTCTACCCCACCCTAAATGCAAAGGAGTGTTACCTCTGAGTATCAGTGTTTCAATAAACAGTTCATGCTCAGAAGTCAAAATGAGTGCTGTCTAGTTATTGGTCGTCAACGGTTTGGAATATCTAATATATCTATATTCAGACTGGGAGGAAGCAGTATATGATGAAAGCACTCAAGTGGAGTGTGGGACATTTCGTTACACTGTCCAAAAAAGTGCTCTGTGCAAACCAAATTCTATTAATCATAAAATGCTCTTCAAAAAGTGCTTTCAGAAATAAGCCACCGCCCCACACAAGAATTCACCAGAAAGCATTGACTAGAGTAGGTCAGTCAGTGCTTTCCTCCAAGGGGTTAATTATCCGAGGTAACAATGCTCCTTCCGCTCACCAAGATCAGGAATTTCATCAAATCAGAGGAGCTAAAGAGCTCCAACAGTGTAAAAATTTTACATTTACATTTTACATTTCACATTTAACTGTGCATTCCGCTTTGCACCTGGTTATGTAGCATTTTTAGCATATAACAGTGACTTTACTATAAGAAGCACAAGCCCTGTTTGTAGCTCCGATCGCTCAGGCCTCTTATCACATCAGGGTGTCTCCTGCAGGCCAGGCCATACATGGTCGAATTTTAAAACAATTTTTTTTCAGGTTTTTTGTGATCCGATGGTGCCACCATTGATTTTTGAAATTTGACCAACCAAGCCTTTAATTTCACCTCATGTTGCTACAGAAAATAATTTTTCGTGGCTGGGAATCTCCTTTTCTTTCCGGAAGTTTTCTTTTCTTGCACATGTGCATTCCTATTACATTTCTTGCACAATTCTCCCGTCGTTGATTAAAAAATCGTTTGTTTTTTCAAAAAATTTCCAACATGTTCGATTACTCAAATTTAATTGCCGCACGAAAATCAGCTGTTGCTGCGATCTGCAGCTGTTGGTGCGAAATTCGAACGAAAATTCTTAGATACGATTTTCAAAAAAAAAATCTTTTGAAATTCGACCCGTGTATGGCCAGCATAAGTGCCAAAGGTTGCTACATGAACTGGGGCTGCTCTGACTTCTAGATATACTAGCCATTCCCTGTTACCGCTTGGAAAGGCTGCTGTAAGAAGATTAGTGAGAAGTTTGTCCTCCCATCATAGCCATTGATTGTTTTGGAGTATCCTGTGACCTTAAATGCTTCTCTTGGTAAAGTTTATACATGCAACTAATACTAAAAAAACATCCCCTGTACTGTGTTATTGGAGTAAAGCCTCGTACACACGCTCGGTTTTCTCAGCAAGAACACTGCTGGCAGAGCTTTCTTGCCGAGTATACCATCCGTGTGTACGAGGCTTTGAGGTTTCTCGTCAAGAAAACTGCCCAGAATCTAGACTAGAAAAATAGAGAACCTGCTCTCTATTTTCTCGTTGTGATTCTCGGCAGTGTTTTCCTGCCAAGAAACCAGAGCGTCTGTATACTTACCTGTCGCCGTGGAAACCTACGCATGCCTGAAATGCCTTAGATGCATGCACGGTAGCTTCCAAGGCATAGGCACGGTGTAGCAAAAAGACGGCGATGACATTAAATGTGACGAGCGCATGCTCGTTGTAGTCGATGAAGTCACTGCGTTCGTGCCATTCAAAAGAATGGTGGTTCTTTTGAATGGAGTGTGTGTACACTCGGCCGGCAAAAGATTCTTGCCTAGAATCTCGTCAGGAAAAACTATGGCCTGGATTCACAGAGCACTTACACCGACGTATAACAAGTTACGCCGACGTAAGTGCAAATGTGCACCGTCGTATCTGTGCACCAGACCCACAAACAGAGATGCGTCTAAAACCAGGCTACACCCCACCGATGTAACTTGCTTACGCCGGCGTAGGGTGGGCGTACATTTAGGCTGGGTGCATGGTGCCGCTCCTATTGATTAGCCATTCAAACATGCAAATGAGGTAAATACGGCGATTCACGAACGTACGTGTGCTCGACGCAGGCTACGCGTGGTGCGCATAAGTTGTACGTCCGGCGTAAAGTTATTCCCCATAAAGGAGGTGTAACTCAGCAACAGACATGCTCAGGTCTGCACCAGGGAACACAAGCCGGAGTATTTTATGTTGGACGTGTGTCTGGCTGGGTGTGCATTACGTTAACGGCATACACAGTGATCCGGTGTATCTTAGGCAGTTGTTCCGACGTGGTTGTGAGCATGCGCAGGGAGATGCGTTCACGTCACGGCGCATGCGCAGTTTGTTATACGTACTTGTCTGGCGCTTGGCCAATCATTTGCATGGGGTCACGCCTCATTTGCATGGATCACGCCCACTTCCACCTACGCCGGCCTGCGCCTTTGAAACCTACGCCACGCTGGTGCAACGTTGGGAGCACTGGCTTTATAAATTCCATGCTTGCCTCTCTGCGCTGCGTTGGTGTAGAGTACAGGGGATATGCTACGGCGGCGTAATGTGCGCCTGCTGTCTGTGAATCCGGGCCTATGTTTTTTTCCTGACGAGATTCTGGGCCATATGTACAGGGCTTCAGTGTGAAAAGACTGGTGCTTGCGGTGGTGGGCAGCCTCTGTAGTTTTGGGGAAGAACCAGTAAAGACCAGCAGCCCTTATGGGGTAGCGCTAGGCTAAAAATGTTCTTCTAATGCTGTGTAATATATTTGCCATGTGATAAAGCAGTACAACATCTGAATAGAACATGAACAACAAGTTTATTATTACCTAAAAGTTAGTTTCTGTCCAAATTCTTTTTTTAAAAGATTGATTTTGTAATACTGTCTCATAGCTCTCGACATCTTCTCATAGGTCATGTTTGGACGATTCTGCATGAAAATAGATTGAGACGTTATACTACCGAAAACTATAGTCCCTAAGATATTTACTAACAAAACGCACCTCCCGCCCCAGTGTGAAAGGGGCCTTAGTTATGTATTGCTTAACTCAAGTTACAAAGATATCTTTACAGGCAAACACTGATCATGTTTTGACCCTCACAAGGTGACAATGGTGTCAGTATGATGGTCATTACTGATAACTTCAGTGAAATTCTCAGTGAGACAAGACAAGAAAGAATACTATCTTTTGTGCAAAAGCAAAAAGCTTGATGACAACTTAGGTTTATACCACTCTGTTATAATATTATATATAGTATAAATGACTTTAAACTGTGGTGCAGTAGAACATTTTTAAAGTTTCTATGTACTTAAAAAAATTAAACTAAAATCAGCAAAGCTCAAGAAAAGGTTCCCAGTCTGCTAACTGGAAGGACAGGGTGGAAGCTCAAATATTTTGGTTAACGAATGATGAAATTTAGAGCTAGATATACAGCACAACATTTTAATGAGTATTCAAAACAGAAAGTACCTTGTGATTTCCCCACAGGGCAGCAAGTTTATTTGGATCCACCACTCGAAACACTTTTGATTCTCTGTCTTGCCATTTAATGTAGGGTTCATAGCGCTGGTCATCAAGTAGCTGGTACAAATAATCCCACAGCAGTCTGCAATCTAAATTCAAAATGTAAATTAATATATTTAATTAAATGTACATTTACCTTTTACAGGTAAAAAAACATAAAAAATTTAATGAAAATAGTTTCACCTGTATTAACAGACTGATGAGAACACCTCCAGTTACTGTATTAATACCCGGGGTCTGCCTGGTACTATTAAGTAAGTAAGTACTAGTGTAAAACTAACTACCTATATGCCCAGCAAGCAAACAAAAAATTTTTTTTCGTCCACACATGCATTTTAGGCCTAAAAATGACTTAAACCTACAAAATATTATATCTTTTTTTTAAAGGAGAATACTTGTATAACAAAAACGTGATACATTTTTATGTTATGAGATATTTACGTAATTGTTTTTACAACTTATATTCTTTGTACAAATTAGTGCACACAAACACAATATAATTCCCTTTTTTGGCAAAAAAAAAAAAGATGAGACTGCGTTGAGTAACTAAATACCATATATGTCAGGCATTGCAATTGCATGCAAATATTCATAGTCACATAGGAACATAGGCCTAGATTCACAAAGCGATTACGCCTGTGTAAATGTTGTTAGACTGGAGTAATTTCGACTTACGGGCGTTTTTACGCTAGTCGAAATCCTCAAACCATGAAAAGACACCTGCGGGCTTCATTTCGACTGTATTACGTGTTAGTACGCCTTCAGATCTACGCTGCCAGAAAATTGCGGCCACTGGGCGGACTTCCTGTTGTTTTTCACCGTCAGGGTATGCTAATGAGCTTTTGCCTGCAATCCACAAAATTTCGCACTTTCAACGCAATCTCTTACGGCACCTTTAGTCATCTTTTTTTTCCGTTTCACTATACCTGCTTTTTGCTGGTCTAATATTAGACAGCCCATGTTAAGTATGGCCGTCGTTCCCGCGTCGAATTTCAACGTTTTCCGATGTCTTTTATTATTTTTAACGTAAGTCGTCCGGGAATAGGAATGTTCGTAAACGCCGCTACTCAAACAACGAATGACGTCACGACGTGATTTCGCGCAATGCACGGCGGGAAATTCCTGAACAGAGCATGCGCAGTTCGATCGTCGCGGGGACGCGCTTAATTTAAATGCTTCACGCCCCCTAATCACGTATTTCGATTGCGCGGCGGAAAAAAAATACGACACAATAGCGTACGCGCAAAAAAACTACCTGAATTCGGTGTAGAGTCTGGTGAAATACGGCAGCGTACCGTATTTCGATTACGCAGCGGAATATTACGTCTTTGTGAATCTGCCCCATAGTTGGTAAAGTTGAACAAAGACACCGGTCTATCCAGTTCAACCTGACTGTGTGTGTGTGTGTATGTGTTTACGTAACTTTAATTTTCAATATCCATTTACATTGTGCTCACTATGAAACACGTCCATTGAATTTATCTACACTCCCTGCTGACACCACCAACTGTGGAAGAGAGTTCTGTATCCTTACTGCTCCAACAGTAAAGAACCCTGTGACCTATGTGAACAAAAAAGCGCTGCTCCAAGTGTACATCTCTGCAGACTGGTGGCTCTGAAACACTGTCACATGCTAGCCTCCAGAGAGCCCATCTTCCCCTCTGCAACTATGAATCTAACAAACACTGAGGTGCATAACGGAGTGTGCCTGGTCAATGGAGTAACAGATCAACTTAAGCTTGGCCTCTCCCCAGCCATGCCCCCCTAACATGTTCCACCCAATCACAGGCTTAGTTGTAGGGTAAGCGTTCGATTGGGTGAAATGCGTTGGAGGGCTAGGGAGTGGACCAGCTGAAGCCAATCTGTTACTCTATAGACCGGGCGATCTCCTTGTGTGCTCTTTCAAATTTGCTGGATTCATAGTGTAAGGGGTTAGCTCGGTAGTGGGGGTGTGTGACCAGACAGAGTTTCTGGCTGCAGCCATTTCTTAGCCAAGGTCATATATCTGCGACCGAGGTGGCTTCCTCAGCTGATAACTCCAATTGTGGACCCGCTGAGCACGGACATCCAGGGTTACACCAAAACGTTCCAATATTTCCTCTTTTAACGATCGTAGTTTTTTGCGTCTGCAAGCTCCAAATCAAAATATGCCTTTTGGCTTCTCCAGATAATAGGGGGGGCACTAATCCAGCCCACTGTTCTTTAGGCCAACTCTCTTTTTCCGCTGTTCTCTCAAACGTGGTCAGAAACAGCTCAGGATCATCATTTGCAGTCATCTTTGGCAATGTTACTGGCCTGACTTCCAGCCTCGGTCTGCTGTCTCTGAAGCTGTTTCACGATGGCCTCCATTTGCTGCTGGTGTCTCTGTTCCAAGCCTGCAATGCTCTCTTGGTGAGCCTGTTGTTGAGCTGCGTGAGCCTGTTGTTGAGCTGCAAGGCTCCGCTGCAATCCTGCATTTGTCTGCTGTTGATTTGCATTTGCTATAGCCAGCTGTTTTAGTATCTCCTCCATTTTAGGTTTACTTTAACTGCCCACGGCACTCCACCATGTGTAAGGGGTTAGCTCGGTAGCGGGGGTGTGTGATCCCCTGGATGGGTTCACTACACACTGAACTATACAGAGAGGCAGCCGAAGATGGTTGAAAACAAAGAGTTTGGTTTGTTCTTCCATATTGCTGGAAACAAGTGCAAGCATCCAAACAGCATAAACAAAACAAAACAAAACACTAAATAAACCCTGGCCACTTGGGGCGTCTACCTTCACCACACAGGCACCTATCTATGGAGTCTGGCACAGCCTACTGCTGGGCAGACACTGCTGGTCATACAGCAGAGAAACAATAGTCTTTTTTGATTTTTATCACACAGAAAAATCAACAACCACCTCACCTCTTTAGAAGTCTTTCTCACTTCTCTCCTTAACTCAAAAAGCCTCAGTATGCAGCAATCAGTAGTCATACTCTGGATGACTTATAGAGGCCTTAATTGCCTCATTCTGAACAGCTGAAGTTTTCCAACACCCTAAACCTTTCTGGCTACTTCTGCAGCCGACACCTGGTAGTAATTGGTGTATTGTCTAAACAAGGCAGAAATGTATCTCCCGTCTGTGAAAACACCCACAGATTTACCTGACTTCCTGTCACAATAGTAAAGAACTCCATGCACAGTTTAACCACTTGCATACTGTGTACTTTTACAATCACCACACTGCAGCGCACCTGCGGGTGCGTGAGAGAAGCGGTTCTGGGGAGACATCATATGACATTGTCCCAGAACAAGAGTGCATCCCACCTGCCGTATATACAGTGGGGGAGAAGTTCTTAAGACTAAACTGTTTCTCATTCAGCTTTATTATTTTGCTGTGTTTCTTCTTTGGGGCGGACTGACCATCGGGCACTTCGGACATGGACCGATGGCCTGTGGCCAGTAGGGGGCCCCATGACAGCTTCCAATTAGATCTACTCGTCAATCACAGCTAGCCGACGGGTATACCGGTCCCGAATCACTGTGCCCTACTAAGAGACTGCTGCGTGGGAAGCGGTTGTAAACATACCTCTCGTGATGCACTCCCCGCCGACGCCTCCTCTCTCGTCAGTCCAAGGTGATGACAAATGCAAGCACTTGGAGTGGACGTGAGGGAAGGAGGGGCCCGCGGGGAGGAGGAGCGCATCACGAGAAGTATGTTTACAGCCACTTACACGCGCTACTCTGCATATAGGAAGTAAAGTGCACTAGTATGCTTGTATGCTGCTCTGTGCCCCAAAGCCCAGAATGCTGCCCCTTGCCCTATAGTCTGTCCATACCCTGCTCTCTGTCCCATGCCCTGTAGTCTGCCCCTATGCCCTGCTCTCTGCCTCATGCCCTGCTCTGTGCCCCTATGCCCTGCTCTGTGCCCCATGCCCCCATACCCTGATGTCTGCTCCACACCCTGTTCTGTGCCCCATTGCTTGCTGTCTACCCCATGCCCAGCTGTCTTCCACATGCTCTGTGTGCCCCATGCCCTGCTGTCTGCCCCATGCCCTGCTCTGCCCCATGTTCTGATGTGTGCCCCATGCCCTGCTGTCTGCCCCATGCCCTGCTGTCTGCCCCATGCCCTGCACTGTGCCCCCATGCCCTGATGTCTGCCCCCATGCCCAGCAGTCTGCCCCCATGCTCTGATGTCTGCCCCCATGCCCTGCTTTCAGCCCCATGCCCTGCTGCCTGCCCCCATGAAGTGCCCTGTGATGTGTCCCATGACCTACTGTGTACCCCGTGATATGCCCTACTGTGTGCCCCATGATGTGCTCTACTGTGTGCCCTTGTGGTATGCCCCATGATGTGTCCTACTGTGTGTCCCATGCCCTACTATGTGCCCCATTGTGTGCCCAATTTCCTCCTGTGGGCCTTGTGATGTGTCCTGAGCCCTACTGTATGCTCCATGATGTGCCCTGTTTCCCGCTGTTTGTCATATGATGTGCCCTGCTGTGTGACCCCTGATGCATAATTCAGTGCCTGTGCTCTTCTGTGTGCACCATACTGTGCACTATATGTGCCCTCTTGCTCCAAGTAATATCCCTTGCTGTGCCCCATAATGTATCCTCTTGTCCCCATTTAATATGCCTTGCTATGCCTCATAATGTGCCCTGCTGTGCCCCATCATATGAGATTTTATCCCTCCTAATGTGCTCTGCTGTGCCCCTTAATGTGACCTCATGTAATATGCCCTGCTGTGTCCCATTATGTGCCCTCTAATCCCCATGTAATATGCCCCATAATGTGCAATGTTGTACCCCATAATGTGCCCTCATGCCCCTATGTAATATACTCTGCTGTACCCTCTAATGTGCCAGGGCCGATCCTACCCGGGGTGCAAAGTGTGCAGTGCACCCAGGCGCCACAGAGGTGAGGGCGCTGCAGTGCCAGAGTGCTTCCCTCAAATCCCTCTCCTTGTTTGTGTAGCGCGGCGCCGGCAGCTCTCCCCGCCGCCGCCGCCGCCGCCGCGTGTGTCCTATACGGCTCCTGTGTCCTCCCTTCCTCCTCCTGTTAGAGAGGGGAGTGAAGAATCCGGAGATTGGAGCGGCTGTCTGTGGTGAGTCGCTCAGTGACATCGCTTAGGGGGCGGTCCATCATGCCTGACACTGCTCTCTCTGTGTGTGTCATACGAGGACTCCTGTCTGCGGCGATCTGTGATCCACCCGGGCGGCGCGGCTGCACACTGTCCCCTCCTCTGCAGCTGCCGCCCGGGTGGATCACAGATCGCCGCGGTCAGGAGTCCTCTTATGACACAGAGAGGAGCAGAATGTCAGGCACGATGGACCATGTGTTTTTATGTAATGGGGGGGGGGGGGGGTTTGTCCTGGGGGGTCTATAGTAATGTAGGGGGCGTTTTTTTTGCCTGGGGGGAGTCTGTACCAATGGGGGGGGGGGTTTGTCCCTGGGGTCTGCACTAATGAGGGGGGGGGTTGTCCTAGGGGTCTGTACTAATGGAGGGGTTTGTCCTGGGGGTTTGTACTAATGGGGGTTTGTCCTGGGGGTCTGTACTAATGGGGGTTTTATCCGGGGGGTCAATACTAATGGGGGGTTTATCCTCAGGAGTCTGTACTAATGGGGGGGTTTGTCCTGGGGGGGTCTGCACTAATGGGGTGGTTTGTCCTGGGGGTCTGTACTAATGGGGGGTTTATCCCAGGGGGTCAATACTAATGGGGGGTTTATCCTCAGGAGTCTGTACTAATGGGGGGGGGTCTGCACTAATGGGGTGGTGTGTCCTGGGGGGTCTGTACTAATGGGGGGCTTGTCCAGGGCGTATGCACTAATTGGGGGGTTTGTCATGGGGGTCTGTACTCATGGAGGGGTTTGTCCTCGGGGTCTGTACTCATGGAGGGGTTTGTCCTGGGGGTCTGTACTCATGGAGGGGTTTGTCCTGGGGGTCTGTACTCATGGAGGGGTTTGTCCTGGGGGTCTGTACTAATGGGGGGTTTGTCCTGGGTGGGTCTGTACTAATGGGGTTATTTGTCCTGGGTCGGTCTGCACTAATGGGGGGTTTGTCCTGTGGGTCTGTACTAATGGGGGGTTTGTCCTGGGTTGGTCTGCACTAATGGGGTGGTTGGTCCTGGGGGGGTCTGTACTAATGGGGGGAGTCTGTACTAATGGGGGGCTTGTCCTGGGGATATGCACTAATGGGGGATTTATCCCCGGGGGTCAATACTAATGGGGGGTTTATCCTGGGGGGTCTGTACTAATGGGGGGTTTGTCCTGGGTTGGTCTGCACTAATGGGGTGGTTGGTCCTGGGGGGTCTGTACTAATGGGGGGAGTCTGTACTAATGGGGGGCTTGTCCTGGGAATATGCAGTAATGGGGGGTTTATCCCAGGGGGTCAATACTAATGTGGGGTTTATCCTGGGGGTCTGTACTAATGGGGGGGGGGTCTGCACTAATGGGGTGGTTTGTCCTGGGGGGTCTGTACTAATGGGGGGCTTGTCCAGGGCGTATGCACTAATTGGGGGGTTTGTCATGGGGGTCTGTACTCATGGAGGGGTTTGTCCTGGGGGTCTGTACTCATGGAGGGGTTTGTCCTGGGGGTCTGTACTCATGGAGGGGTTTGTCCTGGGGGTCTGTACTCATGGAGGGGTTTGTCCTGGGGGTCTGTACTAATGGGGGTATTTGTCCTGGGTCGGTCTGCACTAATGGGGGGTTTGTCCTGGGGGTCTGTACTAATGGGGGGTTTGTCCTGGGTGGGTCTGTACTAATGGGGGGTTTGTCCTGGGTTGGTCTGCACTAATGGGGTGGTTGGTCCTGGGGGGGTCTGTACTAATGGGGGGGAGTCTGTACTAATGGGGGGCTTGTCCTGGGGATATGCACTAATGGGGGATTTATCCCGGGGGGTCAATACTAATGGGGGGTTTATCCTGGGGGGTCTGTACTAATGGGGGGTTTGTCCTGGGTTGGTCTGCACTAATGGGGTGGTTGGTCCTGGGGGGTCTGTACTAATGGGGGGAGTCTGTACTAATGGGGGGCTTGTCCTGGGGATATGCACTAATGGGGGATTTATCCCGGGGGGTAATACTAATGGGGGGGTTTATCCTGGGGGTCTGTACTAATGGGGGGTTTGTCCTGGGGGGTCTGCACTAATGGGGTTTGTTCTGGGGTCTGTTCTAATGGGGGGTTTGTCCTGGTTGGGTCTCTACTAATGGAGGGGGGTTGTCCAGGGGGGTCTGCACTACTGGGGGGTGGTTTGTCCTGAGGGAGGTCTGTACTAATGGAGGGGGTGTTTGTCCTGGGGGGAGTCTAATGGGGGGGGCTTGTCCTGGGGGAGTTTATACTAATGGGGGGGTTTGTTCTGGGGGAGTCTGTACTAATGGGGGGGTTGTCCTGGGGGAGTCTGTACTAATGGGGGGGGGTTGTCCTGGGGGAGTCTGTACTAATGGGGGGGGGGGGTTTGTCCTTGGGGGAGTCTGTACTAATGGGGGGTTTGTCCTGGCCGTCTGTCATGGGGAGTTTGTACTAATAAAGGTGGATTGGTTTGTCCTAGGGGTCTGTACTAATGGGGGGGGGGGTGTTCTGGGGCGGTCTTTAATACTGGAAGGGGGTCTGTACTAATGGGGGGTGTTTTGTCCTGGGGTCTGTACTAATGGAGGGGGTGGTTTGTCCTGAGGGGGTCTGTACTAATGGAGGGGGTCTGTACTAATGCGGGGTGTTTTGTCCTGGGGGTCTGTACTAATTCAAGGGGATGGTTTGTCCTGGGGGGTCTGTACTAATGGGGGTGGTGGTGGTTTGTCCTGGGGGGTCTGTACTGAGGGAGGGGGTTTATACTTAGGAGTCTGCACCGATGGAGGGGGTCTGTACTGAGGGGCAACTATAGGTGGAGGAAGGAGGGTGACATCATGTTTTACCTCAACGGGTGACGAGACGGGGTTGTGGGACTTGTAGTTCGAGGACTGGCAGCCCCACTGTAACAAAGAAGCTGCAGCCCACACGGCATGTTCAGGAAAGCTTTCAGGGAAGTGCACCCAGGAATCCAGAGGGAGAGGACAGTGCTGAGAGAACACCATCAGAGAGAGAACCCAGCTTTCGTACGCCACCAGAGGCAAAGCCACACAGCCTAGTGCCATCCCTGGCGGAGAAAGGATTGGAGTCATTGCCAGAATACAGATCTGGGCTCTACCCAGCGGAATATCCATGGGCAATTCAGAGTGAGCTAACTCCTGATCAGAGGAACTGTTGTAGCTGTATCGCTGGGTCAGGTGAGAGCCGATCGGCCATTATCTACTTATGCCAATAGGATCTTCAGTCTCTGACCATCTCCTGTATTATATCTGCAGTCTCTGACTGTCTCCTGTATTATTTCTCCAGTCCCTGACCATCTCCTGTAATATGTCTGCAGTCTCTGACCATCTCCTGTATTATATCTCCAGTCACTGACTGTCTCCTGTAATATGTCTACACCTTTTGACCATCTCCTGTACTATGATTGCAGTCTCTGGCTATCTCTTGTATCATGTCTACAGTCTCTGACCATCTCCTGTACTATTTTTTGGGACACTTTCTAACAGTATCAGAGAGGTTCCCCTCCAGGTCTCATTAGTGTACGCTCTTCCAGTATTTTCTTTATGGTTAAAAGATCATGGGAGGATCCCAGGGCAACAAATACTTCTTAGAGGAGCATCTCTGTGTTTGAGTCATTGCCATAGAAACATTTGTAAAGGGGAGGAGTTGGTAAGATGACCACGCCCCCTGTGTGGGGGCGCCAGAAATATTTCTGCACCCAGGCGCCTGTGACCCTAGGATCGGCCCTGTAATGTGCCCTCCTGCCCCATGTAATGTTCTATGCTGTGCACCTCTGCCTTCCCCCCTGTAATGTACCCTATAATGTTCCCTGCTGCCCACCTATGTAATGTGTCCTACTGTGCCCCCCCAACCTGTAATGTTCCCTGGTGTTCCCCATAATGTCCCCTGCTCCTCTCCATGTAGTGTGCCCTCCTGCCCTCCACACACACATATTGTGGCCTCCTGACCACCTGTGCTATGACCTACTGACTTCTATACTTTGCCATGGTTACCTTATGCTCTGCCCTGCTGCCCCCTGTTCACTATTTATCTCAAGTTCAACCCAGAATTGAGGCGCCCACTCAGTGCAAGCTGGAGGTGGGGCTTTGTGTGGGTGTGGCTTGAGTGTGGGCGGGGACACAGGGGGCCCCATGATCTCCTGTTGCTCGGGGCCCCATGAGTTGTCAGTCCGTCCCTATTCGGCAAAAGGAATATTGCACGATATTCCTTTTGCCGAATATTCAAGTTATTCTGATTGGCTCTGATGCAAAAGAAGGGCGGAGAAGATAATCGCGCAATATTCCTTTTGCCGAATATTCGAGTTATTCTGATTGGCTCTGATGCAAAAGAAGGGTGGAGAATATTGCGCGATTATCTTCTCCGCCCTTCTTTTGCCCCCTTATTCTCCTTTCTTTAAAGTAGAGTTAGTGTAGAGTTAGGACCAGATTCTCAGCGGCGTTACGACAGAGTATCTCAGATACCCCGTCGTATCGCCGTTTTTTTTGTCTCGTATCTATGCGCGTGATGCTAATCATCACTTTTGCATAGATACGCTTCTACATCCGACAAGTGTAAAACCATTACACTTGCGGATCGTAGGTGTAATGACAACTCCGGCCACTAGGTGGCCTTTACGTTGTTTTCGCATTTGCATATGCAAATGCGGTAGTACGCCGATTCTCTTTCGCTTTTACGCCGCCCCTTCGTCGCGTACGCCGTTTTTGTTCGCGTAAGGTTACCCCAGCTTCTATGTGGAGTAACCTTACGAAGTACCGTCGGATGCCGTCGGGTCTCGTCGGATGCCATGTTAAGTATGGCGTCGGGTCAGCGTCGGCTTTTTCCGTCGCTTACGTCGTTGTACTAACTTGTTCGCGAATAGGGAGTTGCGTAAATGACGCTCACGTCGTTTTGACGTCGGTTTCAACGACGCTTTCCGACGTGAGCTGGAGCATGCGCACTGGGCTTTTCCCCGGCCGGCGCATGCGCAGTTCATTCGATGCGGGGGCGCGCTTAATTTAAATACAAGCCGCCCCATTTGAATTGCGCGGGTTTACGCTGCGCGATTTACGCGAAGCAGGCGAAACCTATGGAGCAAGTGCTTAGAGAATAAAGCACTTGCTCTAGTTCAATGCGGCGGCGTAGTGTAACTGGCTTACGCTACGCCGCCGGAATTCTTAGAGAATCTGGCCCTCAGTGTTTAGTGCATATTAGTTTAGTAATACAGGAAATGATCTCCGTTTATGAGAATTTCGCAAAAAATTTTTGGGATAAAATATCACGAATATTCGATATTAGCGAATATTAGCGAATATTCTTCTATATATTCGCGCAATATCGCGAAATCGAATATGGCGTATTCCGCTCAACACTACTTATATACTATGGGCCAGATTCACGTATTCCAGAGCATCTTTGCTCTGGAGTAACGCTTCTCATTTGCGTTGCGCTGCCGAATTTTTAGGAGCAAGTGCTGTCATTCACGAAGCACTTGCTCCTAAAGTTGCGGCAGCGCATCGCAAATGAGCCGGCGGAATTCAAATGTCGCGGGTACGGGGCGTGTAGTATGCTAACTACGCGCGATCCCGCCGCCGACGTACTGCGCATGCGTCGAGTGTCAAAACATCCCCGTGCGCATGCTCCAAAATCTGTGAATGAACGTCAATGACGTCACATTCCCATTCATGACCGTTTTACGCAAGCGACGTTTTTTTTTTTTTTCCCGACGCGATGACGACGCCTATACCTAACATAGGATACTCCAGCCCCATGTAGGTATATCTATGCGCCGCGTATCCCGTCCGGAAACGTCGTACCGTCATTGCGTCGCGCCGGAATTCGATCGTGAATTGCCGATTTCCGCTCATTAACATATTTTTTGAGCGTAAATCGGCGGGAACGCCCCCGGCGCCATTTTTAAGTTGAAGTAACGATGCGATGGCGAAACTCAGTTACGCTCATCGCATCGGAACTTCAACCCGGCGTTTCTTGTTTTCTGGTTACAGAAAACAGAAACGCCGGCTCAAAGCCACTGTTACGCTGGCGGATCACTCGATCCGCCAGCGTAACCTTTCATGAATCTGGCCCAGTATATATATATATCTCTCATAATCTATTTTAGCTGCCCTGATTGTGCTCATTCATTTGTTTTCTTTGTAGTTTTGAAATGCTGATATTGACCCTTCAACCCCATATTTTTTAAAGGCCATTTATTTTCTCATTTATACTGTATGCCTTATTACATTCGAATTTAGCCTTTCGGCATTAACTTTTGTTCTTCATTATATATATTGCCCATTGCAATGCACTGACAAATGCCCTTGTTTAATATGTAGTTAAAGCACTTTTCTTCAGTGTTCTTTTTTTTGCCAGAATGGAATCCCATTCGGTGTCACTATAATTTACATATATAATATATATTTTGTATATTATTGTAGTGTATATTGTAGGTTGGTATATATTGTAGACTTGGGTAATATATATTACTTATTGTAGGCTAGTGTAATTCATTATATATATATATATATATATATATATATATATATATATAGTCGGTCTGCACCCAAGTGTGTGTGTTTGGTGTCCGGGATCGAGATTGGGATGAGTTTTCTGAACAATAAGTCAGAGGATGGCTGGGACACTCTAGTGGAGAGTTATATGTTTGGTGAGATGTCTGGAGGTGACAGCTGACTGTGTGTACGAGCCTGGGTTCACACAGGAGCAGTGCTGGAAACTGCATGCGATTCAGACAGGAGTCGCACTGCATTCCTGTTTAAATCACATGCGATTCTTTGCAGTGCAATTTGAGCCCATTCATTTTGTATGGAATCAAATGGCACCGCACAGTATCGGTAATTGGTATAGATGAGAACTTGAGCAAAAGTATTGGTACTCGTACTCAGTTTTTAAACATGGATATCAGTGCATCCCTAGATAGAACTTTTCTTATGGTTCAATTGCAATCTTAGTTCCCATTGGAGAGATTTGTTTCTTACTTTCTGTCCTACTAATAGGGAGTCACAGGGTATAGAGAACAACGACTGGAAGAAAAAAATATATTTTAATACAGTATGGAAAGGTTAAAACTAGGGTTGTCCCGATACCGATACTAGTATTGGTATCGGTACCGATACCAAGCATTTCCCTGAGTACTTGTACTCGGGGAAAATGCTCCGATGTTTTACCCGATACCTGACTGTCCCTGTATCCTCCTCCAGTTCCCCTATCCATGCTGCTCTCCCCCTCTGCGCTTTGTGTCCCCCTCTTTGGTGCTGCTGTCCTCCTCCGTTCTTCTGCTCTTCTCCTCCACGCTCCGTGTCCCCACTCCATGCTCCGTTTCCCCCCCTCCGTGCTGCTGCTGTACTCCTCCATTCTGCTCTCCCCCTCTATGCTCCGTGTCCCCCCTCTGTGCTCCTGCTGTCCTCCTCTGTTCTGCTCTCCCCCTCCATGCTCCGTCTCCCCCCTCCATGCTGCTTCTCTTCCCCTCCACGCTCCGTGTCCCCTCTCTGTGCTGCTGCTGTCCTCCTCCGTTCTGCTCTCCCCCTCCATGCTCCGTATCCCCCCTCCGTGCTGCTGCTCTCCCTCTCTGTGCTTGGTGTCACCCTCCATGTCCCCCTCTGTGCTCCGTGTCACCCTCCATATTCTCCTCCGCCCCCCTATGTCAGGATGGAGAGCTGCAGTAGGAGCCGGTAAACCCAGTAAACCCGGCTCATACCTTTTCCGAATGAACAGAGTCAGTGATCACTGACTCTGTTCATTCATATAACTGAAACATTGTAACCTGTTGTTTACAATGCTTCAGTTTATTAATGGAGAGGAGCCTCTGTCTCCTGTCCATTTATTTTCAGTGCAGCTGAGAAAGGGACTGGGGAATCTGTGTCCTACGTTCCTTTCTCTGTCTCAAAGGGGAGATGTCAGGGGTCTGACACCTGATATCTCACCAAAGCCCCCCAACAGGTCTAAAGAAAAAAAATATTGCAATAAATAATAAAAATAATTAATTGTAAAAAATAATAATATTTTAAATAAAAAACAAACTGACACCACCACCCCCCCCCCCAGAAAGCATTGTAAAAAACAACAAAAAATAGTAAAAAAATGAAATTGTAAAATAAAAAAAATACTGACACATGACATAAAAAAAAAGTATAGGTATTCGGTATCGGCTAGTACTTGAAAAAGTCTTGGTGCTTGTACTCGGTCTTAAAAAAGTGGTATCGGGACAACCCTAGTTAAAACCTATATCTGGTTTTCATCACTGTCTGAATTTTTCCATCGTCTCTTGTCTTGGTGACACAGAGGTATCTGAGCAGCAAGGGTAAATACTAGGGTTGTCCAGATACCGATACTAGTATCGGTATCGGGACCGATACCAAGTATTTGCGGGAGTACTTGTACTTTTTTTGTATTTATCAACATGTTCTGTGAAAATTCTTTGAGTTTTTTACTACTGCGTGACAAGAAAATAAATAATTTTTATTCATTTTTACTCATTTTTATTCTTTTATAATGTCTTGAGTTAGAGTTCTTCATAATTCTAAAGAAAATATCCTTAGTCTGTATTGTGGTTTGAAAACTGTCACATGACATTTAACAAAAGTATCAGTATTCGGTATCAGCAAGTACATGAAAAAAAGTATCGGTACTTGTACTCGGTCCTAAAAAAGTGGTATCGGGACAACCCTAGTAAATACCCCTAATGCAGCCACACACACAATAAACCCAATGCAGCTGTGGAATCCTGACAGAGGTTCTAACCCTTTTCCGTGCTAAAACAGAATATATCTGTCTAGAATTGGGCTTTAAGCAACAAAGAAGACCAAACAAGTCCCAAGTTATAGTAGCTATATGTTAGGGTTTTCATTTCCTTTTATTGCACCTACGAGTATATCCAGTGTGTATTTACCTTTTATTTTTCCATCTACGCAGCCCCCTTTTTTTGGAGATTCTTGCTCCCCCTGAGTTCTGGGCATTCGCTGGGAAAGATTGAGAGGTGCATCTTGGAGGATACTGTGTGCAGCACCTGTTTCTTTTGTCTTTGTAGGGAATTTCGGTGTTTCTGCTGTTGAATAAGCATGTTATATAAAATATTATATATTATATAATAATGTGCATAGAAAGACAGTAAATTCTTTTTGTAGTATGTATACTTTTGTAGCTGATCAAAGCAAATAAAGAAACATTTCAAATACACCCTTTTTAAACGATATACAGTACTGTGCAAAAGTGTTAGATAGGTGTGAAGAAACGCTATAAAGTAAGAATGTTATTACAAATATATATTTTATTTGTTTATTTTTATCAATTTACAAAATGCAAAGAAAGTAAACAGAAGAATAATCTAAATCAAATCAATATTTGGTGTGACTATCCTTTGGCTTTCAAACCAGCATCAATTCTTACACTTGTACAAAGTCAGGGGTTTTGTAGAATTAGAGTCAGGTGTATGATTAACCAATTATACCAAGCAGGTGATAATGATCATCAATTTCATATATACAGTAGATTAAAATACAGTCATGAAAGGAAAAAGAAACGGCTGTGTAGGAGGCTTAAAAACTGGTGAGGAACAGCCAAACCCTGTTAGGTGAGGTTATAGAAGACAGTTTTTTGTCACAGGTCATACACCATGGGGATGACTGAGCACAGCCACAAGACACAAGGCAGCCCTCAAAATTTCCACTCGCCTACTAGCATTTGGCTAGTGGATTTAGGCTGGGGGCGAGTGGTGACAGGGCTGCATGACCAATCTCCCTCCAATCTGTGCCTACACTTAGAGTCCCGATGAGATTGGCGGCCGAAGAGGAAAGGTGCATGCTCGGGAAAAGTAGTCTGGTGAGCCGCGCACAGGCAGAGCAGTACACAGGTGCTCTCCTTACAATTATCATTAAGCCATGGGACCTAACAATATGACCTCTCTGAGCCTGCCCCCTGGGCCCCGACCAATGTAGCTGGAGAGCAGAAAGTAATGAGTGAGGTAAAGGTTTGCGAAAATTACCACTCTGGTGCAGAACTCACTGAAAGGTGCCCTGACATGAGAGCAGCAGCCTTCCAGTTTGTGCAGTTTTCTTCTCCTTGTGCTCTATGTAAGTGTCCAACAGCTCAGCCTGAGCACTGTGAAAAGACTGGTCTCAATGTCAGTGTGTGCTGTGCTATGGTGTCAATGGCTTTGCGGTTGTGTGGATCTCATCGCTGGATTGTTCTCCCTCCCGCTGTGCTGCAGCTCCTCTCCTCTTTGCCAGCCTGAATAAAAGGGGGAAGTGGGGACATGCAAGCGTGGAGCAGCACACACAGGCTCCTGATGATGAGATGAATGGGAGAGAGAGAGAGGATGGATGGGAGTTGCAGAAGAGACAGCAAGAGAATGGGGAATAGACCCAGTTCTAGTGCCCTGTCCCTCTGGTCTGCCCCCAGTGCCCTGTCCCTCTGGTCTGCCCCCAGGCCCCTGTCCCATTTTGTTAAAGTTGTTGTTGGTAAAATTTAATTTTGTAACTTGATTCTGCATAAAACATTGTCATTCCATGAGATAATCTACGAGGGCGTGTTTACAGGTGCAATTAGGCGCAGGGCAGTGTATGAATTAGGTGGGGCAACTGGTGGCGAGTAACTCTTGAGGCCTGGCTAGTAGCTCAGGACTTGAAATTTTGAGCCCTGCATAAGGTACTTATAATGCATTAGCAAGGTTTCTTCCAGGCAAAGATTCCAAAGCAGACTGGGGTTTCAAGATGTGCTGTTCAAGTTCATTGAAGAAGCACAAAGAAACAAGCAATGTTGAGGACTGTAGACACAGTGGTCGGCCAAGGAAAGTTAATGCAGCAGATAAAAGAAACACCATGCTTATTTCCTTTTGACATCTAAATATGTCCAACAGGATTGGCAGAAACCAGTGGGACCCAGGTACACCCTTCTACTGTTCAGAGAAGTCTGGCCAGAAGTGGTCTTCATAGAAAAATCCATACCCTGACATGGAAACAAGGCTAAACGACTCAACTATGCACAAACACATAGAGACTGGGGTGTAGACTAATGGCAGCAGATGATCTGGACTGATAAGTGCAAATTTGACATATTTGGATGTAACAGGAGGCAGTTTGTTTGCTGAAGGGCTGTATAGAGGTACAATAATGAGTGTCTGCAAACAACAGTGAGACATGGTGGAGGTTTCTTGCAAGTTTGGGGCTGCATTTCTGCAAATGAAGTTGCAGATTTGGTCAGGACCAATGGTGTCCCCAATGCCTGTGAAATACAGGCAGATACTTAATCATGCCATATCTTTGGGAGGCGTGTGATTGGCCAAATGTATTCTGCCTCATGATAACGACCACAAACATGCAGCCAATGTCATTAAGCGCTATCTTCAGCATAAAGAAGAACAAGGAGTCCCGGACGCGATGGTTTGACGTCCATGGAGCCCCGATCTCAACATCCTCAAGTCTGTCTGGGATTTCATGAAGAGACAAAAGGATCTGAGGCAGCCTACATCTACAGAAGATCTGTGGTTAGTTCTCCAAGATGTTTGAAAAAACGTACCTGCTGAGTTCCTTTAAAAACTGTGTGCAAGTGTACCTAGAAGAATTAATGCCGTCTTAAATGCAAAGAGTGGTCACTCCAACCATTAATTTGATTTGGATTTCTCCTCTGTTCATATACTTTCCATTTTGTAAAAATAAACTATTAACACTAGGGTTGTCCCGATACCGATACTAGTATCGGTATTGGGACCAATACCGAGCATTTGTGCGAGTACTTGTATTATCATAAATGCTCCCGATGCCTGACCTGATACTTGGTCAGCGGGATGAGTCAGTGGCCGGAGAGGGGGAGTGGACTCAGTGGGCGGAGAGGGCGGGCGGTGTTAGTGGGCGGAGCAGGCAAAGTCAGTGGAGGGAGAGTGAGTCCTCACCTGCAATAGAACTAGCTACGTAAGCTGGCAGGGTTCAGTGTGCAGGGCGCAGCCGCATAAGGATCTGTGACCGGACCATCACATTCAGTCGCCGTCAGCTTGGACATCCCAACGCCCATCTTGGCACACCCTGCACTTGGCCACAATAAGCCAGCAGCTGACATCTTTTTACACCCAGCCCATATAGTTCAGGCTGGGTGTAACAAGATGTCTGCTGATACTTACTGATGCGGAGTGCAGGGTGTACCAAGATGGGAGCTGCAGCATAGCATTTCAAAATACTTTTCTCATTTAATTTATTGCTGCATTTCAGTGCCTGCCCATAAAAGCCTGCCCATAAGTGCCAGCCATCAGTGCCAGCCACCTGTCAGTGCCCATAAGTGCCACCTATCAGTGCCAGCCACCTTTCAGTGTCATAAGTGCCGCCTATCAGTGCCTCCTGTCAGTGCCACCCATCAGTGCCAGCCACCTGTCAGTGCCAGTGCCCATAGGTGCCATCTATCAGTGCCCATCAGTCAGTGCCATCTATCAGTCCCCATCAGTCAGTGCCACCTATAGAACACATCTTGTACCTAGCGAAAACAATACCATTGCAAATGATCTAACTTACCTATACAAGTAGTATGGAGATGGTTATACTTTCTTATTGTCTGGCTGAAGTCAGGATGACTGGTGAGCCCTTGTCTGTGAGTCTTAATGCATCGTAGCAGTTCATATAAAACATCACCTAAAATGTAAAATAAAAATAAAAATCATTATTATAATTATTTATATATACATACATACATATAATAGACAAAAAATATAAACTCTTCACTATTCAGTTGTCCTCTGAAACTTTTCATATAGCTGAGCCCCAGCTTTCTTCTATCTGGTTGTGGAGTACTACGCACATGTGTGTGTATTCGTATCTTTGTGCACTGTCAGTATATTTGTACTGTGTAGGGTACTATTCATACTCTAAGGCCGCGTACACACGAGGAGACATGTCCGCTGAAACTGGTCCGCTGGAAACCTGTCCGTCGGACATGTCCGATGGTTAGTACGCCCAACCATCGGACCGAAATCCTGCGCATGTGTCCAATTGATTCGACGCATGCGTGGAAGCATTGAACTTCCTTGTTTGAGCACATCGGTGTGTTCTACGCCACCGCATTCTCTGTCTGCGGGGATTTTGGTCTGATGGTGTGTACACACCATCAGACCAAAAAATCCCTTCAGACATGTCCGATGAAAACGGTCCGTCGGACCTGTCTCATCGGACATGTCTCCTCGTGTGTACGCGGCCTTACACTTTGGCACATGTGGAGTGTTTGGTCTTGCGTCTTTTTATTTTTATTTTTGTGTGTGGCTATTTTGTAATTATTATTTTTTGTCCTTTGTTGTCCTTGCACATCACTTAGAGTCGGTTCACACTGGGGCGACTTGGGATCCGACTTGAAGTCGTCTCAAGTCGTCCCAAGTCGCGCTGTCCAGAAAAGCAATGTAAGTGAATGGGAGTGGTGTTAATACACACTACTCATGTCGCTCCGAATTCAGAAGAGGTTCCTGGACTACTTCAATCAGACTTCTAGGCGATTTGTACCCATTGATTTCAATGGAAGTCGCTTCCAAGTCTGATCACTGTTTTAATTGAAGCTACTTTCCAGGAAGATAACATACATTTCTCAGGCAAACCTCTCCCTCCCCCTCTCCCAGAGCTGATTGTTGTTTTATTGGCCACTGGAATGTCTCCTGACCTGAGAAGGACTTCAAGTCGTGTTGTAAATCTCCCCAGATCGCCCTGTGGTTCATGCTCAAGTCGTGTTGAAGTTGCTTCTGAAAGTCGTGCTGGAAGTCGTGTCGCCCTAGTGTGAACCGACTCTTATTGTTTTATTATTATGTTTTGTTACTAATTATGGGTGGTGCATTCCTGCCTGCCCATGTGCAATGGTGGCCATCTTGTGAGTGCTTATAATATGCTTTGTTGTTTCTACTTTTTCTGCATTGGCCTTTTTTATGCATGAGCCATTTCTGTATTGCTTTATTTAAGCTGGGGTGTTGTATATTTTTCTTGTTTGACTAACTATTGTGATTTGTTTCTTTTGTGGTCTTTCCTTGACCCTATACCCTATGTGTATCTTTTTACCCTTCCACTGTGTGTTGTCATCACTAGGGGGTGTCGTTGGTGAGTGGGGCTTTGGGTTTATTAGTTTGCTCATTTCCATGTTGTGTCTTGAGAAAGATGGACTGAGCTTCATCAAAATGTCGGCAATAAAAATGCTGCTGTTTTGATCTACCTCCACTGCAATATCCATGAGTGCATCTACCTGTTTTGGATTTACATACATATACTTAAGAAAGAAGTATGGGTTTCACAAAAACACACAGTATATTTTTACTCACCTAGGTGGATGCAGCATCGCCCCCATTGCTGCATCTGACCCCAGCCGGCTCTAAGATTAAGAACTGAGCGGTCAAACACTGTTGATTGATCACCTCTCGATCTTCAGGTTGCAGAGAGTTGGTGACTGTCTGTCACTGTGCTCTGCCCCTCCAGCAATTATTGGAAAGCTGGGCTGTGGAGGGTGTGGGAACAGCTGTCTCAGTCTCCCAGTAGGTCGCCAGTCCAGGCATTTGGGTGGATTCCGACCATTTGTTCAGAATCTTTTCAGAGCCTGGACCAATTCTGTGATGTCAGCCAACAGTGGGCTTTAGCCCGCTGTTGGCTGAAAACTAGTCACAGGAGTTAAGAACGAACTGCACTCCAGTTCGGCCCCTTTCACACTGGGGCGGGAGGTGCGGTGGCGGTATAGCGGCGCTATACCATCAGAAATCTGCAGAGGCGCATTGCCGGTGGTATAGCCACGGTTTCCCATTGCTTTCAGGGGGAAGGAGCGGTGGAGGAGCGGTAAACACACCGCTCCTCTCACAGCTCCAAAGATGCTGCTAGCAGGACTTCTGGAGCGGTCATGCTAGCGCACCGCTCCTGTGTGAAAGCCCTCAGGCGCTATTTTTAGCGCAATAGCGCCTGCAAACCGCCCCAGTGTGAAAGGGGCCTTAGAGTTGCCACGTTACCCCTTTAATCCAGGACACATATGAAGTACACAGATTCTGAGGCTGATTTAATGCAGATAAGGCAACGAATGAGTTTAATTACCACCGTAATCAACCACAGAACCTTTGTAATTAATGTGTGTTCTGGATTAAAGGGATGATGTGGCAACCCTAACCTCTCAATAGGAGAAGTACAGCCAAAAAAGCTTTGCCTATACTTCGTCTATAATACACAGAAAATTAGAAACTCTTCACTAATTTGGACCTGATAACTGTTGTCACATATTGCACCAGTGATTCCATAAGGCCGCGTACACACGAGGGGATATGTCCGCTGAAAACGGTCCGATGGACCGTTTCAGCAGACATCTCCGCTCGTGTGTATGGGCTAGCGGACAGATTTCTCCACCCGACAGATTTCAAAGCATGCTTTGAAATCCATCCGGTGGGAATCTGTCCGCCCGACATGTCTGCTGGTTAGTACACTTACCAGCAGACATGTCGTCCCCCACCGCCGCCGCGCCGCCGCCGAATGGATTCGGCGCATGCGCGGAAGTGTTTTACTTCCTGGTGCGGTGACGTGGCGATGACGCGGCGGGGTCAACGTCACCGCCGCGTCACCGCGCCGTCCGGCGGCGGGGAATTTGATCCGATGGTGTGTACACGCCATCGGATCAAACTCCCGATCGGACATATCCGATGGAAATGGTCCGCGGACCGTTTTCATCGGATATGTCCGATCGTGTGTACGAGGCCTGAGAGTATACTATGCTATACAATCTGATTATACCATCTTCATTAGGTCTACCAACAATAATGAAATACAAGGGCCTGTCTAATTTGATACAGACTGAATGGATTATATAGTTTTGGCCTCATATTACACTGAATTGGTCAATTTAAGGGCGATTGTACAATCATACTTTAGTGTGTACACTACAGTATCTTCATAGTGGGTTGGTGGGTAGATGTTTTCCTCTACAGATTCATTTTCAAAGTGTAGCACCCTGGGGTTTAGTCATGGAGCTCCTCACAAATTTACTTGCCAGGAATATTGATTTCTCCCTAAGTTTGGCCTTGTTGCACCTTTCTCTTCTACCACTAGGTGGCTGGTACTTCGTAGTACTAGATATAAGGGCAACCCAAGGTCAGGTTATGAGTATATGGGGTCTCAGTGGGCAGGGGTTTTCTTGAATTCCTTGGCCTGCTGGGAGAACCTATATATTCGGGGGAGGTCAGGTGATCAAGGTGCTGTGCCACCTGGACGGCTGTCTGGGTGGATATTTGTGTCGTACACCCAGGCTGCTAGGCTGGAGATTGAGCCTCTGGCTGCCAGGCTGTGTGAGGGCCTATCCAGAAGTTAGAGGGATTGGGGCTTGCATTCCAACCAAAATTGACGGTTCTGTTGGCCGGGGAACCAGTCAGTGGTCGGAGGTAGAAGGGGAGCTGTCGCCACAAATGGACCAACCACCTTTACTAGGGGCCACAGTGAGTAACTAAAGCAAGTACCGGAACCGCATTCTCACCGAAGCGCACGGTGGAGAATCTGGAAACATCAGGCGGTGATCAAGTCAGGGACCCAAACCACGAAGGAGACGTTTGTAGAGCAGCCTTTTGAGTCAAGTCAGGGACCTCGCCGGTTAGCAGGGGTAAAGCTTGAGAAGTATCTGGAGGGCCAAGCTAGGGACCCAGCAGGGACACTTGGGTGACGCTTGAGGGGATACCACCACACAACCCGAGAGACTGGGAGCTGTGTTGAAGAACTACAAGAAGCAGTTGTAGTGAAGCTGAAAGGATTGTTACGTTTGAGTTAGGAACTGTTAACCACTTAAGACCCGGACCAAAATGCAGGTAAAGGACCAGGCCCCTTTTTGCGATTCGGCACTGCATTGCTTTAATTGACAATTACGTAGTCGTGTGACATGGCTCCCAAACAAAATTGGCATCCTTTTTTTCCCCACAAATAGAGCTTTTTTTTTGGTGGTATTTTATCACCTCTGCGGTTTTTATTTTTTGCGCTATTAACAAAAATAGAGTAACAATTTTTTGAAAAAAATTCAATATTTTTTACTTTTTGCTATAATAAATATCCCCCAAAAACATATAAAAAACGTTTTTTTCCTCAGTTTGGGCCGATACGTATTCTTATATCTATTTTTGGTAAAAAAAAATCGCAATAAGCGTTTATCGATTGGTTCACGCAAAATTTATAGCGTTTACAAAATAGGGGATAGTTTTATAGCATTTTTATATATTTATTTTTTTACTTCTAATGGCAATCAGCGATTTTTTCCGTGACTGCGACATTATGGCGGACACATCGGACAATTTTGACACATTTTTGGGACCATTGTCATTTTCACAGCAAAAAATGCTATAAAAATGCATTTACTGTGAAAAATGACAATTGCAGTTTTGGAGTTAACCACAAGGGGGCACTGAAAGGGTTAAGTGTGACCTCATATGTGTTTCTAACTGTAGGGGGGCGGGGCTGGACGTGTGACATCAGACGATCAATGACAGCGCCACAACGAAGAACAGGGAAGGTATGTTTACACACACCTCTCCCCGTTCTACAGCTCCGGGGATCGATTGCGGGACTCCGGCGGCGATCGTGTTCGCGGGTCCCATGGCAGCGGTCACAGAGCTTCGGACCGGGTCAAGGGCGCGCGTGCCATTCTGCCGACATATATCGGCGTTAGGCGGTCCTTAAAGGGGTTGTAAAGGTTCCGCTTTTGTTTTCTAAATTGGTTCCTTTAACCCCTTCCATACAGGGCATTTTCACCCCCTTCCTGCCCAGACCAATTTTTTGTTTTCAGCGCTGTTGCACTTTGAATGACAATTGCGCGGTCATGCAACACTGTACCCAAATTAAATCGTTATGGTTTTTTTCCCCACACAAATAGAGCTTTCTTTTAGTGGTATTTGATCATCTCTGCGGTTTTTATTTTTTGCGCTATAAACAAAAGAAAAGCGACAATTAAAAAAAAAAAACACAATATTTTTTCCTTTTTATTTAATACATTTCACAATTTTTTTTGCCTCAGTTTAGACCTATACGTATTCTTCTACGTATTTTCGGTAAAAAAAAAGGCAATAATCGTATATTGATTGGTTTGCGCAAAAGTTATAGCGTTTACAAAATAGGTGATAGATTTATGGCATTTTTATTTTTTTACTAGTAATGGCGGCGATCTGCGTTTTTTTTTGTGACCGTGACATTGCGGCGGACATATCGGACACTTTTGACACGTTTTTGGGACCATTCACATTTACACAGCGATTAGTGCTATAAAACTGCACTGAATACTGTGTAAATGTGACTGGCAGGGAAGGGGTTAACACTAGGGGGCGCTGAAGGGGTTAAAATGTTGCCTAAAGTGTGTTCTAACTGTAGGGGGAGGGGGACTCACAAGGGGAGGAGATCGATGTGTGTTCCTCTGTACTGGGAACACACATCGATCTCCTCACCACTGACAGGAGGTGGATCTGTGTGTTTACACACACAGATCCACACTCCTGCCGTGATCAGTGGGTGCCCGGTTGTGCAACGTCCAGTCTCATCGGCGAGGGGTTGACACAGATGTCAATCCCCTATGGCGCGGTAGGGAAGTGGTTAAGCTAGTGCATTGTTGGTTCACTTACCTTTTTCTTTGATTTCCCTTCTAAATGTTGTTTTTTTGTTTGAATTTCTCACTTCCTGTTTCTCCTCAGTAAGCTTTCCACCATCATCCGAGCGGTGGAAAGTGATTAAGAACAGCTTACTGAACACCTTACTGAGGAGGAACAGGAAGTGAGAAATTTAGACAAAGAAAAAAAACATTTAGAAGGGAAATTGAAAGAAAAGGTAAGTGAACCAACAATGCACTAGCTTAAATTAACCTAGTTAGAGAAGAAAAAACAAACTTTTACAACCCCTTTAAGTGGTTAAAGACTGTTGCCATAGGAGACAGCAATCCTGCATGTGTAGATGTGGCTTCTTGCTGGGGCCTTTCCCTGCACGGCTGTCCTCCTATTGAAGTCTCGGGGTCTACCAATTGAATTTGAAACTACCTAAGGGTGTCCTGGCCCTAACCCTCTTTCCCCCAAAAATACAAAAGGACTGTCAAAAGAAATAAACCCTCTTTTACATCCAAGAAGTGTCTGGTGCCCAATTACGATCACTTTTACCATCTTTGCACCCACTATGCCTCACAACCCACCACATATTGAAGGATGTGAGCTATCTTTTGGCCTGGAAAGTTCTCATCAGACTGGACAAGGCCAGAGACCTTGCTACACAAGTTAATGGCAAAGTCTAGTGCCTGGTACACACAGACAGTTCTTTTTTTTGTTCAACCCATCGGGCTGAACGGAAAAAAAAAATGAGAAGCTCATTGCATGAGATGTTAGTACAGTAATGTCCCCGCTGAGCTACTGTGTTCTGACAGGGGGGACTGCCCTCTGCCAAAACAATTCAGCCTTATAGCCAATGTTCTACCCATCTACAAACTGAATTTTGTACACAGACTTTAACTTACACATTAGTTGTGTGTGGGGAACTGCAATGCTTTTGCAAAATACAAGTATACCATATAAACAATAGTGTTGAGCAGAATATGCCATATTCGTATTCGCGATATATCTCGAATATATAGTCGAATATTCGACAGATATTCGCTAAATACGAATATTCGTGATATATTTTCGAAATGAAATGATTGCGAATTTTCGCTATCGCGAATGCGAATTGCGATTGCGAATTGCGCATGCGAATTGCGAATATTCGAGAAATGCGGAATGGAGCACTCTGATTGGCACAGAATATTCGTGATATATTACAATATAAAATAATTGCGAATATTCGATAAATGCGGAAGGAGCACTCTGATTGGCTCAGAATATTCGTGATATATTACAATACACAATAATTGCGAATATTCGGCAAATGCGGAAGGAGCACTCTGATTGGCTCAGAATATTCGTGATATATTACAATACACAATAATTGCGAATATTCGAGAAATGCGGAATGGAGCACTCTGATTGGCTCAGAATATTCGTGATATATTACAATACACAATAATTGCGAATATTCGAGAAATGCGGAATGGAGCACTCTGATTGGCTCAGAATATTCGTGATATATTACAATACACAATAATTGCGAATATTCGAGAAATGCGGAATGGAGCACTCTGATTGGCTCAGAATATTCGTGATATATTACAATACACAATAATTGCGAATATTCGGCAAATGCGGAAGGAGCACTCTGATTGGCTCAGAATATTCGTGATATATTACAATACACAATAATTGCGAATATTCGAGAAATGCGGAATGGAGCACTCTGATTGGCTCAGAATATTCGTGATATATTACAATACAAAATAATTTCGAAATTTCGAGAAATGCGGAATGGAGTACTCTGATTGGCTCAGAATATTCGTGATATATTACAATATAAAATAATCGCGCGATATCGCTATTTGCCGAATAATCGCATTGCGATTTTTCGGCAATATAAAATGAGCGCTGCAGCTACTCGGCCCAAGGTCTCTAATCATACCAGCAATGCTTTTAGACGTCGATGGGGATCTCTAGGATGTGATCTGTTCCAAAAAAAAAATTAAAACATTCGAATATTCGAAATAGCGAATATTCGCCGCGATATTCGCGATATTCGCGAATACTCGAATATGCAATATTCGTAGCGAATATTCGCAATTCGAATATTCGTGAGCAACACTAATAAACAAGCCACTCCTTTGTTCACATTTTTGCTTGCTTCCTCAAAAAAAGAAAGCAGAGTTGTTTGGCAACTTTGGGCTTTTATGAATTCATGCTGACTATTGCTTATAATATTTTTTTTCTAGCAGAAACAACATTTTAATGATATATCCTGCATACTTGAAGTTCGTGGCTAATAGGGAAAGCATATCTTTGAGTCCCTCTCTAATGCCGCGTACACACGGTCGTTTTTTGCGATGAAAAAAAAAACGACGTTTTTTAAAACGTCATTTAAATTGATCTTGTGTGGGCAAAACGTTGTTTTTTGTCTTCAAAAAAACGACCAAAAAAAATTCCAACATGCTTGAATTTTTTGTGTCGTTTTTCAAAACGTCGTTTTTTGTTTCACAAAAAGTCACCGCGTGTGTAGCAAAAACGTCGTTCAAAACAACGTTTTTCAACCCGCGCATGCCCAGAAGCTAGTTATGAAGCGAGCTTCAATGGAAAAGAGTGGTGAACGTAACCTCGCTTTTTGTGAAAAAACGATGGTCTGTATGCAAAATTGTCTTTGAAAAGTGACGTTTCAAAAACGTCGTTTTTTACTTCACAGAAAACGTCGTTTTTTTTTTTCATCGCAAAAAACGACTGTGTGTATGCGGCATTAGAGAGGGACTCAAAGATATGCTTTCCCTATTAGCCACGAACTTCAAGTATGCAGGATACATCCTTGTAGCTGGACAGACATGAAAGACAGCTCAGCTTTTTCTTAAACTCTCCCCTTTCTTTTGTTCCTCACTACTAGTGATGAGCGGAAAACGCCATATTCGATTTCGCGATATTTCGCGAATATTTCGAAGAATATTCGCGAATATTCGTTAATATCGAATATTCGTGATATTTAAAAAAAAAAAAAAAAAAAATTGCGAATTTTCGCCAATGCGAATTTTCGCTAATGCGAAATTTCGCGATTTTTTTTTTTTTTATAAAATATCACGAATATTCGATATTTACGAATATTCGGTATATTTTATAAAAAAAAAAAAAAAAAGCGAAATTTCACATATGCGGTCGCGAATATTCGTTAATATCGAATATTTGTGATATTTTATAAAAAAAAATTGCGAATTTTCGCCAATGCGAAATTTCGCTAATGCAAAATTTCGCTATTTTTTTTATAAAATATCACGAATATTCGATATTTACGAATATTCGCTATATTTTATAAAAAAAAAAAAATAGCGAAATTTCGCATATGCGAAATTTCGCATATGCGAAAGCGAAAATGATTGCGAAATTTCGCTATTTTTTTGGGATAAAATATCACGAATATTCGATATTTACGAATATTCGCTATATTTAAAAAAAAATAAAATTGCGAAATTTCGCTATTGCGAAATTCGCGAATGCGAAATTGATTGCGATTTTTTGCGAAATTTATTGCGAAATTTGAAAAATACGAATATTCGAAATAGCGAATATTCGCCGCGATATTCGAGATATTCGCGAATACTCGAATATGCAATATTCGTAGCGAATATTCGCAATGCGAATATTCGTGAGCAACACTACTCACTACTATGTCCTGCTTAAAGGATCACTAAAGGAAAAACATTTTTTTGCTGAAATGGGGTATAGAGGGTATAGAGACATAAAAGTTAACTGATTCCTTTTAAAAATGATTAATAATTGATAAAAAATCAATCATATAATGTGCCTCTAGTTTCACTTTAGTTTTTAAACTGGTTTCATGTTTCTGTGAAGTACAGAAGACACACAGAACAAAAACAAACAAATCCAGGGCAGTGTTTTGTTTTTAAAATTAATCTGATTGGTTCTGAGGAGTTTTAGACACACAGCTTGGACCACAGTGAAAAGCTGCCATGAGATTTTTCATAAGGAGCCAGACAAGCAGGAAGTGCGGAGATCAGAGCAGAATTACAGTAACTTTGACGCAAAAACGAACAATGAGAACATGAAAACAGCACTGCATTAAGGTAAAGAAAGCTATTTAGCTAAAAAAAAAACTCCTTTAGTGATCCTTTAAGTTCAAGGCATATTATTCCTTGAACAGTTTGATTTGTTTTGGCCCAAGTGATTGTGCTACATCTTGACCTGAAGATGACCACATCTGCCTGGAATGGCAGTGGTCTGTCATGGGTACTCTGACTCTGTTCCTCAGGACTAAATGCTTGTGTTAATTTACCTCCAGATGCTACACAACATTACACATTGCAGCACACTGTGCAGCTCACTTATTTTTGAATGGGAAACTGAAAATGTTTAGTCAGAAAGATCTGGAGCTGTAAGAATGGCACATATAAAAAGTGGCGTCACCAGAGCTTTTTTTCTCAGAAAATAGGTAAAGGAACTTAACCACAACCCTGTTCAGATTTCACAAACAGTAGGAGGGTCTTAAAGGGGCATTAAATACCAGGATTGCATTACATACAGAGTACAGAGTTCAGGGGGGGTTACACACAGAGTGCAAAGCTGTCACTTGTAAACACAGAAATCAGACTTCTGTGTTTACAAGTGATTGTGGTGAGCAGAGACCAAAGGGTCTGAGCCAAAGGTGGTGGAACTGAGTTCCCCCAAGTTCCCCCTGAAAAAAAGCCCTGGGCGTCACTATAGGGGTGTGCGGACCGCATCCAGGTAACATCTGCCAGAGGGGTGACATCATCACCATCTGACCACAATGGTGTCACCCCTGTCCGCGAGACAGAGCACAGATCAGCACTCTGGCCCTAACCTTCTCATTTACATGGACCAGTTTGGAGTGTGAACCGTGCACTGCCGGCCCCAAACTAGCCAACCTGCAGGGCACTGTGGGAGACTAGTCAGGAAAAAGTCAGATGGAGGGGGGGGGGTGTTTGGGGTTGACACCATGTTTTACCACACCAGGTGACACCAACTCTAGTGATGCCACTGCAGCTAAAAGAGATTAGAGGATGTGAAATAAAATTCAGCCCCAAATATAATGCATGTAGCCACTTAGGCTGCATTCACACTATAACGCACGTATTTTGCCATGACAAATTGCGGTGTATTGTACCGCGATTTGCCGGGGCAAAACGGGTCGTTTCAACCTTTTATTTTTTTACATAACATTGTTGTCTATGCCGAACGCCGAAAGCCGCCTGAAAAAAGGGTCCGGGACTTGTTTTAATGTTTTTATTATAAAATGTAAGATTTTTTTTCTATTTCCCATAGTCTAACTAGAACATTTGCAAAAAACATGCAATCAATTAAAATTGAAATACTGCTAATGTATGATATACTATATGTGATACACTATATGGGACGCCACATGAACTTTAATGGCATCCCAGTCTTATTCCATAGGGTTCAATATTGAATTGGCCCACCCTTTGCAGCTATAACAACTTTAACTCTTCAGGGAAGTCTGTCCACAAGGTTTAGGAGTGTGTCTATGGGAATTTTAACCATTCTTCCAGAAGAGCATTTGTGAGGTCAGGCACTGATGTTGGACGAGAAGGCCTGGCTCGCAGTCTACACTCTTATTCATTCCAAAGGTGTTCTATCAGGTTGAGGTCAGGACTATGTGCAGGCCAGTCAACTTCCTGCACCCCAAACTTGCTCATCCATGTCTTTATGGACCTTGCTTTGTGCACTGTTGTGCAGTCATGTTGGAACAGGAAGGGGTCATCCTCAAACTGTTCTCACCAAGTTGGGAGCATGAAATTGTCCAAAATGTCTTGGTATGCTGACGTCTTATGAGTTCCCTTCACTGAAACTAATGCCGTGTACACCCGATCATTTTTCGGCATGAAGAAAAAGTTTTTTTTTCGGCATGTAGAAAAAACAATTTTTTTTTACCAACTTCATCATTAAAACGACGTTGTCCATACACCATCATTTAAAATAAATGATGAACAAAGCGCGGTGACGTACAACACGTACGACGGCACTCTAAAGGGGAAGTTCCATGCGCCTTTGGGCTGCTTTTAGCTGATTGCTTGTAAGTAAAAGACGATTCACGCTTTTCTGTCTGTTATGCCGCATACACACGGTCGTTTTTTGTGATGAAATAAAACGACGTTTTAAAAAACGTCATTTAAAATGATCGTGTGTGGGCAAAACGTTGTTTTATGTCTTCTGAAAAACACCAAAAAAAAAAACTCAAACATGCTTCAATTTTTTATGTCGTTTTTTAAGAATGTCGTTTTTTGTGTCATTAAAAAATGATTGTGTGTACCCTAAAATGACGTTTAACCACTTCAGCCCCGGACCATTTTGCTGCCCAACGACCAGAGCACTTTTTGCGATTCGGCACTGCGTCGCTTTAACTGACAATTGAGCGGTCGTGCGACGTGGCTCCCAAACAAAATTGGCGTCCTTTTTTTTCCCACAAATAGAGCTTTCTTTTGGTGGTATTTGATCATCTCTGCGGTTTTTATTTTTTGCGCTATAAACAAAAATAGAGCGACAATTTTGAAAAAAAATCAATATTTTTTACTTTTTTCTGTAATAAATATCCCCCAAAAATATATAAAAAAACGTTTTTTTCCTCAGTTTAGGCCGATATGTATTCTTCTACAAATTTTTGTAAAAAAAAACGCGATTAGTGTTTATTGATTGGTTTGCGCAAAAGTTATAGCGTTTACAAAATAGGGGGTAGTTTTATGGCATTTTTATTATTTTTTTTTTTTTACTAGTAATGGCGGCGATCAGCGTTATTTTTCGGTACTGCGATATTATGGCGGACACATCGGACACTTGACACATTTTTGGGACCATTGGCATTTTTTTAGCGATCAATGCTATAAAAATGCATCGGATTACTATAAAAATGCCATTGGCAGTGAAGGGGTTAACACTAGGGGGCGGGGAAGGGGTTAAGTGTGTTCCTATTTGTGTTCTAACTGTATGGGGGGGGTGGCCTCACTAGGGGAAATCACTGATCTTCTGTTCATGCATTGTATTAACAGAAAAATCGGCGTTTCCCCCGCTGACAGGAACGAAAGCTGGGTGTTTACACACACAGCTCCCGTTCCCCGCTCTGTAACGAGCGATCGCGTGTGCCCGGCGGCGATCGTGCCCGCCGGCGGCACGCGCGCAGGACTCGGGGGCGAGCGGGGGGCGTGCGCGCGGGCCACTGGCGGCGCGCATGCGCCCCCTAGTGCCCGTCGAAAGTGGCGAAGTAGAGCTACGGGCTCTCGCGCAGGAGAGCCGACCTGCCGCCGTACAACTGCGGCGGCTGGTTGGCAAGCGGTTAAAACAATGTTTTTAAACCCGCGCATGCTCAGAAGCAAGTTATTACGCAAGCTTGAATGGAACAGAGTGCCGTCGTACGTGTTGTACGTAACCGCGCTTTGCAAAAACATTTTTAGAAAACGATAGTGTGGAGGCAACGTCATTTTTTAAAATGGCGTTTTAAAAACGTTGTTTTATTTCTTCACAAAAAACGACCGTGTGTACACGGCATTACAGCGTGATGAATGTGCTTACTCCATTACGAATAGTAGTTTTACCAGAACGAGCGCTCCCGTCTCATAACTTGCTTCTGAGCATGCGCGGGTTTTTAACATTGTTTTAGCCCACACACGATCATTTTTTACAACCCGAAAATTGACATCATTTAAAACTTTGGTAAAAAATGCAGCATTTCACGTCATGACGGGTGGCACGTGATGTGCGCTCGCCGAGGGAGGGGCTGAACCCGCGCCACGAGCCAACCTGGGCCCCAGGGAAGAAGGACGCTGAAGGATCCGATGAGCGGAGCGGAGCGGAGCAGAGGCGATACTTATGCCGAGGACGAAGCGGCGCGGCTGCGAAGACATCAGACGGCGGTCTCTGCACTCGGTGTCCAATCTTCCTTGCAGGGCTCTTACATCCCCCGCACCCCACGGAGCCATCCGACGGACCGATCGGCACTGCTCGGGAGAGCGCACGGAGCAGGAGGTAATGCAAAGCTCACGGTGATGGCTCCGATTACATCACTACCCCATGACACGGATCCCTCAGACCTCCGGTCCCTGCACTGCTGATGGCAGGTAATATCTATTCACTCTTTTTAGCTCATGTATAATGTTGGAACCTGAAGCCTGGTAAGCGTGTACTAAACATTGAATTGAGACTGTATAAGATCTTAAGAGCCTCATACGGGAGAGACGCGGCTCGTAGGAACTCACTGCAGGAAGGGATAAGGAAAAAAAAAAACGTCCTATCTTTCTTAGGACATTTTGCGGCCCTTATACCACCTTGCTAAGTTTCCCCTCTGCCACAGGGGGGTTCACTTGGGGCGTGTTGAGTCCCCCAAAGGAGGGGGGCAATATACCTCCCTATTGCAAAATAAAAAAAACTATGTATTAGTTGTGATACTATTATGTGTCCACCAGCATCAATTGGGGTGAGCGGATGACCGCAGTGAGATGAAGATAGCAACATTATATTCTAAGTTTTAAATCACTGTGCAAAAAAAAAAAAAAAGGGACCCTCTCCAGGAGTGTATGCTCCGTGCCAGGTTACCATATTCTTGCAAGGAGGTCACACCCCCCAGTCTCTTGAGGGTAACTCTGTAACAGAAATAGGAGACCCTAATAAAACACACAGGATTGGTTGGTCTGGTCTGTATACTCCATAGTATCGAGACACGGGGAGGCACAAAACAGCAGCCTTATAGCTCCTAGGGGTTGCAAGCACGACCTAGGTTCGTAGGAATAAGTGAACGGGGACATACTAAGACTCAATGGGCCCTGATTGCCCAGAGTAAAGGTGGTAGACCCCTCAGAATAAATGGGGAGTCTTACAATTATCCTGAATAACCCCTGAATAATCTTAAGAGAGCTATTATCGAACCTCCCCTCCCCAATACAGCAGTCAATCACAGGACGCTCTCCTGAACCCAATTATAAAGATGATCAATCGCCTCACTGTACCTGGGCAACCAGCATTCTGACTAAAAGTAGGGGCAGGGAGGGTAGCTACGGGGGGGGGCGAGGCCTTCATATTTTCGACGCCCAGATAGAGCAGGAGACCACGTATAAAATCCCGCACCCGGCTAACGCATGAAAGTATTTAAATGTGATAGGATCTATTCGCAGGTCAGTAGATTGCTGTAATCCCAGGAGCGAACACAGTTAAAACTAGGGAAGCGAATCCGGGCAAGAAAAAACTGCAACATGAGTAAGACAACAAGGGGCTCTGCCCCGAAAACCCCTAAGGACAACCCTACTACCAGCACAATAAAACAATACATGACCCAGGAGGGGAATACTAAAAGCCCTGGTAATACCAAAAAAACTGAGAAAATGGGTACAGCTAAGAAAGGGGCGGGGGGTGCTAACCTTCTAACCCCTGATATATCAATAGAGGGAGAACAAGATCAGACTCAAAACGCGGAGGGAAGTACAGATACGCAAATCCCATCTAAGGGTGAATTAGAAGATATGCTGAGGGGACTGGAAGAGAGGCTGGAAAAATGTATTAAGGACGAAATCAGTACCCTCAGAACAGACCTGAGCCATCTGTTGACGCGAGTAGAAGAAGCAGAGAACAGGTTGGAAAAGCAGGAACTTGAATTAAACCAATTAAAAAATCAATACCTGACCATCCAACAGAACCAGAGGACGCTAAAATAATTCTTAGAAGATCAGGAGAATCGCAACAGAAGAAAAAATTTAAGGATTAGATCCATCAAAGAAGAAAGAGGGGAAGATTTGAAAAAAATACTAAACAGCCTGTTTATCTCACTTCTTGAACAAGATACTGAAGAACCCCTCAAAATTGGGGGTCTAAAAGAGATTTCACTAGCATCTTTCTCTTAACGGGAACGGCAGTAGACCACTGTTCAGACCCTAGGTTGGGGGGGGGGGCAGGGGGGAGGCACCACCTCACCCAAAAAGTTCCGGTGGAAATAAGGAGGGAGGATATCCACGGTGCTGAGGTCCCTAATGGGCCAAGAGGGGGAGGGAGGGTGGGGTGAGGTTCAAGGAGGGGGGATGGAGGGGAAGGGTGGGGGGAGGGGGAGAAAGGGTGGGGGATCCTTTATGGCTCAGACGGGTGGCAAAGACAGGATTGGTAGCTCCCCTGGGTTCTACAAGGGAACGTAGAATATGCAGACAGGTAGGTAGGTATGGCTGAGCTGAAGTTTCTATCATATAATGTCAAGGGTCTTAACTCAGCAGCGAAAAGATCTAAAGTCCTAGATGAGATTAAACACTACAAGGCGGACGTCGTCTTCTTACAGGAGACCCATCTCTCTTTAGATTCAAATACTAAATTATACTCTCCCACGTTCCCATTATGGTATTACGGGAATTTCACTTCCAAACGGGCACGCGGAGTGGCTATTGGGTTTGCAAATGGTACAGGGTTTGTCTTGGAGACAAGGCTGACAGACCCAGAGGGTAGATTTTTATTCCTCAAAGGTAAAATTGGGAGTATGGCCTGTACCCTGCAAATATATATGCCCCCAATGCCAACCCAATTAAATACACCGAAAGAATACTGGGAAAGTTAAAAAACTTCTCGGAGGGCCACATGATCATGATGGGAGATCTTAATTTATGTTTGAATCCTAGAGATGACAGTACGTCCCGTGCGAAGGAGACAACAAACGGACAGTTGCAGAAATTAAAAAGAAGGATGCATGAGTGCCAGCTGGTTGATGCTTGGAGGGCTTTTCACCCCAACATACTGGACTACACGTTTTTCTCCCCTCCGCACGGAACGTACTCAAGGTTAGACTACATTTTAGTGGACCATAAGCTGTTGGATAAGATCATGGAAACTGATATTGGAGTAGTGACCATCTCCGATCACGCGCCAATCACTATGAAGCTCCAGACCTCCCCACTACGAAAGCAACCCCCGACATGGCATTTAAATGAAAATCTGATACGTGAGGTAGGAGGGGCGGAAGAGGAACTTAAACAATATTTTCTCATAAACGATACGGGGGAGATATCTAGCGCTACCCTCTGGGAGACGCATAAAGCGTACATCAGGGGGATCTTAATCTCTGAGGGGGCGAGATGTAAAAAAGAGAGGAGCAGGAGGTGGGATATATTGGTCAACGAAATTGCTCCCCTAGAACAAAAACACAAAAAACAGCCCTCTAAAGAGATTTACCGCAATCTTACCGTAAAAAGGGACGAACTCAAGGGAATCTTAGAACAAGAGACTAAGAAAAAATTCAACTGCATCGCCAGAGAGAGATAAACCCAGCAAACACTTAGCAAAAATGGCCCTCAAAAAGAAAACTAGAAACTATATAGAAAAAATTAAAAAGTTAAATGGCGACCTGGTCTATTCCACCCAGGACATCGCTGCAACTTTTAAGAACTTTTATGAGAATTTGAATAATATAAATCAGGCGGGATGGCAGGGGGGTGAAAAAGAAGCCAAAACCCGAGACTTCCTGAAGAAAGCTAGATTACCAAAGATTGACGCAAATGAAAGCTCCCATTTGGACAGGCCCATAACTGAAGAAGAAGTCAGAATGGCTTTAAAAAACACGGCAGTTGGGAAAAGCCCGGGACCAGATGGGTTCACAGTGTTTTATTACAAAAAATTTAGTAATATACTGGTTCCCAGGCTTTGTAATTATTTTAACGGTCTTGGATGCGAATATGTAACAAGCAAGGATGCACTCAACACATCCATTGCGATAATATTAAAAGAAGGGAAAGACAGTTCACTCTGCTCAAGCTACAGACCCATCGCATTATTAAATTCAGACATTAAATTGTTTGCGAAAATCCTGGCGGAGCGACTAAAAGGAGTTATGCATCTCCTAGTTCACCCAGACCAGGTGGGCTTCGTCCCCGGGAGGGAGGGGAAGGACAATGGCATAAGGGCACTCCTTCTAGTTCAGAAGATAAGGCGGGATGGGTCCCCAGGTCTATTCCTGTCAGTGGATGCTGAAAAAGCTTTTGACAGGGTAGACTGGGGACTCATGCTGCAGACTCTAGAGATGATGGGTCTAGGTAATAGGTTGATTAGATGGATAAAAACTTTATATCACTTCCCTACTGCAAAAATCAAAGTAAATGGAACATTATCGGAGGCTTTCGAAATGAAGAACGGAACCCGACAGGGCTGCCCATTATCGCCATTGCTCTTTATATTATCTTTGGAACCCTTGTTAGCCACGATTCGAAATTACAACGATATCAATGGTGTAAGTGCAGGAAAAGAGGAGCATAAACTGTCTGCCTTTGCCGATGATATCATATTTTATCATTTAAAACCACTTAGTACAATCCCTAGGTTAATGGAGGTATTACAAGAATATGGGGCCATATCGAATTTTAAGATCAATGTAACAAAATCAGAAATCTTAAATATAAATCTCAACAAAAAAGAAATCGGGCAGGTAAAAGGGATTTGTACTTTTCCCTGGAAAAAAGAACTAAAATATCTGGGCATAAAACTGGCTAACTCCGATAAGCAGATCTATAGAATAAACTACATCCCCCTGTTAAACGAGATAAAAAGCGACGTGAAAAAAATAATAAATAAACCTATTTCTTGGATTGGCCACATAAACATGTTGAAAATGACAATAATATCAAAAATATTATATAAATTTCAATTGATTCCAATAGCCTTACCTCCCCAGTTCCTTCGAATCCTCAACTCTATACTGGTGAACTACGTGTGGAAAAACAAAAAACATTGTATCTCCCTTTCAATCTTGAAACAAGAGAAGCAATATGGGGGCCTAGCAGTGCCTGATATTAGGAAATACCATCAAGCAGCTGTTTTGTCACGAGTGGTGGAATGGGCCAGGAACAGAGTTGAGAAAAGATGGGTCCAATTAGAAAGTACACAAGCTAAAGTAATTTTAGGCAACATTATTTGGATTCCCACACAATGTAGAGCACTTGATCGAAACGCTTGCGAATTGACACGAGACACTTTGAGAATATGGGACAGGGCACTGACACAAACAGACAGGAAATGTAATTCCCCACTATTAAACTTAAAAGAAAACCCGTATTTTGCATCAGGGGAAAAAAAATTGGGGGGAATTGGATTAGAACGGAACAAATACACTTAGGGGATATAACCAAAGACGGAGAAATTAGGACATATGAAGAGCTGAAATCTAAGACAGATATATGGGAACTAAATAAGTGGCACTACACTCAGCTTTATCACTTTGTTCAACACCTCCCAAAACCATTACGGACAAAGGAGGAGTTGACCCCACTTGAGAAAATCTGTCACCTGGATAACTATATAAGATGTTGGTTAGGATGGATGCACAGGGGGAACCCACATTCGTACAGAAATGGGAACAGGAATTGGGAACACTTAGGGGGGGAAACACGTTTGCTAGATTAATGAAACTGACTCATTCCTCTGCCATAGATACCCGCACGGCTGAAACTAATTATAAATGCATTTCGGGTTGGTACACCACACCTGACAAAACCCGCCATTACAGAACTGGTCAGTCAGATAAGTGTTGGCGAGGATGTGCGGATAGAGGGACAATGGCGCATGTGTGGTGGGCCTGCCCGAAAATTCAGAAATTCTGGGCAGGGGTGTTGAAACATATTAAAGAGATCACAGGTATAGAGTTAAAGAGAGATGCTTGGACTGTACTTTTCCACGGTAGCTGCGAGGGTGTTAAAAAATATAAACAGTCATTAGTTCCACACTTATTGAATGCAGCAAAACGGCTCATACCAAAAAATTGGCGCAGTCGAGGAAACTTATAGAATGGAGGATCTGAAGGAGAGCATTGCTGAAGAAAGCAGCGATGTTCAGGAAAAATGGAACAAGTGGAAGGAGTTTAAAAAAACATGGAGCTATGTGGAGCAATTGAGAGTATAACGGAAACAAAATAGATACCCAGGGGGAAAAAAAATAAAATAAGAGAAAAAACGTATGAATACCTAGTCTAGCCAGCCTGCTGAGCCAAGGATCCTGGGAGGAGGGGGGGAGGATGAGGGTTTGGGGGGGGGGCAGAAAAAAAAATGTGTTTTTCAGAAGCCGAAAAATGATGTGAAGCCCACACACGATCATTTTGAATGACATTTTTTTAAAACAACGTTTTTTTAATGCCGAAAAATTATCGTGTGTACGCGGCATAAGAGGCCAAGACCAACACCTGAAAAACAGATGTACATAGAAGAGCCGGCACCACTGGAAATTTAGTAAAATTTACTATGAAAAAAAAATGACATGCAAAAGAACACCTAAAAAGTAACCCCACGTCATAACCCCCCACCCCCCCCCCCCTCCACCAAATGATTTGGACCAGTGAACAAAGCAAGGTCCATAAAGTCATGGATGAACGAGTTTGGGGTGGAGGAACTTGACTGACCTGCACAGAGTCCTGACCTCAACCAAATAGAAAACATTTGGGATGAATTAGAGAGGAGACTGTGAACCAGGCTTTCTCATCCAACATCAGTGTCTGACCTCACAAATGCGCTTCTGGAAGAATGGTCAAACATTCCCATAGCCACACTCCTAAACCTTGTGGACAGCCTTCCCAGAAGAGTTGAAGCTGTTATAGCTGCAAAGGGTGGGCCAATGCAATATTGAACCCTACGGACTAAGACTGGGATGCCATTGAAGTTTATGTGCGTGTAAAGGTAGGTGTCCCAATACTTTTCTCAGTATAGTGTATGTCATCTGGGACCTTACCTGAACTTGGTGAGCGGGATTTAAAATCTTCTTTAGTAAGAATGCACAGGGCTCTTCCATTCAGTATAAACTTTCCGTCATCTGTTTTATCGAGAGAGTATTCTTCTTCTGCCCATCGTAGCCAGTGGATGATATCCTCTTTACTCCACAGGGATGGATGAATTCCTGAAAACCAAAGTATGACTTAGTAAACAGTTTGGGCGTGATTGGCTATGCTTTTAAATTATTAATAGGCTTTCAAAAAAATGCCTGATTATATAATGTCACGTCAAAGGAAATCATGAGAATATTATGAGCATTGGAATTTCCCTTTCAAGTGATTGGGTATTTTGGGTAGTTGGTTGCAAAGTTAAAGTTCTCCACATTCACAAAGATCTGGGGTAAATTCCCTTGGAAAGTGAACAGAATATTTGTCTTTATTAATGTAACTCCCTTAGAACTTTATGTAATAACATGCAGAATCATGTGCAGGGCTAAAACAACTGATCGACATAATCAATTATAATCCATTATAAAAATAGTTCTCAACTATTTTCATTATTGGTTTTCACTGCCAATTGCATTGTCTCACAAAAGTGAGTACACCCCTCACATTTTTGTAAATATGTTCTATCTTTTCATGTGACAACACTGAAGAAATGACACTTTGCTACAATGTAAAGTAGTGAGTGTAAAGCTTGTATAACAGTGGAAATTTGCTGTCCCCTCAAAATAACTCAACGCACAGCCATTAATGTCTAAACCGCTGGCAGCAAAAGTGAGTACACCCTTAAGTGAAAATGTCTGAATTGGGCCCCAAAGTGTCAATATTTAGTGTGGCCACGATTATTTTTCAGCACTGCCTTAACCCTCCTGGGCATGGAGTTCATCAGAGCTTCACAGGTTGCTACTGGAGTCCTCTTCCACTCCTCCATGACATCACAGAGCTGGTGGATGTTAGAGACCTTGCGCTCCTCCACCTTCTGTTTGAGGATGCCCCACAGATGCTTAATAGGGTTTAGGTCTGGAAACATGCTCGGCCAGTCCATCACCTTTATCCTCAGCTTCTTTAGCAAGGCAGTGGTTGTCTTGGAGGTGTGTTTGGGATTGTTTTCATGTTGGAATACTGCCCTACGGCCCAGTCTCCGAAGCAAGGGGATCATGCTCTGCTTCAGTATGTCACAGTACACAGGGCTGTCTTAATGAGAGGGCACACATGGGCACTGCCCAGGGGCCCCAGCTGCAAGGGGTGCCACTGTATTTTCCCCAAAGCAGCTGGTCCTTGAGCCCATGCTGCCCCATAATTGGTGGCCCCATGATGGCACTGAGAGTGCTAGATGCACAGGGGAGGCAGTCTGCCTCCTACCTTCTTGATGTCTGTTTACCTGCACTGTTATCATTGTAGGGGGTCCCAGAGCATTACTTTGCTCAGGGGCCCATAATGCTATTAAGATGGCCCTGACAGTACATGAAACAAGAAAAGCTGCTCCAGGTGAGTGAGTCTCTGGTTAATCCCCACACACACTAGTCAAGTGCCAGCCCAGCTCGCATGCTGTGTAATGTGAATAAATAATTCCGGACGGCTGCACTTCCAAAAATCCTTTTATTGAAGCTTCATATGACAAGTGGTTGACAGATGGAGCAGGGGGCAAAAAGGTAGACGCGTTTCGCGCAAATATCAGCGCTTAGTCATTACCTCACAGTACATGTTGGCATTCATGGTTCCCTCAATGAACTGTAGCTCCCCAGTGCTGGCAGCACTCATGCGGCATCAGACCATGACACTCCCACCACCATGCTTGACTGGAGGCAAGACACACTTGTCTTTTTCGTACTCCTCATCTGGTTGCCGCCACACACGCTTGACACCATCTGAACCAAATAAGTTTATCTTGGTCTCATCAGAACACAGTACATGGTTCCAGTAATACATGTCCTTAGTCTGCTTTTCTTCAGCAAACTGTTTGCAGGCTTTTTTGTGCATCATCTTTAGAAGAGGCTTCCTTATGGGATTACAGCCATGCAGATCCATTTAATGCAGTGTGCGGCATATGGTCTGAGCACTGACAGGCTGACCCCCCACCCCTTCAACCTCTGCAGCAATGCTGGCAGCACTCATATGTCTATTTCTCAAAGACAACCTCTGGATATGACGCTGAGCACGTGCCACTTAACTCCTTTGGTCGGCCATGGCGAGGCCTGTTCTGAGTGGAACCTGTCCTGTCAAACCACTGTATAGTCTTGGCCCCCGTGCTGTACCTCAATTTTACGGTCTTGGCAATCTTCTTATGTCATCTTTATGTAGAGCAACAATTTTTTTTTTTTTCAGATCCTCAGAGAGTTCTTTGCCATGAGGTGTCATGTTGAACTTCCAGTGACCAGTATGAGAGAGTGAGAGCGATAACACCCAATTTAACACACCTGCTCCCAATTCACACCTGAGAACTTGCATCACTAATGAGTCACATGACACCGGGGAGGGAAAATGGCTAATTGGGCCCCAATGTGAACATTTTTACTTAGGTGTGTTGCCAGCGGTTTAGACATTAATGGCTGTGTGTTGAGTTATTTTGAGGGGACAGCAAATTTACACTGTTATACAAGCTGTACACTCACTACTTTACATGAAAAGATATAATAAAATATTTACAAAAATGTAAGGGCTGTACTCACTTTTGTGTGATTATATTATATATATCTTCTGTCTGTTATTCTCAGTGTGGATTAGATATTTTGTTTCATAACCATTTATTTTTATTTTTATACAGGAATTATATGGGGCCAACAGTTTGCGCAGCGCTTTACATCATATAGTTGCTAATTTATAATAATCACTGGATTTATAAACTCAAGAATACATTTTTTTTTTTTAACCACTTGACCACTGGGCACTTAAACACCCTTAATAACCAGACCAATTTTCAGCTTTCGGTGCTCTCACATTTTGAATGACAATAACTCAGTCATACAACACTATAACCAAATGAAATTTTTGTCCTTTTTTTTCCCACAAATAGAGCTTTCTTTTGGTGGTGTTTCATCACCTCTGCGGTTTTTATTTTTTTTGCTATAAATGAAAAAAGAACAAAATTTTGCAAAAAATAATAATTTTTCTTCATTTCTATTATAAAATTTTGCAAAAAAGTAATTTTTCTTCATAAATTTGGCCTAAAATGTATACTGCTACATATCTTTGGTAAAAAAAATAAAAAATGTTGGATATTATTTAGTCTGGGTGAAAGTTATGGGGTCTACAAGCTATGGTACCAAATCCTGAAAATGTATCAATTTCATCACACCTGAAGTACTGACAGCCTCTCTCATTTCTTGAGACCCTAACATGCCAGAAAAGTACAAATACCCCCCAAATGACCCCTTTTTGGAAAGAAGACATTCCAAGGTATTTAGAAAGAGGCCTGGTGAGTTTTTTAAAGTTGTAATTTTTTCCCACAATTCTTTGCAAAATCAAGATTTTTTTTTTTTCATCAAATTTTCATATTATTAGGTTCTTTTTCACACACAGCATATGCATACCACAAATTACACCCCAAAACACATTCTGCTATTCCTCCTGAGTATCGCGATACCCCATGTGTGAGACTTTTACACAGTGCGGCCACATACAGAGGCCCAACATGCAGGGAGCACCCAGGCCAATTCTGACATTTCTCTCCTACATGTAAAAATCATCATTTATTTGCTAGAAAAATACATAAAACCCCAAAACATGATATAAAGATACCTCACATGTGGTTTGAACACCGTTTTTATATGTGGGCGGGACTTGCGTATGCGTTCGCTTCTGCATGCGAGCTCGCGGGGACAGGGGCTGCTGTATGCCCAGAGTATTGCTAAGTATGCCCAGAGTATTGCGGAGTATTGCCCAGAGTATTGCCCAGAGTATTGCCCAGAGTATTGCCCAGAGTATTGCCAGAGTATTGCCAGAGTATGCCCAGAGTATGCCCAGAGTATTGCAGAGTATGCCCAGAGTATTGCCAGAGTATTGCGGAGTATGCAGAGTATGCCCAGAGTATTGCGGAGTATGCCCAGAGTATTGCAGAGTATGCCCAGAGTATGCCCAGAGTATTGCCAGAGTATGCCCAGGGTATTGCAGAGTATGCCCAGAGTATTGGCAGAGTATTGCAGAGTATGCCCAGAGTATTGCCCAGAGTATTGCCAGAGTATGCCTGAGTATTGCAGAGTATGCCCAGAGTATTGCCCAGAGTATTGCCCAGAGTATTGCCAGAGTATGCCTGAGTATTGCAGAGTATGCCCAGAGTATTGCCCAGAGTATTGCCAGAGTATGCCTGAGTATTGCAGAGTATGCCCAGAGTATTGCCCAGAGTATTGCCAGAGTATGCCTGAGTATTGCAGAGTATGCCCAGAGTATTGCCAGAGTATGCCTGAGTATTGCAGAGTATGCCCAGAGTATTGCCCAGAGTATTGCCAGAGTATGCCTGAGTATTGCAGAGTATGCCCAGAGTATTGCCCAGAGTATTGCCCAGAGTATTGCCCAGAGTATTGCCCAGAGTATTGCCAGAGTATGCCTGAGTATTGCAGAGTATGCCCAGAGTATTGCCAGAGTATGCCTGAGTATTGCCAGAGTATGCCTGAGTATTGCAGAGTATGCCCAGAGTATTGCCAGAGTATGCCTGAGTATTGCAGAGTATGCCCAGAGTATGCCCAGAGTATGCCCAGAGTATGCCTGAGTATTGCAGAGTATGCCCAGAGTATTGCCAGAGTATGCCTGAGTATTGCAGAGTATGCCCAGGTGAGTATTGCAGAGTATATGCAGCAGGGATGGCTGAGCAGGGAGGGAGGGATGGATGGATCTGTGACTGCATTTGTCACAGATCCAGCCCGCAGCACTGGCGCTGCCATCCGCTCCCTCCCCTCTCCTCTCACACTGTACCGATCGGTACAAAGAGAGGAGGGAGGAACCGGCGTCATCAAATGACGCCGGTCTGTTTACATCTGATCGCGCCGTCATTGGACGGCGCGATCACGTGGTAAACCGCCGCTATCAGCGGCGATTTACCGTGATCCGTGATGCGCCGGGTCCTCTGGACCCGGCGGTCACGGATGTTCCCGTGTGCGCGCCTCAGGAGGCGCGCGGGAGCGCGATTCTGACAGGCCGTTAATTAACGGCCAGTTAGAATACAGCAACCGCCCTAGAGCCGTACTTTCGGCATAGGGCGGTTGCAAAGTGGTTAAACATAATAACTAAATTAGCCACCAGACTTTTGAGGTTTTGATCTGATTGATAGAAATAATTAATCGGCCAACTAATTACCGGATTTATCGGCGTATACTGCGCACTTTGTTCCCTTTAAAATCAGGGGGAAATTGTGGGTGCGTGATATATGCCGATCCCTGCTTCCCACGCTGTGTTTAACCACTTCCATACCGGCCTATAGGGGAATCACGTCATGGTGATCCCCTTGCCGATGAGACAGGATGTTGCACAACGTCCTGTCTTCACGGCGTTCTAGGGCGCGTGCGCGCGCCGCCGGTGGCGCGCGCGCCCGCGTCACCACCCGCGATCCCGCGCGCGTGCCCGACGGCCGTGATTGCCGCCGGGCACCCGCGATTTCCGGCAATCACGTCAGGAGTGTGGATCTGTGTGTGTAAACACACAGATCCACCTCCTGTCAGCGGTGAGGAGACTGATGTGTGTTCCCAGTACAGAGGAACACACATCGATCTCCTCCCCCTGTGAGTCCCCCTCCCCCTACAGTTAGAACATACTTTTAGGACACATTTTAACCCCTTCAGCGCCCCCTAGTGTTAACCCCTTCCCTGCCAGTCACATTTACACAGTAATTAGTGCAGTTTTATAGCAATAATCGCTGTGTAAATGTGAACGGTCCCAAAAACGTGTCAAAAGTGTCCGATATGTCCGCCGCAACGTCACGGTCACAAAAAAAAAACGCAGATCCCCGCCATTACTAGTAAAAAAAATTAAATAAAAATGCCATAAATCTATCACCTATTTTGTAGACGCTATAACTTTTGCGCAAACTAATCAATATACGATTATTGCGTTTTTTTTTTACCAAAAATACGTAAAATACGTATCGGTCTAAACTGAGGGGAAAAAAAGTTTTTTTTAAAAAAAATATTGTGAGATGTATTAAATAATAAGGAAAAAATATTGTGTTTTTTTTTAAATTGTCGCTCTTCTTTTGTTTATAGCGCAAAAAATAAAAACCGCAGAGATGATCAAATACCACCAAACGAAAGCTCTATTTGTGTGAGGAAAAAAACATAATGATTTAATTTGGGTACAGTATTGCCTGACCGCGCAATTGTCATTCAAAGTGCAACAGCGCTGAAAACTAAAAATTGGTCTGGGCAGGAAGGGGGTGAAAATGCCATGTATGGAAGGGGTTAAACGCCGCCGCCGACATATACCGAGCGCAGTACACTCGGGTACACTCGGCCGGGCTCGGCTCCGCTCGTGGTCACGCCATGTGCCGCCTTGTAGCCTTTATGCGAGAGGAGCCGAGCGTGGCCGACCGTGCCCGAGTGTACTGCGCTCGGTATATGTCGGCGGCGTCGTTCAAACACAGCGCGGAAGCAGGGATCGGCTCAAAAACAGAAGGGAAGAAGCGGGGAGGACACCACCAAGGCCGCAGACTGACGCCGGACCTGACAAGACCGCTGATGGATGCCGGGCAAGACATCGACGAGGGGCATTCAAACTGTAAGTATTTTCTTTTTTTTACTGAAATTTCGCGTCTAGGTTGGGGGTGCGCGCTATACGCCGGTGCGCGCTATACGCCGGTGCGCGCTATAGGGCGATAAATACGGTAATTCTGAAAATAATTGTTAGTTCCAGCATCATGACAGCAACCAATCGGAAATCATTTTTGGCAGTTAAACTAAAATAAACAGTAATCTATAAAGCATTTAATTGTGCGTTTCAGTAAATATAACCCCTTTTATAACTAACGTAAGGTTCGTGCTGTATAATTTACCACAAGGATTGCAGTTATATCCTGAGTTATCTGCTTTAATACTCACTGAGACTTCCAGGCACTTTACATATTACTTCTTCGATGAATGAGCAATGTGATTGGCGATGATCAAATAGTCGCTGCGGAAACTGTGGCAGTACTGTTAACTTTGTAGAAAGCTTTTTCATTGGTCTGACCTGTTGAAATGAGCCATTATTAAATACATTTTTATTTCAAATTATATTATTTTCAGAAATAAAAGAAAATTACAAAAAATCGCAATACATATCAATATAGACATAACCTAGTAAATGTCAGCAGGATTAAATCAATTTGATGAAACGGTACACATAAGTTATTTTTAAAGATAAACTTTACAATCCTTGAAACAGTTTTCTAGAAATCCAGAATATGATTTATATATTCTTCATATGAATGTAATCTGCATTTTCTTTCCATTCCTTTTTAGCGCTTGTGTACATGGATATTCATTTGCATCTGAACTGCTTTTCTTCCCCAAACAAGTCAAAGTGAATGTGAAAGCAGCTTAAAGCAACAATCAGGCAACTCGGGAACAGCTCAAAGCACCTAAAAATTACTTAGGGTAGCCAACTACCGTAACTTCAAAGTATAACCAAAGGCAATCTTTTTACATTTTGGACAGAGTAGAGAAGGAATTAGATTACCTGTCAGGTTTTTATTGTTGTTTGTGCCCCTGCTAGGGAGATACACCCTCTCTATGTTTACTTTTACTGTCATCAGCAAAAGTAAAAGTGAAAGAAAATCTCACATTTTGGATTTTCACCAGAACAGGAATAGAGGGAAAATCTATCAATGTGCCTCACAAGGATTCACACTTGTGTGAGAGAGCTTTGGAAGGACTATGATTACTAGAAAGCACTGTTGCAGGCAGGGTCAGAGACTGCAGACATGATACAAGAGATGACCAGAGACTGCAGACTTAATACAAAAGACGGTCAGAGACTGCAGACAAGATACAGGAGATGATCAGAGACTGCAGACTTGATACAAAAGACAGTCAGACACTGCAGACATGATAAAATCAATGGTCAGAGACTGCAGACATGATACAGAAGATGGTCAGAGACTGTAGACATGATACAGGAGATGGTCAGAGATTGCAGACATGATACAGGTGATGATTTGAGAATTCAGACATGATACGAAAGACAGACAGAGACTGTAGACATGATACAAGCAATGGTCAGAGACTGCAGAAATGATACAGAAGATGGTCAGAGACTGCAGACATAATACAAAAGATGATCAGAGACTGCAGACATGATACAGGAGATGGCCAGAGACAGCAGACTTGATACAAAAGACAGTCAGAGACTGCAGATATGATAAAAGAGATGGTCAGAGACTGCAGACATGATACAGAAGATTGTCAGAGACTGCAGACATGATACAGGAGATGGTCAGAGACTGCAGACATGATATAGGAGATGGCCAGAGACTGCAGACTTGATACAAAAGATGGTCAGAGACTGCAGACATGATAAAAGAGATGGTCAGAGACTTCAGACATGATACAGAAGATGGTCAGAGACTGCAGACATGATACAGGAGATGATCAGAGACTGCAGACATGATACAGGAGATGATTTGAGACTGCAGACTTGATACAAGACATGGTCAGAGACTGCAGAAATGATACAGAAGATGGTCAGAGACTGCAGAGACCTGATTTGGGATATGATCAGCGACTGCAGACATGATACAGGAGATGATCAGAGACTACAGACTTGATACAAGACATGGTCAGAGACTGCAGAAATTATACAAGAGATCAAATGCAGCCTACCAGTGCCCGTACACGCGGTTGGAATTTCAGATGGAAAAAGTAAGATAGGAGCTTTTTATCGGATATTCCGACCGTGTATAGGCCCCATCGGACTTTTTCAGTCTGAATTTCCGACGGATTTAGATAGAGAGCAGGTTCTCAATTTTTCAGACGGAAAAAATTCCCATCGGAAAATCCATTTATCTGTATGGAATTCTGACGTGAAAAAACATGCATGCTCGGAAACAATTCGACACATGCTCAGAAGAATTGAACTTCATTTTCTCGGCTTGTCGTAGTGTTGTACTTTACCGCGTTCTTAACGCTTGAAAGTTCAGAGAACTTTTGTGTGACCGTGTGTATGCAAGCCAAGCTTGAGTGGGATTCCACTCGTATGTACAGGGCATAAGTGTTATTCGGCCTTGCGCTAATAAAGCATTTTAATCTCTGCATTTAGGTGGCACTTCCCCCTTTTCTTCTGATGTAATGTTCAAATGAAAAATGTACCTGCAAAGAAGAAGCTAAAAAGTTACCTCTCCTGCCACACTACATATTGATCCGATAAGAAGCAATCAATCCCCAAAGTCCTTGCAAGCTGACATTTTACAGCTATCCGATCACTTCTGCTTGAGGGCCTCTAAACACCCACTGGGTCCTAAGGCCATCAGGGTCATCATGTGAGTGATCCAGTCCTGAGTATATGGCCTTTTCATAAGAATGAATGGAGACTGTTGTGTGTTTGTGAAAAAAGCAAAACCCCGCTGTAGGATTTTAACCACTTCCATACTGCGCCTATTCTGGCACTTCTCTCCTTCATTTAAAAATCATAATTTTTTTGCTAGAAAATTACTCAGAACCCCCAAACATTATATATATATTTTTAGCAGACACCCTAGGGAATAAAATGCCGGTCATTGCAACTTTTTATCTCGCACGGTATCTGCACAATAATTTTTCAAACGCCTTTTTTGGGGAAAAAAGGGATTTTTAAATACAGCTTACCTGTAAAATCCTTTTCTTGGAGTACATCACGGGACACAGAGCGGCATATTCATTACTATGTGGGTTATATGGAGTACCTTCAGGTGTGGACACTGGCAATCTCAAACAGGAAGTCCCCTCCCTATATAACCCCCTCCCCTAGAGGGAGTCCCTCAGTTTTGTAGCAAGCAGTATGCCTCCCAAAATGGTCACCCAAAAGAGGGGTGGGAGCTCTGTGTCCCGTGATGTACTCCAAGAAAAGGATTTTACAGGTAAGCTGTATTTAAAAATCCCTTTTTCTTTCTCGTACATCACGGGACCCAGAGCGGCATATTCATTACTATGTGGGATGTCCGAAAGCAATGCTTTAATGAGGGGAGGGAGACATCTTCCAAAGAAGGATTCAATTTAGAGATAAACTCAAATCATAATAATAATTCCAACTTAGTCAAGAAAAAACTTTTTTTTTTTTTTTTTTTTTTTTTTTTATAACCAAGGGTGTTTCTGATCCCGAGGATTTCAAACTGCAGCCTGTAGTACTGCCTGACCAAAGGCAGCATCCGCATTTCTTCTCACGTCTAGTTGATAAAACCTTGTAAACGTGTGGACTGATGACCACGTTGCCGCCTTGCATATCTGAGCCATAGAGATCTGATGGTGTGCTGCCCAAGAGGCGCCCATGGCCCTGGTAGAATGGGCCTTTACCGACAACGGAGGAGGCAACCTCTTCAACCCGTAGGCTTGAATGATTAATTGTCTAATCCATCTCGAGATGGTGGATTTTGCAGCTGCCTGCCCCTTCTTGGGGCCATCTGGTAGAACGAATAACACATCTGTTTTCCGGATCTTTTCTGTAGCTTTAAGATAGGCCTTCATGGCCCGGACAATATCCAAGGTATGCAGCAACCCCTCCTTTCTAGATGTAGGTTTTGGAAAGAAGGATGGAAGTACCAAATCCTGGTTCAAGTGAAATTTGGATATAACCTTTGGTAGAAAGGAAGGATGGGGCCGGAGAACTGCCCTGTCCTTATGCAGAACGAGATATGGTTCCTTACACGATAAGGCTGCTAATTCTGACACTCTCCTGGCCGAAACTATGGCGACCAAGAAAACCAACTTTCTTGTCAGTAAGAGTAAAGGAATCTCAGCCAACGGCTCAAAAGGCTGTTTCTGTAGAGTGGACAGGACAAGATTTAAGTCCCATGGACAAATTGGTGACTTGACAGGAGGATTAATACGCAAGACCCCCTGTAAGAAGGTCTTTACCAGCGAGTGGGTGGCCAGCGGCCTCTGAAACCACACTGACAGAGCTGAGATCTGTCCCTTGATTGTGCTTAGTGCCAGGCCTTTATCCACTCCTAGCTGGAGAAAACTTAACACCCTATCAATAGTATATTTGCGGGAATTCCATCTTTTGGATTCACACCAGCCTACGTAGTTCCTCCACACCCTGTAATAAATCACCCTGGAGACCGGCTTTCTAGCCCTAATCAGGGTAGGAATTACCTGCCTAGACAGGCCTCTATCCCTGAGAATCAGGGATTCAGCCTCCAGGCCGTCAAATTTAGACGCTGTAATGTAGGGTGGAGGATCGGGCCTTGTGAGAGTAGGTCTGGTTGTAGAGGAAGAGTCCAAGGGTCTCCCACTGCCATCTTCAGGACTAGTGAGTACCAAGTCCTCCGGGGCCAAGCCGGAGCTACTAGAATGACTGGCTTGTTCTCCACTCTGATCTTGCGCAACAGGCGCGGGAGTAACTGTAGTGGAGGGAATGCATATAGAAGTCTGAATTGATGCCAAGGGCAAACCAACGCGTCGGTTCCGCAGGCCATAGGATCCCTCGCTCGCGACACGAACCTGTCTAGTTTCTTGTTGAACCTGGATGCCATTATATCTACGTCCGGCATTCCCCACCTCTGGCAGATTGTCTGAAAGACCTGGGGATGCAGAGACCACTCCCCTGGCAACAGACTCTGGCGACTTAAGAAGTCTGCCTGCAGGTTGTCCACTCCGGGAATGAATATCGCCGAAATGCAGGGTACATGAACCTCTGCCCATTGAAAAATCAAGTTCACCTCCCTCTGAGCGGCCTGGCTCCTGGTTCCCCCTTGGTGGTTTATGTATGCCACCGCCGTGGCATTGTCTGACTGGATTCTCACCGGGAACCCCTTTAATCTGGAGGTCCAAGCCAGAAGGGCTAGGCGGGCAGCTCTGATTTCCAAGATATTGATGGGGAGCTGCCTCTCTGCTTTCACCCAAGTTCCCTGGCGGGAGAACCCCTCGAAGACCGCCCCCCAGCCTGCCAGGCAGGCGTCTGTGGTAACTACCTTCCAGACAACAGGGCTGAAGGATTTTCCCTTTAGAAGATTCTGAGGGTTCAACCACCAGGCCAGGCTTTGTCGGACCCTTGATGATAGCGTCAAAGGGGACTCTAAGGCATGTGCCCTCTTGCCCCAGGCTGCTAGAATGGCTGCCTGTAGGACGCGAGTGTGGATCTGAGCGTATGGTACTGCCTCGAATGTGGCCACTAGCTTGCCTAGTAATCGCATACACAGGCGAATAGTTGGACTTTTCTTGTTTAGAACCAACTGAACCAACCCCTTGATAGCTTCGATCTTTACAAGGGGCAGGAACACCTTTTGATGTTCTGTGTCTAACCTCATGCCGAGGTATTCCAACTGCTTTGTAGGCTGGAACGCTGACTTTCCCCGGTTCAGGACCCAGCCGAATTCTTCGAGGTACTGAACCGTGAGGTTTACTGCCTTTTGCAGACCCGGCCGTGAGTGATCTATGATTAAAAGGTCGTCCAAGTATGCTAGGACTGTGACCCCTTGGATCCTTAAATTGGCCAGAATTGGGGCTAGGATCTTCGTGAATACCCGGGGGGCCGTGGCCAGCCCGAAGGGGAGCGCCCTGAATTGGAAGTGTCGCTGCCCCACCGCGAAGCGTAAAAACCTTTGATGCGACTGAAAGATTGGTACATGAAGGTAAGCATCCTTTATGTCTATGGAGGCCAGAAAATCGTCTTTCTGAAGCGCGGCGGCTGCTGACCGGATGGATTCCATCCGGAAGGAACGAACCTTTAGGTAACCGTTTAACCTCTTTAGGTCCAAGATTGGCCTGACATCGCCGTTGGGCTTTGGTATGACAAAGAGGTTGGAATAGAAACCTAGGCCTTGCTCTTGGGCTGGCACTTCTATAATTACGTCCTGGCAAAGCAGGTGATCCAAAGCTGCCAGCATTGAGGCCTTCCTCGCTGGATCCCTTGGTAGCCTTGATTCTTGAAAATGAGGCGGAGGATACCTTAGAAACTCCAGTCTGTAACCTGTGGTTACAGATGCCCGGACCCATTTGTCGGGGATCTTGGCTTCCCAAACTTCTGCGAAGAAACGAAGCCTTCCCCCCACCCGCAAGAGTGGGGGCGCCCCTTCATAAGGCAGACTTAGGGGCTGTCTTTGACGGCTTGCGATACCACGGCCTCTTACCCCCAGGGGTCTGTCCCTGCGATCTACTGTTAACGTTGGATCGTGCAGGCGGCCGTCGATACTGCCTGGAATTTGAGGGCCCCGAGACAGGAAAGAGCTGCCTTTTAAATGTAGGAGCCCGGAATGTCTTTTTGACCGGTAAAAGGGTACTTTTGCCATTTGAAATAGTCTGAATATATTTATCCAGATCCTCTCCGAAGAGTCTTCCTCCATGGAAGGGAAACCCTGCCAGAAGCTTTTTGCATGGGGGCTCCGCCGCCCAGTTCTTCAACCATAAGAGCCTTCTCATGTGCACCAAACATAGTGATAAACGAGAGGCCTGCTGGATGGAATCTTTTATAGCATCTACCGCAAAACACAGAGCTCTGGGAATATCAGAAAACTCTTCTGCTTGTTGGGTAGGCATGTCCCTTAACATTTCCTTTGTCTGGTCTTTTAATGCCTGACAAACTCCAATTGCAGCCACCGCTGGCTGCACCACTGCTCCTGCCGTAGCAAAGGATGCTTTTAAAAGTGTCTCTAATCTTTTATCAACTGGATCTTTAAACATGTGTATGTTTTCCACCGGGCAAGTTAGTGATTTATTCACACATGAGATGGCTGCATCCACTACTGGGAGCCTCCACCTCTTGGAGAACTTTTCCTCCATGGGGTAAATGACCGCAAACCTTTTCGGTGGCAGAAAAATCCTGTCCGGCCGTACCCAATCCCGAAAGATCAATTCCTCCAAGAGAGGATGGACCGGAAAAACTGTGTTGTTTAACGGAGCTTTCAAAGAGCCCAGAGAGGATACCGGAGGAACCTGAGGCTCTGGCAATGGTAAACTAAATGCCGAGCGGACCATGTCCGTCAAAGACTGTACCCACAGTCTTTCTGTCTGGGAGTCTGAAAATGGTTCCTCAGAGGCAGATCCCTCAATCCCTGAACCCTCTTGGTTCAGGTCTAGTTGATCCTCCTGTGATTCCAATTCCTCTGGAGAGAGAATCTCAGCATCTGAGGATACACCTCCTGGTGATGGGGATCTAACCCGTTTCTTACCAGGAATAGCTCTAGCGATCAATGTTGCTATTCTCTCTTCTAGCCCCCCTAGGGATACGGCTAGCATCTCCTCTGTGATGAACACAGGGCTGGGCTGATCTGGGCCAGCCTCCGCACCAGATCCCCCTAATGGCTCATCCAAGGCGCTTCTTAAATTAATAAGTTGCGGGAAAAGTATCGGCATATCAGAATCAGAAAGGGAACCCTTTTATTTTTTGGTCTTTTTTGTACCCTTTGACCCCGAACCCTTGGAAGCCATAATACAAAATCGAGGGACTCCGCCCACACAACAGACTGTAGTGGGCAGGAGTACAAAAATCAGAGTTTAGGGGACAATAGACCACTAATGCCCAAAAACTGATGGGATCCCGTATGTTCTTTTTTTTTTTTTTTTTTTTTCTTAAATATATTATATATTTTCTTTTGACAACATACAGTGACCCCAAACTAAGTTTGCCAGCCTCCAAACCTGCTGCAAAAAAGGGGGATTTCTTGGCTTAACAAAAAGGCATTGGAACAAAGTCCACATGTACTACCCCTCTTCCGCCACCGGGAGTCACTGTTCTGCCGCTCTGCGTCCTCTCCTCTGAAAATCAGCCTCAGACTGAGCACTGACAATGCCTGCTGTCTATAACAGCACAAAGGCGCGCCCCTGTATGACGCCGCAGGCACGCCCCCCCCCGCCCTCCTGTGTGAACGGCGCGAAAAACGTCCATAAGACGTGCGCGCGCACGCGCGCGCGCGTATGCCGGAAACAGGAGGAACATGGAGGAGCCGCGCTGCTGGAGATCCAGGAACGCAGAAACCGGCGGCAGATTCAAACCCCCGGCCAGGTAGGACTCTCCAAAGGCCCCTAGGGATCCTTACTAGCCCTAGGAAGAAACAGCAGGTTTAGCTAGCACACATATTTAGACAGGGGGACCTAGTGATGGGGGGGAAAAGGTGTCATCCTGTCTCTCTTTAGACATAGTGAACAAGGTTGCCCATGCAGAGCATACTTAGGCTATCCCCCCTTTTAGGTTACCCCGGAGAGCCTGCTGTCGAACCAAGTCCCGCAGGCTCCCCCTTACCTGCTCCATGCTGCAGGATGTTTGTCCAGCAAACTGATCCAATCTTCTCCCATCTCCGTGGGTAGCGTAGTAGACCTTCAGGCCCTGGGGTCCTATGAAGGTACCCACTGTCCTGGACCTATATAGCACCCTGGCAAACAGGAACTTATGGTTTTTACAAACTCAGGGTCCAGCCCTCCAAAGAGGAGCATTATAGGCAAAACCCCACGGCTTGGGGCCCGGGTACTGTCCACTTTGGCACTGAGGCTCCTTGGACAGATCCGGTTAGCCCGCCCTTAATCCCAAGGATGTGGAGCAAAGCTATTCCGTGACCAACACCTAAGACACTGGCGAAAAAACTGAGGGACTCCCTCTAGGGGAGGGGGTTATATAGGGAGGGGACTTCCTGTTTGAGATTGCCAGTGTCCACACCTGAAGGTACTCCATATAACCCACATAGTAATGAATATGCCGCTCTGTGTCCCGTGATGTACGAGAAAGAAAAATGGTTTATGAATTAAAAAATAACAAAAAAGTAAAGTTAGCCCAATTTATTTCTATAATGTGAAAGATGATGTTACACCGAGTAAATAGATTCCTAACTTGTCACGCTTTATAATTTCACACACTCATGGAATGGCGCTAAACTTCGGTACTTAAAAATCTCCATAGCTATGAATAAAGGGCTGCTGTCAGCTCATTCAAAATCAATTGGCTGCCTTAACTGGTGATGACGCCTGTGCGCTAACAAAAAGCATTGGGCCAGATTCAGCAACACTTGCGCTGGAGTATTTCGATATGCGCCGCGTAACTGTGAAGATGCGCCGTCGTTTCTATGTGCCCGTACCCACCAAACTAGATGCGCCCAATAACGGGCCATTTGCGACCGGCGGAACGTTCCGACGCCAGAGTATCGCCAGCACTTAATTTCGCTTGGCGCATCAGTCGCGCCTATTGATTTCCCCTGCAAATATGCAAATGAGGGATTTTTCCCAATTCACGAACGGATTAGCACCATACGCTGGCTACATGCGCCGCGCGTATCTCGTCCGTCCGGCGCAAAGTTATTTCTACAAAAGGCTGCTTTATCTTTACTCCAGACGGCCACAGGTCAGCAGGAGAGCAGCTACAGCAGCGTTACCGACGATAAGAGCTAGCTGAGCACCCCCACTTGCAGGACAACACCTCTGTCCCTGCTTGTCTGTCAAATTTTACAGCCATGGAGGAAGACATCATAGGTCTCCATAGCCGAGATGACGGCTGACAGCTCCTGGCCATTAAAGTTCAGCTTTCTCCTGTGTGTTTGCGGGGAACGGGAGCAGCCATCTCAGAACAAAAGTAACATCACTGCGGGGAGGGGGAGCAGGATATACTTTAGTGCCGGAATGGCGCTTCTACGGGCGCATTTAAACGCCCAACGGAAGGCATTGCGCTGACGTTTCCCGTGAAGTGGTGCCGACGAAGTTGTGAGCATGCGCACAAAGGGGGCGAGTGGAGCCTCACTCACTGCGCATGCTCCGTGGTTGATGCGCTGAACGTAAGCCTCTGCGCTGGGCTCCGCCCATCATTTACATATGATCACACCCACTTCCCCTTGCGTCGGGTTACGCCAGCGCATTATCGTTACTCTGGCGCAAGTTTACGCGCAACTGCTATGTGAATAACAGTACTTGCGCTGAAAGGGTCGTCAGAGTAACGTAAATGAGAAGCGTTACCAGGGGCGGACTGGGGCGGCTGGAGGAGTGGAAATGTCCCCCCGGGCCGCTTTTGATTCCCTGTAAAAGGGCTGCTATGTGGCCAGCTCAGAACTGCGCATGTGCAGTTTCCGGACCCGGCCGAGTGCTACTGCGGGGGTTTACAGGGCTGGATCGTGAATTTGCGGCCGAATTGCAGTGAAAGATCACACTAATCCGGCCATCCCATGCTGCAGATGCGCTGTGTCCTGTGACAGGGATGATAGCTGCCCCTGTTACAGAGCTCAGTGTGTTCCGTCTTGCAGAGTACACAGTACAGCCCTCTTCTAGTCTACACCAATGGGAGAATGATCAGCTCTGCCTCCTCCCACCCCTCTCTCCCTGTGCCAGCCCAGTGAGCTCACACTTGTTGCAGCTCGTGTGCTGTGAAGGAGATATGCGGGCGGGAAACTTTGAAGTCGGCAGCCACAATAAGGCTGCATTCACACCTGAGCGGCAAGTAACGCCGCATACGCGGCTTTACTTGCCGCGCTTCGATTTTTTTTTTTTTTTTTTACAAATCTTCCCATTCATGTCTATGGGCGAACGCCAATGTCGCTTGAAAAAAAGGGTCCGGGACTTTTTTTCAGGCGACAGGCGTTCGGCGTCTCAGAGATGTGAACCATCTCTATAGACATGAATGGGAAATTTCCCCTCCAGCGGCACGAGCGTCGCGCGACAGGCGTTTTGCCGCTCAGGTGTGAATGGGCCCTAACATGAAGAAGACGCTGAGTAAAGCCAGTGAGCCTCCTGCTGGGACTGTGCCTGTGCATTGTGCAAGTGAGTGAGCTCAGCTGTGACCAGACTCTCCCCTCCTCCCAACTCCGTTTATCCCTCAGCCTTATCATTTAACCTCTTGCCTGCCATGCACTTCACTTCCTTCCTGTCCATGACAATTTTCAACTTTCAGTTCTCTCACACTGAGCCCAGGTTCACATAGGAGCGATTTGGCATGCAATTTGACATGTCAAAGCGCATGCCAAAACGATAGCAATTGTCGGCGATGGCACCGATAGCAACGCTACATTGATTCCATTTGCGATGTCGCACTGATTCCCAAATGTAGTTTCTGTACTACTTTTGGCAACTTCAGGGTGCGATTTCAATAGACATCTGTACAGGAACCAGCACAGATGTCTCTGAAATCGCACCCCAAAGTCGGGACTGACATGCGAGTATGAAATCATTCAATTGTTCAGCTGAACTCGCTCGATTTCATTCCCAATGTCAGTGTGAACCTGGACTCTGAATGACAATTGCACCGTCAAGCAGCACTGTACCATATTACATTGTTCTTTTTTTCACACAAATGGAGTTTTCATTTTGGTGGTATTTAATAACAATTGGGGTTTTTTTTTTTTTTTTTTTGCTAAAACATGAAAAAAGTTTTTTTTTTTTAAAGTTTTTTTTTGTAAATACCTTGCCTTGAAAAAGTATTCATACCCCTTGAAATTTCCCACATTTTGTCATGTTACAACCAAAAACGAAAGTGTATTTTATTTGATAGACCAACACAGAGTGGCACATAATTGTCAAGTGGAAGGAAAATGATAAATGGTTTTAATTTTTTTTTTTTTTACAAATAAATATGTGAAAAGTGTGGCATGTTTGTATTCAGCCCCTTTCCTTTGATTCCCCTAACTAAAATCTAGTGGAGCCAATTGCCTTCAGAAGTCACCTAGTTGGTAAATAGAGTCCACCTGTGTGTAATTTATTCTCAGTATAGATTACAGCTGTTCTGTGAAGCCCTCAGAGGTTTGTTAGAGAACCTTAATGAACAAACAGTATCATAAAGGCCAAGGAACACACCAGACAGGTCAGCGATAAAGTTGTGAAGAAGTATAAAAACAGGTTATAAAAACAATATCCCAATATCCCACAACTATAAACCTACCAAGGCATGGCCGTCCACCTAAACTGACAGGCTGGACAGGGAGAGAATTAATCAGAGAAGCAGCCAAGAGGCCCATGGTAACTCTGGAGGAGCTGCAGAGATCCCCAGCTCAGGGGGGAGAATCTGTCCACAGGACAACTATTAGTGGTGCTCTCCACAAATCTGCCCTTTATGGAAGAGTGACAAGAAGAAAGACATTGGAGAAAGAAAGACATAAGAAGTCCTGTTTGACTTTTTTTTAGAAGATATGTGGGGGGACACAGCAAACATGTGGAAGAAGGTGTTCTGGTCAGATGAGTCCAAAATTCAACTGTTTGGACTAAAAAGAAAAATGCTGTGTGTGGTGGAAAACTAACACTGCACATCACCCTGAACACACCATCCCCACCGTGAAACATGGTGGTGGCAGCATCATGTGGTGGGGATGCTTTTCTTCAGCAGGGACAGGGAAGCTGGTCAGAGTTGATGGAAAGTTGGATGGAGCCAAATACAGGACAATCTTAGAAGAAAACCTGTTGGCCCCCTTTTACACGGGTGGACCATTGAGGTCCGCCTGTCAGTTTTTTAGGCGGACCTGAATGGACGCTCCATACAGGTCTATGGAACAACGGATATTAGCGGTGACATGTCTGCTTACATCCATTCCGCTCCGATCCGATAAAGTATGACGGATGAAAACCTTATTTTCCATCTGTCTATCAGATCAGATGAAAACAGACTCTTCATCCAGTTGCCCCATAGGGGAGAGCGGGGCTCTGACAGGTCCATCCCTGCACAGTGTGCAGAGATGGAGCTGTCATCTGCCTGCTCAGCGGGGATCAACGGAGTGATCCCCGCTGAAAAAAGCACAGACCGGACACGTCCACGTGAAAGGGGCCTTAGAGTCTTAAAAAGACTTGAGACTGGGGCGGAGGTTCACCTTCCAGCAGGACAACGACCCTAAACATACAACCAGAGCTACAATGGAATGGTTTAGATCTAAGCATAGTTATGTGTTAGAATGGCCCAGTCACAGTCCAGACCTAAATCACATTTGAGAATCTGTGGCAAGACTTAAAAATTGCTGATCACAGACGCTCTCCATCCAATCTGACAGAACTTGAGATATTTTACAAAGAAGAATGGGCAGAAATGTCCCTCTCTAGATGTGCAAAGGTGGTAGAGACACCCCCAAAAAGACTGAGGGGGGCGCCATACATCTGTAACCCCCCACACTTTTCACAGATTTTTTTTGTATCATTTTCCTTCCACTTTACAATTATGTGACACTTTGTGTTGTGTCTCTCACATAAAATCCCAATAAAATACATTTAGGTTTCTGGTTGTAACATGACAAGATGTGAAACATTTCAAGGGGTGTGAATACTTTTTCAAGGCACTGTAAGTAATTTTTCTACTTCGCTGAAGTTCACTGATAGGGGCACCGATAGGTGGTACTGTTGGGCATTGATGGGTAGCAATGATGGGCATTAATGGGTGCCACTGAAAGGCAGCACATTTGCTGGGCACTGTTGGGGCTGCACTGTAATCAGTGCCCTAATTATCTGTACAGTGTCCCCTGCGAGGAGATGCCCTTGATTGGCTCTCCTCACAGGCTGTCATTTACATGTGATTGGCTGTTATTGGACACAGCCAATCACATGGGTAAAGAGCCACGTCATCGGCTCTTTACCAAGATCAGGGTCATGCTCGCATTGCTGTGTCATATTTGTCTTGCTTTATAACATCAATATCCCTTATAAAACCCGGAGGGCATGGATGGTGAGCTGATTCGGTGGTAAAATGGGCCACCCGACTGGACTTTCCCCCCAGGCTTAAGGCTGCCAGTCCTCCCCTGAGCGTTACTCTGGAGCAAAGATGCTCTCATCTACCTGAATCTGGCCCATAGTGTGCACAGACCCATATGGCTTGAGTGCATGATAAGATAGGGTGACCAGACATCCCCGGTTCCCGGGGACAGTTCCCGGGTTGAGGACACCAAGAGTGTCCCAGTTTTTTCCCAGATTGGATTTGAACAAGGGCTGGGACAATTTCGAAGACAGTCCGTGCAGAATAAAAAAATAAAAATCAGAATTACACATTTTTTTCCATTATTTGTGCCCCTTTCTGATGATCATGTGATGGTCGGAGGGAATATTTCTTCAGTTTCGGGTGCATGCCCATTTAGCCCCGCTCACATGTTCTTCTGCCTTGGCTCAAGTCCTGGCCAGCCGCTTGCCTATCTCCTTGCCTTTCCTGGCGGAGTGATCTTCCTCCGCTCCCCATCCAGTAGTAGCCGGGGCCCGGAGAGTGAGACTTGACAGCCTGTGAGGCAATGTTTATTGCAAAACATGTTGCAATTAACATTAACAAATTAAAGCGTGTTCAATTATAAAAGTCTAAAGTCTATTGCTAGTTCAATGTTCAACAATTTTACTGTTATAATATGCTAATAATTGTTTTTTTATATGCAGGGCAGCCATCACAAATTACACAGCTTTAGGCAGTGCACCCCTGGAGCAGAGAACCGGGGGGGGGTTCCGACAAAGACAAAACAAGTGTTATCTTTTCTCTCCTGACGCAAGATAGTAAACGGGGGGGGGGGGGGGCTTACAGGTGTGATGCCTCCCCAGTGATGCCAAACCTGCCCCCAGACAGCCACTCGCAGCTCACGGGCGGCAACAAATTTGTGTGTGACTATCTTGGTTACTTGGGGAGTCACAGCCCAATCTGAATAATGTGTCCGGGTTTCAGTCTGCCGAACAGGTGGCAACCCTAGTTTGGAACACCTTCATTGGTCATGTCCATAAGAATGCAGTTACCATGTACAAAGTACAGTGCTTTCATATTACTGTATTCTTTAGCAAAAGATTCATGTGATCTCACACTCAGCAGTATAGAGTCTGGGCGTCTAAGCTGCAAGCCACGCTGTATCATTGCTGTATGCATGGAGACCAGAGGCTCTACAGCTTTATGCTGTTTACTGAGGGCTTAGCAGTATAAAATCCAAAAACAAAAATGTAATATATTGCAGCTAGCCAATTCTTCGATGTGATGGCTGCATTACTTTCCTTTTTGAGGCTTCTTTCTCTTTATTTTCACCTGGTAATCCTGCCAGTAAACTTTTTATTTTTCAAATTCCTTTAAAGCGGTGCTAAAGGGTTAATACCTACCTGTCTAACGGTTCCTCGCCAGCACTGTCATCTTCTTCTGACTGCCGGTTATCGGGCCTCTAAATTGGCCATGTTGGCATTCAGAGACTGGCACAGCACTGTAAGCTGAGCTGCACAAGCTCAGCTCAGTTTACAGCACTGGAAAAGACAGCAGGCAGGTAGGAGCATTTTATTTCAGAAGTGACAGTGCATGTCTTTTCCACAATAAAAGCCAACCTGTTCACTGTTTCTTATGACAGAACTTCAGTTATGCTTTAGCAAACCAAGCTGTGCAGTAAAAATGGCAGTTAGAGGGTTAGAACAAATCATATAACACTAACAGGGGTGCTTACATTGGTCAGATTTTACTCACTGATATAAATTCTTTATCCCAAAAGGAAAAAACTGTTGCTGTAACTGCTTAAATTGTGTTATCTGGAGTTTAGCTTTAAAGAGGAAGTAAACCCTCTTGTAAAAAAAAAAGACAACATGCAAGACAAAGGCATAATGAGCTAGTGTGCTGAGTGTCACAGCCATATTTTTTGCTGGCATCCTTTTCCACTTACTGGCATTTACTGGCAGGAGAAAAGTGCCCATTTTTTACTGGCTGCCAGTAAAAATACTGACGGTTGGCAACACAGTTTCATACCCCTTTATGGACTGATAAACTGCACTATATTACATTTTTTTATTTAATACTGCTTTGAAGAGGAACTGAACTCTGAAATCTATGCACAAAAAACAGGCACTAGAAGTACCTGTGGTCTCCCTAAAGCTGATCTTTCCTATTACTGACTAACCCTGCCTTGTTTCTCATTGTGTTTCTGTTTGGAGGTGTTTTTGGTAAAGGCAGAGCTTTACTTCCTCATACCAACACTCACATACCAGCAAATGTACTGCAATATTTCAGAAGTAAATGAAGACAAATGGTACATTTTTGAGTTCAGGTCTGCTTTAGGCTTAATGTACACGGGACGTTTTAGAACTTCTCAACCTCTCGACATTTAAAAACATATTTTTTTGCAAATGGTCAAAAATGTAAAATGCTTGTAAAAGAAATGTGGCTAAACGCGAGTTACCACATTTACATGCGTTTACAAGCTGTTACAGGCGTTTATCGTTTCAAATGCCTCTGAACATCCGTCCTGAATGCATTTTTTGGCTTTCCTAGAAATTACTATAAACGACCCTGTGTGCATTTACTGATAAGATAACAGAGGAGAGTTTAGGGGCAGCTGAAAAAAACACTCAACTGCTCCTAAACGTGCGTTTTAACAGCACCAGTGTACATGAAGCTTTATGGAGCGTACACACGATCGAAAATTCCGACAAGAAAAGTCCGATGGGAGCTTTTGGTCGGAAATTCCGACCGTGTGTATGCTCTATTTGGACTTTTGCTGCTGGAATTTCCACCAACAAAAGATTAAGAGCAGCTTCTCCATTTTTCCGACGGAAAAAGTTCCTATCGGAAAATCCGCTCGTCTGTATGCAATTCCAACGCGCAAAAAAAACACGCATGCTCAGAATTAAGCAGAAAAGCCGAACTGCCTATTGAAGTTCATTGATCTCGGCTCGTCGTATGTCTTTTACGTCACCGTGTTCTTGACGGTCGAATTTCCGTCAAGATGTGTGTGACCGTGTGTATGCAACACAAGTTTGAGCCAACATTCCGTCAGAAAAAATCCATGGTTTTCTTGTCGGAATTTCCGATCGTGTGTACGCGGCATTAAGCCAAAAACGTCCTAATGTATAACAATAATAGGTGGAAGGTTTTTGGGATCAGAATCGCATCACATTTGAGGGTTCGGACACCTAAAAGCTATACCTCCAGCAACCTAAAAAATGTAAATTTCCTAGATGGCATGACTGATCTATTATGAGCTGACACAAGCATAAGGAAACAAAATAACTAATATTCAGAAAGTTGAAGACAACCCTTCTTTGCATGGTAAATGCTAAAATATTATTTTCAAGAGTGTGTTAAAGCGGAGCGCCACCAAAAAGGGGAAGCTCTGCTTGTTTGCTTCCTCTCCCCCCCCCCCCCCCACGGGCCACATTTGGCACCTTTTGGCGGGGGAGCGGATACCTGCCCCTCACTTCCAGGACACCTCACTGCGGCGACCTCAGTCCCCTCCTCCGCTGGTGGGCCAGGCAGGAAGCGCAGTGTGCTTTGCGAATGTGCAGTAGGGAACCGGCTGTGAAGCCAAAAGGCAAATGTCGTTGAATGCATTAAGATAAAAAAAACTTCTGCCTTTACAATTCCTTAAAGGATCACTAAAGGAATTTTTTTTAGCTAAATAGCTTCCTTTACCTTACTGCAGTACTGGTTTCATGTCCTTATTGTTCGTTTTTGCTTTGAAGTTGCTGTAATCCTGCTCTGATCTTCACACTTCCTGCTTGTCTGTTTCCTTATAACCACCATACTGGGAGCTTTCTCACGGTGGTCTAAGCTGTCATTACTGTGTGTCTAAAACTTCCCAGAACTAATGAGTTTAATTTTAAAAACAAAACACTGCACTGGATTTGTTTGTTTTTATTCTGTGTGTCTATTTCTACATCACAGAAACATGAAGCCAGTTCAAAAGTGAAACTAACCTGCAGGCACATTATATGATTGATTTTTATCTATTTTTAATCATTTTGAAAAGGAATCAGTGAACTTTTATGTCTCTATACCCTGTAAACAGTCATTTCAGCAAAAATATTTTTTTACTTTAGTGACCCTTTAAGTAAACAATGATGACAATCCAAAAAAGGCAAAATGTGTAATCTGTGTTATGTAACCCACTGTCTCTGTGAGTACAAACTCCACGGGTATAATATGTACAATGTCCTCTTATGTTTTCTATGCTGTAATCGGTTATAATGGTAATCATTTAAATGAGGATGTGTGTTATCTTAATTGTAAAGTAACAGGACATTCATTCTATTTGTAGCGGATGGTTGCTACTAGTTACTATCATCCACCATGTCACCCTGCTGCCAGACCTCCATATATCACTCTCAGCGACAATGAACAGTCATTTGCTCTTGTTTAGTTTTTTTTGTTTATTTGGGGGATATAACTTGGTTGGGGAGAGGGGGTATGGGATGCCCATAGAACAGATCACTTTGCCATCATTGTTGAATAATTGTTGAATCAATAACACTGAATTAGTGATGGACTTCAACATTTGCAGTCACTCCTCTGCACCAACTCCTGCAGACTTTTAAGCCTCGTACACACACTCGGTTTACTCGGCAAGAACCAGAAAGAAAACTGCTGGCAGAGCTTTCTTGCCGAGTATACCGAGCGCCTGTAGGAGACTTTCAGGTTTCTTGTCAAGAAAACTGCCTAAAATCTCGACGAGAAAAATAGAGAACCTGCTCTTTATTTATTTGTCGTGATTCTCGGCAGTGTTTTCCTGCCGAGAAACCTGAGAGGAGTGTGTATACTTAACTGTGGCCGTGGAAACCCACGCATGCTCCAAATGACTTTGACACATGCGCGGTAGCTTCCTAGGCATAGGTAGGGTGCAGCAAGATGGCGGCGACGGCATCGAATGTGACGAACACATGCTCGTCGTACGCAATGACGTCACCGCGTTCTTGCCATTCAAAAGAACCACGGTTCTTTTGAATGGAGTGTCTGTACACTCGGGCGACAAGAGATGCTTGCCAAGAATCTCGTCAGGAAAAACAACATTTTTTTCCTGACGAGATTGTGCCCCATGTGTACAGGGCTTTACTCTCAGGACTCCTCTCCTCCTGCACAAACTTCTCTGTAACATGTTAGTTTCTCCGCCCCATCACCTTTACACTGCACTTGGGATCACTCTGAATAATCCCAGGTGGTTATTTGACTTTCTGAATGCTGATAGGCCAGGGGCCTGCAGTACCCCTTCTTGCGGCTTAGTATTTTAGCAATTTTAGTTGGTTGGTGGACTGCTGATCCCAGCTAGCCTGAAGGCCACATCGATTTGACACAAAACCCAACAGTCTCTCCTCTGGCCTTGCACCCAGCTCCCCTGGCATGCCTCCTCCAGATATCCACTGTGCCTCACTCACTGACCTTCTCCTGCCCTGGGTCCATGGTGAAGAATTTACCCGGATATGGGTACTGACTGGTTCTCCAGCTCCTCTGTTCCAGGACACCTCCTCCATGACCTTGTGAGGATGAGGCTCCCTCCCATCTCCTGAGCTCCTCCGCTAAGGAGTACACCCCCCAGAGGGGCTAGGCCTGATGCTGCAGTCTAACACTCCATTCTTCACTTCACCCAGCCAGTGAGCTGGACCTGAGTTTGTGGGAACTAATGCATACAATTACCTTGCAATGGTATTTGACCTCATATAAATTGTCTAGATTCCATCCACATACATCAAATTGTTGTTAGCACCGTTTCTGGCTTACCACGGTCTGGTGACACTGTACTGATGTGCTGGGGATTAGGAACACTATTGCTCGCTTACATTGGTCTGGCGGAAATCAAGAATACTATTGTCACCAGACAAGTTTAGCCAGCAATTGTTGCCGACTGTACTGATCTTGTAACACAGGAACTGGGGTAGCAGTAAACAGGAATGTTGCTGGCTTACACTGGTCTGGTGACAGTTAGGCCGCGTACACACAATCAAATCTATCTGCTGGAAACGGTCTGACAGACCGTTTCAGCAGACAGATTCGATCGTGTGTATACGGGCGGACAGACAGATTTGACCAGCCGACAGATTTTAAAGCATGCTTTAAAATCTGTCTGCTGGGAATCCGTCCGTCCGACATGTCTGCTGGTTAGTACGCTAACCAGCAGAGATATCTGCTGGTAACATGCGTCGAATGGATTGGACGCATGCACGGAAGTGTTTTACTTCCTGGTGCGGTGACGTGGCGGCGTCAACGCCATCGCCACGTCACCGCGCTGTCTGCCGGCGGGGATTTTGGTTTGATCGTGTGTACAGCGATCAAACCAAAACAGCCCAGCAGACAAATCTGTTCAAATCAATCTGTCAGACCGATTTGAACAGATGTATTTGGTCGTGTGTACGCGGCCTAAGACTGGTGTGGCGGTGATCAGATCGCTGTTGTTGGCTGTACTAGTCTAGTGTAATAGCAATAAGGAACACTGTTGCTGGCTCAACTGGTCTGGTGCTGATCAGGGACACTGTTTTTGGCTACACTGGTCTGGTGTGATATTGATCAGGAACACTGTTGCTGGCTGCACTAATCTTGGTCGCTGGCACTAGTGTGATGGCGATCAGGAACACTGTGGTTGGCTACACCGGTCTGGTGACACTGGGACTGGTGTGTTGGCGATCTGGAACATTGTTGCTGGCTTACACTAGTCTGGCGACACTTGGGACTGGTGTGGCAGTACTCAGAGACATTGTTTCTGGCTTACACTGGTATGTTGACACTGGGACTGATGTGGCAGCAATCGGGAACACTGTTACTGATTGCACTGATCCAGGGCTGGACTGGGACAGAAATTTGGCCCTGGACTTCTTCCAGACTGGCCTACTTTGACAGCTGCCGAACAACTCCCCCACCCCCCCACCCCCCCTCCACCCAAGCCCCCTCTCCCCCTTCACTAGCCACTAGCCGTTCTACTTTATTAGAGTAAAACGGCTGGTACTGGTACTCTATTAGGCAGCACCAGTGGGGAAGCTAGACATTATTTCACCTGGGGCAAAGAATCAGTTCGGTGCCCCCCCCTTATGGGACAAGATTAGGCAGAAGGGAGAAACTACCAGGCCATAGCTGTTGAGTCAGCTGTCTGTCCCTGTCCCCCCTGCTTCTTTGTTCCCCCCAGATGAGCTCTGCAGGGAGGGAGAGGAGGTGAGCACTGCAGGAAGGGAGAGACAGAGGAGCGAAGGGGGGGCGGCGGTCCACTGTCACTGAAGCCGGCCTACTGAGCCAACGGCCCACCGGGAAACTCCCTGTAGTCCCAATGGCCAGTCCATCCCTGCACTGATCTGGGAACATTGAGACTTATGTGGCAGTGACCAAGAACACTGTTTGTTGCACTGGTCTGGACACACCAGGAATGGTGTAATGGTGATCAGGAACACTGTTTCTGGCTTACACTGGTCTGGTGATACTGTATTGGTGTGGCAGTGATTAGGAACACTTTTTCTGGCTTACACTGGTCTGGTGGCAATCAGAAAAACTATTGTCACCAGACCAGTGCAGCCAGCAACTGTTGGTGGCTGCATTGGTCTGTCTTGTGACACAGGGTCTGGTGTAGCGGTAATCAGGAATGCTGTTGCTGGCTTATACTGGTCTGGTAAAATTGGGACTGATGTGGCAGTGATCAGGAACACTGTTGCTGGCTGTTCTGGTCTGGTGACACTGTACTGGTGTGGTGCTGAACAGGGACACTGGCTGTATTGGCCTGGTAACACTGTACTGATAGGGTAGGAAATTAGGGACACTGTTGTTGGCTGCTCTGGTCTAGCGACACTGTATTTGTGTGATGGCGATCAGTAACATTGGCTGGCTGCACTAGTATGGTAAAACTGTACTGGGATGGCTAAGGACCACGGATATTGTGGCTGGCTGCATTAGTATGGTGACACTGTACTAGGTTTCCTAGCGATCAGGGACAGTGTGAGAGACTGCAATGGTATGGTGACATTGTACTGGAGTGACTAGTGATCAGGGACATTGGCAGGCTGCACTGGCATACAACACACATAAAACTGCAACACCCATTGATGTCAAAATGCATGCACTACACATGAATGAATGAATGAATGAAGAACTTGTATAGCGCAGCACATGCGAAATAAATCGCCTCTGGGCGCTTGTTGTTCCTTTCTCTTTTGAGATCAAAAGAGATGAGTCTTAATCTTTCTCCTGAAGACCAAGTAGTTCTCCTCCAGTCGAATGCTGGCTGGTAAGGCGTTCCATAGTCTGGGACCTTGGACAGCGAATCTCCTGTCTCCTTTGGACTTGTATCTGGCTTTCGGTATCTGAAGCTGATTTTGATTATTGGATCGTAGAATACGATTGGGATTGTACATTTTTAATTTTTCGCATTGATAATGGGGAGCATTCCCATGGATACATCTATGCGTTAGACAGAGTGCTTTAAAGGTGATTCTGTCTTTGACTGGTAGCCAGTGAAGGGATCTCAACGAGGGTGAGATTGATTCCCAGGGTTTTTTCCCAGTCACAAGTCTGGCGGCCGTATTTTGAACGACTTAAAGACGAGCGATTTGGTACTTGGGAAGTCCGAGGTAAAGGGCATTTGCATAGTCCAATCTGGAGTTTACAATCGCTCCCACCACGACCGCTATGTCTTTCTTGGGAATAAAAGGCGTGAGTCTGCGTAGTAGGCGCAGCAGATAGTGAGATCCGCTGACTACTGCCCCTATTTGTGCGTTCATTGTCATGTCGGAGTCAAAGATGACCCCAAGACTTTTGACTTTGGCGCTAGGGGTGATGACTTTGCCCAGAATGGGCGGGGGGATCCAGGTTGTTATCGATTGATTGCTACGCTTGGCGTGAAACAGAAGAAGTTCTGTTTTCGCTCCGTTGAGTTTGAGATAACTCTTTGTCATCCAGTCCTCAATCACAGAGAGGCATGTCTCTAGATTGAGGTGGTGATCCTTTTTATTGCAAATGCGGAAGTACAGTTGCGTGTCGTCTGCGTAAGAGTGATATAGCAGTTTTTGGCTGCTGATGATTTCAAAAAGAGGACGCAGATAGATGTTAAATAACATCGGCGACAGGGGAGATCCCTGAGGGACCCCGCACGATAATGTGCGTTGTTCCGAAGTGAATGGTCCTAGCTTAACTATTTGCGATCGGTTTTCCACAAAAGAGGAGAACCAGGATAGATCGCTTTCTGCGACTTTGGCTATTTTAGCCAGCCGGGTCAATAACAGCTTGTGATCAACTGTATCAAAGGCTGCGCTTAGGTCCAGCAGAACCAGAAGAGAAGATTCTCCTTCGTCTGCGGCCTCCAGAACGTCGTCCCATATCTTAAGCAATGCTGTTTCCGTCCTGTGTCCGGGACGGAAGCCCGATTGCAATGGGTCGAGTAAATTGTGGGTATCTAGATGCTGTTGCAGCTGCTGTACCACTGCCTTCTCCATTACCTTGGAGAGAACATTTAGGCCTGTTATGGGGCGCCAGTTAAGTGGATCCTTAGGATCCAGGGTGGCTTTCTTCAAGATGGGTTGAATGAAGCCCTCCTTCAGCTGAGAGGGCATTTTGCCCTCCCTGAAGGATTGGTTAATAAGCTGCGTGACAGGAGGTGCCAGGATGTCGGCGCATTCCTTCAGCAGTTTGGTGGGGATAATATCATTTGGCGCAGTGCTGTTGCGCAGAGTGCCGATGATATTTTTAGTGGTCTGAATGGAGATGGGTTTCAGCGTGAACTCACCAAACTGTGGTGAATTGCTGCCGGTGCTGTGTAAATGACTACGGGGGGGGCTGGGAGAGCAATTGTTCTGCTGAATGCTTTGCCGGATTGCCTCAATTTTGTTAATGAAGCAATCCGATAACTCATCGCAAAATTCTTGTGTATCCAAGTTGGGGGCTACAAGGCATCCTGGATTCATGGTCCGAGTGACCACCTTAAAGAGTTCGCGGGGGCGGTTTAGGGCACCGTTGATAGCCTCAGAAAAATAGTTTTTCTTGGCTTCGAAGATTTGTTTGTAGTATTTTCTGGTTATTGCCTTGTAAATCGCGAGGTTCTCATCTGAAGGGTTTCTTTTCCAGGCTGCTTCTGCCCTTCTACGCTCTTGCTTCAGTAACGCCAGCTGGTTGTTGAACCAGCCGGGGTTGTTTTTCCTGATCTGGGTCTTTCGTTTCGGCGCTATCAAGTCAGCTGACTGCAATAGTGCTGTGTTTATGGCCTCTAGTGTTTCTTCCGCTGTTTGGTGCGGCTGAATTGTGTTTATTTTTCCCCCTAACGTGGCTTTGAAGAGTTCCGAATGGAGCTTCCTCTGACATCTGGTCCAGTGTGTTGTCACTGGATTTGATGTTTTTGTTAAGGGGGGGAATTCGGAAATAATGAATTTAATTGCATGGTGATCTGTCCATGGCAAAGGTTCATTTTCCAAGATTTTTATTTCCAGATCTTGTCTGAAAATAAGATCGAGCGTATGACCGGAAGCATGTGTGGGCCCACATACTAGTTGCTGAAGCCCTAATCCTTCCAGGTGGTCGATGCAGGCGTCGGCAATGGGGTCTTGCGGGGAGTTGGCCCAAAGGTTGAAATCCCCGAGCAGCAAAAGGTGTTTGCTATTCAGGGTATAAGTGGAGACAAAGTCCGTCAAAGATGGGAGCAGCTGCGACTTGGGGCCAGGTGGCCTATAGCAGAGTAGAATCCGGACGGTCTCCTGGCCGTTTACTTGCAGTTGAAGAGTAAGGGTTTCCATGAATGGAAGAGGGTTTTGGAGGCTTGGTTTTGTGATCGCAAGACGCGTCTTATGGATCACCGCCAGTCCTCCTCCTCTTTGCCCTATTCTGTTTTCCGTTATAATACGGTAGTTTTCTGGCACCATTTCTCCTAGAATGCATTGCATAGATGGCCAGGAAAAGAAGAAAACACATAAAATTAAGAAATCACACAAAAGCCAGTAATTTTAATTCAAAGCAATATCAGAGCATTGCATTAGGAGAAAAAAACTTACTGAAACAAAATTTCTTCCAACAACTTAACCACTTCAATACCTAGGCCGTCAATTGACGTCCTGGCTTTCAGTGGGGATATCTGAATGATGCCTGCAGCCACAGGCATCATTCAGATATCCATCTGTTCAGGCGGCGAATCTGTGCACCATAAGAACGATCATATCGGCGGTTCCGCCGCTTGATCGTTCTTCTAGGCGGCGGGAGGGGACGCCCCCCCCCCCCTCCCGCCGCCATCCGGTGCTTCTCCGGGCTCTCCTTTGCCATCGGAGACCCGGAGAAACGATCCGCCGCCGTCTGTCGAAAACCATAGAGTAGACTGGTGACCAGATGGTCACCAGTCATCTCTATGATCGTTGGAGGCCCGGGCGCGATGTTATGACGTCACGCCCGGGTCCTGGAATGTAAACACAGCCGGCTGAATGCATTAGATCTGTGAAATTTTTTTCACGATCTAATGCTTTCCAGCCTGGAGGAGAGATATTGGGTCTTATTGACCCTGCATCTCTCCATAAAGAGTACCTGTCACACACATTCCTATTACAAGGGATGTTTACATTCCTTGTAATAGGAATAAAAGTGATCAAAAAAAAAAAAAAATGTCAAAAAAAGTTTAAAAATAAAAGAAATTGTGTAAAATAAAAAATAAAATAATAAAAATTTTTTTTTTTAAACGCCCCTATCCCCAGTAGCTCGCGCTCAGAAGCGAATGCACACTTAAGTCCCGCCCACATATGTAAACGCCGTTCAAATCACACATGTGAGGTATCGCCGCGTGCGTTAGAGCGCCAGCAACAATTCTAGCACTAGACCTCCTCTGGAACTCTAAATTTATAACTTGTAAAAAAAAAATAAGCGTTGCGTATGGAGATTTTTAAGTACTGACGTTTGGCGCCATTCCATGAGTGTGCGCAGTTTTAAAGCGTGACATGTTAGGTATCTATTTACTCGGCGTAACTTAATCTTTCACATTATACCAAAAAATTGGCCTAACTTTACTGTTTTGTTATTTTTTAATTCACAAAAACATTTTTTCCTCAAAAAAAGGCGTTTGAAAAATGATTGCGCAAATAATGTGCGAGATAAAAAGTTGCAATGGCCGGAATTTTATTCCCTAGGGTGTCTGCTAAAAAAAAATATATAGTGTTTGGGGGTTCTGAGTAATTTTCTAACAAAAAAATTATGATTTATGCATGTACGAGAAGTGCCAAAATAGCCCCGGTATTGAAGCGGTTAAAAAGACGTGCTCATTCCAAAAGTCCCTAGGAATCCAGAAAACAGGTAAAATGATGATGATGAAATTCTTTAGGCTGGGGTATGAGTATGGACCCTTAACGTAGGAATCCGATTACTCAATAGGTCACCTAAAGATCCTATTCAGAATCCTGGGAAGGGAGGATTCCATATCATCTTTATTTTTGTATAAAACATGGTAAGATATGGGTGAGCAGAGATTTTGTGAAGAAAAGTCCACAACATGCTCTGAAATTCACATTTTAAATGAACGTGTCTGGAAGTCAAAGTTTTCCCATACAGCACATCGATCTATTTCCCAATATGTATTTCCCAAGTGAAACAGACCCACGCTTATTGGTACCCTTAGTTTGACAGATAAATTGGCAATTTTTACAAAAATGACTCCGGATTAATTGACCCCCTATCGAGTGTGATATTTGTTATTTGTTGTAAAAAGTGGTGGTGACTGCGCTGTAAGGATGAAGGGAAAGGGGGGGGGGGGTGTTAGGATAGTGAAGTGGAGCAGGAGCAAATGGCACAAATATAGCACTCACTTGTGTATCAAATGAGCGCGGGCATCAATCCACGAGCGCAAAGCTTGTATACCCCAAAAAGTCTTGTGGCACAGGAAGTGCCACAAGACTCACCCAATGAGGAACTGACCAGTCATTTCTACACTGGTTTACTGGGGACAGGTTCCATGTTGGTGTCCCGCTTGCCCTTCACTATCCTAACCCCCCCCCCCCCTTCATCCTCACAGCGCCGTCACCACCACTTTTGACATTTTGACATTTGTCTTTCAGGATTAGTCTCAAGTGTCTGCAGCAGTGTCCTTTAGATTGGCCCCTTAGAGTGGGCCCTTAGACAGCGCAGGAGTTCTCTCTTTTTTTTATATATTTTTTTATTTGTTGCTATTCATGATAGAGAGTGAAGGTATCACAAGTTTAGACATAACTGGTTATTTTCATGTTTAAGAGCTTTTTCTCTGTGACACACATTCCTAAGTTATTTGTCTATATACCCTCAAGTCATAAAATGTAATCATAATTTTTGGGGCTTTTGAGTCAATACCAGAATCCCAATAGAGTAAAAATCTTTTAATGGGGAAATTTTTTCCTGTGATAACCGTCCAAGGCCGGTCATAAATGGTTCAAATCTTTGCTGATTCAGCAGGAAACTAGTGGTTGCAGGAAATTCTTTTTCTCTGTGTATGGTTGGCATAAGAATACAATTTGGATAGGCATCCTCTACTTCTTGCACACATAGAAATAAGTTTGGCGCTTGCAAATGGCTCAGTATTAGCATGCCAGCCTGTTTAACATCATGGGGCATAGGGATGGTCAGGGGGAATTTAAAAAATGACTAATACCATACCTCCCAACATTTTGAGATGGGAATGAGGGACACCTACTAGCAAATGTATGTAGGCAAAGGACACGTCCCCTTTTACACCCCCTTAAAGGAGAATTAACAAAAAAAGGGGTTATTAAATGCACCGTTTTTTTTTTTTTTTTACCACTTCTATTCCTTTATAGGCTTTTAAATTTTACAAACGCAGTCATTTAGAATTAGGATGAAAGGTTTAGCACTGGGAAACACCTTTTGAAAGATAAAAAGCGCATTTTATACTGTATAGACCAGACCAAAATGAGGGACAAATGAGGGACAGAGGGACATAGTTCCAAATAAGGGACAGTCCCTTGAAGTCAGGGACAGTTGGGAGCTATGACCAATACAAGTCCATGTAGTCCATGTGATAGCACCTGGAAGACAGCCGAGTGGAAGGTAAGAAGCAACTTCTGGAACAGCTAAGGCTGCCACTCTAAGTGCAGTATGAAAGTAAATGTAATTCACAAATAGGTATATGTATTGAAAGAGTAAGATAGTAACAGGCATTGGGCACAAATTTCCAGGTGTCCGTGAAGAGAGTACATCCGGGGAGCTTCTCACTAGTGGCTCAGAGAGGGCGGCGCCGTTCCCTTGCTCTGAATTGCACAGGGAGTCAGGGGATGATGTCACTTCCGGGATATGGTGAACCAATAGGCAATGTTTTATCCTCATCTAATTCTTGGAAAGACTTCCTCTCACTTCTTGTCTACAGGACAGGAAGTGAAGGAAAATCTCTTGAATGGGACACATATAGCAAAACACTAGGGGCCAGATTCAGTAAGAAGTTACGCGGCTTATCTCTAGATAAGCCGCGTAACTTCTTAGATGCGCCGGCGTAACTTTCTTCTGTATTCAGAAAGCAAGATACGCCGGGATTGAGTTAAGATACGAGCGGCGTAATTGTATTACGCCGTCGTATCTTAACTGCATTTTTAAGATGGCCGCTAGGGGCGTTCCCGATGATTTACGCCTAGAATATGTAAATCAGTGAGATATGCCTATTCACGAACATCCGCCCGGCCGACGCAGAGAATTTACGCCATTTACGTAAGGTGTTTTCCGGCGTAAAGATAAAGCACCAAAAAGATGGCGCATCCTATGTTAAGTATGGACGCCGGGACCGCGTCGAATTTCAAATTTTTTACGTCGTTTGCGTAATTCGTCCGTGAATCGGGATTTACGTCAATTATGTTCACGTCGAAAACAATGCGTCGTAGCGTCATCATTTGGAACATGCGCACTGGGATACGTCCACGGTCGGCGCATGCGCAGTAAAAAAAAAACTTAAAAAATGTGGGGTCACAACACATTACCATAAAACACGCCCACCTCATTCACATTTGAATTACCCGGGCTTATGCCGGCCCATTTACGCTACGTAGGTACGCCGCTGTAACTTAGCTTGGTGAATACAGCATACAGCATTTGCCTTGCTAATTTACGGAGGCGTAGCGTAAACAAGATACGCTATGCCCGCACAAACTTACGGCGGGCTACTTGAATCTGGGTCTAGGTGTTTTGTAACCATTCCTTACTTACTATATACTTTTAGCATCTGTGTATATTTATAGGAATGAATAATTGTTTCATAAAGAGGCACTGTCATCTTGCCCATGCAGGACAGAGGGCATTTTCTGACAACTCACCTTACCTGAACTTCCTCACAGTTCCATGCTCTTCCACAGGCAGCCACTAAAATTGTCTGTGTCTGCAATCTTGATTAGGCTGTAAGGTCCAGGCACTATCACGACGGGGGGGGGGGGGGGGGGGGGGGGGGGGGTTTACTGTATATGCTCTCTCATTACTATTCTGGGAATTCTTGATGGCTGCAGAGAAGCAAAGAGCTGTGAAGGTGCACAACTAAGGTGTGTTTGTGGGGTTGGAGGATACCCTTTACAGAGATACTGTTACATTGCATGAGCAAGGTGACAATCAGGGGTCAAGTCATGGGGAAAAAAGTGTGGGAACTCCCACCCAAGATCCACTCTCAACTGCTCTAGTCCTGCAAAGTGAACTGCGTTCCTGCTGTGAAAAAAGTGCAGGGACTCCATTCCCACGCGTTCCCGCAGGACTTGAGCCCTAGTGACAATGTCTCTTTTACATACAACTGCAAAGTACCTGAATCTGCCTTGATATTAGCCTCCATCGTGCCTTGCACTAGGAACCAAATTAGACTCTGCAAGGGCAAATATGCTTGATAAACATGTTAAAAGCAGAGTGATCTGAGTTGTAAAACTCTGATAAATATGTTGCTGCTAAATTTGACCAGTCAGAAGACTGGTGGCAGAAAGGTGACACCTGTGACTAAAATGAATCACAAACTATGTGAGAAGAATGGAGATTCATTTCTCAAAAATGTACACGTCTACAACAAATCATTCAGAGTCAAACCTGATATTTGTGTGGCAGAAAGGGCCAGCAACACTTAGAAAGTCACAGACAAGATTGAACCTCCCCACCCTAGAAAATAACCAACTCGAGCAGATCAGGTTAGCATTTATAAACACTACTTAGGCACTGCAAATACTTTAAATATTTCCATCTACAAACAGCACAGAAGTCTGACAAGCCAGAGTGTTGATAGGTATCATAAAGCACCATTAAACCAGAGATTCGCTGTCATAAAATCATTTTGAAGCAACACACTTTTGGAACCATTGCTCTAACTTCACATGCCCTCTCTTAAAAACCCAGGACTCAAACTCTACACAAATCCTGGTTACTATTAAATTACACTCAAGGCAAGCATCTAGTTGATTGTATAGGAAAATAATAATCAGTTAGATACCAAACACAACAATATTGCAAGGTGCAGAAAGATGATGGGAAACATTACATTTCTTAAGGAGAATAGTCATGAGAATACCATGTCTAACATCTATGAAATTGTGATTGTATTCTATTAAATAATATGTTGTTTATCACACTGTAAGATGTGGTCATGTGGAAATATTGATGCAGTTAGCAAAACTGGCACTAAGGGAGTGACTGCTAAAAATTCATTAACACTTCAGTCCTCCTACATCAATCCCTTCCACTCTATTGATTGGACGAGCAGGGCCAATCCTAGGGTCACAGGCGCCTGGGTGCAAAAATATTTCTGGCAATCCCACATTTTTGACTCCTTTATGACAATGGACGCACAAATAGGGTCAGTAGTCAGCGGATCTCACCATCTACTGCTCCTACTACGTAGACTCACTCCGTTCATTCCCAAAGAAGACTTAGCGGTCGTGGTGGGAGCTATTGTAAACTCCAGGTTGGATTATGCAAATGCCCTTTACCTCGGCCTCCCCAAGTACCAAATCGCCCGTCTGCAAGTCGTTCAGAATACGGCCGCCAGACTGGTGACTGGGAAAAAACCCTGGGAATCCATCTCACCTTCACTGAGAGCCCTTCATTGGCTGCCAGTTAAAGACAGAATTGCTTTTAAAGCTCTCTGTCTTACGCATAGATGTGTCCATGGGAATGCCCCCATTTATTTATGCGAAATAATAAAAGCGCATAATCCCAATCGCGTTTTGCGATCCACGAATCAGAACCTGCTCCAGGTTCCGAAAGCCAACTTCAAATCCAAAGGAGAAAGAAGATTCGCGATCCAAGGTCCCAGACTATGGAACGCTTTACCAACCAGCATTCGGTTGGAGGAGAACCACCTAGCATTCAGGAAAAAGGTCAAGACTCTTCTCTTTTGATATCAAAGGAGACTGGAACAACAAGCGCCCAGAGGCGATTCAGTTCGCATGTGCCGCGCTATACAAGTTTTCATTCATTCATTCATTCACATGGGTGTGGTCATTTTACAAACTCCTCCCCTTTACAAATGTTTCTATGGTAACTAACTACTCAACCAAAGAAATGATCCCCCACAAAGTCTTCATGACCCTGGGATCCTTACATGATCTCTTAACAATAAACAAAATACAGGAAGAGAAGCAGAGTACTTTATTGGGACCTTCAGGGGGGCCTCTCTGATGGACACAGAGAGGGCTTCTGTAAGAGAGTCTGTTAAAAGGACCCCCAGACTACACACATGATACAGGAGATGGTCAGAGACTGCAGACATGATACAGGAAATGGTCAGAGACTGCAGACATGATACAGGAGACGGTCAGAGACTGCAGACATAATACAGGAGACAGTCAGAGACTGCAGACATGGTACAGGAGATGGTCAGAGACTGCAGACATGATATAGGAGATGATTAGAGACTGCAGACATAGTACAGGAGATGGTCAGAGAGTGCAGACATGATATAGGAAATGGTCAGAGACTGCAGACAATACTACAGAAGATGGTCCATTAGACCCCTTTCACACTGGAGGGGTTTTTCAGGCACTTTGGCATTAAAAATAGCGCCTCAAAAAAGCCTCATCTGCAATCCCAGTGTGAGAGCCCAGGGGGGTTTCACACTGGAGCGGTGCGTTTGCGGGATGTCCATAAAATGTCCTGCAAGTAGCTTCTTTGAGGCACTTTCGTGTGAGTATACAGATTGGCGCCCCCCACCACTGCAGGCGCCTGGGTGCAAAGCACCCTGCGCAACCCTGCCTAGGAACGGCCCTGTGGACGAGGGTTGGCCAGTGACAACCACTAAAGAGTCCACAAATAGCTGCTGCAATTTTCTGAAGGCAGCTCTCAATTTTCCTATGAAACTATACACAAATGCTGAGGTCATTATTGAGAGCCAGTGACTCTGATACACCAGACTGGACTACTCTGATGCTAACTGGACGCTGCACAAGAACCAAAATTCAAGAAAACCATGTCAGGCACGTTTTACCTTTGAACTCATTGCTTTTTGTCTATATTCTTTTTATCTTTTTTTTTCAGTAAATGTTTTATAGCATTGTTGTTTCTTCCCTAAATAAGAAATTTAAGAATCCTTGGCTCCTTAAAGACAGCAACCATTTTTAAACTCCTTTATCTTCCTGTCTGGCATGACAGTGAGTTTCACAGATATTTATATTGTTGACAAATGTTTTATTGGGTACAAAATAACGACACAAGTCATTATATCATATATCCAGAAAAATACAGTGATTTTGAATCATCATTATGGAGATTTAAGACATAAAATACAGTGGATGAACAGATTATTGCTAAACTATTAAGCTGGTGATCAAATAATCAGGTGGTAGTTGAAATAAATTGACATATTTTCTTTCCTGAGTGATTTTAGTTGAGAGGAAGATTCTTTATACAGGGTTTAAGAAGTGATCTGAGTGTGTTAACCATGGGTTCCATTTTTTTTAGGTTCAATAAGTATTTATTATAATTTCAGACAATTATAACAGAAAACAAAAGACATCAGATAAAGGACCCAACAAAGGGTAGCCCGATCAGTAAAATGTAAAACATGTACATTTCCATACCATACAAACAAGTGTGTACAAATGAATAATCTATAGGCACTTTGGTGGTACAAATAAAAGTATACAATGCTAACCTGTGTCAGGTAGACCTGCGACCAGGACCCAGGGAAGTAAGAAAAAAAAAATGAAAACTAAGGCAGGAGTGCAGGTAGCAACAAAACAGTAAGGGGTTCGTACCATACCCAGAAGTCTCGACTGACATACAAATCTAACGGGGAACCAATAAATCAATGGTATGGCTAGGTTGAGTGGCCCAGAAGAAGGGCAAGTAGACAAAGAGGAAAAAGATAGAGAAATAGGTCTAGTAAAGAGAGGGGAGAGAGGAAGGGGTAAAGGGAAGGGGGGAAGGAGACGGCGTGCTCAGCTCCATTGCAAAAATCAATAGTCTAAGGCCTCGTACACACGAGGCAATAGATTTGTTCAAAACGGTCTGTCCGACCGATTTGAACAAATCAGTCTCTTTGGATTTTGGATTGCTCGCGTGTACACACGAGCAAACCAAAATCCCCGCCAGCAGACGGCGCTCTGACGTGTCGGTGACGTGGCGGTGACGTTGACGCCGCCACGTCACCGCACCAGGAAGTAAAACACTTCCGCGCATGTGCCGAATCCATTCGGCGCCGGTGCGAGACGACGTGTCTGCTGGTAAGTGTACTAACCAGCAGACATGTCGGGCGGACGGGTTCCCACCCGATAGATTTCAAAGCATGCTTTGAAATCTGTCGGGTGGCCAAATCCGTCGGCTCGCCCGTACACACGATCGAATCTGTCTGCTGGGACGGTCTAGCACACCGTTTCCAGCAGACAGATTTGATCGTGTGTATGCGGCCTTAGGAGAACAAAAAATGGAGGTCAAAACCCGACAGGAGTTCAGGAAGTCATACTGGTCTTAAGCTAGTCTGAGGCGGCGTACACACGGCCGAGGTTCTCGCTGAAAACCAGCGAGAACCTCGCTGGAATGCACATTCCAGCGAGGACCTCGGCCGTGTGTACGGTCTCGGCGAGCTTCCCGTCGGGAAGCCCGTCGAGCAGAAATAGAGAGCACGCTCTCTATTTCCTCGACGGCCCGCCCGGAAGAATGGCTGGTTGCCATTCCCGATGGGCAGGTCACCGATTTCGACGGCCGGCAGGGAACCTCGACAGGCGGAACGATGTGTTCTGCCCGTCGAGATTCCCTGCCGTGTGTACACGGCCTCAGGTAGAGTAATGCCTCCAAATACTCCAAGTGAAAGAGAATTTAGCATACCCATCATGGGACTTGGCCTGCAACTCTTCCATGAGCATAATGCCATTCATCTCGCTCGGGTCCCGTTTTTTTTTTCAAGTAGATGTGTGGTATTGTATAAGGTGTGAATTTTTTTTTCCATGAGGTAAATATTATTATATCTATTTTTCAGTTGGGTTATAGGTAACAATGTAGATTTCCAATGGTGACCGACAAGCCAAAGAATGGAGAAACAGATTGTGTGAACTAGTCTCAAGTGATGAGTGGTTAATCCTGGTATTGGGGTAAATAATAGACAGTTGGGAAGGGTAAGTCTTATGTTGTTGGATTTTGGATGAAAATTTTTCGAGTTGCTTCCATATCTGAGATACCCTCTCACATTCCCTAAAAATGTGAGAAAACTATCCGGTGGAAATGCAATCTCTGAAGCATGTTTGAGGAACTGAAGTGAAAAGAGTGGAGTTTTGTTTTTTGTGTAATACCATCTGGTGAACACCTTTATTGTCATTTCTCTAATTGTGAGTGATCTAGTGCATTTGATTAGGTTGTTGATGCAGTCAGACCATTTTTCAGAGGGAAGTGAGATATCACATTTTTGCTCCCATTTGAGCATATAAATAGTTTATCTTGATTATCTATGTTACTCAGGTTTGAGTATCTCTCAGAGATTAAACCTGCTCCTCTTGGAGATCTGGTACATATGTTTTCATAAAATGTGGGTGATTCAATATCTGATATTGGGAAATATGTGTTATAAAAGTTTCTAATTTGAAGGAATCTCCTAAGTTCAATATTGAGGATGTTGTGTTTTTTTTTTTCAAATATTAATTTTATTTGTGTTTTTCAACAAAGAAATACAGAAAGTAACATAACAACATGACATCACAACCGTGTCCTCACCAGCCCCCGTCATATACCCGTATGTTTTGCATATAGTTTCACATTCCTACTATCTGGAGCAGCAGGTAGACTGACGCCCTATACCTGTGTTGTGCCTGGGCACCGCCCACAGGTCAGCCCTGGATAATTCCGCTCCAACAACCCAGCCCCTGCTTTATCAGCTGGTGGAAACCCTCTCTGGACTAGGTGAGGTAATTTCGTAACCGAATGGTTGTATCTCTAATGCCCGTTCGGGCTCTACGCTCTTAATAAAGCAAGAAAGACAGAAGAGAGAAGAGAGACAAGGAGGAAGAAAACAAGACCATAATCGAGGGAGTCACAGATAAATATAAAACGGAGTAAAGGAAGTATTAAGAGAAAGGAGGAACCAGGAGTATGTATGGGGAGGAGCAAAGTAGAGACTGGAACCAAACCAAGTAGGTCCAGTAAGATAGGAAAATGAAAAGATTAGGTTAGATTTATTGAGAGGGTAAAGACATGGGGAGGGGGAAAGAAAGGGAAGTGGGGGGGAGAGGGGGGGGGGGGAGTATATTCGGCGCGGGGGTGATGGATCTAGGAGTTCAACAGGGATTGTCCCTCATCTGAGAATATGTATAAGTTCCATAGCATCCACGCATTAGAATGTTTTTCCCGCATATTCTGGGCCGTAAGCACAAGATCTTCCAGGTTCTTAATTTCCTCTACTTTACGCAGCCACAGCCCAACAGATGGGGGCGTGGTTTGTTTCCAGGTAGCCGGTATGCAGGATTTGGCAGCATTCACCAAATGTCTCACAATGGATTTTTTGTACGATCGTACCGGAATCGTGGAAGCGTGAAGCAGGAAGAAAGCTGGGTCTTTAGGGATTGCGTGTTCTGTGAATTTTTGTATGGTCACCTCCACTGCCGTCCAGAAGGGGAGCAGCAGCGGGCACGACCAAAAGACATGGAGTAAAGTTCCCTCTTCTTTCAGGCAGCGCCAACATGTGTCAGGGGTGGTAGGGAAAATTTTATGTAGGAGTTGGGGTGTATAGTACCACCTGGTTAGAATCTTGTAGTTAGTTTCTTGGACTCTTGTGCAGATGGTTGTGTTTTTTAATGACAAAAAGGAGGTAAATGAAGCGTTCTCTATAAATTGTTTGAGGGAGGTTAAATTGTTGTTAATCCACCTTGTGAACTCTCCTGTGTCTTGATAAGAATTTGGGGTCTCCTATAAAGGAAGCGTGAGGAGGTGTGAGGGAAAATCAGGGTGAATTTTTTATTGTGTAGTTTCCATAATTGATATGAATGAGCGACTAATTGGTTAAGCTTTTCTAAGGTATGGTTAGAAACTTTATTGCCCCGTAATAACCCAGTTACTGTATAGTGGCACAAAGGGAAGTTCAAACTTTGCATATGATTTTAAAAATACAGGGCTATCTTTTACAAAAAACGCATATTAAATCCACCAGTAGGTTCAGTGATATAGAAGGAGGGAGGCAGGACTTTTACAGAAAATGTCTCAAATGTTTTCCTATATCTTGATGTCTACTTATTGTTTTGGCATATAGTTCTAATAGAAGTTAACTATTGCTTATGCATTTTTGTTTATCTTCTGCTGATTTTTCATTTCCCATTTGTAAGACATACTGTATTTGTTTTAAACAGACTTATTTCCTACCCATCCCTTCAACAGCCAATTAAAAGCTGTTTAAAATTGTTCTAAAGTCAACACATTTTTAATTTAATGCATTCCCTGCAGTACAGTAAGAAATGACCTAGTAATTATATCGCTAGCCCCCCACCCCACCCACCCCCCGTCTGCAGTGGTGGTCTACTCTCTCCATAGACTTACAGGAAACAAAGGTAATAGTGGGAGATATTGGCTCCTCCTGTTGTCAATCAAACCCTGCAAGGAGGAAGTAGCTGAGCCGCTCTGTGTGTGTCAAAGTGTCAACCCAGCTCAAAACACACCTGCATTAGTGCCCCTATAGCAGCCGGCATACTATTGGGGCACTCGCAGAAGAGGAGGAGTGGAGAGTGCTGGCAGGGGACCCCAGAAGAAAAGGTATGAGTAGTAATTTTATTGCACAGAGTAGGTAAGTATACCATGTTTACAATTTTAGAAAAAAATTGTGCCTTTAGAACCATTTTAAGTGAATTGTAAAGGCAGAAGGTTTTTTATCTTAATGCATTCTATGTATTAAGATACAAATAATCTGTGTGAAGCAGCCTACCCAGCACCCCCTATTACTTACATGAGCCCCATCTCTTTCCAGCGATGACCACGAGTGTCTTAGTCGTCCGGGACTCTCCTCCCGATTGGCTGAGATACAGCAGTGGCGCCATTGGCTCCTGCGGCTGTCAATCAAAGTCAGTTAGCCAATCAGAAGGGAGAGGGGGCCAGGGCAGGGCTCCATGTCTGAATTGACTCAGCTCGGGTGACCCATAGCAAGCTGCTTGCTGTGGGGGCACTCGACAGGAGGGAGGGGCCAGGAGCCACACAAAGGGACCCGAGAAGAGGAGGATCCAGGCCACTTTGTGCAAAGCCAAATAGCACAGAGGAGGTAAAGATAACATGTTTGTCATTTTTTTTTTGTTATTTTTTTTTTTTAAACAAGACTTTTCAATCACCACAAAAAAATACACAAAATAGGAAAACCCCTTACCATATTTCCTAGCTTCTACTGTGCTTGACTAGGCAAGGTTTATGTCAGTTGACCTTCCAGTTGCATGCTGGGAAACCTGGGACCCCCAAATCCTATGAAAATGTGCTCCTGTACAGTGTAGGAATGCATTCTTGCAGGATTTTAGGTCTTTCGCTTTCCCAGAACCCTGCAAGTAAGGCCTAGTGATATCACCATCATCTACGTTAGCACTGGAAACCATGATTTAAGGTTGGATTTTTCCCCCCAATGCTTTAATTGGTAATTTTTATTTAAATGTATATTTTTTCTTCAGTGGTGGGGAGCTGGGAAATTAGGGAAATAAGCAAGGTCTGTGTTAGGCCTCGTACACACAATCAAATCTGTTTGCCGGAAACGGTCGGCCCGACCGTCCCAGCAAACAGATTCGACAGTGTGTACGGGCAAGCCGACGGATTTGGCCACCCGACAGATTTCAAAGCATGCTTTGAAATCTGTCGGCTGGGAACCAGTCCGCCCGACATGTCTGCTGGTTAGTATGCTAACCAGCAGACATGTCTTCTCGCACACGCGCCAAATGATTTTGACACGTCAGCGCGCTGTCTGCTGGCGGGGATTTTGGTTTGCTCGTGTGTACACGCGAGCAAACCAAAATGCCAGCAGACAGATTTGTTCAAATCGGTCGGACATACCGTTTTGAACAAATCGATTGCCTCGTGTGTACGAGGCCTTAGTGTTCTAAGGACAATTGCAGTATTGATTTTCTTTGGTAATAGACATAGCACATAGCAGATCCCGGTAAGGCAAGTTTTACTTAAAAATGCATGTATGGTTTTTTCAGGAACCTTTCGTCAGAAGGGGACCCTCCTTGTTTCACTTTCCTAATGACAAACCACATAGTTAATTTTAACTTTAAAGGAAATCAGAATAACTGCTTCTTATTCAAAATGAAGGACCTTATTTATATACTGTAGATACAGGATATTCCAGCTTATACTACATTTGCATTGATTTCCAAGGCGATAGAAATACCCCCTATTTGGCTTTAACGTATTCCATATAATATTGGCATGTGACCAATTTTTATTTTGCCACCAGGAGGCACCATTTTCTCTTCTTGCAAGATTACTGTGTAGGCCAGCCTTTAGAGTCAATTTATAATTTAGCTAGTCTAAAGTGCTGACATAAAAAATATTGAGTGTTTAGGCATAGCTAGATCTCATTATTCTATATGCTAGAGGCTGATATTTATTCAGTTTTTACTTTACACTAGCTGCCATACATCGTACACTATGAGTGCCACACAAAATGAACATATACAATACATTTGTGAATGATGATGGGGTCTAATGCCCCCTACACACGATCGGGTATTTGCCCGGTCAAATCACATCGGAATTCCATCGGAGTAAAATAGAACATATTCTATATCTAAACTCCGACAGAATTCATCGGAATATTCCATCAAAAAACTCTGATGGGGCTATACACGATTGGAATATCCGATGGAAAAAGTCCGTCTGGCTTTTTCCATCGGAAATTCCGATCGTTTGTATAAGGCATAAGTTCCCTGGTTTAATGAGAAATTTGATGTAGCCGCCACAGGGAGGACCCACTCTAAAAATGGGGTTGCATTAAAGGAGATTGTTACTTAGAAAACATGACAGTGGCCATTCTTCAGAAAATGCTGTTTCCCTGGTTGTCAAAATGATCTAGTTCAGGAGTCTTCAAATTATGGTTCACGGGCTACACCCAGGCAACTACAAGAGTTTATCCTGAGCGCAGCAACTTTCTGTGAACATATCTAGCCTAGTTGGCAGTGGAGGCACTGGTATGTGTATGGAGACCAGCGCATTTACTACCAGCCAGATGTATACCCCCCACTGCTTGGTTGCTTGAACCACTGGTGTCCTAGTGCCCAATGATTGCCCCACTGCCAGCATTTACAGGAAGGCCAGACTGCCTCCATCCAGACCTGGTTTGCCTCCCAGCTTCTGTTTGCAGGTAAAGTGTGACTTTGCTTTGGTAAACATGGATGTTAAGGGTGACTCTGATGAGCACCCCTGCCAAGAAATAAGAACTATTCTGGGCACTTCTGGATGTAAGGAGATACACCCAACACCCAAGAGTGCCCAGCAGAGTATCTACTTACATCCAGAAGTGCCCAGAAGTGGTCCTATTTCTTGCCAGGGGTGCCCATCAGAGTCACCCTGTACACCCAACAACCAAGAGTGCCCAGCAGAGTAAGGGGTGACTCTGATGGGCAACACTGGCTGTAAGGGGGAATCTGGTGGGCGGTCCTGGTTATAAGGGGGGACTCTAAAGAGCAGTCCTGGATGGAAGGGGGGGCTTCTGATGGGAAACCCTGGATGGAAGAGGGGACTCCGATGGGAAACCCTGGGTGTAAGAGGGTACTCCGATGGGAAACCCTGTGTGTAAGAGGGGACTCTGACTGGAAACCCTGTGTGTAAGAGGGGACTCTGATGGGAAACCCTGGGTGTAAGAGGGGACTCTGATGGCAAACCCTGGGTGTAAGAGGGGGCTCTGATGGGCAATGCTGGGTGTAAGAGGGGACTCTGATATGGCAGTCCTGGATTTAAGCGGGGACTCTGATGCGCAGTCCTGGATGGAAGGGTAACCCAGATGGGAACCTCTTGATATAAGGAGGGATGCTCCTGGACACTCCTGAATGTAAACAGGGACTTTGCTGGGCACTCTTAGAACATATGAGGGACTCTGATGGGTAGTCGAGGATGTAAGGGGGGACCCTGATAGGCACTCCCTGATATAAGAAGGGATTCTCCTGAGCATTCCTGGCTGTAAGGTGGACTTTGCTGGGCACTCCTGGATGTAAGGAGGGATTCTGCTGGGCACTCTTGAATGTAAGGAGGATTCTGACGCTTCTGATTATCAGAAGAACTCTGCTGGGCACTCTGGAACTCCTGACTCTAAGGCCGCGTACACACAATCGGTCAAAACTGATGAAAACGGACTGAAGGACCGTTTCATCGGTCCAAACCGATCGTGTGTGGGCCCTATCGGTCAGTTATCCTTCGGTCATAAAAAAGAGAACTTGCTTTAAAATTTGACCGATGGACGCCTGACCGATGGGTAAAAACCGATCGTTAGTATGCAAAAGCATTGGTTAAAAGGCCGCGCATACTCAGAATTAAGTCGACGAATGCTTGGAAGCATTGAACTTCAATTTTTTCAGCACGTCGTTGTGTTAAAACACGTAAAGGTCACCGCGTTCTAACACGATCGTTTTTTTAACCAATGGTGTGTAGGCACATCAGACCATCAGTCAGCTTCATTGGTTAACCGATGAAAACGGTCCCTCGGACCGTTCTCATCAAATGGACTGATCGTGTGTACGCAGCCTAAGGCAGAAGCTGCTGGGCTCTCTTTATAAAGCTGATTTTTTTTTCGGCCTAAGAATATTTGTAAAACATACAATGCGGCCCCTGTATCTAAAAGTTCAGAGACCCCTAATCGAGTGGCTTCAGTACTAAGTCACTAACCTGGAATGCACATGCAGATTTGTCGTTCTTAGGCTGCGTACACACGATAGGTTAACCAGAGGACAACGGTCTGATGGACCGTTTTCATCAGTCAAAACCGATCGTGTGTAGGCCCCATAGGTTATTTAACCTTCGGTTAAAAAAAGCCAACTTCCTTTAAAATTTAACCGATGGACGCCTAAGGATAGGTCAAGACCCATAGTTAGTAGGCACGACCATCGGTTAAAAATCCACGCATGCTCAGAATCAAGTCGACGCATGCTTGGAAGCATTGAACTTCATTTTTTTCCAGCACGTTGTGGTTTACGTCACCGCGTTCTGATACGATCGTTTTTTTTAACCAATTGTGTGTAGGCACATAAGACCATCAGTCAGCTTTATCGGTTAACCTTCGAACCGTTCTCATTGGATGGACTGATCGTGTGTACGAGGCCTTACGTTTTTTTCCTGATCTGCATACATGTTCCAAGTCAGTCCAAAACAATTACATTCAGAAAAAGCCATGAAACAAGCTTTTTAGAAGCCTCTCACTACTGGTTTCCTTTAATGACAAAAGTATTTACTGTTCAGCAGGCCTTTTTTTCTCAGAGAATAGGTGCAGGAACTCCCCCGTTCTGAGTCGCCCCATTTCTCCTCTCCTACCCACCTTCAAAAGGACCGTTACTTGGCTCCACCCCCTGCCCACCTTCCAGTAGTGCCCTTTATAGAGAATACAGAACCAAGTATCATTAATTAAAGTAATTTGTATGGAATTAGTTAATAATAACAAGAAAAGCAGTAAAATAGATCCCTTGCAGCCAGCAACACCAATAGAACCTCCAGCAACAATAGATCTTCCTACAACAATAATTCCAAATATCCCCCAGGCAAAATAAGACCCCCAGTAACAATAGACTCCCCAGCAACTAGCAACCCCTGGCAACAACAACAGATATCCCCACAGCTAGCATCAAGAGACCCTCCAGCAGCCAGCAACTATAGACCCCTCCCTCAACAGTGGATCTCTCTCAGCTACAACTAACCCCCCCAGCAACATTAGACCCACCCCACCAGTAATAGATCTCCCACCAGTAACAACAGACTTCCTCAGCAACAATTGACCCTCCCATGCTAAAATAGATCCCCCCAGCTACAATAGATCCCCCAGCAGCCAGCATCAGCAGAGAATTCAGCACACCCCAGCTTCCCTTGCACACATTCAGTCCTGGAGGTGCGGGAACTGCGTTCCCCCGCGTTCCTGCAGAAAAAAAGCCCTGCTGTTCAGTAAACATCATTGCGGAAGATTCTAAATTTGATTCCTTCCTGAAATGTGATCAGATACATCTCTGTATCTGCCTAGTCATTTCTTTGGCCGCATAATAACTTATTGTTTTTGCAAACCACTAAAATTATCCATAAAAATCTTCGGCAAGCCATACTTACTGTATTTATCGGCGTATAACACACACCCTAACTTTAAGAGGGACGTTTCAGGAAAAAACTTTCCACAGCCCCTGCTTATAACACAAAGGCACAGTTTACCCTCTATTTTCAGGGTAAAAAAGTGAGTGTTATACGCCAATAAATACAGTAAGGCCTCGTACACACGAGGCAATAGAATTGTTCAAATCTGTCTGCTAGGATTTTGGTTTGCTCGCGTGTACACACGAGCAAACCAAAATCCCCGCCAGCAGACAGCGCGCTGACGTGTTGGTGACGTGGCGGTGACGTTGACGCCGCCACGTCACTGCACCAGGAAGTAAAACACTTCCGCGCATGCGCCGAATCCATTCGGCGGCGGTGCGGGACGACATGTCTGCTGGTAAGTGTACTAACCAGCAGACATGTCGGGCGGACGGATTCCCACCCGATAGATTTCAAAGCATGCTTTGAAATCTGTCGGGTGGCCAAATCCGTCGGCTCGGCCGTACACACGATCGAATCTGTCTGCTGGGACGGTCTAGCAGACCGTTTCCAGCAGACAGATTTGATCGTGTGTACGAGGCCTAAGTGTTAAAGTATATATCCCAAAGGAGGAAAGAACTTACACATTAACCAAAGAGCTGCCTGCTGACAATGCAGTTTCCTAGGCACAAATATGATTAAATCCATACTATATAATCATTTAAACCAAGTACTTTGTGGTATAGTGGGCATTGTAAAATCCATTGCATTTCTTACCTTATAGCCGACAGAAATGGGATAGTTTCTTGTTTTTGACAGGTCCATAGCTACAGACGACAGAGGAAATGAAACCAAAGACTTCAGTGTCACTTGCTCCCTGGTCTTTAAGTAAATTTGGATAAGCGACAAAAATCTGAGAAATATCCTTATAAAATAAGGAGTGCTTAGTAACTTCCTGTATGGAAAAATATTTTAGGATATCCGATGCCAGGAAAATATCTGAATCCCCGTCAATAGAGAAAGCTGTACGGTTGCTGTCTTCTCTGTAAACTGAAAGTAAATGTTTCCTTGTGCTGCCGAAGTGAAAGTGACTTTGTGACCAAGCTAAAACTGCAAGAGACGGAAATAAGGGATATGTGGCCTAGAATATATCAGTAATAAATCAGCAATAAAAGAGACTGTTATGAACTATCCAACCCTGTGGGTAGAGAGAATAAAAAAAAAAAAAAAACATAACTACAGGGACACTTAAACATACACTTTATTACCAAAAGTATTGGGACACCTGCTTTTACACGCACATGAGCTTTGATGACATCCCAGTTTTAGTCTGTAGGGTTCAGTATTGAGTTGGCCCACCCTTTGCGGCTATAACAGCTTCAACTCTTCTGGGAAGGCCGTCCACAAGGTTTAGGAGTGTCTATGGGAATGTTTGACCATTCCTCCAGAAGCACATTTGTGAGGTCCTGTATAATACCTATCTCATAGTTTGTAGATGCTATAACTTTCACACAAACTCATCAATATACACTTATTGGGAATTTATTTTACCAAAAAAATCCTAAATTTATGAAGATATTTGATTTTTAAGATTTTCTTTTTTTTGGATATGTTTTATAACAGAAAGTAGAAAAAATATATATATTTTTTCAAAACGTATGCTCTTTTTTCATTTATACAGTGCCTTGAAAAAGTATTCAGACCCCTCGACATTTTCCACATTTTGTCATGTTACAACCAAACATATAAATGCATTTTATTGGGATTTTATGTGATAGACCAACACAACGTGACACATAATTGTGAAGTGGAAGGAAAATTATAAATAGTTTTCAAAATTTCTTGCATGGACCGTCATACAGGTACGTTGCTTCGCTCAGGAGAGCCGACCTGCCGCAGTATATCTGCGTGAGCTGGTCAGCTAATGGCTAAACTTCATAGCTTCATAGGTAAAACAGGATCAACTTTTTAGATATAGAGATCTGTTTAAAGTTTTATTAAACTCAAAAGGAAACATTTATTATATTGCAGCTTACCAATCATTAGATGTGATGGCTGCATTTCTTCTCTTTTTTTAGGCTTTCTTTCTCCTATTTTCATCTAGCGAATCTGGCGAGAAGTGTGTTGTTTTTCAAAAGATCAAGCTCTCCAGCAGAATGTATCAGTTACAGAGATGGGACAACCCTTTTAACACTGGCAGAGGTGCTTACAATGATCAGCCTTTATTTATCTAACACCTTTATCTCAAAAGGAAAACATTTTTTTTTACTGTAATCGCTTATAAGATGTGAGATGGAGTTTTGCTTTAATTTGTTAGTGCATTTAAATCTGCGTGTACACTAATGCCATGTACACACGATCAGTCAATCTGATGAGAACAGTCGGATGGACCGTTTCCATCGGTTAACCGATGAAGCTGACTGATGGTCCATTGCGCCTACACACCATCGGTTAAAAAAACGATCGGGTCAGAACGCGGTGACGTAAAACACAACGACGTGCTGAAAACAATGAAGTTCAATGCTTCCAAGCATGCGTCGACTTGATTCTGAGCATGCGCCCACACACGATCGGTTTGGTCCGATGAAAATGGTCCATCAGACCGTTCTCATCGGTTTAACCTATCGTGTGTACGCGGCCTTAAACTCCCCTCCTCCCAGACTGACAATACTGCCGTCCAATGGGTCTCCCTGTGCTCCTTTACCCAGAGTCGGGGAACTTTTAGTACAGGAGGAGTGTTACTGGCAAGATCACCAGCTGAAAAAGCGAATGCAACCAGCACATCTAATGAATCTAATGAAGCTGCAATATATTACATTTTTTGTTTGCAGATTATTACTTCTTTTTTTTCAATATATATTCTTCTTTTTTATTTAGAAATTGTACTCTTGTGGTACACTCTGTTTTCAATCATATACAAAAATATTCATTTAAAAAGACATTTAATTACAATTCCATAAAACCTTATTTTTATTATCAACCGTGTAGCCTGTGTGTTATTTCTATTTTTCTTTTTTCTTCCTCTCCAGTCATCTGTTCCTAGGACTTCCTTCATCAGGGGTGATGACACTATTGATAATGATTGTGTTTTTTGTTGTGCCTGCAAAGCGTGACGAATTTGGAGGTATTGATAAAACCCCCTTGGACTTAACTGAAATTCCTAAAACAGCTATTCGTATGTTTTTAATACTTCCTCCTCATATAGTTGTGCAAAAAAAGAAATCCCTTTCTCTTTCCATGGGGTGACTTCCCTTAGTTCCTGTATCTCTTTAACCACTTGAGACCCGCGCTATAGACAAAAGACGTTCACAGCACGGCTCTCAAGTGCCAAGTGGAAGTCTTTGGACGTCATTTTAAGTGCATTACCCACGCGCGCCACTGGGTGGCGCGCAGCGGGTAAACACAGTGTCTGAAGAGCTGATGCGTGTACCTGGTGGCCGCTATGTCCGTCGGTACATGCGATCGGCGGGAACACAAGCAGATGATAGCAGGGACGTGGAGCTCTGTGTGTAAACACAGAGCTCCACGTGCTGTCAGAGGAGAGGAGACCAATCTGTGTCCCTTGTACATAGGGACACAGCAGCGGTCACCTCCCCCAGTCACCCCCCTCCCCCCACACAGTTAGAACACACCCAGGGAATACATTTAACCCCTTCCTCACCCCCTAGTTTTAACCCCTTCCCTGCCAGTCACATTTATACAGTAATTAGTGCATTTTAATAGAACTGATCGCTGTATAAATGTGAATGGTCCCAAATTTGTGTCAAAAGTGTCCGATATGTCAGCCGCGATATCGCAGTCCCAATATAAATCACAGATCACCGCCATTACTAGTAAAAAAAAATCATAATTCTGTCCCCTATTTTGTAGGCGCTATAACTTTTGCACAAACCAGTCGCTTATTGCGATTTTTTTTTTTTTTACAAAAATACGTAGAAGAATACGTATCGGCCTTAACTGAGAAAAAAAATATTTTTTTAAGAAAAAAAATTGGGATATTTATTATAGCAACAAGTAAAAAAAAAAAAAAAAAAAAAAAAAAAATATATATATATATATATATATATATATATATATATATATATATTTTTAATTGTCGCTCTTTTTTTGTTTATAGCGCAAATAATAAAAACCGCAGAGGTGATCAAATACCACCAAAATAAAGCTCTATTTGTGGGGAAAAAAGGACGCCAATTTTGTTTGGGAGCCACGTCGCACGACAAATGTCAGTTAAATCGACGCAGTGCCAGAAGCTGAAATTTCGCCTGGGCACGAAGGGGGTTTATGTGCCCAGTAAGCAAGTGGTTAAGAATGTTTTCACCAATGATTCACACAACTTTCCCCCATGATTCATGCATTTTTCACATAATACTCAATTAGAAAATGTGTGAAAACCCTGAAAAATAAACAACATAACTAATAAAAACTCAATATTCTGGATTATTGACAGATATTTGTTGGGATAGTTAAAGAGGGACTCCACCTTTGTGGAATGTGAAACATTTCTCTCTGGTTAATCTGTGTACAATAATTTTCACAAGCATTGTTGCAGATTCTTACCTTATGTTATTCCTAAGAAAAGGCTGTTTGTCTGTGTCCATGTGCTCAGTGAATCTGTATGGTAGGGGTTTTAAAATTATCAATCTGCTGCACCTACAGAACTGAGGGACATTCTATTTGATGTGATTTTCCTTTGAACGTATCTCACCTGAAGTGACATTTTGTTTCAGGGGATGCCCAAAATCTGACCATTTTATTGCAGACTTCTGGGAAAATCTGTAAGCCAATCACACAAACAGGAAATTGCATATCTGGGGTGTGTTCAGTACATATTCTGACCACCTTTCAGGTAGCCATATTGTTTTTCATTTTACAGAAAATGACAGCGCTGCAGATTGAAAAGGAAAGGTATTTTTTTTTATAACATTCAATTACAATATGACTTGTGTTGCAATGGTATATGCTATATTATTATTTTTTCTTATTTGCTTTATTCCACACAAAATTAGTTATCCTATAAGTATACAACTGAAGTGCCTGAAAAGTATAATACAAAGGACAATAATTAAAGATCAGGTTGACCTAGTTGCATTGGAATGATGCCACCCTGCCACACAGGTTCCACCCATTTTTTCTAATCAACTAAACCCTTTAAAAATAATAAAAGAAAAGTTCTCTGGTGCAGCATGATGTCTGATTTATACACAGAACATTTATCCGCTATAATCCTCTAATCAGAGTTGCCCTGCACATGGGTTAAGATACAGGTGGATCTCAAAAAATTTGAATATCATCAAAAAGTTTCAAAAGAAATAAATACATTTCAGTATTTTAATTAAAAAGTGAAACTTGTATATTATATAGATTTATTACACATATATTTCAAGCATTTCTTTATTTACATTTTGACGATTATGGCTTACAGCTAATGAAAACCCCAAATTCTGTATCTCAGAAAACTAGAATATTGTAAAAAAAAAAAAATCAACATTGTAGACTCATGGTGTCACACTCGAATTAGCTAATTTACTCAAAACACCTAAAAAGGTTTCCTGAGCCTTTAAATGGTCTCTCAGTCTAGTTCAGTAGGTTAAACAATCATGGGGACAGTTGTCCAGAAGATAGTCTTTGACAACCTCCACAAGGGTGGTAAGTCACAAACGGTCATTGCTAAAGAAGCTGGCTGTTCACAGAGTGCTGTATCCAAGCATATTAATGGAAAGTTGAGTCAAAGGAAAAGTGGTAGGAAAAAGCGCACCACTTCCTTGAGAGGATTATGAAGCAAAGGCCATTCAAAAATTTGGGGGTGATTCACAAAGAGTGGACTATCACTGGTGTCAGTGCTTCAAGAGACACCACACACAGTCGTATCCAGGACATGGGCTACAAGCCACTCCTGAGACATCAGAAGCGTCTTACCTGGATTATTGCTCAGTGGTCCAAAGTCCTCTTTTCAGATGAAAATAAATGTTGCATTTCATTTAGAAATCAAGGTCCCAGAGCCTGGAGGAACAGTGGAAAGGCACAGAATCCAAGTTTTATGAGGTCCAGTATGACTTTTTTTAGAGTCCGTGGATGATTTGGGCAGCCATGTTATCTTCTGGTGTTGGTCCACTGTATTTTATCAAGTCCAAAGTCAGCGCAGCCCTCTATCAGGAAATTCTAGGGCACTTTATGCTTCCTTTTGCTTCCTTTTGCTGGCCAGCTTTGTGGAGATGCTGATTTCATTTTCCAGCAGGATATGCCCACACTGCCAAAAGTACCAAAACCTGGTTTCATGATCATGTTATCACTGTGCTTGATTGGCCAACAAACTTGCCTGACCTAAATCCCGTAGAGAATCTGTGGGGTATTGTCAAGAGGAAGATGAGAGACACAAGACCCATCAATGCAGACGAGCTGAAGGCTACTTTTAAAGAAACCTGAGCTTCCATAACACCTTAGCAATGCCACAGGCTAATTGCCTCCATGCCACGCCGCATTGATGCAGTAATTCATCCAAGAGGAGTCCCAACCAAGTATTTAGTGCAAACTATACTGTACATCGACATACTTTTCAGTAAGCCAACATTTCTGTATTAAAAATCCTTTTTTTTATTAATCTTATGTAATATTCTAAATTTCTGAGATACTTGGGGTTTTCACTAGTTGTAAGCCATTGTCATCAAAATTTAAAGAAATTCAAAGAAAGAAATATATCACTCTGTGTGTAATGAATCTATATAATATATGAGTTCCAATTTTTGAATTGAATTACTGAAATAAATTCACTTTTTAATGATATTAAATGATATTTAATGATATTCACTTTTTAATGATATTAAAAAAGTATATAAAGCTCCATGTCCCAGGAGTCTTTAGATGGACCTGACGGGAAGCTCCATGTTAGTCTATGGGTGGCTTGATGTAAACAGAATTTTTTAACCTAAATGTGACTGATTTAAAGTAGTCTGATGGATACAACCCTGTTTACATCTAGCAGCCATTAGCTCTAACATGGGTCTGGAAAAGTCTAGATTTTAAGTCCTGGTTCACATTGATGTTACCTTGAAATCGCGCTACTTCACTTGAAGCATCGCAATTTCAAAGTAGCAAGGTCAGAAAGTTTTCAGCTGCTACTTGAATGAATGAATGAATGAAAACTTATAAAGCGCAGCACATGCGAACTTAATCGCCTCTGGGCGCTTGTTGTTCCTGTCTCCTTTGGTATCAAAAGAGATGAGACTTGATCTTTCTCCTGAACGCTAAGTGATTCTCCTCCAACCGAATACTGGTTGGTAAAGCGTTCCATAGTCTGGGACCTTGGACCGCGAATCTTCTTTCTCCCTTGGACTTATAATTGGCTTTCGGTATCTGTAGCAGATTTTGATTGGTGGATCGCAGAACGCGATTGGGGTTATGAGCTTTTATTTTTTCGCATAGATAATGGGGAGCATTCCCATGGATACATCTATGCGTTAGACAGAGTGCTTTAAAAGTGACCCTGTCTTGTACTGGAAACCAGTGAAGTGCTCTCAGTGAAGGTGAGATTGATTCCCAAGGTTTTTTTCCAGTCACAAGTCTGGCGGCCGTATTTTGAATGACTTGTAGACGAGCGATTTGGTACTTGGGGAGTCCGAGGTAAAGGGTATTTGCATAGTCCAATCTGGAGTTTACAATTGCTCCCACCACGACCGCCAAGTCTTCCTTGGGAATAAAAGGAGTAAGCCTACGTAGTAGGCGCAGCAGATGGTGAGATCCGCTGACTACTGACCCTATTTGTGCGTCCATTGTCATGTAGGAGTCAAAGATGACCCCAAGACGTTTGACTTTGTCGCTAGGGGTGATGATTTTGCCCAGAATGGGCTGGGGGGGGGTCCAGGTTGTTGCAGGTTGATTCATACGCTTGGCGTGAAACAGGAGAAGTTCTGTTTTCGCTCCGTTGAGTTTGAGGTAACTCTTTGTCATCCAGTCCTCTATCAGAGACATGTCTCTAGATTGAGGTGATGATCCTTTTTCTTGCAAATGCGGAAATACAGTTGCGTGTCGTCTGCATATGAGTGGTAAAGCAGTTTTTGGCTGCTAATAATCTCAAAAAGAGGGCGAAGATAGATGTTGAATAACACCGGCGACAAAGGGGATCCTTGAGGGACTCCTCACGATAATGTGCGTTTCGCAGAAGTGAAGGGTCCCAGCTTCACTATTTGCGAACGGTTTTCCAAAAAAGAGGAGAACCAAGATAAATCGCCTTCTGCGACTCTGACTACTTCAGATAGCCGAGTCAATAAGAGCTTGTGGTCTACTGTGTCGAAGGCTGCACTAAGGTCCAACAGAACCAGAAGACAAGATTCTCCTTCGTCTGCGGCCTCGAGAGCGTCGTCCCATATTTTGAGCAATGCGGTTTCCGTCCCGTGTCCAGGATGGAATCCCGATTGAAATGGGTCAAGTAGCTTGTGGGTATCTAGATGCTGTTGCAGCTGTTGTACCACTACTTTTTCCATTACCTTTGAGAGTACATTTAGGCCTGTTATTGGACGACGGTGGAGTGGGTCCTTGGGGTCCAGGTTGGGTTTCTTCAAAATGGGTCGAATTATACCCTCCTTGAATTGGGAGGGCACTATGCCCTCCCTGAAAGATTGGTTGATAAGCTGCGTGATAGAAGGTGCCAGGATGTCGGCGCATTCCTTCAGCAGTTTAGTGGGGATGATATCATTCGGCGCGGTGCTGTTACGCAAAGTACCGATGATATTATTAGTGTCTTTGATAGAGATAGGTTCCAGCGTGAACTTACCTGGTTGTGATGAATTACTGCAGGTGTTATGTAAATAATTACAGGGAGGCTTGAGGGGAGAATTACTTTGCCGAATGCTTTGTCGGATCTTCTCGATTTTATTAATGAAGTAATCCGACAATTCATTGCAAAATTCTTGTGAGTCCGAATTGGGGGCTTCAAGACATCCTGGATTCATGGTCTGAGTGACCAGCTTGAAGAGTTCGCGTGGGCGATTAAGGGCGCTGTTAATAGCCTTAGAAAAATAGTTTTTCTTGGCTTTGAAGATTTCTTTATGGTATTTTCTTGTTGTTGCTTTGGTAGACGCTGAGGTTCTCATCTGAAGAGCTTCTTTTCCAGGCGGCTTCCGCCCTTCTGCGCTCTTGCTTCAGTAACGCCAGTTGGTTGTTGAACCAGCTAGAGTTATTTTTCCGGATGCGGGTTTTGCGTTTCGGCGCTATTAAGTCGGCTGACTGTAATAGGGCTGTATTTATGGTATCCAGTGTTTCTTCCGTCGTTTGGTTCGGCTGAATTGTAATTATTTTCTTCCTTAACGTGGTTTTGAAGAGTTCCGAATGGAGCTTCTTCTGACATCTAGTCCAGTGTGCTGTCACTGGATTTGATGTTTTTGTTAAGGGAGGGAAATCGGAAAAAATGAATTTAATTGCATGGTGATCTGTCCATGGCAACGGTTAATTTTCCAAGATTTCTATTTCCAGATCTTGTCTGAAAATGAGATCGAGTGTGTGACCTGAAGCATGTGTGGGGCCACATACTAGTTGTTGTAGCCCTAATCCTTCAAGGTGATCGATGCAGGCGTCGGCAATAGGGTCTTGCGGGGAGTTAGCCCAGAGGTTGAAGTCCCCGAGCAGCAAAAGATGTTTGCTGTTAAGGGTATAGGTGGAGATAAAATCTGTCAATGATGGCAGAAGCTGCGATTTTGGGCCAGGTGGCCTAAAGCAGAGTAGAATCCGGACGGTCTCCTGGGAGTTTGCTTGGAGTTGCAGAGTAAGGTTTTCCATGAATGGAAGAGGGTTTTGAAGGACTGGTTTAGTGATCGCAAGACAAGTCTTATGGATCACTGCCAGTCCTCCTCCTCTTTGCCTTATTCTGTTTTCAGTTATAATACGATAGTTTTCTGGCACCAGTTCTCCTAGAATGGTGTTACAGTCGGCTGTGAGCCAGCTCTCTGTAATAAAGAGGCAGTCTAAATCGTATTGTAGGATGAAATCATGGATTTCCAGTCGGTGTTTTACTGCCGACCTTGTGTTAATCAAAGCACATGATATATGCTTAGGCTGGGGTAAACGGCTGAGATTTTTGATAGTCGATCGTCGATCGATTCTCAAAAGTCGCTCAGTTCTTAGGGCTTTTTTGGTGATGGCTGGTAGAATTGCGGCAAATTGCCTCAGATCCTGAATGGTTTCTGCAGAATATTGCAGATTAACCATAGTCGCCAAACACCAGGGGGAGAAGGGGGGGGGGATTTTCAAGGATTAACTTAATCCTTGATCCTGGCTTGGTCCAGAGGAAGGCAAAAAAACCCTGTCCGTGCTATGCCAATATGCTAGGACAGGGAAAAAAATTCCTTCCTGACCCCTTGAGAGGCGATCGGGCGAACCCTGGATCAAGTTTAAATAGTATTGAGGAAGGGGGGAATGGGGCTTGGGTGTTGCAAGATGGCTACCACTCCGGCTGCAAGAGCCAGGGTGGTGACCTCAAGGGGGGGGGATTGCCAACTGGTAGTTATTGAGTCAGGAGAGGGTGGTAGGTGACCCAATTACACGGGGGTAGCAAGCTGGTATCTGGAGGGGAGGTGCGGGGGGCCACTCGGTCGCGACAATGAAAGGGGGGGGTGGAGGGGGCCCTACCTATCTACATCCCGTGGGCCACACGTCCTACTCCTAGGAAGCGTGCGCCGGTAGCTACCAGGATGCAGTTCTAGCCCTAGGGAAGAGGGGGGTCCTGCTGGTGTCAAGGGGGGGATAGATGTGCGGCTGGCGGGTCGCAGCAGTGAAGGGGGGGTGGAGGGGGGGCCCTACCCATCTACATCCCGTGGGCCACACGTCCTACTCCTAGGAAGCGTGCGCCGGTATCTACCGGGATGCAGTTCAAGCCCTAGGGAAAGTAGGGGGTCCTGCTGGTGTCCGGGGGGGATTGCTGTGTAGCTGGCAGGTGGATGATGTATCAGGGGGGGGGGGCCGCAAGCCGGGGAAATATCGAGTCACTGTGGGGAGCTATGCGGCTGGATTCCGTGAGGGGGCAGCTCAGGGGGTGGTTGGTGGTGGCTGGGGGGTTCTGCAGGTGTCCGGGGGGTTTGTGGTGGTTCTATCAGGTGAATGGAGCGGCGCGCCGCTAGGCCGCGGGTAAAGCCGGGGCCTTTCCTGAATGCGGCGGCCGCAAATGGTTCCAGGGATGGCGTGAAGGCATCCGCCGCGGCTTATCCTGAAAAGGACGGCCGCCAACGGAGCTCGGGGAGGTGGGAGAGCCCTATAGATTAGGGGCTTACCTTTCTGAGGGCAGAGAGCGGCGGATCTGAGGGGACCAGGGAGAAAACCGGGGAGATAGGTGGGAGACGCCAGGGGAGAGCGAGAGGAGCGTGAGGTGCAGCTCTGGATGTCAGGAGATGTCAGTCCCTGGTTCATTTACTACATGTCCCTACTTGATAGACATCTGTGGGGCTTCATGCACAGATGTCTTTTGAAGTCGCACCTGAAATCAGCAAAAGTAGCGCAGGAACTACTTTTGCAAATGGGTACGGTGCCGCAAAATTGGTGTCTAACCGATTGGAACAGTGCCATTGCCTCCAATAGGCTGCGACTTGTCATGCAAGTTGATCTCTCAAAACGCATGACAAATCGCTCCAATGTGAACCTAGGCTAAATGCAGCAGAAAACTGAACAGACACAGATGTCGCAAAAGTGACAGCAGTTGTATTATACTCAAATTAAACAAGTGATCTATCCACAGATCCCTGACTGATTGGACCAGATGTCATCCGAGTGCAAACAGCCTAGTACTGTCAGGGGGCCTTATAAAGCAACTACCCTTTTTCAGTTTTCATATACTTAGCAGTTTGCTTCAAGTGCACATAAGCACCACTAGTAGTCTTAAAGTGTCACTAAACCCACAACAGTAAAATAGTCTGCAGAGGCGTCACTAGGGGGGTGCGGCCTGCACCCGGGTGACACCCATCAGAGGGGTGACACTGTCCCAAGTGTAGTCCTGGCCTGGCCTCCTTTTAGCTTTTTTTTTTGCCGAAACACTTCCAGCGCCAGCCGCGCCACGGCCGCACCTCCTCCTCCTCTCGCACTACTGCTCTGCTAAGCAACTACCTATTCTCCACCCAAGCGGCACGGCTATAGCTTTACACTGGTACTACTCTACGCGGCAGCTGGAAAGGACGCAGACGTCGCAGAGACTGAGAGCCGCGGCTCTGAGATGGCGCGGTAATGAGCGGGGGTGTCAGATTGCAACCTCCCGAGGTGAGCTGTTGGGCACAGAGTTACAGCTCAGCCGGGGGGCGGGGGGGTGCTGCTGCTGCTGGAAGAGCTTTTTTTTTTCTTCTTGGGAAGGTGCATCAGCTTAGGGCCAATCAGCACTGTCCAGACAGAGAGTCAGGGATCTTGCAGTCTCATAGGGCAGTCAGAAAACTCCTCCTACAAGCTTTAACCAGTGCTTGGCTGGACACTGGTAGAAGTCACAAGACTGCTCTAACTGTGTTCTGTGGGAGACCAGATATAGTGAATGCAGGGTCTTGGGTTTAGTAACACTTTAAGGTTTATCTGTCAGATGCATTTAGGAAGCTTGGGCAATCAATAAATGTAACAAAAAATAACAAAGGTATGTGAAATAAAACTCACCTTGTAGCTGCCCATACTTAAAGTAGAATTCTAGTAAAAATCAAACTCTGCCCTTGCTTATTATTTTTAAGATCTAAAACTTTTACATTGTTAAAGCATCGCTGTGATAAGCCCCACCTCTTCCCACCCTTACCCAGCCCTGTCCTGCCAAGGCCCTCACTGCCATTCAGCCTGGCATTCTATTACCATGAAAAAGCACCAGGGTACGAAAGGGTACATCACTTCCGGAAGTGACGTCCCTTACCTTCAGTGTTCATGCCCACCAACTAGATACATCACTTCCAGAAATGATGCAGCTAGAATGCAGTAGACATGCCCAACAGCCATGCTGCCTGAAAAAAGTGATGGGCTTTGCGGTCACATGACAGAAGCAATTTTTAGGTCCATAAAAACATCTATATACAATTTTATAACACATAACACTTTAATTGTATTGGAGTATTTGATGGCTGGAGGGTGACGTAAAGCAAGCCTTGAAATCTACTTTAACAGGTTACTCCACCATTTCATCCGCTCATTGGGCGTAAAGAGAATAAGCAGTGTGTAAGCTCCAGGTCACACTTGAGCTTACACAGGGTTATGAGAACAGTGTTTCATGTCAAAGGTTTTGTATTCCAGTCCATCCATTCCTAAGATTTAAACAGCGGTATCACACACCATAGTCCTATCTAGTAGGGAAACCAACGTTGATTTTCCTATTCTGCAGTTAGGTAAAACATACAGGTATTGCCCTTTCCCCAATCTGTGATTGGACAGTGAAAGAACAAGCAGCATACTGATGATAGGCTAGGTCTATTTGCAGATAGGTTTGCTAAGACATTTTGACATTGGAAAGCAAGTTAATACACTAAAGAAAGAATAAAATACGTAAATAGTCTGTAAGCATAGATATTCAGAACCAGGAAGTTGCATAGAGAAGTTTCACTTTTATGGAGGGACTTTTCCCACTTGTAATCAAAACTAGTGTGTATAGAAGTGAGTAAAGGATACATAAGGGACTATTTTACTATGTTAAAGTGGTTGTAAACCCTTACATATACCCAGTGAAATGACTGGCCTCAGGTGATACACAGAGATCAAACAAATCCTCCTACATAAGTTGTACCTGTAGACTTCTCTTTTATACATCCATTCAAAATGCTGAATTATAAAGCTTGTCTGAGAGCTCCGAAAAAAAGGGGTCAGAGAGCTGAAGTTACACTTCGCAGAGCTCAGTAAGGAGAGCTCTGAGAGCTGATTGGAGGGATGGGACACACCCCCTCCAAACAGCACACAGGAACAGAGCTGAGGCTGTCTATCAGCTGGAGGTCCCTCCCTATCACCATTTTTCTATTAGTGTCAGAAAAACTTGTCAGAAGTGATTCATACTGATAGCAGAGGAATAAAGCAAAGGACAGAAATTACATCTAGTACTCTGGATTAAGATAAGTACACACTATAGAGGGATATTAAACAAAGTAAATGCTCCAGGTGTGGATAGCTGAACTGCTGATGAATGAACACACATCAGATGGGGTGCACGCCCTGTCACTGCTTCAGACGAATGGATACACAAAAATAGGATGGCAGCACTCCCAAATTAGATGCAAAAATAGAAAAATTTACTGAGGAGATAAAATCATGCGACAAAAAGCAACAACATGGCAATGGCAATGGCAGGAGCAAAAGGTGACGCATTTCACACAGCTGGAGTGCTTTGTCTAAACCATTTAGAATGCAATCATCAACACAATAAGGCTGGGTTCACACTATACTACACAACTTTCATCCTACTTTGCTCTGCAACATTGGTCCTACATTAATCCTACATTGGTCCTACATCCATCAGACTTTCATGAACAGTATACTACTTTGATCCGACTTTGTGATAGTCTGACTTGTTCTTTGACCAATCAAAACAATCCCAGAGTGAGATACATTCCTTTTACTGCTGCTGTAATCACAAGTTGGATGTCAAAAGTCGGATGGTTAGGACAAGGCTCCTACTTTGATCAGACTTCAATGATATTCCATGGGCTGAAGTGGGATCTAAGTCGGACCCAACAGCGGATCCAGGGGGGGGGGGCAACAGGGAAATTGCCCCCCCCTGAGGCAATCATGTCACATTGGCTTTTTAAAAAAAAAAATTTAAACTGCTTTGCGGTGCCTACAGCCAGGCCCGGACTGGCCATAGCGCAAACCCAAATGCCTGTGGGCCGCGGGCCGATTGCGGCCCGCGAGTGGCCCGCGAACGGCCAGCGGGCCGTATGTCACGTCTCCCCAGGGGTGTACACCACCAACACAGCGCCAGATAGAGAGAGATCAGCTGGGGTATCATAGCCAGCTCTGACACTTCTCCCCTCCCCTTGCTGCCCCCACGGCCAGTTAGAGGAGAGGAGCTGCTTCTACTCCTCCCCCTCCTCTCTTCTTCTCCTCCCGTGTCTGCCCCGCCCACTCTCCCGACGGACACTGTTCTGCTGCCTAAGGGATGTGGGCGGGAAGATTCAAGCCCAGCAATCAGAAAGGAAAGATGGAGTCTGATATCCATCCATCCATCCAGTCAGTCCCTCCTGCCTCTGAGTGAGTACTGAGAGTACTGTACACTGATGTATGGGGTGCCCTTCATTCCCTTCTCTCTCGCTCTCTCTTAACCTTTTTTTCTTTCTCTCTCTCTCTCTTTTTTCTCTTTTTTTTTTCATTTGCCCCCCCCCCCCCCCACCAGCTGCCACTGTAGATAGATAGATAATAATCTAGCTAGCTATCTATCTACAGTGGCGGCTGGTGCTCAACATTTTTGGTGGGCGCAAATGAAAAAAAAAAAACAACAATTGCAGCCTCACTGTGCCCATCAAACGCAGCCACTGGGCCCATCAATTGTCACCACTGTGCAATGCCATCAAACGCAGCCACTGTGCCATCAAACACAGCCACTGTGCCATCAAACGCAGCCACTGTGCCATCAATTGTCACCACTGTGCCATGCCATCAAACACAGCCACTGTGCCATCAATTGTCACCACTGTGCCATGCCATCAAACACAGCCACTGTGCCATGCCATCAAACACAACCACTGTGCCATCAATTGTCACCTCTGTGCCATGCCATCAAATACAGCCACTGTGCCATCAATTGTCACCACTGTGCCATGCCATCAAACGCAGCCACTGTGCCATCAATTGTCACCACTGTGCCATGCCATCAAACGCAGCCACTGTGCCCTTCAATTGTCGCCACTGTGCCAATTTATGCCCCTGTGACCTTTAATTGTTGCCACTGTGCCCATCGTTGCCACTGTGCCCATCGTCGCGGCTGAGCCAGAGGGGGCGGCGCTCCGGCGTCCTCTATAGACGCACAGCCACTGTCTATTTATATCTATCTATCTATCTATCTATCTATCTATTTATCTTTATCTATCTTCCTTCCTTCTCTTCTTTCTTTCTATCTTTATCTATCTTTCTTTCTCCCCCCCCCCAGGCTGCTCAGTCTAAAATGCCCAGGCCTATTTTTTGTTCCAGTCCCGGCCTGCCTGCAGCTGCCGAGTCTCTCACTCTCTCTCTCTCTCATCAGGTAGGCTGCCTGTTCTGAGGCTGCTTTGAGCTGTAGCTGACTGCAGCGCTCCCCTCACTCCTGCGTGTATGACATTGGGCATCTCTGGCTGTGTGTGAGAGCTGGATCTGTGTTCGGCTGTGCTGCCTGTGCTAGACCTGCTCGTGTGATAGTAGATGGAACACTGATTGAATCAGTGTTTTATCTATCACACAAGCCCGTCTAGGGGGGACCTTGCTAGAGCACACTGCCCTGCCGAACACAGACCTACAGCTCCTGTTTGTTCCATGACACATGTCGGGAGAGGAGATACCTGCTGTGTGTGATCGAGGTAATGCCATGGTGAGTGCCATGCACAGTGTGGCTGCATTAATAGACAAAAGTGTGGCTGCATTAATAGACAAAAGTGTGGCTGCATTAATAGACAAAAGTGGGGATGCATTTATATACATAAGTGGGGTTGCATTCATAGACAAAAGTGGGACTGGATTCATAGACAAAAGTGGGACTGGATTCATAGACAAAAGTGGGTCTGGATTCATAGACAAAAGTGGGACTGGATTCATAGACAAAAGTGGGACTGGATTCATAGACAAAGGTGGGACTGGATTCATAGACAAAGGTGGGACTGGATTCATAGACAAAGGTGGGACTGCATTCATAGACAAAGGTGGGACTGCATTCATACACAAAGGTGGGACTGCATTCATACACAAAGGTGGGACTGCATTCATAGACAAAGGTGGGACTGCATTAATATACAAAGGTGGGACTGCATTCATATACAAAGGTGGGACTGCATTCATATACAAAAGTGGTAGTGCATTAATATACAAAAGTGGTAGTGCATTAATAAACAAAAGTGGGACTGCATTAATATACAAAAGTGGGACTGAATTTTTATACAAAGGTGGGGCTGCGTTCATATGCACAGTGAGGCTGCAATGATGGGCACTGATGAGGCTGCATTGATCTCTTGTACCATGCCTGCAGTCTCTGACCATCCCTTGTACCACGTCTGCAGTCTCTGACCTTCCCCTGTACCACGTCCGCAGTCTCTGACCATCTCTTGTACCATGTCTGCAGTCTCTGACCATCTCTTGCACCATGTCTGCATTCTCTGACCATCTCTTGCACCATGTCTGCATTCTCTGACCATCTAGTGTACCATGTCTGCATTCTCTGACCATCTCTTGTACTATATCTGCAGTCTCTGACCATCTCTTGTACCATGTCTGCAGTCTCTGACCATCTATTGTACCATGTCTGCAGTCTCTGACCATCTCTTGTACCATGTCTGCATTCTCTGACCATCTCTTGTACCATGTCTGCATTCTCTGACCTTCTCTTGTACTATGTCTGCAGTCTCTGACCATCTCTTGTACCATGTCTGCAGTCCCTGACAATCGTCTAGAAACTATGGGATAGATTTATGGCACTTATATTTAAATATTTTTTACTAGTAATGGCGGCAATCATTGATTTTTTAGCGGTACTGCAACATTGCAGCGGACACATCGGACACCTAATTGAGTTCTGTAAGCAACACCTTATTTTCTGGCAGTGCCCCTCCCGAGACTAGACTCTGGATCCGCCCTTGGTCGGACCAAAGTAGTACAGGGAGCATTTTCAAAGTCAGACCGACTTGTGTCGGACCAGTTAAGACGGCTCTCATAGGGTAACATTGATTTTCACATGTCATGCGACATGAGCTCCCAATGTCGGAGCGTTGCCGGACAAGTGTGAACCTGGCCTAATATACAAAAAGACATGTCAAATGATCACTTAACATAATTGATTCAAAACAAATTCAAAACAAATGTGATTGGACCCCTGTGTTCTGTTCTTTGCTCCCAAAACAAAAAACATTTTTCCAGATGAGTGGCTTGGGTAATGCTTTTATAATATTCGTTGTATAAAAAACATTAATTATAAACAATTACCACAATACAAAGCATCATATCAAAGGCAATATGCAAAAATCATACTAAAATAAAAAAACAGAAACAAATAAAAATACATAGAGCAACCTCCTTTGTAGGAGGAAAAAACATACACGTCAGAAGGCTGGCCGGAGGCCGGCCTGTATTTGTGGGAGGAGTCTGAGAGTACTTAAGACTCCCTCCCTCTCTGGGCTGGGTTCGGCGTCGGTTTCTGGGTTGGGGGCGCGGCCGGATCACGTCACTTTCGGCTTTTCGGCAGAGAGCGGTCAGCAGCAGCGGCAGCTTCAGGTTCATCCACCCACGTTGCCAGGAAGGTAGCGAGCCGCTCACCTGGGGGGAGGGGCGGTCCATCCGCCGCCCGCTTCTCCCGGTGGTCTGGCCGGGGCACCACTCGGCGTGGAGTAAGCTACCCACCCGCCCGCTTCCCCAGGTGTTCACGCTGGGGGGCATCTGCCGCGGTGTGGCATCGTCAGCATGGAGGGAGCCGGCCGCCGCTTCTCCCGGTGTTCACGCCGGGGGGAGGGGGGACATCCGCCCGCAATGTTGCGCCATCCAGCATGGAGGTGGCCGCCCGCCGTTTCTCCCGGTGGTCACGCCGGGGGGAGGGGGGTGACATCCGCCCGCAATGTTGCGCCATCCAGCATTGAGGTGGCCGCCCACCGCTTCTCCCGGTTTTCACGCCGGGGGGAGGTGCTCCGGCCGCCAGCCAGCTTCTTGCCGAGGCTTCCGTATGGAGGGAGCTGCCAGCTGCTGCTCCCGGGATCTGTACACTGTTTTGTTTTGCAGACAGACCTTTTGTGCGAGTTACATAGGAATCACAATCCAAACCTTACATATGTATTTATGTGCTCAAGCAGGGGGGGCCACGTGAGGGAATCCTGGCTTACTGCATTCTCCTGGTCCATGCAGGTGCGTACATTGGGGGGGGGGGGGCTCGTCCTTTCATTCAGCCACTTATTCTAGGCATGTTGGGGGGGGCACACAGCCACACGTCCCGGGCCATACTGGCGGCGAGAGGGGGGGTAGTGGCTTTTCCCCATGGTCACGCTAGCGCGCGGGGGGCACGATGGCAGTATTTTCGTTGCTTGTCATAGCGTCCTGTTCAGCGTTTCATTTTTGGGTTGTCTTCGCATTCATGCGTTTCTGTCCCGGCATTATGTCAGCCCCAGGTTGGCGGTCGTGGCTTTGCCTCAGCGTTCTGCCCCAGGGGTTCTGTTTTTTACCTTTCTGTCATGCATTTCTCCCCCCTGGTTGCTGTCTTTGCATATTCGGTCTCGGCGATTTGTCACAGCGTTCTACCCCACGTTTCTGTCACTGCATTTCTGCCATAGTCTTTCTGTCATTAGCATTTCTGCCCCGGGTTTCTGTCATTAAATTTGTTATTCTCAGCATTCTGTCATAACGTTTCTGCCCCAGGTTTCTGTCATTGTTTTTTTTCAGTCTCAGTATCATGGCATAACTTTCTTCTGCCCCAGGTTTCGGTCGTTGCATTTGCAGTCTGCCTCAGCGGTCAGTCTCAGTTTTGGCATGGTATTTCTGTCTGCCAGGAATTCTGTCTTTGCATGTCTGCCCCTCCGTTTCTGGTGCAGCATTTATCTCATAGCGTTCTGCCCCTAGTTTTCTGTCATTGCATTTCTGCCTCAGTGTTTTAGTCTCAGCGTTTCTGCCCCAGATTTCTGTCATGGTTCAGCCCCCAGGTTCATGCATAGTGTTTCTGCCCCCAGGTTTCTGTCTTAGCGTTTCTGTTACCAGGGTTTTCTGTCTTAGCGTTTCTGCCCCCACGTTCCGTCTTATTTCTGCCTCAGCGTGTCAGGCGCAGTGTTTGTCGCGCACAATTCTGCCCCAGGTTCCGTCATTGCTTTGGCCATAGCTATAGTATCATGCGTTTCTGTCCCCAAATTTTCTGCCTTAGCGTTCGGCCCACACGATTTCTGTCATAACATTTGTCATTGCATATCTGCCTCACTGTTGCAGGTGCAGCTGTCTCTCATACCTTTTCTGCCCCAGGTTTCTGCCAGATTTGGCCTCAGCGTTTCAGGCTCGGTGATTCTATCATACCATTCTGCCTCAGGTTTCTGTCATTACATTTGCCTCAGCGTTTCTCTCATACTGGCAGGTTCTGCCCCAGGGTTTCTGTGATAGCGTTTCTGGCCCGGGTTTTTCTGTCATAGCGTTTCTGCCCCAGGTTTTCTGTCATAGCGTTTCTGCCCCAGGTTTTCTGTCATAGCGTTTCTGCCCCAGGTTTTCTGTCATAGCGTTTCTGCCCCAGGTTTTCTGTCATAGCGTTTCTGCCCCAGGTTTTCTGTCATAGCATTTCTGCCCCAGGTTTCGGGCATAGCATTTCTGCCCCAGGTTTCGGGCATAGCATTTCTGCCCCAGGTTTCTGTCATAGCGTTTCTGCCCCAGGTTTCTGTCATAGCATTTCTGCCCCAGGTTTCGGGCATAGCATTTCTGCCCCAGGTTTCTGTCATAGCGTTTCTGACCCAGGTTTTCTGTCATAGCGTTTCTGCCCCAGGTTTTCTGTCATAGCGTTTCTGCCCCAGGTTTTCTGTCATAGCGTCTCTGCCCCAGGTTTTCTGTCATAGCATTTCTGCCCCAGGTTTCGGGCATAGCATTTCTGCCCCAGGTTTCGGGCATAGCATTTCTGCCCCAGGTTTCTGTCATAGCGTTTCTGCCCCAGGTTTCTGTCATAGCATTTCTGCCCCAGGTTTCGGGCATAGCATTTCTGCCCCAGGTTTCTGTCATAGCGTTTCTGACCCAGGTTTTCTGCCCCAGGTTTCTGTCATAGTGTTTCTTCCATAGCTTTCTGCCCACGTTTTTCTGTCTGGGCACTACGGCCCCCACGTTTTTCTGTCTGGGCACTACGGCCCCCACGTTTTTCTGTCTGGGCACTACGGCCCCCACGTTTTTCTGTCTGGGCACTACGGCCCCCACGTTTTTCTGTCTGGGCACTACGGCCCCCACGTTTTCTGTCTGGGCACTACGGCCCCCACGTTTTTTCTGTCATTTCTGTCTGGCATTACATTTCTGCCTCGGCATTTCAGGCTCAGTGTTGCTCTCATACCATTTATGCCCAGGTTTTGTCATTTTAGTTTTGCCTCAGCGTTGCTCTCATACCATTTCTGCCCCAGGTTTCTGTCTTATAAGTTTTGCCTCGGCATTCAGGTTCAGCGGGTCTCCCATACCCTTTCTGCCCCAGGTTTTGCCATTAGTGTTCAGGCTCAGCAGTTCTGCCGCCCCCACGATTTCTGTCCCCCTCATTTTCTGTCATAGCTTTGCTGCCCCCACGAATCCTGTCTGTGTTGGTTTGTCTTGGCGTTGTCTTTGTGGTTACTATGTCTCGTTGTATTTTGTCCACGTTGCGTCTGGGTTGGTTAGCTAGTGCTCACATCTCAGGATCTGTCACGTCTACAGATTCATACGGGCTGAGGTTTCGTTTTTAATTGATTGTTGGCCACAATCTTCTCGCCTGTTTACATACGTCATACGTTGCACGTGCATTCATTACACATACTCGATTACCCACAGCAGTCCGTGGGTACACTAACCCTGAGTGTTCAGTTATATTGTCTGTCTCTGCGCGGCAGGTTACTCAGGCTCACGTGCCAGTCACACTGGGTTGGGGTGTCATCGGGGGCATTCATGCGCAGCGGTCTTAGGTAGGCACAGAGGGCGTTTGTTGTTTCATGTGTGTTTTCTGTCTTGTCTAGGTTGTGTCAGCGCACCCCCAGTTCCTGCTCTTCCATTTCTGGCGGCCATGTCATCATCTTTTTGGGTCCAGTCTATCAGGCCTTCTGGTTCATGACTGAGCAATGGGTGTTCCTTGTCAGAGGGGGTGGAATCACCCATCCCTGGTTCTCTGACATCCCTACTGTGGGTACTTTCAGACCTACTTTCGGGGCTCATCGCTGCATCATCAGGTTTTTCATAGTTTTGTGGCTTCAGCTGACAGTCATGCTTTCGTTTCCAATCAAGTTTCTGGAGGCAGGTTTTCCAGGGGTGGTTGGTCTGGTTTCTCTACCTTCATGCGGTAGGTGGGGGGCTGGGCTTTTTAGGTTCCTAGTGGCAAGTTTGGTAGCATTGTTACTATGGGCTGCTCTCCTGCAAAACTGGTCATTAGGTACTTGTCCATGGTCTGGCGTTCAGCACTTGGGGGGGGGGTGGTTTGGGTTAGCTGCCATACCGATGTCATTTAACCCTTTGCTCGATTTCGTCAGTCCTGCCGGTGGCAAGGTAAGTTTTTTTTTTTTTTTTGGGCAGCATCATCGGGTCTTGCTTCTGCCTGTAACCTGCTAACCAAGTCTATCAGATAAGAACGGGTTCTGGGTGTCGGTATGGTGCCATGTTAAGTTGTTGTTACCTTAGTGCAAGGGCTTCGTCCTTCTGCTCCGTCAACATGTCCATCAGGTATCCAGCACTTTAGGCTCCTGCTAGTTGTCAGGTTTTTGCTACTCACCCACTCACTTTCCTCTCAAGTATGGGTAGGCCAGGGGTTGGGGGGTTTCCTCACGGGGCTACGTCTCGGGTGTCCGGTTGTAGCTTTCGTTGTAAGGGATTATTGCGGGGGCTTCTCGGGCCAGCTCTGGTTTCAGTTGCCCACAAGTGTCCACTTATCATAAGCGTGTCAGGCTCTCATATGGATTGTCGCAGGCTCGAACCAATCTTTCTCGGGGCATTGGTCGAGTGCAGGGTTGCTTCACGCATTTTGCAGGGGCTTCCTTCTATCACAGGTCACGAGTCGGTAGCTTCTCCAGTCATAACGGCTACTTATCAGGTATACATACGATTGCCATCCGGGCGCGGGCTGCTTTGCTTCTTGGTCACTTATCTACCCCTCTTCACCTACATATGTGTCTTTTGCCCTCTTTCAGGCGTACCTACCAGCCGGCCAAAGGCACACTCCAGGCCTGGGTTATTAGGGTCAAAGCATTCCTTACTCGAAGACTCTGATTACAAGTCAGAAGGCTGGCCGGAGGCCGGCCTGTATTTGTGGGAGGAGTCTGAGAGTACTTAAGACTCCCTCCCTCTCTGGGCACATCATCGCACGACATGACACACCATATCATATAAGGCAATATGGTGGATCGAATAATTATTTGATCTACCATATTGTGTTGCATTATAGGATATGTTGCCCAGTAAGCAAATGGTTAAACAATTTAGACAGTTCTACGAGGTTGTGTTAACTTTTTGACACAGTAGTATACACTTGGCACACTTACAAAACCTCCTCAAAATCTTTCACTTTTGATTTTATTTCATGTTATAACTATCTTATTTTCATTAGCTTTCATTTCTTATGGCAAAAAGTTGATAATATTATTAAATTTTGTGGTGAAAAAGAGATCAACCCTTAAAACTGTAGGGAAAAGGGAAAATTGAATGAAAGATACTTACAGTAATTTTCATTATTGAACTAAACTACATGATTAATGTGTGTGTTTAACGTGCAAAGATGCCTAATGTGAGCTGGCTCCTGGCTGCTCTTCCCTCAGAAGACGGGGTAACCTCGGTTAGGGAGGGATTGTCTTGTTCAGGGGTCAGGTCATCACGTAGGTCAATCTGCAGGCCCTTTCTCACTGCAAAGTTGTGCAGCAGGCAACATGCACCGATGATCTGGCACACGAAGTTGGGGGAATACAACAGGGTCCCCCCAGACTTATCCAGGCATCGGAAACGTGACTTCAGGAGGCCAAAGGTGCGCTCCACCACTGCACGGGTTTGGGCGTGGGCTTCATTGTATCTTTCCTCTCCTGGGGTGTGGGGGTTCCGGATAGGAGTCATGAGATGGGGTCCCAGTGCATATGCAGAGTCACCTGTAAGGAAAAACACAGGAGGATGTTAGTCATGCATGTGCCCCTTGTGATGTGTGCATCATGGGGGGGGGGCAGTCATGCCTGCCACCCATGTCACTCACCAACCAGCCAGGTGTCCCCATACACGTTCTGTTCGAATTCCATTCGGATGGGGCTCTGATTGTATATGTAGCTGTCATGGCTGGATCCGGGGTGTTTGGCACGGACGTGCCATATGAGGCCTTGGGCATCGACTATCACCTGTACGTTGATGGAATGCCAATGCTTCCGATTGCGGTATATGTGCTGCCATGTGTCTGAGGATTGCAGGGACAACCTGGTGCACACATCTGCTCACGGAGGATTGTGACATCCCAGCCACCACTCCACTTGTTCTTTGAAAAAAGAGCCACTGGCAAGGAAATGGAGTGTTGCCATGACCTTGACCAGTGGCTGCACTGCATGTGAGCGGTGTGTTGGGCTGGTGATGTCCTCCTGCAAGGTTATGGTTAATTCCAGGATGGCATGAGGGGTGAATCTGAAGATGCAATACACCTCAGAATCACTCATGCCAAAGAGGTCTATGCGGGTGCGGTATATCCTCTCCCGTGCCCTCCTCCTTCTTTGCTCCTCTAAAGTCAGTAGTATAGCTATGAGCATGGATGCCACTGGCATGTTGGCATACAGATTGTTGTGCAACACGTGTGACTGCTCTGCTCCTCACTAACGGTGTTGCTTTCTCTGACATGTAGACAAATTGTCTAATTTTATACCACCTTTTTTATGGTCTAATTTTAGACAGGCCGTGCAGCTGTTGCGCACAGCGTGTAGCCTGCGCTGCACCAACGTTCTTTTGTGGATCCCCGTAATTCCTTCATTAGCATATTTGAATAGCAAATCAATGGTGTGTCTAGCACAGTTTTGCGCGGACGGATGCACCTGTCTAACGAAATTACGCTGGACAAAAAAAAGTAGATTTCTTGCGTATCTCGTTTTGGGGATGCGGAGTATCGAAACGCATGCGCAAATTTAGACTTACGCCGCGCATCTCCTGTTACGCCGGCGTAATCGCTCTGTGAATCTGGGCCTTGGTTTATTATCATTTTAACATTGAGTTAAATTCAAGGCTTGATTTAGGTACTTATGATATATAATTTGAATAAATTTTTAGTTATAAATATATTTTAAATATTTTTTTATATATTACAGTATTTAGTCCGGTACAGTATATAATGTTAAGGAATTTATCCTGATTGTGTAGGCCATATTCATATCGATACAGCATAAATTATGGCTATATATGGCCACAAGATTAGGGGGGGTTGTTGGGTGACATTGGTCATAATTTTTTTTAGTACATACCTTTATTATCATTGCCCTTTGGTTCATATGGCTATTTAATCACCATTGAGATAAAAGGCATGCTTTTTTTTTGCTCGTTATGGTTTTATTTACTATGTATTGTAAGAGGTAGTATGTCCGTCCCACTACATGGTCCTGATTTTTTTTTAAATTGAAACATTTTTTTTTGTAACTTTATATTGCTAATTGTTCAGATATTTAGCACACATTTGTCTATGAGTTATAGCATATTGGCACGGCTTAGAGCTGCTGTTTTTAATAGTGGATCCCTTAGTAAGTATAGGCATTGAGATACACAGCTCGTGTAGTGTTGTATGGGGCGACAGCATGATGGCGTGCCCTTGGGGAACAAGAAAATAGCAGCCATGATACTATTTAACAGAAAATTACCAACCGTCCAATCACAATCCCCCTAAGACACATCAGATCCCCGAGTCGGTACACGTTGGGGAGGAGACAGGGTGATGTAGGAAGCAGCTGCTCTGTTTCACAGCAGAGGGACATACGATCTCAGTGATTTTTCTGCTTGATATAGAGTGGTGCGCTCAAGCACCTGTACAATGTGAGTACCCTGGAAGATTTTGTTGAATAAATGTGTTTTAAAAATAGGAATTACACTATCTAGACCTTATTTTTTATATGTGTGGAGATAACGCTACTGAACAGCTCAGAATCCCACAATTCTATCTTCACAGAACCCAAAGGTGGTGTGTTTGCAAGATTAGACCAAACTTAAAGTGGAAGTAAACCCTCCTATAATTTTCAGGCTAGGAAGCTGCCATCTTGGCCTCTGTTTAATCTTCAACTGGCATGATGATGCACATGTGATCAGTTATGACACCAGCCATTGGATGGTTTGACAGAGAGCACAACCAATATACCGTATTTGCCGTCGTATAAGACGACTGGGCGTATAAGACGACCCCCTAATTTTCCAGCTAAAATGTTGGTTTTGGGATATACTCACTGTATAAGACGACCCCTCACTGTGCCATTATTACATGCCGTGCTGTGCCATTATTACATGCCGTGCTGTGCCATTATTACATGCCGTGCTGTGCCATTATTACATGCCTTGCTGTGACATTATTACATGCCGTGCTGTGCCATTATTACATGCCGTGCTGTGCCATTATTACATGCCCTGCTCTGCCATTATTACATGCCCTGCTCTGCCATTTTAACATGCCTCACTGTGTCCCACCATTCCCTACCTTCTCCTGTTTGCAGACTCCTTCTCCTGACGGCGGTCATCCATTATTTAAAAGCCGCGCTGTCATCCGACTCAGCCGTCCATTATTCAAAAGCCGCGCCTCCTTCACAGGCTGTTCCGTGATAGGCGGAACACTAATTTTCCCAGCAGAGCCTCTGTCCAGTGTTCCGCCTATCACGGATGTCCTCTTGTCCGAGGCCGAGGCTGAGGATGAGAAGGCATCGGTGATAGGTGGAACGCTAAACAGAGGCTCTGATGGGAAAATTAGTGTTCCGCCTATCACGGAACAGCCTGTGAAGAAGGCGCGGCTTTTGAATAATGGATGGCCGCCGACTGACACACAGGCACGCACAGGTACCCGGCGTATAAGACGACCCCCGACTTTTGGGGCATGATTTTACATGCAGAAAGTCGTCTTATACGCCGGAAAATACGTTAACAGTTAGCATTCCCGGCATGCCAGGAATGTAACTGCTTTTTGAAACTGTTAAATTGATGGGTTTACTTCCGCTTTAATTGTGCGGTCACATGCCCTGAGGTGAGCATATTCACACAGGGGGAGCACAAGTTCAGTGTCACGTGCATATTTTTGGAGCACCATTACAAGATTTGGATCATTTATTTATATACATATGGGCCCAGATTCACAGAGCGATTACGCCTGCGCAACAGGAGATGCGCGTGCGTAAGTCTAAATGTGCGCGTGCGTTTCGTTGCGCGGCATCCCCAGAACGAGATACGCAAAAAATCGTCTTTTTTTTGTCCCGCGTAATTTCGTTAGACTGGCGCATCCGTCCGCGCAAAAGTGCGATAGACACACCATTGATTTGCTAGTCAAATATGCTAATGAGGGACTTACAGGGATCCACAAAACAATGTTGGGGCAGCGCAGGCGACGCAGTGTGCGCAACAGCAAAATGTCCTGTCTAAAATTAGAGCTGATAAAAGCTGGTCTAAAAAAAGAAAAAAAGTCTACTTGTCAGATAAAGCAACACTGTTAGTGAGGAGTTCAGCAGTCACACGTGTTGCTCAACAATCTGTATGCCAACATGCCAGGGGCATCGTCGCACATAGCTATACTACTGACTTTAGATGAACAAAGAAGGAGGAGGGCACGGAGGATGGCACTAAGGAGGGCACGGGAGATGTTTTTTTATTTTTTTTTATTTGCTTATATAAAATTTACAATTTAATCTAATCTAATACAATATTCTTATCTGATACAAGCCCCTCACTCTTCACTTGATATATCACACACGCATAGACATCTTTGGCATGAGTGATTCTGAGGTGTATCGCATCTTCAGATTCACCCCTCATGTCATCATGAAATTACCACAACCTTGCAGGAGGACATCAGCAGCCCAACACATGACACCACCCATGACACCCATGACAGCTACATATACAATCAGAGCCCCATTCCCACAGATTTCGAACAGAACATGTATGGGGACAGCTGGCTGGTTGGTGAGTGACATGGGTGGCAGGCATGACTATCCCCTCCCGTGATGCACACCTCACAAGTGGCACATGCATGACTAACATCCTCCTGTCTTTTCCCTTCAAGGTGACTCTGCATATGCACTGGTACCCCATCTCATGACCCCATCTCATGCCAGCTCACATTATGCATCTTTGCATGTTAAACACACACATTAATCATGGCACAATGAGAATGCATGCATGCACACCACTGTGGTCCCTAGCACACACACCCCACATCGTCATCACATTGGATTGGCACCAGTCCACCATGCAGGACTTGTGAGCAGCAACACCATGCCACGGCTCCAATTATGTCACTGTACATTCATACACCATTCACACAGACCTGGGGATCAGTTCTCCACCACAAATGAGGGTGACACCCCTTTTCCCGCAGGAATATCACCCCCACATTCCAAAATCATACACAAACAGAACCAAAAAAATTTAATAAATGACGAGCAAAAAAAAAAAATGCCCAGCAAAAATATAATTTAAACAAAATAACAACAAAGAAAACACATAAAAGACAAAAATCACTCTGCAAAACAGTCCCCAAATATCTCAAAGACACGTCACAAACAAACAAAAGCACCTTGCTGTAGAGGGAGGGATACAAAGGGATGTACTTTTGCAAAGGAAGTGCGTTTGTGTGTGTCTATTTATGCTGTCTGCGTAGTTCACAAAGTTGCCCTAGTCCATTTCCAATTTCACTGATTGCGCCGCTCCCGAGTTGTGAGCATGCGCACAGCGGAGCTGACCATGGTCTCCATCAAGCGCGCATGCGCGAGCCGGCCGGCCCTTCATTTGCATGGGGTCACGGCTCATTTCAATGGAACACGCCCACGTCCTTCCCAATTTGTATTACTCCTCCTTACGCCTCTGGAAAAACGTTACGTATGCGCAATTTCCTGCGCAAAAGCTACGAGAATAGGGTGATTACGCGGCAAAATTGCGCAAGTCTAACGTAAAGGCGGTGCGCTACGCCGGTCCAATAATGCGCAGATGTACGTGAATCTGGGCCATGGACTTTAAGGATTTATTATGGAATATGGTTTCACTTATTAATTTATTATTGTGTTGTAATGCATGCACATAGCACTTTATTCATTATTCACATTATATATTTGTATACAAATTTTGTTGTGTTGTAACACAGATTTTGTTATTATCAGTATAGCGTGGCACTATTTATATTTATATATTTTGAGTATGCATGAACTTATGGGACATGATCAGTGCCAGCAGCTGAATATTGAATATGGCGCTTAGGATATTAATATTTTTTTCTGGTAGCTTGCAAGACAATTGTGGTTAAGGTCTTTGCTTTGTTCAAAGATATGAGGCCCAATTCACACCTGAGTGGTCTGAAGCTAGAAAATCCACATTCAAAGTCCCATGGTTTTAGTTGTGCTTGTTCGCACCTGAGTGTAGTGTCACTTTTAGCTTTTTTTAAGCTTGAAAAAGTACATGAGCTTCCTTGAGCTCGAAGCGTATTTGGCCCCAATAGACTTCAACAGAAGCGCTTGAAAAAGGTTTAAAAACACACATACAGTATTGCATGTTTTTTTTCCCTACTAACTGGATTTCCATTGGATAAAAATAATGAAAATAAAACGCTCAAGCCTCAGACACCACAGAGATGATAAAAGATGCCTGTATACTGCTTAAAACATAATAATAATAAAAAAAGCCAGCAAAAGTGTGAATGCAACTTTAGTCTTAACTGTCTGCCTGCTGCCATAATAAAATATATACAATCTGCAACAATTCTCTGGAGATATCAATTCTTGTTTTGTAAGGACTTCCTGCATTACAAAGTTCCTCTCTGTATGAAGAAATAGTCCACCAAGGAATGCCCACTTTGTCACTTATAGCCCTCCCAAGCACCACACAGACACGTCTCCACCGAAGTAATGTCACTGTTCTTACAAGGCAGATAAACTGACAACTAAGGGGTTTTGCACATGGAGAGTTTATATGCATTTTATTTACAATATATATAATTATATGTAGTTTCCCAGCGACACAGAGAATCTGCTACACAAGTGTATAGGTCTAAGTACTCTTGTAAACGCTGATGCTTCTTTGCATTGGTGTTCACCCATGCATGCGTGTTCAACTTATTTCCTGAACAGGGAAGTTTTGCGTTCAGGAAGAATGTCAGACACGCATGTGCAGGTAGACCTCAGTACAAAGAATCATTGACACTGGGAGTGCAAAAAAAACCTTATTGTCCCTTTTAAGATTGCTGGTCACACAGTGCATAGGGAATTCATTGTATATTGTTGAAAACAATTGATATATTAGGCTGTAGCGTTACTCCCCTTTTTACAAACCCCCCCTCCCCATGTAGTGTCCTCTGCTCCCCTTCACATCAAACCCGCCTCTCCCCCCATTGCAGTGTGCTTTTTCCTCTTCATCCCCCCCTGTAGTGTCCCGCGCTCTACCCCCAAAACAGTGCCCTCTGTCCCCACCCCCAAACCAGTGTATCGATCCACGTCCCCTTCCGCTGCATGTAAAAGCAATCCGGCGTCCTTACTCGGGTCTCCCGTCCCACCGCCTAACCACAAAGCCGAAACAAAAACAGTTTCAGCTTTGTTCGGCTCTGTGATATAGAATACGGAAAGTAATGACCCAACATCACTTTGTTACCTGGATGTAAATGGCACCATTTTCAAAAACCTTGGTGTGATCAAATGCTTTTAAGGGCAGAGGAGGGATATTATGAAAGTGTGCCGTAAAAGCGAACCGTACCGCACCAGCAAGGGTCCTGCTTCTCATGTGGGTCCAGAGAGAGTGAAACGGTTCCATTAGGGCGGACCTACAAATACATCTCACTGATTGGTGGAATTTTTTCTAAACCCTGAATGGTCCCTGACGGTCCGATTTGCAGTGGAAACGCTCACGCGAATAGACCGGCCCCATCCGAACCGCTCCAAAATTACTGACCTAAACCGATCCGTGCAGTGCAAACAAGGCAATAGACACTCAGATCTCCCCATAAAGAGTACCTGTCACAAGTATATTGCTGTCACGAGTTGAACGTACGTGTCGATCCTACATGCGTGCAAACAGTGATCGTCCCACATTTGAGGTATCACCATGAATGTCAGGCCCTGGGCAGTAATTCTAGCACCAGACCTCCTGCATAAAATGAAAGTGGTAACCTGTAAAGGCTTTTAAAGTGTCGCCTATGGATAGTAAAAGTTATGTTGTATGTCACCGTTGCACAATTTTAAAAGCATGAGATGTTTGGTATCTATTTATTTGGCATAACATCATGTTTTATATTTAACCATTTGCCGACCGGGCCATAGCCGAATGACAGCTACAGCACGGTTGGATAATTCTGGGAATGCGTAAAATGACATCATCCCAGAATCGCGCCCCCTACAATGTCCGTGACCGCCAGGTCTTCTGAACCCAGCGCATCACGGATAGAGGTAAAGGGCCAATGAAAGCAGCCTTTACCATGTGATCGCTCTATCCAATGATGGAGCGATCACTTGTCAACAAACCAGAGCATGTCCAGTTCCGCTGCTCCTCCTCACCCTGATCATTACAATGTGTGAGGAGAAGAGGGAGCGAGCGCAGCAGTGCTTGTGGGCTGGATCTGAAGTGCCCACTCAGAGCGGGGGGGAAACCTACCGCGATTCCTTCCACTCTGGGAAGAGAATGCGATTAAAGTCGCTAAACGCTCTTCCAAACCCATGAGAGCTGAGGAAAGCCCTTCCTCAGCAACAAAGGTAGAGGCTGGGGGGTTGGAATGGCCTGCAACACCTGAGTCCCGATGTCTTACCCTGGTTAGCCACATCCAGGGCTGGACTGGGACAAAAATTTGGCCCTGGACTTCATCTAGACTGGCCCACTTTGACAGGTCTCTCCCATGGTGGCCGGAAAACTCCTGCACCCCCCCCCCCCCCCGGCCACCCAAGCCCCCTTTCCCCCTTCACTAATCCTAGCCACTAGCTGTTCTACTTTATTAGAGTAGAACGGCTGGTACTGGTACTCTTATAGGCAGTACCAGTGGGGAAGCTAGACATTATTTCACCCGGGGCAAGAAGTGAGAAACTCCCAGGCCATAGCTCTTGAGTCAGCTGTCTGTCCCCTCCCCCCTGCTCCTCTGTTTCTTCCCCCTAGGTGAGCTCTGCGGGGAGACAGAGGAGTGGAGGGGGCAGCGGTCCGCTGTCACTGAAGCCGGCCCACTGAGCCATCGGCCCACCGGGAAACTCCCTGTAGTCCCAATGGCCAGTCCATCCCTGGCCACATCTGGTTTATCTGGACAGGATGGCACTGTGGAGGGATGACCAGGATCCTCAGAGCCTGATGGTGATGCCTTTGGAGCCTTTTTTGAGAAATTAGTCACTGCTTTAGCATCCTTTGCCCCCAAATTCCTGGAACGCATAGTCCCAACCAAAAAAGCAGAGGTACTATAACAAAACGCATCCATTGCCAAACTATGGTCCAGCATGAAAGGCTGGGGGGAGAGACCGAATCCACAGCTGCTGCTCTACCAACAATCCCCCCCCCCCCCCCCTGAACATCTCCAAGTGGCTAGACTGTACCCAGGAGGAAGCCTGCTGACCCAGCAACACACTGAAGACATGGACCAGGTATGTTGCTTTTACACCCTCTAGTGGCGAAAATTAGGCATGACACTTTACTAAAAAGAAGAAATCCATAAGTGAACTTTAAAGTTCCTTAGGAATCTTCACTTGCCTCTCCCGCAGCAGGATTCTGCTGGCAAAACAGTCAGATCCAACCTTCACGGCTGGCTATGTCAATGACCTTCAGGAAGTGGGGTCCTCTTAGGACTTCCACTCCCCTGCACCTGTATGGCACCCAGCTAGAAAAAAAAACTTTGGTAACTGGTGTATAACCAAAAGCACTGGTTTTCTGGGTCCAGCTCTCCTAAGAGGAACATTACAGGCAAAAACCTTGCTCTTCTTTCCTGAGGCCTGGGTACCAACCACTTTGGCCTTAATGGCACTTTGAAAGGATCTGGTTGCAAAGCTTGCTTGATCCTTCAAAGCACTTCTTTAACTATGACCAACACCTTAGACCGGGGATCTTCAAACTATGGCCCTCCAGTTGTTCAGGAACTACAATTCCCATCATGCCTAGTCATGTCTGTGAATGTCAGAAGTGTACAATGCCTCATGGGATGTGTAGTTCCGCAACAGCTGGAGGGCCGTAGTTTGAGGATGCCTGCCTTAGACACTGGCGAAAAAACTAAGGTACTCCCAGTATGGGAGGGGTTATATAGGGGAGGGGACTTCCTGTCTTGGGTGTGCCAGCGTCTATCACCTGAAGGTGGCCTATATACCCACATAGTTATTATTATGCAGCAGTGGTCATCAACCCTGTCCTGCAGGGCCCACTAACAGGCCAGGTTTTATTTATTACCTTGGGGAGATGCAGACTGGAATACTGCAATCGCTGAGCAGCAAATTATATCACCTGTGATGTATTTCAGTTATCTTGCAAACCTGGCCTGTTCGTGGGTCCTGCAGGACAGGGATGATAATCACTGCTATGCAGCTCTGTGTCCCGTGATGTACAAAAAATAATTCATATGGGTACAGTGTTGCATGACTGAGTAATTGTCATAAAAAATGTGAAACCACGTGAAAGCTGAAAATTGGTCTGGTTAGGAAGGGGGATTAAGTGCCCAGTGGGCAAGCGGTTAAAACAAAAATAGGGTTATGTATTGTTTTCTTGCACTAAAATAAAAATGCGTTTTAACCCCCCCTGCCGGTATCCCCGAGCGCGACTCGGGTTGGATTTTTCATGTAAATATCTATATCCCCGAGTCGCGCTCGGGGTGAATGCAGAGCCTGCAGCGCGCGCTGGCTTACCTGTTTATCCAGGCGGGGTACTGTACTTACCTTGTCCCTGGATCCAGCGATGCATCCCCGCTGTGTGAGCGAGTGGCGTCCTCCATTCGACTCACACAGTGCCCGCGCGCCGCCGATCTCCGTTTCCTGCGACGTAACGGCGCACGGGGGCGGAGACCGGCGGCAAATTCAAAAAAGTAAACAAACACATTACATACAGAATACTGTAATCTTATAGATTACAGTACTGTATGTAAAAAGTACACACCCCCCATGTCCCTAGTGGTCTGCCCAGTGCCCTGCATGTTCTTTTACATAATAAAAACATTTTTTTTGTGCCTGCAAACTGTAGATTGTCCATAGCAACCAAAAGTGTCCCTTTATGTCAAAAGTGATTTTAGAGCAGCTAGAAAACAGCGATAATAAATGATAATCACTTGCAGAATTGAGCGATAGCGATTTGTGGGGAAATTCGTCATAAAAAAATAAAAGTAATGACAGCGACAATTCTGCAACTGAGCAAATTTCAGTGATTTTGATTTGATTACATTAGTGAATAATTTTTATTATAATTACATTATTATTTGTTATAATTATTTATAGTTATTTATAATATTATAATTTTATGATTTTGTGTTTCAAACTTTATCATACCAGAGATGTCTACTAGACTCTTGTTTGGACAAATTTAAGTGAGTTATTCCTAAAAATTGCAGGCCTACAGTATAAAACGCAGAATTTCCATGCAAAATAATTGTACCGCTTTTGGTACGTAATTCCAGACAGAATCATACCGCCAGGGAGGTTAAAAACCGCTGAACAAATACCATGTGACAAAAAAAACACCAATTTTCTAGTGTCGCTCTACATATAATGTTTGGGGGTTCTAAGAAATTTTCTAGCAAAAAATGATTGTTACCTTGGATTGGATATACAGATTGATTTGTTATGGCAATGCAGATAACCATTAGGATGTGCAAAGTTTAGTATTCTATGTAACCGTTTTTTATGTTTGCTTTCATAGTACAAACATAGCTAGCAGTAGATTGAAAAGTCCAGTTGAACGTGTCTAGCTATACTATGACTTGGACAAAAGAGAACCTTCACAGACATAGTACTGAGGCTGGGTTCACACTTGTGCAGTGAGAATTTCAGCTCTTTTATCTCTGCAGACAGATACAGTAAGGGAAGTGTTCAGCAGATTAGCTCCGTTTTTGCTGCGAATTTGGAGACCTGGGAGAAGTTCTGAGTGAGAGGAGAGTGGGGGAGAAGTGTATTGAGCTGAATGAGAGAAATTCCTGAAGAGAACTGAACACATCTGCGAATCAGCTGCGTACCCATAGAAGATAATGGGACTGAATTCGCACCTGAGCCGCACCGCAAGGCCTCCACAACGCATACGGATTTCCGGCAATGCGCAGTGCGAATGCATCGCACATATGTGAACCAGCCTCATTGAAAACAATGTATTTAAAAATGTTCTGCGTATTAGATGCGGTTTAAGCCGCAACCAATTCGCATAGGTGTGAACCCGGCCTAAAAGATACAGAGCTTTGAAAAGGTATTCATACCCCGTGAAATTTACCACATTTTGTCATGTTACAACCAAAAATGTAAATGTATTTTGTTAGGATTTTATGCGATAGATCAAAATGGCACACTATTGTGAAGTGGAAGGAAAAATTATAAATGGTTTTTAATTTATTTATTTTTTTACAAATGTCTGAAAAGTGTGGTGTGCATTTGTATTCAGCCCCTTTACCCCGATATACCCAACTAAAATGTAGTGGAATCAATTGCCTTCAGAAGTCACCCAATTAGTAAATGGTCCATGTGTAAGTTAATCTCAGTAAAAATACAGCTGTTCTGTGAAGCCCTCAGAGGTTTGTTAGAGAACTTTCATGAACAAACAGCATCATGAAGGCCAAAGTACACATCAGACAGGTCAGGAATATAATTGTGGAGAAGTTTACAGCAGGGTTAGGTTATAAAAAAAAAAATGTCTTAAGCTTTGAACATCTTAGGGAGCACTGTTCAATCCATCTAAAAATGGAAAGAGTATGGCACAACTGCAAACCTACCAAGACACGACTGTCCACCTAAACTGACAGGCTGGGCAAGGAAAACATTAATCAGAGAAGCAGCCAATAGGGCTATGGTAACTCTGGAGGAGCTGCAGATATCCACAGGACAAGTATTAGGCCCCTTTCACATTGGAGCGGGAGCGCTATAGCGCCGCTAAAAATAGCGGCGCTATACCACTGGGATTGCCGAGGGAATGCGGTGCGGTATTAACCCTCTACTAGTGGCCGATAAAGGGTTAATACCGCCCGTAATGAGCCTCTGCAGAGGCGCATTGCAGGCGGTATTGCCATTGTTTTAAATGGGAAGGAGCGGTATACACGCCGCTCCTCTCCTCTCTCTCACCTCTCGCTCCAAAGATGCTGCTGACAGATTTTTTTCTCTCCCGCCAGCGCATCACCTCAGTGTGAAAGCCCTCGGGCTTTCACATCGAGTATGCAGTGAAGGAGTTTTTTCAGGCGGTATAGCAGCGCTATTTTTAGTGCTGTACCGCCTGAAAAACTCCTCAGTGTGAAAGAGGTCTTAGTCATGCGCTCCATAAATCTGGCCTTCATGGAAGAGTGGCAAGAAGAAAGCCATAAGAAATCTTGTTTGCAGTTTGCGAGAAGCCATGTGGGGGACACAGCAAACATGTGGAAGAAGGTGCTCTGGTCAGATGAGCCCCAAATTGAACGTTTTGGCCTAAAAGCAAAACGTTATGTGTGTGGCAGAAAACCAACACTGCACATCACCCTGACACGCCATCCCCACTGCGAAACATGGTGGTGGCAGCAGCATGTTGTGGGGATGCTTGTCTTCAGCAGGAACAGGGGAGCTGGTCAGAGTTGATGGGTAGATAAATGGAGCCAAATACAGAGCAATCTCAGAAGAACACCTGTTAGAGTCTGCAAAAGACTTGAGACTGGGGTGGAAGTTCCCCTTCCAGCAGGACAACCACCCTAAACATACGGCCAGAGCTACAATGAAATGGTTTAGATCCAAAGCATATTCATGTGTAAGAATGGCCCAGTCAAAGTCCAGACCTAGATCCAATTGAGAATATGTGGAAAGTCTTCAAAAGTCCTGTTCAAACATTCTCCATCCAAACCGATAGCGCTTGAGCTATTTTGCAAAGAAGAATGTGCAAAAATGTCACTCTCTTGATGTGCAAAGCTGGTAGAGACATCCCCAAAAGACTTGAAGCTGTCATTGCAGTGAAAGGTGGTTCTACAAACTCTTGACTCAGGGGGGCTGAGTACAAATGTACGCCACACTTAACATTTTTATTTCCACTTCACAATCACTTGTCACTTTGTCTTGGTCTATCACATAAACACATTTACATTTTTGGTTGAAACATGACATAATGTGGAAAATTTCAAGGGGTATGAATACTTTTTCAAGGCGCTGTAATTTCTGACTGGTTGCTTCCATGAGTCACTTCACTTCACACTTTGTTATAAATACGCCCAATTTTATGCATGGGATGCTGGATTTTTTGTCAAGTTCCCACAGGAAATCTAAGTTTGTCATACAACATACCAGGACATGAACAGTTTATTAATCAAATAAATGTACAAGCAAATTAATTAAACAATGTATTTTATTTTCATTTTTTTTTTTTATTATTTTTACTTATGTTTTAGCTACATATGAAACCGTGGAAAAGATTTGTCCGATATCTGAAAGTGACCCCGTCAACCAGGTTACACTTTGACAGCTGAATAGATCAGTAGAATGTATGAAAGTAGCACTCGCTCAAGTTCTTAATATCCTGCTAATTCGTTTCCCAGTTTGTGAATAATCTGCTCTGAAGTTCTTTCAACCTCCGACACTTCCAGAGGCTCTCATTTAGAGCACCAGCTACTACAAACCTTCCTGCTGGACCTTGTGCTCAGGTAATCTGTTGTAAATCACAGTTCAGAGTCTGTATGTGTCTGCACACAATCCCAGTGACAGCAGATTCTAACACAAAGCACAGGCAGAGTCTGAGAGGCAGTGGGTAGCAGCCTTGGTGTTGCCACCAAGTTTGGAGGGATTGTTTAGTATCAGTTGCTGTTGTGAGAGAGAAAGCCTCAGACACCTCTGGAAGTATCAAAGGTAAACCCTTTCATGTCCAGGGTCATTGATTTCTAGTCAAATCTAGACAATTATTCTTCAACTATTTTGCATACTTAAAATGTTATTTTTTTAAAGGACATAGACAAGTATTTTCATTTGGTTTATGGTTTAATTTATTTAAAATACTTTCATCTAAATAAATGCAATATTAAAGTCTTGTTCATTTATGTTTTGTCATACACACCTGATCTGTGCATTGGTTTTGCAAAGAGCAGCCCAGGTTCTCCTCTTCTCCGGTCCCTCGCTCCTGCCAAGTGCCCCCACAGCAAGTACCTTACCCTGGGGGGGGGGGGGCACCCAAGCAGACTCGCTGACGAGCCACGGTTGTGTGTTCCCATTCACACACAGCTGCGGTTCGGCCCCACCCCCTTCCCTCTGCCGATTGGCTCACTGGCTGCGCTTAACAGTAGCGGGGGGCCAATGGCTTCTGCCTCAGCTAATCAGGCGTGGTCCTGGAGAGCCAAGACTATCATGCACATCACTGGATCGAGATGGGGCTTAGGATTAGGCCCTTTTCACACCAGTAGACCAATCAGGTCCGCCTATGCGTTGTTCAACCGGACAGAATTACACCACCTATTGTTCTCTACGGGGCAGCAGGTGTCAGTGGATATCTGTCCACTGTCTCTCGCTGGCATCCAAACCAGTCCCCGAAAAACAGACGGAGGGGTATATGTTCGTCAACTATCCTGCGGATTGGATGACAATAAATGAATGACTTGTATAGCGCAACGCATGCGAACTGAATCGCCATTTGGGCGCTTTTTTCAGCCAGTGTCTGCTTGGCTGGTGCGGTCATTATTACCCCATAGGATCTAGACACGCTAGGGCCACACAGTCATACACACATATATTGGGCCAATTTGTACGAGATCCAATTTACCTACCAGCATGTCTTTGGAGTGTGGGAGGAAACCAGCGCACCTGGAGGAAACCCACGCAGACACAGGGAGAACATGCAAACTCCAGGCAGATGGTGTCGTGGTCGGGATTCGAACCAGCAACCCTTTTGCTGCTAGGCGAAAGTGCTACTCACTGTGCTGCCCAGACAAGCAGTCCGTTTCCATCCGACCACTCTATAGATAACAGGGGGCTTTCTCGGTTCTCCAGAGTTGATACAGACCTGCCATATGCCTGCTCAGTGGGGCTCAGTGGAAAGCTCCCCCCCCCCCCCCCATTGAGCAGGCGGATTCGCTCAGACAGATTCCATCCCGTGGGAAAGGGGCCTTGGGGGGGGGACGACGGATGCTGCATAAAGTTGGTTTTATTTACCTTCATGCAAAGAATGCATGAAGGTAAAAAACCTTGAGCTTTTACAACCACTTTAAACAAACTACAATGCAGTCTGGCTTTCGTTTTACTCAAAGACGCATCCAGTCAACAGGTGATTATGAGGTCATTGCTCACATGACAGAGAAACAAATGTTACTTGATCATCAGTGGAGTCCCGAGCTGTCAGTGAAAGCCAGGACTATGAGCCACCAACCACACAAAATGTAGGCTGGTGGCTTTAAAAAGGGAAGGAATGTTTATAAACAAATTTCCAGTATGAATTGTGAAATGTTTACACACAGATGGTGGGTGGCAAGAGGTGTACTTATGAGTGGTTTATCCACAAATAGGGTAATTAGAAGGATAATAGAATAATGAGGGTAGTGCTACTTGGGGGCTCATTCACACCAGCTCTGATGGGCAGTCCCCACAGCATTACCTTATGTCCTATTGCTTTAGTTCACATGTGCTAGAATAGGACAAATTGGACAGCACAGCATGTTCCAATAATAATAATAATAGAGGCGGCAACTTTAATAGTTAAAAAAGAAACCCAAACATATCGATAGGTTTTACAACATATCACAGTGCAAATGCACATTGCACACCTCAACGTGTGACAGCAGTTGTGAATGAGCCCTAAAACATTCTAATTATATATTCAGCCTGCAATATATTACTTGGTGATAGGGTCATGGGGTCGTTCACAACAGCCCCGTTGAGCTGCATTGTCCAATGCATAGACAAGGCCTTATGTACTACCGATTCAGTTCACACCAACGTGCTGCATGCTATATAAAAAAACAACAAAGACATTGGACGTTGCAAAAGACGTGGCATTTGTGTGCAGTGCATTCCGATGTGCTAGAACGCATGGCAATGTGCTGCTGTGCAAAAGGTTTAGGGTGGCAAGTTTGATAAAGTTTAAGAAAAAAGGCAAACACTGCAATGCCTTTTTTTAATGCATGCAAAAATGCACCCTAGCAAATGGGCATTATGTGCAACCCTAACATGCGCCTGCTAGTATGAATGAGCCTTAAAATGTTTAAATGTCTATATATAAATGTCATTTTTTTCTTTAACCGATTGACCGATTCCAGCTTCACAAGTTTTAGTCATTGTAGCCAAGCCCCTGCCAAGTTTATCTTTGTCCTGTATAGAGATGAGCTATTCTGCTCAAGCACAACTGCTGCCTACATCTAAATAAGAGTTTCATGAGCCGAGAGCAGAATTCCAGGTGAATGATTTTTATAGCTTTAAACTTGAATCATGGGAAAAAAAAACAAAAAAACAAAAAAAAAACAAACACACACAAGGAGTGGACAGATGGAAGACTACCAACATCAGAACAAATGGATCCCTCATGCATGCTTAAATTTAAATCTACTTACAGCTTCAATTGCTTAACAACATATACAATAAAAAGTAGTGGCTCAGGCACTTTTGTAATATTTGGTAGAATCTGCAGTTTCCCTCTAATACCCGACCAATCCGCACATGTATTAACTAGAGTAATATTCAATATGAAGTACTCTTACATGCTGATTTGTTCCATCGCACCTTTCATGAAAAAGGCAAAAAAGTGCATACAATAGTTTAATGCTGTAAAAATACCAAATATAAAGCAGAGTTTGCCTCGGTGCTATTTTTAAAGCACTTGAAATTCCACAAAGCAAATTACAAATAGAAAAAGAAAATACGAGATAAGAAAAATTAAAATTTTCTTTACGGTTATTTTACAAACATTTGTCCTAGAAATCAACATAGAAAAAAGCGAAATAAATAGTTTGGGCTCCACGTTCTTGAAACAGTCTAGAGTTTGTCATTTGGAATAACAAGTATGCCGATCCAAACTGGTGCAGACACAGTCTGATGTGGACAAAGTGCATGATGCTGCTGGTGCTGAAAGTGACTTAAAGCTGCAGGGGCCTTTGCGTCAAACAAATATGAATCAAATATCTGGAGTACCAAAAAGAATCTTCCACTGGGAAATAAATTTACACTGGACTGCAAAGAATAGGTAGAATAAAAACGAAACATCATTTTGGAAAGGTGATCAGGAATGGTAAAGGCAGTCACATGATCACAGATCACGCTTTGAATGTATGAGACTAGATTAAAAACAAGTAGTTGTGCAAGACTAATCCCTTTGATGGTGAAAGTGAATTTATGGCATTTTCCAGAGGATACAGGCTATGACATAAGAAGGCATGGAAGTCGAAAACCTTCCATTGGTGCATACAGTCATGCTTAAATAAAGCACCAAAACAGGCCAGAGTCCTAAGGCAACCAAGTAAAAATACTAATAGGTGAGCACATGTGTCACAGCATAGAAAGTTTTATTTCCGTGGCCTGCTAAAAGTTGGAAGTGCTCCTCTAGCTGTTAGTCCTTCAAAGCGCTTGTATGTGTAGTTGATGAAGACCCAATCCTTGTTCTTGAAGTCGGACTCCGGATGGTTACTTGCACCTGAGGAAGAAATGAAGACTGTAAAATGTTAAAAACAACATCTCCAGTACTGGTAAACAGGAAATTGAACAACAAAATACTAACTTCTAAAGATGAAGAAAATACAGTATATTAAACTAGTATAGCAAATATGTTGACTTCAATAGTGACTATACTTTCTGGTTAAAAAAATAAAAGAAGGGGGTAAAATGGTCACCAAGGCAGGCTCCAGGACAAGGTGAGACAATACTACAAAATCTGGCAACCTTGGGTTGATAGATTTTTGCCCCCCCAATTATGACACCTCCCTCATGGAGCCTTAGCTGTCCTTTTATACTGGTCGATTGAATGTTCTCTTGATAGACTGTGGCAGGTTTAATCCCCAGGACCATCCTTCCCCTTTTACTCCATCTTTGCCCCACTTCTTCGCTACCTGTTTCTCTAGTTTATCAGGACATTGCTGGATATTTTTTACTTTAAAAAAGGTACGTCCCCTTTTAAAAAGCCGTACGGCTCATTACCGTGGGCTCCGAAAACTTTGTTCAGTGGCGGCCCGCGATCGTGTCACAGAGAGGCAGAACGGGGAGATGTCCAAGTAAACAAGGCATTTCCCCATTTTGTCTAGTGACCGGACCGGGAGCAGTGATCTATGTCATGTCACTTGTAGACCATCCCCCCCACAGATAGAATCACTCCCTAGGACAAACTCCTCCTTCATTAGCCCCTAGTGTTTAACCCCTTCCCTTCTGGTGTAATTTACACAGTAAATCGGTGCATTTTTATAGCACTGATCGCTGTATAAATGACAATGGTCGCAAAAGAGTGTCAAAAGTGTGACGAGAAGAGCGCCGCTATAATGCTATAAATCTATCCCATATTTTGTAGACACTATAACTTTTGCTTAAACCAATCAATATACGCTTATTCTGATTTTTTTTTACCAATATGTAGAATATATTGTATTTTAGTTTTTTTTTTAACTGCTGCTCTATAAAAACAGCAGAGGTGATCGAAGACCACCAAAAGAAAGCTCTATTTGTGGGATAAAAAAGGACGTAAATTGGGTACTACGACTGCGCAATTGTCAGTTAAAGCAACGCAGTGCCGTATCGCAAAAAGTGCTCTGGTCAGGAAGGGGTACATTTTTCCAGGGCTGAAGCAGTTAAAGACACCAGTACTGAGAAATGTGGAGGCTACAGTTGTTGACCACCTGAAGATGTTAACTGCCTGGCTGTCGCTTGCTTCTTTAGGTCGAGTCACTAACCTGGAATATGTCACCACCTTGCTAAGGTAACTAATGCCTAAGCTTATTTTTGAAACTGTCCCACTCGTTTCCAGCATCTGCAGATTCCCACCCCCCCTCCACATCCATGTGACAGCGGGACAGGGATCTTCTTCCGGCACCCGCTGTCACTATTTGAAAATAGTATGGCCATCCAGGGCTCCACCCACATGGCCAGATCATGCTTTCACAGTTCCCTGTGAAACCTACAAGAACCATCAGCTGCTGACGACTTGTAGATTTCAATAAGCTCTGTTCATTGATTTCCCAGCTCTCATGTAACTGCTTGCCTGTACGAAGTACAAGCTTACAGCTATGCTGAAAGCACCCGTCATCTGCTGATCATAGGCGCAAAGCTCTGCTGACTCCTTAATAAATGCAAATATTTTACCAATAAAAATGTGAATGTATTTCATTTTATTAAAATGTGAACTTATTTATGGCAGCATGACATTTTATCCAGTGCGATAAATTAAGCTCAAGGGCATTCCCTGCCTCCCTGATGCAGCACTTAAATCTGTCCCCTCATTCCCAACCCTTTATAGTGCTCTTAGAGAAGAAGCAGTGGAGATAACATGAGAAGCTCATCATAAGCCACCACTAGGGAAAACCTAGGACAAACTTTTTCCGAGGATAATAGCCAGGTCTACATATTGTGACAAATATATACACTATTCTGCAAATGGCCCCCCAGCATATCTGCACAGAAACTCTTCAAAATCTACTCATCTTGTTCCATTTCCCCAGCTTATGCCCAACTCAAAAAGTTTTGAGTATAATAGAAGGCCAAGTTCACATCATGCATGTAGAGCAGTGGTTCTCAACCTTTCAAGTGCTGTGACCCCTTGATTAAATTTCCCAAGTTGTGGGGACCCCCAACAGTAAAATGATTTCCGTAGCGCAAGTTGTCAGCACCCAAAGACAGACAAGTAATTTGCGCCCCTAACCCACGGCCATTTAGCGCTCCCTGAGTCACTTCCACTTGTACCATATTAAAACCTCATATAGTACATTTTAGGATTTACCACTCTTTCTCTTTGTTCGCCTTTCTTTCCATTGTATCCCTCTCTCTATCCTAATTTCTTGTTTCCCCCACCCCACTCACTAAACATATTTCTTGTTCTTTCTCTTCCCTTTTCTTTGTTCCTCCACTTCTTTGCTTCACTCTTCCGTGTATTCTCTATTTTTATTCCTTCTTTTACTCCTTGGGTGGGGGGGGGGGGGGCAAAAAGGCTGGCAGAGAGGTGCAGGCTTCAGAAACCGCCCAGGATTTGGTGACCCCTGGAAAATCATCATTTGACCCCCAGGTGGAGAACCACTGATGTAGAGTAACTGAGGTACACAAATTAAGACACTTCACAGCAAAGACCACTAGAGAAATACATTTAAGGTCCAAAAAAAAAAGGAAGATACATGTACTAAAAAATTTGCATATACTTGACATTATCTGCAGCTTACCCATTGGTTTAAGAATATCTGAATCTGGAAATTCATCAAAATTTGAAGTGTCATCGATACTTTTTATTTCTATGGGTATAGCAGCAGGTCTTTCTCTGAAAATGAAATGGTAATAAAACATTTAAAAGAAATTATAATGTAACCATTACAGTTAAACTCAAGAAAACCAGCCAAATATATATATATATATATATATATATATATATATATATATATATATATATATATATATATATATTTATTTTTATTTTTTTCCCCGAATGTAAAATAAATAGGGCATTGGATTTTTAAGGCCCTCAGACAATTACAAATAACTAAAGACACAGGCCTTCATGTCCAGTTGGTTGAATTCTGCTTCTTTTGGATGGATTGGAGACGCACAGAAAGAAGTCACAACAATCTGAGTCCTGTGAAATTTAGACACCACCTTAGGCAAGAACCCAGGGTCTGTACGCAATACCAGTCTGACCTCAAAATTTTGCTGGAAAGGCTCTTTAATAGAAAGTGCCTGCAACTCGCTAATGCATCTGGCTGTGGAGATTGCCACTAAAAGGCCCGCTTTGAGAGTAGTGCACTTTCTCCCCCTGCCCGTCCGTCCCTGCCGCGCTCTCCCCCCCCGCCCGCCCGTCCCTGCCGCGCTCTCCCCCCCGTCCGTCCGTCCCTGCCGCGCTCTCCCCCCCCCGTCCGTCCGTCCCTGCCGCGCTCTCCCCCCCCCCCATCCGTCCGTCCCCCTGCCGCGCTCTCCCCCCCCCCCGTCCGTCCGTCCCTGCCGCGCTCTCCCCCCCCCCGTCCGTCCGTCCCTGCCGCGCTCTCCCCCCCCCCCCGTCCGTCCGTCCCTGCCGCGCTCCCCCCCCCCCCGTCCGTCCGTCCCTGCCGCGCTCTCCCCCCCCGTCCGTCCGTCCCTGCCGCGCTCTCCCCCCCCGTCCGTCCCTGCCGCGCTCTCCCCCCCCCCGTCCGTCCGTCCCTGCCGCGCTCTCCCCCCCCCCCGTCCGTCCGTCCCTGCCGCGCTCTCCCCCCCCGTCCGTCCGTCCCTGCCGCGCTCCCCGTCCGTCCGTCCGTGCCGCGCTCTCCCCCCCCCCCCCCCCGTCCGTCCGTCCCTGCCGCGCTCTCCCCCCCCGTCCGTGCCGCGCTCTCCCCCCCCCCCGTCCGTCCGTCCCTGCCGCGATCTCCCCCCGTCCGTCCGTGCCTGCCGCGCTCTCCCCCCGGTCCGCCCCCCCCGCCGCGCTCTCCCCCCCGTCCGTCCCTGCCGCGCTTTCCCCCCCCGCCGCCGCGTCCATCCCTGCCGCGCTTCCCCCCCCCGTCCCTGCCGCTCTCTCTCCGCCCCATCCTTCCCTGCCGCTCTCTCCCCGCCCCATCCTTCCCTGCCGCTCTCTCCCCACCCCCCCCCCATCCGTCCCTGCCATGCTCCCCCCCCGCCATCCGTCCGTGCCGCGCTCTCCCCCCCCATCCGTCCCTGCCGCGCTCTCCCCCCCCCATCCGTCCCTGCCGCGCTCTCCCCCCCCCATCCGTCCGTGCCGCGCTCTTCCCCCCCCCCATCCGTCCCCCCCCGCCGCGCTCTCCCCCCCCGTCCGTCCCTGCCGCGCTTCCCCCCCCTGCGCGTCCATCCCTGCCGCGCTCTCCCCCCCCGGCCGCGCTCCCCCCCCGCCCCATCCTTCCCTGCCGCTCTCTCCCCACCCCCCCCATCCGTCCCTGCCATGCTCCCCCCTCCGTCCCTGCCGCGCTCTCCACCCGCCCGTGCCACGCTCTCCCCCCCCATCCGTCCGTGCCGCGCTCTCCCCCCCCCATCCGTCCGTGCCGCGCTCTCCCCCCCCCATCCGTCCGTGCCGCGCTCTCCCCCCCCCATCCGTCCCTGCCGCGCTCTCCCCCCCCCATCCGTCCCTGCCGCGCTCTTCCCCCCCCATCCGCGCCGCGCTCTTCCCCCCCCATCCGTCCCTGCCGCGATCTCCCTCCCCCATCCGTCCCTGCCGCGATCTCCCTCCCCCATCCGTCCCTGCCGCGCTCCCCCCCCCCCCCCCATTCGTCCCTGCCGCACTCTCTCCCCCCCCATTCGTCCCTGCCGCACTCTCTCCCCCCCCATTCGTCCCTGCCGCACTCTCTCCCCCCCCATTCGTCCCTGCCGCGCTCTCCCCCCCCCCATCCATCCCTGCCGCGCTCTCCCCCCCCCATCCGTCTGTCCCTGCCACGCTCCCCCCCGGCCGTCACCTGCCACGCTCCCCCCCCCCCCGTCCGTCCCTGCCACGCCCTCCCCGTCCCTGCTGCGCTCTCCCCCCGCCCGTCCGTCCCTGCCGCGCTCATAGGGACCAGAGCAGCAAAGGGGGAATAGAGGAGCATGGGGACCCAAGCAGCTTCCCATATTTTGGCAACTTATTTAGAAAAAAACAACAAAACCTGCAATAAAATATAATAAAAAAGCCGGTTTTTGACCATCCTAAATGTTTGTCACTATAGGTTTTGGCTTATGAGGCCACTCCATAAAATGGAATCTTTATAAAGAAAGATAGAAAACTGTGCACCAAGGCAAAATGTCCAGACACTTACCTAATGTGTTCCCAGTCAACAGCTTCAAAGAAAAGGTTAGATTTGATTTCTTCCACACCAGAAGCACCAATTCGTTGCTCTGACTCACAGCAGAAACTGAAAGCGCACAAAACAAAGAAAATATGATGTACTGAAATATTTCCTCATTCCATCCTTAGGTAAATACACTATGTATACATCAACATCAATAGCCTTGCTTTTTTTTTTTTTTTACACAATACCTGCCAAATGTGTATGCAAAAAAAATGCATAAAAAACATTACCACATAAAACTACTCAGTCAATTTTTTTTTCTTTGTGTGAACCCAATCCAATACTTTTTTTTAATGGACAACCTGACAAAAATAAAAAATATGGACAGCTCAAATGTTACTTTACAGACACACTGCAATGATAACATTTTACTGCCTTATAACATACTATACTGATGAATGTATTTATACAACATTTGCATAGAATGTAATTAAGTGAAAGTGAATGTATATATTTGTTCTGTGTGCCTGTGGCAAAAAATAAATACAATTATATGCTATTTAGGCCATTTCCTGTGCTGGTCAAATGTGTCGACTATTTACTGTATTTAGTCACTAGCTATCATGGGACATTTCTATGATACTTAGCACCATCTGCTGTGCATGATGCTGTGTTTTTTTAATAAAAAAATAAATGAAAAAGATTTATTTATGCCCCACCCACATAGTACATGCACTTCCACTGGGCAAATTACAATGCAATTTTTTTTAATTCACCCCTATGTATTAGGACATAACCAATAATGTTAAAGCTTCTTCACCATTTTAATCGACAAACTGGGTGTCTCCAAGACCATGCTTTACTGAAGAGCAATGAAGTCTGCATGAAGGTCTAGGACTTGGCTGTAGATCACAAGACTGGCTGACCAGAACTGCAAATACTATGGCACGAAAACACATATGTATTTGGCCCTCTGTCTAGAACTCAGCTGTCAAGGTGTCTGACTTCACAAAGTTATTTTAAAAACCAAAATCCTCCTTCAAAAATTAATTACATTTTCATGTTTCAGTATATCCCAAACGGATTACTAAAATAAAATAAAAACTTTAAATCTCCACTTTAAATCTCTTACCCGAGCCGTGGAATTCACTTGGCGGTGACGTGCTGTGTTCCTCTCTCCACAGGGTCCCGGCTCTTGAGTGATAGCAGCGCAGCCCTTGGCTCCCGCTACTGTCAATCAAATCCAATGACGTGGGGCCCAAGTCACACATTTGTCGACGGCTATAGACGACAAATGAATGACTCGGGAGCATGCCCCCTAAAGTAGCCCCCCGGGAGAGCGCTTCTCCTAGGGGTTTATCTGTTGTGGGGAGGAGCCACCAAGGGACCCCAGAAGTCACGGGTTGGGGCCACACTGTGCAACACAAGCTGCACAGATAAGTATGACATGTTTGTTATTAAAAAACAAAGCTTTACTATCACTTTAAACTATTGAGAGCTTCTAAATTTCTGCTGCAGCCCCTACAAGTAGTCTTACTTGCCAATTATCCGTTGAGGAACAGGAGAGCATGACATTTCTGAGCAAGTGGACCAAGCAAGACTAAAAAATCCACTTGCAATGCTGCCCACCAACAGCCCTCCACTGTGTAATCTTTGGCCGTTTGCCTGGATTGGAGCTTTATGTACTTTAGTTTCATCACACACACTATGCAGTGATAAATGACATATACCTCTAACAAATGGGTAAATTATGTTTAATTTAACATTTACAATGTGAAAACATCAAACTCACTCCTGAGAATAAATACACAAAAAAGTAATAAGATTATTATGTTACCAATCAAATTAAAATATCGAAATACAGGTAAGTAACAGTCATGGCTTCCTAGTATCAGTTACCGTAAGATAAGGTCCTTTGCTTTTTCTGATATGGGAACCTCTGGAGGAAATGTAAGTGTCTCTTTCCAGTTCATAACTTTCTTATAGGTCTCTTGGGGAGTCTCAGAGCAAAACGGAGGATATCCTTTACAAAAAAAAAGGACTCATGTAAGTGCAGAATACAACAAATTTAATAGAGATCGAAGATATACATTGAAACTGTTAGGCCTCTTACACACAGATCAGTTTTTCTTCAGGTTATTCTTTTCAGTTTACCAAAACTATGTAGTACAAGGGCCTGCCTGATTGCATACAAATTGAGACTCTTGAGGTTTGACCTCATATTAGATGGATTTGGTAAACTGAAAAGAAAAACCTGAAGAAAAACTGATCTGTGTGTAAGAGGCCTAAAGATCGATTGTAACAGTTCAAACAATTGAGTTTGGTAGGCTGGTCAGTAATGAGTATATAAAGTAAACCTGCTTTTCAAAATTCTAGTCTATTTCTGGCTCCAATACTTTGAGTCAGTGATACATAACAAAGTGTGGCAAGTGAAATCACAGACTTCCACATTGATTGGAAAAACATGACAACTAGGCAACTTATATTTTCAAAAGGAAAGGTCAAAAACAGCAGCATACAAGTAGACACTAAAAAAAATGCATGCAGTGCAATTATAGTAGTTGTACTGCTGTCGTGTAGTATAGTGTGAACCCAGCCTGAGATGGTTCTACACCTTCATTTGAGTCCAGCTGTGTTTGATTATACTTGATAAGGAAAGTCGCACTTGTCCATACAAGACCTTACAGCTCACAGATCATGTCACAGCAAATGAGAATCATGAGGTCAAAGGAACTGCCTGAAGATCTTAGAATTGTGGCAAGGCACAGATCTGGCCAAGGTTACAAAACAAGGTGTGCTGCACTTAAGATTCCTAAGAGCACAGTGGCCTCCATAATCCTTAAACGGAAAACGTTTGGGACGACCAGAGCTGGCCGTCCGGGCCAAACTGAGCTATCAGGGGAGAAGAGCCTTGGTGAGAGAGGTATAGAAGAACCCAAAGATCACTGTGGCTGAGCGCCAGAGATGCAGTCGGGAGATGGGAGAAAGTTGTAGAAAGTCAACCATCACTGCAGCCCTCCACCAGTCGGGGCTTTATGGCAGAGTGGCCCGATGGAAGCCTCTCCTCAGTGCAAGACACATGAAAGCTTGCATGGAGTTTGCTAAAAAAACAAAACAAAAAAAAAAAACCCTGAAGGCCTCGAAGATGGTGAGAAATAAGATTCTCTGGACTGATGAGACCAAGATAGAACTTTTTGGCCTTAATTCTAAGCGGTATGTGTGGAGAAAACCAGGCACTGCTCATCACCTGTCCAATACAGTGTCAACAGTCAAGCATGGTGGTGGCAACATCATGCTGCGGGGGTGTTTTTCAGCTGCAGGGACAGGACGACTGGCTGCAATCAAGGGAAAGATGAATGCGGCCAAGTACAGGGATATCCTGGATGAAAACCTTCTCCAGAGTGCTCAGGAACTCAGATTGGGCCGAAGGTTTACCTTCCAACAAGACAATGACCCTAAGCACACAGCTAAAATAACAAAGGAGTGGCTTCACAACAACTCTGTGACTGTTCTTGAATGGCCCAGCCAGACCCCCGACTTAAACCCAATTGAGCATCTCTGGAGAGACCTAAAAATGGTTGTCCACCAACATTTACCAAATAAACAAGGATGCAATCAGCGCAAAAATATAAACTATTGGTAAAATATGACAAATGCGAAAATAAAATAAAAAAACAAAGATTAATTTCACCAGTAATGCTGGCTGAACACTAAACAGGATAATCACAAAAATCCTAAAGTGACAAAGATACAAAAGAAAACAGTGCAGCACAAAACCAATAAGAACACACTCAACTGAACATGTATTATGTGAAATAAAGGGAATATATTAATGTGACAAAGTCCAAAAATAACCAAGGATAAATAAAATAAATCGGGATAATTAAATCTTCACCAGGTGACGATGACAAAACCAAACTTAAAGTGAGCCCTCCACCAGTAAGGATGTGTACTCTCAACTTCACACATAGACCACTGTCTTACCAGATGGTCAAACAGGCAGATATCTCAGCTTGGGAGACCAGGAAGCAGGTTAGTAATACAGATCCTCAAAGGTCAGCGTTGTCAAACAGACCCGAACATGAAAAGAAAAATCACAAACTAAGTGCTCTCCACTTCGACAATTTATTAAAAAGTATTAAAAGTACAGGCTACTCACATTTAGCCACTGTAAAAACGGCAGTAAAGAATGCAGGAATAAAACTTGATTTGAAAGGACGGCAGCGAGCGACGTGTATTCAGGCTCCTATACCCTGTACATGTTACGTTTTACAACTTCCTCAGCAGGGCGGACAACATTTACCATCCAACCTGACAGATCTGGAGTGGATCTGCAAGGAGTAATGGCAGAGGATCCCCAAATCCAGGTGTAAAAAACTTGTTGCATCTTTCCCAAAAAGACTCATGGCTGTATTAGATCAAAAGGGTGCTTCTAACTAAATACTGAGCAAAGGGTCTGAATGCTTAGGACCATGTGATATTTCAGGTTTTCTTTTTTAATAAAGCTGCAAAAATGTTAACAGTTCTGTGTTTTTCTGTCAATATGGGGTGCTATGTGTACATTAATGAGAGAAAAAAATGAACTTAAATGATTTTTAGCAAATGGCTGCAATATAAGAGTAAAAATTTTAAGGGGGTCTGAATACTTTCCGAAACCCACTGTATTAAAGAAATAGACCCATCTGATCACTGTTATTGATCAGAATGGACAGAACCCGAGCTGAAATTTTGGCATCCAAGGAAGGAGTATAGGGTGATAGGATTCACATCTGATCACATATGTAATTCTGCTTTGAAATAAAGGACTACGAGGACTGCATTTTTACGTATTAACACTTTCTCTGCCAGGTCCGTATGGCGTTCAAGGATTGCAACACGTTTATGAACTTCTAGCACCTGCCATCACCTAGTCCACTAGTACAGGGAAAGGGTGTCAACATGACCCTCTGCCTCATTACTGTACTCCCGCAAGGTTTGAACATCCTGTTTCAGCAAGGGGAGATCAACATGGACACATGGAGCTCACACACAGGGTAAGTAAAAAATAATACATTTTCTATTCTTAGAATAAAAATTCTCTCCCGATTCTCGCAGCATAACATCAATCTTTCACATATCACAAAAAAAAGGGCTGTGGAAATGAACTATTAATTCATTGATTAATCTTTAATTTTTTTTGATCGATTAAAATTCTTTTGATTGGTACTCACCTTTCCGCCGGCCTTCAGGGAGTTCCGTCGGAGATCCGGTGATGTCACGGACACCGGCGGGGCTTGCCGTGTCCATCTGAAGGGCTCCTTTGCTGTGCCTTCATATCTGCATGCCGATGGGACCTTAATATCTGCTACACGCAAGGGCTGTTACACTTGCCTCCATCACTTGCCTCCATCACTTGCCTCCATCACTTGCCTCCATCACTTGCCTCCATCACTTGCCTCCATCAACCTGGGATTCTACAACCATCCACTGGGAGTTCCGATAGTTCCTTTCATGGGAGATCTACATGCTGACGGACTGATATCAACTCCTCATCATCTGGATTCAGCAGTGGTATCGTTGTACATATTTTTACACCAGTATCATACTTAGCTACAAGTTTTTATGACTGCTTTTGCTAGCGTTTGGTATTACTCGCACCATTTTTACAGTTTATGTAGCTACATCGATTTTATCTCCAGTGCAATATTTATTTTGTTACCTACTTGAAGACAATAAAAGTTTTAATGCTATTCCCATCGAGCGCTGCCTTTGTGTGTTTTTTGTATCCTGCTATCCATTTTTCCAGTGGTTGGGAGCTGCACTGAAAAATCGGCCTGCAAGGAGATCAGCTAAAAGTAATGGTAGTTGGATCTGTATGTGCATTATAATTTAATTAGAAATTAGTCGATTAATCGATAAAAAAAAAAAAAAAAAAAGATTAAATCGAACACAAAAATTTTGATCAGTAACAGCCCTAAAAAAATAATGATTTTAACCTAAAACCAACAAGTGTCAGAAAAAGGCTAGATCTTTAAAAGCGGAGCTCCACCCTAAAGTGGAACTTCTGCTGATCGGAAACCCTCCCCCCTCCGGTGTCACATTTGACACCTTTCAGAGACAGGTATTTGCACCCACTTCTGGGAGTCCTTCCCGCCCGCCCGTTGTGTTCTGGGAAACACTCGGCTCCCAGAACACAGCAGAACCAGCGAGGATGGAGCTGAGCGACTGGTGCATGCGCCTCAGGGAATCGGGCAGTGAAGCCGGAGCGCTTCACTTCCCGATTCCCTCACCGTGGATGGCGGTGGGAGCAGCAGATAGACGAGCGATTGCTCGTCTTCTGCTGCAGACATCGCTGGACTCCAGGACAGGTAAGTGTCCCAATATTAAAAGTCCGTAGATGCGGTATTTGTAGCTGCTGGCTTTTAATTTTTTTTTTTTTTACAGCGGAGCTCCGCTTTAAGTGGCTAAACTTCCCTCATTTACAGACCAAAGTCCATACCTTTCATCTAAAGAACAAAACGTTACAATGTTTATAGTTAGCTCAGCAGAATGTTGTGAAACTTGGCAGACTGCCTGTTTTTTGACAGCTGTTGGCTTGAGCAGAGAACTCTGCAAAGAATCTTGACCAACGATTAATCGTGCCGCTCTAGCAAGCATCTATTCCTGCTGCTATGCTGTGGCAATTTCAGTTTCCTGTACACAATCTTATTTTAGGAGGCAGTAGATAAACCAGTAGCCAATTGTACCTGAAAAAAAATGTATCTACTATAGAAGTGGAGTTTTTGGTCTATATTAAAAAATTGGATTTACTAAAACAGAAGCAGGTAAAATCAAGGGGAGCTGTGCAAGTAACCAGCCTCTAAACTTCAACTTCTTCAATTAAGGTTCTACAATAAAACCTAGCAGCCTATTGGTTACCTTTTACAGCTGCACCAGATTTTGTGTGTGCTAGTTTTAGTAACCCCCCCCCCCCCCCCCCCCCCCCATGTCATAAAGAAACATTTTTGCTTACAGTTAGCACTGACCCTGCCTTTGTAAAGCAATTCTTTACACCTTGTGTCAGTAACAGCAAAGTCATTTTCTTCACGCTGACACTTTCGAACCTGCACTGCTCCTTCCCTCCTGGTCCACCAAGGTGTCATGCCGCGTACACACGACCGTTTTTTCAGGTTCTAAAAAATTTCATTTTTTTTATGTCATTAAAAACGATCATGTGTGGGCTTCAGAGCATTTTTCGAGGTTCTAAAAAATGGGCAAATTTTTTTCCGAACATGCTATATTTTTTCACTACAATTTTAACGTTGTTTTTAAGTTGTAAAATATGGTCGTGTGTGGGCTTTAACGACGAGAAAAAAAACGCGCATGCTCAGAAGTTATGAGATGGGAGTGCTCATTCTGGTAAAACTAGCATTCATAATAGAGTAAGCACATTCATCACGCTGTAACAGACTGATAAGCGCGAATCGTCTTTTACTAACACTGAATCAGCTAAAGCAGCCCAAAGGGTGGCGCCATCCGCATGAAACTTCCCCTTTGCTAGAGCATTTTTTTTGCAGATGTGCCTCCGTGTAAAACCAGGAAGTGAACAGGCAGCAGCTTCAGCTGGCCACAGGTAAAATGGATGCAGTCATACTTAGTAGAGGGAGATTTCCGTCGCATATTTGGCAATTACAGAACCACAGTACTATATATATATATAAAATAATCTGCAAAGTGGCTGGAGGGAAGCCTCAGAATGGCAAAGATGTTTTTATTAAAAAATATGTGAGCAGACTGCAGTTCCTCTTTAAAGGGTCACTAAAGGAAAAATGTTTTTGGGCTGAAATGACTGTTTACAGGGTATAGAGACATAAAAGTTAACTGATTCCTTTTAAAAATGATTAAAAATAGATAAAAATCAATCATATAATCAACCTACAGTTCTAGTTTCGTTTTTACTGTTATTTCCTGTCTCTCTGATGTACAGAGCCAGAGAGCCAATAGAGGGCAGTGATGGTTTGTCTAAAACCCCTCAGCACCAACCCAGTTTCGGTTTACACACAGTAATCACACCTCCTTGATTAGTGACCACAGTGAGGAAGCTCCCAGCACTGTGGTTATAAGGAAACAGACAACCAGGAAGTGTGGTGATCAGAGCAGAATTACAGCAACATCAAAATAAAAACAAACAATGAGGACATGAAAACAGCATTGCAGTACGGTAAAGGAAGCTATTTAGCTAAAAAAAAAAAAAAAAATTCCGTTAGTGACCCTTTAATATCACCAATTTAGAGACAAACAAACCCTGTATTAATCAACTGTTGACTATATAAAGTTGTGAAAACTAAGCATTAATTATAGACAGGATCACTAAAAATACCGGCTAAAAATGGACTAGTTAGGAAACCATATGGAAGCTGCCATTGCCAACATGTTCTTGACAGGGCTGACAGCTCTAGTTTATACCTTCCAGAATATTGATTGAACATTGACTGATTGTGGAGATGCCCCTTCACTTCCTGTCTCATAGCCAAACAGGAAGTGAGAAAAAATCTCTACAAATTAAGAGAATTCCTTGGAACCCCCAGGTCACCAGAACTAGGGTCCCCATTGGAAGATTTCCTCTCCATTACTTTTCTGGGAACAACCCAAAATGTTAAATTTTCTTTTACTTTCAATCATAATGGTAAACAGGAGAAAAAAGAAGAGTGTCACAAACACAAACAATAAATATTACATTTGTTCTCCAATATGTTCATTCATGTTTCACCAGATTCATATTCATCCTGAACCAATTAAATGTGTGTACTAAAATCTGAAGGTAATCCCACCCTAATATCACAATCTCCCTTTCACCAAGTTGCCTATTTTCTATACATGAAAATATGTTTGAAGGGGAACATGACAAAAAGGCTCTGGGAGAAAAGCAAGACAATTACAATGTAAGAAATCTGAGGATGTCTTACCGATCAGCATCTCATACATTATGACTCCTAGTGACCACCAATCACACAATTTATTATAGCCAGTTTGCAAGAACACCTCTGGTGCTATATAATCTGGAGTACCCACAGTAGAGAATGCCTAAAATACAAAAAAATAAAAAGGTAAATTGGATTAAATAGGCATGATTGCCACTAAGAAGTGTTGAATGGAAGCAGTTGGGGCATCAGATATATAAAATATTTAAGAAGTAAAGACAGGCCACTGTGCGTACCCTCGATTCACCCACACAGAGGAGGATAGATAGATCCCCTTCTGTTTGTTTTTAGCAGACCTGATCGGATTGGAGGGGGGCCGGTGTAATCGGACTCACTTGTCGGTCCATAGGGATGAATGGATCGTCCAAGCAGGTCCACCTGAAAAACGGACAGGTGGATCTAATCGAAATGGTCACATGAAAAGGACCCCATTTCCAAGCATTTTTCAAGTTGCTCAGTAACAATCCTATATATTTTTGACACTGGCCATTTTGAAGGCCAAAGCTTGCTCTAAGAAAGGGCGGTGGCAGACCTGTAACAAAATTTTACTTTAGAAGACAAAACATTTGAAAGTACATTTGCACTACATCAGTTTTATAGGTGTTCAAAATTAGGAAAAAAAAATAAATAAAAAAGGGAGCAGTTTTCTAAATGTAATTTGACATTGGAGTCAACATACCAATTGCCGTCTAGTTCTCTTCCATGTCTCCGCTTTTCTCTTTGAATTCATATTTTGAAAATCTGCAATGATCATAAAAATTATACTGCTAAATAAGGGTACAAACATGTTAAACATGTCATTTTATGCATTCACTTCTAGTGAAATTTGCCAGTTCATTAACAGAATGGAAATGTGTAAAATACAACATGCAAAGTTAAAGTGGAAGTCCAGTCAAAAAATTTCTATTAATTATTTGTAAAATATCCTACATTATTCATTTTCTGTATAGCCGATTGTCTAATCAAAGCCAGACAATCCGCTTCTTCCTGTTCTTCAAGACAACCTTACTTCTGAATTCTGTATAGGAACCTCATCTCCTGGAAACATTGTAGTCCTCTTCTACATAGGCATGCCTACCGTTCATTCTAACCGCCCCTGTCTTGCCCAGCCCCTCCCCCACCTTTTTTAGACAGACAGATCTTCCTGTCTTCATTGACTTCTTTTGGAGAGATAGAGGGGCAGGCTTTGGAAGTATGTTCTGTTTGTTAGAAACTGTAAGATAGATTAAAATGCAACATGCTGTAGAAAATCTACAGCGTACAACCACGAGGTTGGTTTCTGCATGGCACTGTGTGCATGGTGTGGCACTGAGATGGGCACATTGTGCCTGGTGTGGCACTGAGATGGGCAGTGTGCATGGTGTGGCACTGTGTGAATGGTGTGGCACACGCCCAGCTGAGGGAGCTACATGTGAGTAATGAGGTTTAAGGCTCCGGTTTCCACTAGTGCGACTTGTGATGAGACTTTGGACACAAAGTCGCATCACAAGTCACAGCTCATTGATTTCAGTGGCAAACGTTCCCATCTATGCACCTTTGAACATCAGCGACTTTGAAAAGGTGCCTGCACTACTTTGATGCAACTTTTGATGCGACTTTGATCCAGAGTGTAAAGTTGGATCAAAGCTGCACTCTTAGTCGCACTGGTGGAAACGTAGCCTAAGGCTAGAGTGCGACTTTGAAGTGTGACTGATGCAACTTTGATCCAACTTTACACTCTCTGGATAAAAGTGGAATCAAAAGTCGCATCAAAGCATTGCAGGTACCTTTTCAAAGTGGCATAGAAGGGAAAAATGTACCATTAAAAATAATGGGCTGTGACTTGTCATGCGACTTTGGACACATAGTCGAATGGCAAGTCACGTCTCCACTAACGTGACCCCAAAGTTGCACGATCGAAGTGAGTAGTTAGACTCACAGAAAACATTGCACTCCCTGTCTGGTAGGCATCCGATTTCAACACTGAGTTTTTTTCTCTCTAGTGGCCAATCTATAAATCTCCAAATACTTACGAATAATAACAGTAAAGCATATAAATGTGTGCAGCTAGCAATACTAAAACCTTAATTAACTAAAAAGTAACACACACACTATACATGACTTTATGACCCGTATGCCCTTGATACACACACACACGCGCGCGCGCACGTATTTATATAAATCAGCCTATCAGTGCAGGATAAAAAGTTACTTATTCTCAAAAGGTTATAACAGAAACTAAGAAAAGCTTTTTTTTTTTCATTTGTTTAGCAAAAAACAAACCTAGTGGTGATTAAATACCACCAAAAGAAAGTTCTGTCTCAAAAAAAATAACAATTTCATATGGGTTTAGTGTTGCATTACCACACATCCGTCATTCCAAGTGCGACAGCACTGACATCTGAAAATTGTCCTGGGCAGGAAGGGGGTAAAAGTGGTTAACATAACAAAAAGTATTAATGCCTCTTTCTAGGGATGTACTCTGCTTGTCAAGAAACAAACATGAAAAAAACTGGTAAAATAAGTATTTATGTAAATATAAATGGCTTTGTTAGGCTACACAATTCTAGTTGTAAAAGCAAATCTGTTAAAATGAATAGACTGAACAGGGAGAGTTACTAATGGAACTGTCAGGATTAAAAAAATTGAAATGACATTACCACTACAAAAACAAACCGTACTTACTGAAGTCATTCGGCAGGCTGTGGTTCAGATTTCTGTAAAAATCTGTCCGATGGGCCTTCTTAAGTCCTGTACATAATCCAAAGTCTGATAGTTTTACATGTCCCTAAAATAACAAAAAATAATGATCACCAAAGATTATAACTATATACTGTATGACTTTTAGATAATAAAATCTAAAAAAAAGTATATTTGTAAGTAAAGAAAACAACAGGAACAAAATATATAACTTTTTGCTAAAAGTTAAAAAAAATGATTCAAAGACAACTAAATGAAAAACACAAAACGTAATTATAATAGGCTTCAAGGAGAGTAAGGTGGTGCACATTAAATATGACAAAGTTGCAGGTACAGTGGGGAATGCAATCTTATTTGTAGAAGTATCCTGGTACTGAACCAAACAGTGGTTTGCAAAAATAAGATTTTTTGAAATTCAAGAGCAAGAACTGCACGCAATTGGCCAAAAAAACTATCTTCTGTATAATTTCTCTGTTACTAAAGATCACAAGTAGCCATGACCAGTACTTATAGGAAAGAGTGATGGCCAGTGGGTGGGGCTTACTCCAGAGGGGCTCCCCACACCCACCACCCCCACCCAGAGAACACAATAGCTCAACAGAGGAGATTCCCCCATCAACACCAACTGCTTATGAGCTCCAATATCTTCCTACCAAAGTCTTAGTAAGCCCATTAGACTTTTTTCATTTACAAAAATATAAAAAGCACAGCAACAAAAAGCTTACCAAAGCACTACATAGAGATGTATGAATTTGCATTGATGTACTGTTTTTGCATACGAGTTTTCAGTTTTAGGCATGCAAAGCATTATTTCAACATCAAGCGACACTATATTTATACAATAAAATTAAAATTGAAGTTAGAAATAAGAATTAAGAGACATTCTGTTGATGATGCAACAGAAAATCATATGTGATTTTGGCAACTATGACCTTTTCTGTTTATCTAGGACCATATAATATACAAATTACCTTGCTATCAAGTAGGAGGTTATCTGGTTTAATATCCCTATGTATAAAGCCAAGCTGGTGGATTGAATCAATTGCAAGTACAGTTTCAGCAATGTAAAATTGGGTTTCCTCTTCAGTCAAAGTATCTTTTTTCATCAGCAAGGTCATCATGTCACCTATTATGGGGCCAAAAAGACATTGTAAAATTAAAAAAAATTACAAATTTGAATTCACATTTTCATTTGCTTATTCGAAGAATAGTTAACATGTACAGTTGTGATTTTTAAAATGTTTTTTTTTTTATGTCAATAGAAGCACAGGTCTAGACTACTTTTTCTCTAGTGATATAATTTTAAAAAGTATAAAACGTATACAAGATGTTGCAATGCCTCTTTCACTTATCAAAACGGAAAAAGACAAAGTCCTCCTTACAGGACATCAAAACCCTGACAAAGGTTTAAACTCTTCCTAACCCTACTAAATAAAACCTGCTTTCATTGTAATCTGTCCCCATTGGAGAAATCCTTTCACTTCTTCTCCCAAGGAGCACAAAAGATGATAGGATAAATACATCAAATGGCGATGTAAACCTAACCCAAGATAAAGTTCTAATTGGCATGGTCCTTTAACCACTTGCCTACTGTGCACATACACCCCCTTCCTGCCCAGACAAAATATAAGCTTCCGGCACTGCGTCGCTTTAACTGACAATTGCGCGGTCGTGCGACGTGGCTCCCAAACAAAATTGGCATCCTTTTTTTCCCACAAATAGAGCTTTCTTTTGGTGGTATTTGATCACCTCTGCGGTTTTTATTTTTTGCGCTATAAACAAAAATAGAGCGTCAATTTTTAAAAAAATGCAATATTTTTTCCTTTTTGCTATAATAAATAACCCAAAAAATATATAAAAAAAATATTTAAGTTTTTTTTAAGTTTAGGCCGATACGTATTCTTCTACATATTTTTGGTTAAAAAAAAATGCAATAAGCGTTTATCGATTGGTTTGCACAAAATTTATAGCATTTACAAAATAGGGGATAGTTTATGGCATTTTTTTTTTTTTACTATTAATGGCGGCGATCTGCGATTTTTTTATTGGGACTGCGACGTTATGGCGGACTTTTCTGACATTTTTGGGACCATTTACATTTATACAGTGAACAATGCTATAAATATGCATTGATTACTGTATAAATGTGACTGGCAGTGAAGGGGTTAACCACTAGGGGGCGGGGAAGGGGTTAAATGTGTGTCCTATGAGTGTTCTAACTGTGGGGGGAGGGGGGGGTGACCGATTGTGTCCCTATGTACAAGGGACACAATCGATCTCCTCTCTCCCTGACAGGGATGTGCAGCTCTGTGTTTACATACAGAGCTGCACGTCCCAGCTCAGTTACTGAGCAATCGCGTGTGCCCGGCGGCGATCGTTGCCGCTGGGCACTCGCACGGGATCCCCGCCCGCGGCTTTAAAGGGACATCACGTCATATGACGTGATGTCTGGATAATGGAGTCGTCTGCCCACCGTCATTTGACGGTGGGCAGATGACAAGTGGTTAAATTCTATTCATTTTTTTATTTTTACCGATTCAATAACCAAACTTACCCGCCAAACATGCAAATACAAGGCTACATGATTTCAGTTTTCCTTGATCTATAAGCCTGAATTTATATATGAATAAAAACATATTTTATTATTCTTATTTAACAGTTAACTATAATTATGTAACCAAAGTACCTCCAGGTAGGAACTCCATGATCAGGTAAAGGTTCAACTTGTCTTGAAAGCTATAAAACATTTTTACGACCCATAGACTGTCTGCTTCTACCAAAATATCTCTTTCTGCACGAATGTGTCCAACCTAGAAGCAAAAAAAATAAAATAAATGATTTAGTAAATTTTATTGTGCCACGCCGCATAATAAAGATGCCAGTGTATTGTAGATGAACGCCCCCCCCCCCCCCCCCCCATCGATAAATGCCCGGCCAGAGCTGCGAATGCGCAGAACGGACCTACAGAACAGCTGCGTTTACATCAGCTGTTGTCTTGCATTGCCGAGACACGTACATGTAGGAGAGGGGCGGATATTTACATGAAGGGCAAGGATATTAACATGATAGGCAGTGCTGGGGGTGGAATTTTTATCGATGGCCAAACAAATCTACATTCAACAACAAATCAAGCATTCAAAATGATTAGCAGATTTCTTCGCTCATCAATAAAAATTCCACCCCCAGCACTGTCAACCGTTGAAAAATCCAACTCCTTATTGTACATATCTGCCCCTCCCCTACATGAATGTGCCTCAGCCACGCGAGACAACAGCGGATAGTAAACTTCATCACTTCATCACTTTTGCGGCTTAGTGCAGCGCATGCACACTCCCACCCGGGCATGATTCGATAAGGGGAGCACTTCGACAGAACACTGGCACCAGGGTCAAAGGACACAGGATGAAAAGTCGGCGCATTCAACAAAGCAAGAATCAACTTAAAAGATATTCAGAGGCTTCAAAAACCTTAATTAGCTCAGTTTTTTCAAAGGGCTTCTGAGAAGGCCCCGTCATAGTTTCATCATAAATGGTCTGGCCTGCAATTTAGGAATGCACAACTGTGCATTCCTATAACTGGACTCCCTAGTGCCATCTTTCATACATATTTCATAATTTCTACTTCCTAAAAAGTGGATACACTAACGCAGAAGATACAACTCCAAATAATAATATTTCAAGATCAAGGACCCTGGTATAATACCCCCCTAGGAGATTATATATATATATATATATATATATATATATATATATATATATATATATATATATATATAAATAATACATTTGCAGTTTACAGCAAATTATATGCTGGTTTATGAAGCATTGTCCTATTAAAGACTTACCCCGGATAATTGGCATTAAAGCGACACTAAACAATATTCTTATTCTCCAAGTATAATCCATACATATCCACCACCTAATGGTCCTCTAAACTGTTCCTTACTGTGTTTTTCTGCCTCCATATAACGTCTTCCGTAACCTCTCATTTTACTCCTCCCTTCTGTTAATTTGGCATGAGCAGTGCACGTTCATTGTGGTCCTGTGCACTGCTCTATGCACACTACACATCGCAGTTCACAATGCTCAGTTGACCTGCCCCCCCAGTGACAACTACCATCAATCTGCTGGTGCTTAGATTGTTGTCCAGTAAACATTGTGGAAAATCTGTGCACCAATTTTCACCAATCATTGCGATAATACTATATGCGTGTATATAATACAAGGTAGAACATTTTATATACCAGTGTGAACACATGTGGGTGAAAAAAAGGTGGTTAAAAAGGCAAGAAAATGGTGGAATAAGGTTTGGCTATATATATATATATACATACACACACACACACACACACACACACACACACACACACACACACATATATACACACACACACACACACACGGTATGTTACATTTATCTGCTCTGGGCAATGGTTTTTATCAGAGCAGCCCAAATCTTTTTCTCAGGTCCCCTGCCGGCACTTCTGCTCCCAAGCTCTGCTGTGATTATGGCCCCCGCTGCTGTCTCAGCCAATGAAGCGATGGAGTCCCAGGACAGCCAAGACTCTCGTGCATATCGCTAGATCGAGAGGGATCAAAAACCTTCAGCCTTGACCACTTTAAGAATAACCAGTCTTTAAAGGTAGGAAAGGCATTTAAATACTCAACATAAGGTTGAGAAACGACATACATCATTAATGAACAAGATGCAATAACAAACATTTGCTTTTCTATTTGACAAGAAACAGAATTTCCAGTAAACACATGGTCTATATTAAATGGCAACATTAAAAAAATATACTTTCCAAATGTAAAGAGAGAAGGGTTTTTAATATACATAAATCAGAAGGTTACCTGTTCTTTCTCAAGCATGTCTGCCTTACGCAAAATTTTCATTGCATATACATGGCCAGTGTCTTTCTTTTGAACTAGCCGAACCTAATGGAAAAAAACAGGTATTTTTTTTATTTATTTTTTATTTTATTTTTGGAGTATTATACATCTACAGCCAAGGTCAAAAAAATGTCCAACTCTTCCCTATTGTACTAAAAGACTGCTTTTTTTTGTCCCCGATATCCATGTTCTCTTTCCTTCCCACGTGGTGACCACACAGGAAGTCAGGATATATCTCCTGAATGATGGCCAGGAAAGCAACATACATTTTAACTCTCCACACTCTGTCCAAAACTCATAAAACAAAATGTATCGTGTGTGTATATGTACCGGTATATGTGTGCACAACGCTCGCTGCAGTCTCTGTCAATCTCAGTCTGCGTTGTGGCAGGCAGCAGAGAGATGAAATCTCACTGCCCGCCTCGCACCACTGCTGTGGCAGGCGATACGCTGCATATGGGTGGCAGTGGCAAGTAACATGCTACAGCTGGTGGTAGGCGACGGCGACGTACAAAATATCGGCACTGGATATCGTCCTAAAAGATGGCCGGAAAAAAATCGGTACTGGCCGTGAAAAAAAAAAAAAAAAACAATATCAGTCGACCCCCAACCGTCCGCCGCTACCGATCTTCACTTCGATAAGAGAGGCACGGTGACCGGAAAAAACTTGTGCATGGTTCCAGCTGCACACCAATTCCTGCTGTCAGCCACTACATCATTACTGTTGTCCTATAGTGTTGAAGGGGCAAGGGGAAGAAAACAAAGCACAGGAGGAGAATAAGGCATCTGACACATCCAGAAGTATCAGATACCAAAAATTCATCAGGCGCCATAGATCTGCAATAGAACAAAGGGCTATGGCACAGGCAGCAGAATAAGTAATTGGTTTTTGTTATTTTTGACAGAGGTCTAATCATTTTTCTTAATGGAAGACAGTGTGGCTTTAATGCATAAGGACAATGATTTATTTTTTGTGCTATGCATGAGTGTGTCACAAAATATTATTTAAAGGAACACTAAAGGTCTGTTTTTTATTAGATCAATTGATTGCTGTAAGCTAGAGCATTTAAATATCACTTACCTCGTTTTTCCTTTTGACCTCCAAAATACAGTAATCCAGGTTTGAAAATGCCCTTTTCTGTCTCTCCTCTTCTTGCTTTCCACCAGCATCTGAGCCGTTTTGCATGGTGGAAAGCAGAATGTGCTCACCCCCTCCCTATGACTAAAGCCCTGCGTGAAGATGCTCTCTTATCCCTCACAGGCATCAAGGCTAAGCCTAATGGGAACTGTAGTTCCCATTAGGCCGTGATGTAGCAAAAATGAATGCGCACCGCAAACCAGGAAGTCAGTGAGAATAACGATTCAGGAGTGAATAAAACAGCTCGATTTCAACAGGTATCAAACTAGTTAAAATGCAAAACATTACTTTTTACTTTATCAGCTACTGTCAGACTTTCATTTAAGACAAAAATATTTTCCTCTTAAATGAAAGTCTGTCTTTACAACCCCTTTAACCACTTAAGGACCGCCTCCTGCACAGATACATTGGCAGAATGGCACGGCTGGGCACATACAGGTACGTCCTGTACTGGTACCCAGCCGGGGGTCACGGGCATGCTCCCGCGACTGGTCCGAAGCTCCGGGACACGATCGTCGCTGTAGTGCGGTGATCGGTCCCCGGAGCTGAAGAATGGAGAGAGCCGTGTGTGAACACAGCTTCCCCATTTTTCACTGTGGCGGCACCATCGATCGCGTAATCCCTTTTATAGGGATACACAATCGATGACGTCGCACCTACAGCCACACCCCCCTACAGTTGTAAACACACATTAGGGAACACATAACCCCTTCAGCACCCCCTTGTGGTTAACTCCCAAACTGCAAATGTCATTTTCAAATAAACAATGCAATTTAAATGCATTTTTTGCTGTGAAAATGACAATTGTCCCAAAGATGTGTCAAAATTGTCCAAAGTGTCCGCCATAATATCGCAGTGATGGGAAAGAAAAAAAAAAAAAATCGCTGATCGCCGCCATTAGTAGTAAAAAAATAAAATTATAAAAAATGCAATAAAACTATCCCCTATTTTGTAAATGCTATAAATTTTACGCAAGCCAACCGATAAATGCTTATTGCGATTTTTTTTTACCAAAAATAGGTAGAAGAATACGTATCGGCCTAAACTGAGGAAAAAAAAAAAATTATATATTTTTGGGGGATATTTATTTTAGCAACAAGTAAAAAATATTTTTTTTTTAAATTGTCGCTCTATTTTTGTTTATAGCGCAAAAAAAAACAAAAAAAAACTGCAGAGGTAATCAAATACCACCAAAATAAAGCTCTATTTGTGGGGAAGAAAGGACGCCAATTTTGTTTGGGAGCCACGTCGCACGACCGCGCAATTGTCAGTTAAAGCGACGCAGTGCCGAATCACAAAACCTGGCCAGGTCCTTTAGCTGCCTAAAGGTCCGGGTCTTAAGTGGTTAATTGCTGCCTGTTCGCACATTGCAAACTCAATAGCTAGTGACCTTTACCAACTGGGAGAGGAACTGAGGGATAATGTCCCAACAGGAACACAGACAACACCACAAACTTTTTAGCAGGGCTTGGAAGGGTTAACTAATAGTCTTACCTCTCCAAAAGCTCCTCTTCCAATTACTTTCAAAGATTCAAAATCCTCTAGTCCCAACCGCGTTCTTTTTAGCCGAAGAAATTCTGTTTCTTTTCGGGCATGTGCTGATCTCCTCATTTTTTTCTGTATAAATATTTAAAAAAAGAAAAAGTTTTGATAAAAAAATATAAAAATAAAATATCAATATGCAAAATAGGAATTATCGTTTAAGACCCATTTCACACCAGAGGCGTTTTTCAAGTGCTTTAACTGCTGAGGCACTTTGGCGGCGCTGCATACCGTATACAGAGCTTCTAAAGTGCCTCAAAGAAGCTGCTTGACGTCCTACCAGAGCAGCTTCCACAGTGTGAAAGCACGTTCAGCAGCAGCACTTAGTGGGTGCTATTAAACCGTTCTTCGGCCACTAGCAGGGGTTAAAAGCGCCAAAAAGCACCTCAAAACCTGTGGTAAAGCAACGCTAAAAATAGCAGTTTACCGCTGACGCCCAGGCGCTGTCAGTGTGAAAGGGCTCTTATAGAATTGAAATTAATAGGCTGCTATATCGAACTTCATTTGACAAAACTTTACTGATGTGGTCTGAGTGACAAAATATATATATATGCATTATTATTTATAAAAATGTATGACATTTTTGTTGTCAAATCACTAATAAACACAAATGTACCTAGAGAACTCTTATGGATGTATTTGAGGTTTGCTTCTGCTGCTCTGAAAATCAAGGTAGTGTTGTTGGCCCTTGTAATTCTCCAGTGCTGGATTATTATTATTCTACAAGATTTATATAGCACCGACAGTTTGCACAGCACTTACAATATACAGTACAGCAACAATGTAACTCAATAAAAAAGGGCTGGAAGGGCCCTGCTCCTGACTACAGAACACTTCTGTAGTTAAGGGAAGGAAACTTAGGCAGATAACTGCTCAGAATTTTGGTACAGGTAAGGAACGGTGTTATCAGCTCAATATAAGGAGACATTCATTTGTTCATCGGGACTCTCAGACCCTTGTCTGTGTCCTTTTTTGCTTGTAAGTAAATCCACTAGTAATATAATCATACCAGGAATAGATTGATCCCAATCACTTCCTCCCTATCACTTCATGAATTCTATATTAAAAAATTTTCATAACAAGAACTTTTTTTAAACTCAAGTTTCATTGCCGGATACCAGCAGTTGTGCCCCTTTAGTCAGTTGAGCCCAGGACCTAAAAACTAGATCAAACGGTTGGGGATCTAAACATAGTTCAAACAGTTGAACTCAGGATCTAAAAATAGATCACACCATTGAGGATCTAAAAATGTATCAAACCGTTGAGGATTTAAAAATAGATCAAACTATTGAGCCCAAGATATAAAACTAGATCAAACGGTTACAGTAATTCGAGGATCTTAAAATAAATTGGGTTTTCACGTATTTGCAAGAGGTTTACATTTTTGACAGGGACTCTACCTGTGGCTACTTACCACTCTAGATGGTCCTTTTTATAACGTTACTAGGAGTTGTGGGCCTGTTACAGCATTAGTGTTTGATTTGAGAGGGGACTTCTGTTGATCCTTGTATCTTACACCTGTCTACCTTGTTGCACCCGGTGGCAATTCTTTGGAACCTTGCTTTTTACAGATAGTCTGGTTCCATGTGTATAGTTAATCCCTGTTATACAGACCACTACTACAGCCCTGAAGATGATTATTAAAAAAGTTTGGGGTTTCCACATGTGGACTTCTGTCAAAATATGACATAATATGGTGACAACCTTGTATTGCATGAGATTAAAGATGTAGACAGAATCTTATGTATTATTAGAGTGGCATAAACCTTTAAGGAAGAGGCAAGTCATTGAATTTTAGGCTCCGTACACATCTAGGCATTTTTGGGAGTTTTTCTGCTGTAAGCCTCGGCTCTAAAAAAAAAAAGCTCAACAAGACAAATCCCATTCATTTCAATAGTCCCTGTTCACATATGAGCGTTCTGTTGCCTGAAGCAAAACACCCGTCTTTTTTAAAAAGTACAGGAGCTTCTCTTTTAGCAGAGTGTTTTTTTCTACTTTTTACATTGGTGACCTTTTGACCTGTACAAAAGCACGGCAAAAACGACTTTCTGCCTGAAAACGATACGCCCAGGTGTGAATGCAGACTTAAGGTTTTCTGTTTTTATTGATGTTTGCAATAAAAATTTAATATTTTTACATATATTTGCATTTCTGGTGCCTTAAGAGGTCCCATATGTACCAATACTAATTTCCCTCTATAGAAGGGATGTGGCACCTTCATTATTATGAACAAAAATCCAGCTTTTCTAGGTGTACAATGTAGATGTTTAGTATTAAAGCAACAGTAAAGTGCACATCCACCAGCCATGTCAACGGCTGCTACAAATGTAAGTGCCTCCTAAACAGAGCACTTTAGGAAAATAAGACTTACCTGCAAGTACAAATTTAAAAGGAAAAAAAAATAAAAAAAAAATAATGGAATTTACTAGCACATTAAAGCAGCTTTCCAGGCTTTTTATGTTTATTAAAAGTCAGCAGCTACAAAAAGTGTAGCTGCCGACTTTTAACAGACAGACACTTACCTGTTCCACGGTCCAACGATGCGGCTGCCCGGAGCGTCGTTCCTCTCCCCCTACTCTCCACTGATGCCTCCATTGCTACTCTGGGCACCAGGCCGTGACAGCTTTCGGCTTCACAGCCGGGCACGCACCGCACTCTCGGAGGGGACAGGCAATGGGCAGAAGTCCCACTCCTAAACGAAACCCCCCCCCCCCCAAAAAAAGTTACATGCCAAATGTGGCATGTAAGGGGGCGAGGAGTGCCTTAAAGCGGGGGTTCACCCTAAAACAAGTATATACCATTCAATCCAGCATACTGCCGACATGTGCAGTATGCCATTTTTTTCGCATTACCAGTTTCCCAAAGAAGCCGAACTGCAAGTCGGCGCTATACGGCGTCTTTTTTCGGAAACTGGTGACGCGCCTTTTGCGCCGGGGGGGAAGCTTTTGTCATGCATTAATCACTTAGTCTCGAATAGGAACGCCCAGTCCTGCAGGATTCACTACCCGGACGGAAGTCAGGGGGAAATACCTATCCTACGGTATGTAAACAAAGAAAAAAAAAAAAGCATACTGTACATGTCGGCAGTATGCTGGATTGAATGGGATATACTTGTTTTTAGGGTGAACCCCCCCTTTAAGTCTGAACTCACAAGCCTTTACATTTTTAGTCAAACCCATCAAGCACAAGATTTTGCTTTTCAACAACAATATGCCTCAGCTTTGTTTGCCGATAAGCATACAAAGCTAAGATGGTTCCTACCCAAAATTTTTGACAATAAAATGTTGTATTGTTTTGCAGAAGTAAAATGTGTGTCGCTCAGTATGAATTGCATTCACTGTCCCAGAAATGGTATGGGGCCTGGGGTTTTACCCTGGCAGCTTTTATCTGAGTGTACTCACACAGGCATTTTATTCCACATGAGATTTAAAGGAATTTCTACTTTTTCTTTCAACCAATAAAAGGAGCAGGTGGGCAGATCTTCTAGTTCAGCAGTGTGCATGTTACAAAGATTTTATCAGAAGTGAAGGAGATACAGTCATTTGATCCAGAGATGTTTATTTATAATTAATTCAAATTACTGTAGGTATATCGTTTTCTTTACCTCTTCATCCCGAAGGCCTTCCTCTTCCATCACTTTTTCCAGCCTCTTCTGTCTAAAAACAGAAAAACAGAAAGGAGAAATCTAAAACATACTGTGCACTGTTGTTCCATTTATTGTCACTATACCATGAAAAGGCTTATGTGGCACGGTCCGATTTTTCTCAGTGCTCACATAAATGACTCGAGACAGTAAAGAATTACCTGCGACTTGCTTCCAATCTAGATCAATACTACTGCATATGGCTAAAAATGCATTTTAAGTGTTATGTACAGAACATCAGTACTTCGGTTCCCAGCCTGGCCGTTGATTGGCTAGACTGGGCGGATTGATAGCAGCGCAGCCATTGGCTGGCGCTGCCGTCAATGACAGCGGATGACCCGGCGCGCCGGGGCCGAGTGATACAGTCGGCGTCTATGGCCGCCGCTGTATCACGGGAGCGCGCTCGCAAAAGCTTTCCACCGTGTGAGCGCCCTCGCATGAAGATGGAAAGCTTTTGCGAGGAGGAGCCCAGACAGCCGCCGAGGGACCCCAGAAGACAGCTTTCCGGGCCACTCTGTGCAAAACGAACTGCACAGTGGAGGCAAGTATAACATGTTTGTTATTTTTTTTAAAGTCCTGACTTTAGTGTCCCTTTAAAGCCGTTAATTGTTCAAGAACATGCAACATAGTTGCAGAGGTTGCAAATGTCAGGTATGCCACTTGTTGCAAGCTTGAAACCGATCTAGAAATGGGTGCAGAAATGTGTGTTATGCCCTGTACACGCGATCAGTCGTCTGATAAAAACTGACCGCAGGACCGTTTTTATCAGATGAACCGATCGTGTGTGGGCCCCATCAGTCCACCCCCCCCCCCCCAAAATAGGTGGGGAAAAAAATAGAACCCGTTTTAAAATTTGTGCTCAATTTGTGCTCCGTTCAAAGCTTTGTCAGTCAGGATTTCTGCCTGCCATGAACAAGATGAGAAACACTCCAGTGCTCAAACCTCTGTGGTGCATCAAAAATAGATTTAGAGTCTCAGCAGTGTTTCTCCAATGAGACCGTGTCAGGGATGGAGACAGGGACCAAGGGCCCAGTCTGATCTAGGGTTTTAGGAGGGTCAATAAAAACTTTGCAGAGAAAGGCGCTGGAGCGTGCTTAGAGCCTCTGCGGGCAGGAAGTCCCAATAACTGAACACATACAGTTGGGGTGCCTGCAAACATGGGGGAGGACTTAGCCTCAACCAGTGAAAGACTCAGGGAGGATGACAACCCTAAAATAGTGGTCCCAGGTTCTGAAATACAACCACTCCCAGAACCATTAGGGGAGTATGGGCTGGGGTCACCTATAACAGTGTGACTGCCCCTGCTGCGTCTTATTTGAGAAATGGTGCATCCAGAGTGATAAATCAATGGGCTGCTGTATGCGTGCAATGGAAAAATGCACCAAAATAAAGCACTCTCCCACTCTGTTGTGTGAGCTGAACCTGGATTACAAGAACATTGACAGCTAAACGTCTTCCTCCCATGTACTTGTATAAAGCTGGTCATATACTATGCAATCTGATTGTACAATTTCCTTTAGATTTACCAAAACGTAAAATGTAACAAAAGAATCCCCCCTGAACAATCAATTAAATCTGTATCAAATCAGGCATAGTTGATGTTGTAAAAAATAGGAACATGGGTGGAAAGTAGAGCTGATATAGTAAGGTTTGAAGTGTGGTCTAGAGTGGTAAAACACGCCCTATTCTGTGATGCGGTAAGGTAGTGAATGATGGAATATGAAGTTCCTGAGCGCTCAAAGCTTTCATGGACTAGGTAAGTGCATTGCGATGGCTTGGGAAAAAAGGACAGGGAAAAAACAAAAACCTCTCTGATTTTTCTCCAGCTACAGATCTAGCCCAAAAAAAATACCAGCAGCAAATCTGTCTGAAAAACTACTGCTCCATGCCATTGTACTTCTCCCATATTTTGGGAGACTGATCTCAGGACACCTCTGTATTCCAAGTTTAAAGCCTAAGTTAGTATAAAATACTCGGGTTTGAGACAACATTCATAAAATAGATACCGTATATAGAATCACCTTAGTTCTCGTTCCTCATGCTGTGCGATGAGGTTACTGTAAAAGTTTTCCAACGTCATCTTCGTCATGGTGACACGCTCCTTTGTGTGGTTGCTCATTGGAAAACACTGCGTTTGTTCAGTCATTGCCATTGCTGCTGTCAAGTATAAAACAGTCAGATGGTAAAGTTCACAAAGCTTCAGGGTCTGCACAACATATCAACCTCACTGCAACAAGAAAAAGCGGAAAACGCTGCATTATGTGATCCTCGCCCCCCCCCCTCCACTCCCATATTTGGCATGTCATTTGAGGAATGGAAGTGGCTACCCAATTGTGACAGGTTATCCGAGGACTTTATTCTCCACACTCCCTCCCCGCTGTCTTCTGGAACAGGTCACAGGTCCCAAAAGCCCGAGTGACTATTCCCAAAGCAGAGTGCGACTCCCGCATGCACAGTGGGAAATTGGCTGTAGAGCCAAAATCAGCATAGCTGGTTACCCAGTTAGTATGCAGGCACCAGGAACCCAAAAGCTAGTGAAGAACTAGCCTTGGTGAGGACAGCGCTGGATCCCTGGACATGCAAGGATCCTTTTAATCAAAGTCGGCAGGATTTTGAACAACCACTTTAAAGCAAACCTGTTCCTAGGCAAAGCAATAATTCTGCCTTGAAGCTTGACACCCTAATAGCGTCTACTTACAACTTTCGTGTCTACCTGCTTCTTTAACCACTGAGAGAAATAGAAATACCAGCAGTAATTTCTGGTTATGGCACAGCAAGTGACTAACCCGATGTGACAGCATTAGTGTTTGGTCTTGTCACATGGAGGCAAGTAGATAGTCAGCCCTGTGCAAGCTCCAGTTGCTAATCCAACTTAAAGCGGAGCTCCACCCTGTTTTTCAACATTAGCTCATTTAATTCAATACAGCTCCCTTACATATATTTGGCATGTATTTATATTTTAAAAACTCACTGTGTTATTGTTGCAAGTTTCTTTCTCCCGCCGTGGCGCAGCGGCCTCGCCGCGTCATCCAGCGCTATTATGCCTCCTGGGAGATGTGTGTCATTAATCCAAGGAGGCTGGGCTGAAGTATCGCCGCAAGTTTACTTCCAATTTAAAAACATTTTTTTTTTTACTATTTAAAGCATGGGTCTTCAAACTACGGCCCTCCAGTTGTTCAGGAACTACAATTCCCATAATGCCTAGTCATGTCTGTGAATGTCAGTGTGTTACAATGCCTCATGGGATGTGTAGTTCTACAACATCTGGAGGGCCGTAGTTTGAGGATCCCTGATTTAAAGTATTGAAAGTAATCCCGGACATGCTTACATTAGCTTACAATGGGATGTTTTAGCTATCAGTTAACCACTTCCCGCCCGGCCAATAGCCGATTTACGGCCGGGAAGTGGTTATGAAATCGTGACTAGACGTTCTCAAACGTCTAGCACGATTTCATGCCGCGGGCGCGCAGCGATCGGTGATGCGGGGTGTCAGTCTGACACCCTGCACCTCCGATCTCGGTAACGAGTCTCCGGCGGAGCCTCGTTACCACGTGATCAGCCGTGTCCAATCACGGCTGATCACGATGTAAACAGGAAGAGCCGCCGACGGCTCTTCCTCACTCGCGTCTGACAGACGCGAGTACAGGAGAGCCTATCATCGGCTCTCCTGACAGGGGGGGTTCGCGCTGTTTATCAGCGCAGCCCCCCCTCGGATCGCCACACGGACCACCAGGGAGTGCCCACACTAGACCACCAGGGAACTTAAAAAAAAAAAAAAAGGACAAAAAAAAAAAAAAAAATCAGCAAGAAAAAAAAAAAAAAAAAGGGGCAGTAAAAAAAAATGATGCCAATCAATGCCCACACATGGGCACTGATTGGCAACATTGATCCATCAGTGCCACCCCTCAGTGATCATCAGTGCTACCCCAGTGTGTCAGTGCCACCCCACAGTGCCAATCCATACCCAGTGCCCACCTATCAGTGCCCACCTGTGCCACCTATCAGTGCCCACCTGTGCCGCCCATGAGTGCCCACCAGTGCCGCCCATGAGTGCCCACCAGTGCCGCCCATGAGTGCCCACCAGTGCCGCCCATGAGTGCCCACCAGTGCCGCCCATGAGTGCCCACCAGTGCCGCCCATGAGTGCCCACCAGTGCCGCCCATGAGTGCCCACCAGTGCCCCATACCAGCGCCGCCTATCAGTGCCCATCAGTGCTACCTAATCGGTGCCCATCAGAACTACCTCATCGGTGCCCAGAGGTGATCAAATACCACCAAAAGAAAGCTCTATTTGTGGGGAAAAAAGGACGCCAATTTTGTTTAGGTGCAGTGTAGCATGACCTCGCAATTGTAATTCAAGTTGCGACAGTGCTGAAAGCTGAAAATTGGCTTGGGCGGGAAGGTGCGTAAGTGCCTGGTATGGAAGTGGTTAAACAGAGTAGCAGTAGAGTGCAGGCAGGTAAGCATATAATGACAGGGTCTGGGGGTGGGCATAAAGTAAACTTATTGCAAACCAAAGGTTAAAGGGGTTGTAAAGATTTTTTTTTTTTTTTTTAACCACTTCAGACCCGCGCTATAGCCGAATGACGGCTACAGTGCGGGTCTGAATATCCAACCTGCCGTCAAAAGACGGCCGCCCCTCTGGGCGTTCCCAGCGCGCGCTCCAGAGCGTGCTGCGGGGAAGCCCTGTGTTGGCCGTGTCCCTTGGACACAGCCAATCACAGATCGCGGCGAACGGCCAATCAGAGTGGCCGTTTGCGATGCGATCTGTGTGGAATGAGAGATGATCTCACAGATCATCTCTCATTGCCGTTTTTACACAGAGACAGCGTTCTGTCTCTGGAGAGGAGGAGACCGATCTGTGTTCCTTGTACATAGGAACACACAGATCGGTCACCCCCCCTCCCCCCACAGTTAGAACACACCTAGGACATAGTGTTAACCCCTTCAATGCCAGTCACATTTATACAGTAATTAGAGCATATTTATAGCACTGATCGCAGTATAAATGTGAATGGCGCCAAAAATGTGTCAAGTGTCCGATGTGTCTGCCATAACGTCGCAGTACCAATAAAAATCGCAAATCGCCGCCATTTCTAGTAAAAAATAAATAAAAAATAATAATTCTGTCCCCTATTTTGTAAGCGCTATAACTTTTGCGCAAAGCAGTCGCTTATTGCGATTTTTTTTTTTGTTTACCAAAGATTTGTAGAAGAATACGTATCGCCCTAAACTGAGAAAAAAAATGTTTTTTTTTTTTAAATTGGGATATTTATTATAGCAACAAGTAAAAAATATTGTATATTTTTTCCAAAATTGTCGCTCTTTGTTTATAGCGCAAAAAATAAAACAAACGCACAGGGCGATCAAATACCACCAAAAGTGGGGGAAAAAAAGGACGTCAATTTTGTTTGGGGACCGATTGCCGCACTCCAGCGACGATCGGGTCCGCGAGTCCCGCGGACCTTCGGACCGGGTCACGGGAGCGCACCGCGGGTGCGCGGCTGTGACCCACGGCTGGGTACTAGAAACCAACCTATATATACGTTGATGTGCCCAGCCGTGCCATTCTGCCGACGTAAATGTGCAGTAGGCGGTCCTTAAGTGGTTAAATAACCCATCATACTTGCCTCCACTGTGCAGTTCGTTTTGCAGAGTGGCCCCGATCCTTGTCTTTTGGGGTCCCTCGGTGGCTGTCTCGGCTCCTCCCTGCAATAGCTAACCCCCTCGGGAAGAGCTCTCCCAATGTCTCATACACTCTGTATCCATAGACACAGAGTGTATGTCACGGTCCCGCCCACGGTGGCCGCGTCTTTGGACTTGATTGACGGCAGCAGAAGCCAATGGCTGCGATGCTATCAATTTATCCAATCAACGCCGAGAAGCAGTGGAGAAGAGGACGCGCACAGCAGGGGACTCAGATAAGTAAACGGGGGGGCCCATCATTGCCGTTTTTTTTTTTTCTTACCTTAATGCATTATGGTGAAAAACCACAAACCTTTACAACCACTTTAACTTTAAAAGAGAACTCAAAGCATAAATATAATAAATATCTCTCACCCTCCCTCGATGCAGAAAACAATGCAAATTTTCCAAGGGGGTGGTGAGATTCAAAGTGCGGCTTACCCTAATGCCGGATTCCACGGCAGTTGACAGTCTGTTCCTCCACTCTCTGGTGGGCAGGCACTCCCATACAAAGCAGAACCTGTGGTGCCAACAACAAAATATTTTAGGTATGCTCACAACAAGGCTTGGTAGCGATAATGGAGAGATTATATTACAATTTTGTATTTCCAAACTAATTTTTATTTCATAATTTGTATACATTTTTTTAAATATTTATTATGCTCTATTAAAACCTTCATATTGTGTTAAGCCAAATAAGCTGCCATCTTGACCTCTGCTCGATCTGCAACTAGCAATGGTGTGATCAGTTATGACATTTGATTACCGGTATTTGACAGATGATTTTATCAGCTATTTGATGATTTGACAGTTTAGTCGAGAGCACAACCAATGTGACAGTTACATTTCCGGCACGTGCTAATTTATGCTCCTAGAACATCTGATGGTGCTCCCTACATGCTGGGCCTCTGTATGTGGCCACGCTCTGTAAAAGTCTCACATATGTGGTATCGCCATACTCGGGAGGAGTAGTAGAATGTGTTTTGAGGTGTAATTTGTGGTGCATATGTGCATATGCTGTGTGTGAAAAATACCCGCTCCCCTGCGAAATGTGCTATATATGTGGCACTGGAGAAGGGGGGGGGGGCGGGAATAGACGAGCGTAGCTTCCACTTTTGGGTGGAACTCCATTTAAATTCTGCTAGATCACGTCAGAGTGGCCCCTTTTGCAGGTATAGCTATGTAAAACATTTTAAAATAAGGGTTTATTCTGTGTAGAATCCGGTACTACACTCTCACCCTGCTCTGCACATGCTCAGTTGCTCTCCATTTTAAGGCACCGACAAATTTGTAGAAGACAATCAGCTGACAATCTTAAAGTGGAATTAAACCCTCCTATTGTTTAGGAAGCTGCTTCTGTTTGATCCACAACTGATATGGTAATGCACATGTGATCAGTTATGACACCAGCCATTTGATGGTTTGAAAGTTTGATTGAGGACAAAAGCAAAATGTGACAGAAATCCCAGAATTCTAGGAATGTAACTGTTTTTAAACTGTTAAATTGATGGATTTAGTTCCACTTTATGATTCACTGCTGCTCAGGGGATCTGGGCTTCAGCAAAATGGCAGCCTCCAGCATGAAGAAACAGGAGCAATGCTGGAGGCTGTTATGGGTAAAGTTGCGCTTTAAGGGAAACCAACTATAAGGTACCATTCACATCTTTGCATTTCAATGCGTGTGTTGTAGACCAAAAGAGTGCATGTGTGAGTGAGTAAGAAACGTATATAGCGCAACACATGTGAACTGAATCGCCTCTGGGCGCTTGGTATCCATTTCCTGGTGTCACAAGAAGCAGGAACACAAGTTCTTCTATGATTAGGCTCATCAGGTGAAACACATCAGAGGTAACCCTGGGGGTGTAATCATTTGCTGAAGCTTGACGGCTGATTAATGTTTTGCCTGTGAAGACGTCATTCGTATGTGACTTTTCCAATAGATTATACGGAGTCATAAAAAGCATTGTTATTCAATAGGACTGTTCAGACCTGCATAGTGCAGTGCGGTTTGAAAAATGAGGCATGTTTGGTTTCCTTACATTTTCATGTGTTGTGAGTCCCACAGAAAGTTTGGTCCTTTTACACAAGCGGTCCAACGATATCTACCTATCAGTTTTTCTGATTTGATTGTAAGCTCAGACAGGAGGTCCATTTACATCCGACCACCCATAGAGGAAAGGGTCTGTATTTGTGTCCACTCTGCAAAAGCAACGAGAACACAGACCAGCCATCCGCTTGCTCAACGAGTATCAGCGGACAGATTTCTCGCTTAGGGGCCTTAGAAAGTATTATTTTATGGAAAAGTAGTTGTTGCTTGGAACAGACTTCCAGCAGAGGTAGGGAGTCTGTTAACAGTAAGTGGATTCTAACAGGATTGGGCCAAATCTATCTCTGCTCAGAACAAAAAAATAAACATAAAAGGGGCAGGTTAGATGGACCGCTTGATCTTTTTTTCTGTCACCCCTCATCTGTGTTTCTATGATGGTAAAATGGAAAGGTAGGATGATGTACATTGTATAGGCATCTAGAGACAGCGATAATATACTACTGCCAGTGGGATGGAAGTTTTCTCTGCATCTGGGAGAAACACAGCATGCCTGCACTACAATGTAATCACAGATTAAAAATAGAATTGCATCTCTTTAGCCACTAAAGAGTGATCTGTTGAGAGTATAGGATTTCAGAAAATGTATCACTGACACCAGGCCACTGTAAACTGTATTACTTTAGTAACTACATTTATGGGAGTTCAGATAGATAGATAGAGAAGCTTTAGATCTGCATATACTCAAATCATACTTTTTATGTGCAAGTGTAATTGCCACAAGTCGGCCTAAACAACCGGTGACAAAGCCTGCTTGAAGAAATAATAGCACCTAATAAAATGTAAAATGACCTGCCTTCAATAAGCTGCAAGAGACATCAGAGGATATTTGGATGCGTAGATATAATCCAACTAAAGAAGTCCTTAAGTACAAACATAATACTTGCATTACTCAAGTATTCATGCCTATACCAAGAAGCAGAGAAGACAGAGGGGCATGCAGCTGCAAGTCTGTTTACATGCTATATTGCTGAGCTGTAACACTTTGGGCCTGTTCACACTACACAAGTTGGGCAGCCTGCCCAACACAGTCTCAAAAGACAGACAAGGCAATCTGTCAGTCCTCACTACTGTGCTGCATGCTGAAAAAACACTTACTTAGTTCAAATGTCCAGTATACTACATTTCAACCCACTGCAGTAAATAAAGAACACAATTTAAAAAAATAAAAAAAAAGGTGAGACGCAACATTTATGGTGCACCAAAACCACTCCCTTCAAAGTGCACACAAATCACCACAATAGATTGTGGTTACAGCAGAAACAGCAAAAGGGTTAAAACAAGTGCACATGTACTATAGACCTGTGATCTTATCTTTTACCTAAACTATGATCTCTGTACATTGTTATTACTACACGCAGAAAATAAAAGGCAAAAGACTGACTGCAGTATGGAAAAATTATATGAAACTTAGCAGACAATCCAATAAACATATATTATCATCATGTTGTCAACATGTACTGACAGTGTATAATGAATAGGTGTCAAAGGAAGGGTTAAAAATATATATATTTAAAAAAAACAAAAAATACCTCCCATTCACACTGTTTAGACAATCACTTTAATGCAATAATCTGTTTCTTGAAGTGTCTAAGGCTCATTTCCCACTTGTGTGAATTGGGATTCGACATGTGAGACCCCAAGTTGCAGGACATATAAAATTACATTTTACTTTGAGAGCAGTTCCTACTGACACTACAGAAGTTGCTGTGACTTCAGAAAAGTTTCCTACACTACTTTGGCCTGATTTTTGATGCGACTTTGGCCCAGAGAATGTAAAGTCAGATCACAGCTGCACCAAAAGACGCATTAAAGTTGTACTCCAAAGTCCACTGGAAATTGTGCAACTTTGGAGACGCTCTAATGTACAAGGAGCCTAATTTATACACTCCTCATTGCACTGCAGGCACATCAGATACTTGTTTGTAAAGGCTCTGGAAAAAAAAAAATGTTTGCACATCGAAGTATCCCTAAATTAGTGGTAACCATAAGAACACATTCCAAAGAATTCTTAAACTGTTAAGTAAATGTTAGCAGCCTAGCAACATTTCCACTACACTTGTTAATGATTGCTAGAAAGATGAGCTTATCCTTCAGGACAGCAGCTCAGTGAAACTGTCCTCCCACCTAATTAAAGAGAGGTCAAAAGCCTCGAAACTTCCTCCCTCAGTCTCCTTTACCTTCACTTTATTCCAGATAACCCAACGGAAACAAACTAGAAAGAAATGCATGAATGGTTTAGGACCTAAAAAACATATTTCTGTTATAGTGGATCTGCAAATTCCTAATTTTCTACTTGCTTGGACTCTACTCTTGAGGTATTGTCTCTATTGCCGTGTACACACGGTCGTTTTTTGCGATGAAAAAAAAAACGACGTTTTTTAAAACGTCATTTAAATTGATCGTGTGTGGGCAAAACGTTGTTTTTTGTCTTCAAACAAACGACCAAAAAAAAATTCCAACATGCTTGAATTTTTTGTGTCGTTTTTCAAAACGTCATTCTTTGTTTCACAAAAAGTCACCGTATGTAGCAAAAACGTCGTTCAAAACGAGGTTTTTCAACCCGCACATGCCCAGAAGCTAGTTATGAAGCGAGCTTCAATGGAAAAGAGTGGTGAACGTAACCTTGCTTTTTGTGAAAAAACGATGGTGTGTATGCAAAATTGTCTTTGAAAAGTGACGTTTCAAAAACGTCGTTTTTTACTTCACAGAAAACGTCGTTTTTTTTTTCATCGCAAAAAACGACCGTGTGTACGCGGCATAAGACTCCTCTTCCTAAGAGCTTTGTTTTGCCCAAGGCTTCTTGCAGTAGGATAGGATATAGTCTGTTTCATAAAGGTCAAGGATCTTCTGCTGTCGTAGAGCTGGAAGCATTGGGCCTCTTGTACCTTCCCAACTGTTGATATAATCCACAGCTCATCCAAAAACATCAAAATGTGTCTTTTTAGGACATGGGTGGTCTGTAGTTCTTCCCAAACTACATTCAATGCCCTGTTATTTGAGAATGAGATCTGATCTCCTCACCAGCATTTCCATAAACATTGTTCCACAACATAAGCTTGACTTAGGCTCCATTCAGACCTAGGCGTACGCTGTAGCGGCGTATTGCAGCGACAAATCAATAGGCGTTTTGTCCCCGCGATTTGCGGCGACAAAACGCCTATTGATTTTTTGCAGAAGAGGTGAATTAACATTGCCGGCGTACGGGCGTTTGGCGTGGAGATGTGAACCATCTCCATAGCCAAAAATGTTAATTCGCCCCTCCAGCGTATCTAGGGCTGCTTCAGCGTCAGGCGTAGGGCGACAAAACGCCTAGGTCTGAATGGAGCCTTAAGGCAGGCAGTTGCCTCCACCAGTCTCTGAAGGATTTAAGGCCTTATACAGCCTCAAAGGGTAGCATGCTAAACTGATGACAGTGGACACTAAGGTCCCTTTCACACTGGGGAGTTTTTCAGGCGGTACAGCGGTAAAAATAGCGCTGCTATACCGCCTGAAAAAAATTGTGCCCTGTAGTCTTCAATGTGAAAGCCCAAAGGCTTTCACACTGAAGCGGAGCGCTAGCAGGACCGCTCCAAAAGTCCTGCTAGCCGCATCTTTGGAGCGGTATAGGAGCGGGGTGTTTACCGCTCCTATACTGCTCTTTCCCATTGAAATCAATGGGAAACCAAGGTAATACTGCCCACAATGCACCTCTGCAGAGGTGCATTGCGGGCGGTATTATCCCCTTTTACGGCCGCTAGCGGGGGGTTAATACTGCACCACTAGCGGCAGAATATCGCGGTAAATAGGACGGTATAGCAGCACTAAAAATCAGGCTGCTATACCGCCACCGCGCCTCCCGCCGCAATGTGAAAGCAGTTTTAAAGCGGAGTTCCACACAAAAGTGCAGGTCCACTTATTCGTCTCCTCCAGTGCCACATTTGGCAACTTTTCAGGGGGGGGGGGGGGTCTTTGACAGGTCCCCTTCTGGTCACGGTGCTGCAGCGAAGCTAGGCCCCCCTCCTGCTTCCTCCGCCGCCGGCCCAATTAGTAATCGCAGCGCGCATGTGCAGTAGGGAACCGACTGTGAAGCCGAAAGGCTTCACTGCCAGGTTCCCTTACCTGCAATGGCTGCACCCGACAGCCGATCTAAAGATTGGCTAGGGTGCAGACACCGCAGGCTCCCTGGACAGGTAAGTGTACATATATTAAAAATCAGCAGCTGCAGTATTTGAAGCTGCCAACTTTAAATTTTTCACGGGGTGGACAGACCTCCGCTTTAAAATAAACTGCCTTTATAGGTATTTTGAAGGATGACTGGTACAACTACCCAAGCTTAATAGCCCCTGTCCACGCACTCCCTTGTACATACAGCTGATCAGTGGGTGACCAGAAGCAGGAACTGCAGTCTGATGGCCACACTCCTGTATTCTTCTGAGCCACCAGAGCAATGCAATACTGTGAACATACAGCCTATTTTCTCTCATGGAAAAACAATCACCCCTAGGCTTGCAAGTATACCAGAAAATCTCTCTTCAACCCTCCTATCACGACTTTTTAAGGGATACTTTTGTAAGACGTGCCCGAGTTCCTCGTAGGTCACCTTGTCCAAAATGATATGTACATATGAACGTAAAGCGGAAGTACACTGTATTTGGAGTACCACAAACCAAAAACATGGCTTCAATTTTATTATTTAGAGTAAACTCAACCATCCATGTCTCCAGGCTTTATTTTGCTGAGAAATCACTTTGAAAAACAAAGCATTTCTGTCCGTGGCCACCTTGAGTAAAGGCAGGTGACTCATGTAGAATTTACTTCCTGCAATCCATCTGCCCTTAGCTCAGGCATGCAGGCAGGAGGTTGTGCTCAAAGTGTTACTAAACCCACAGCAGTAAAATCAGCCTGTATATCCAATAAAGCATGGTCGTTATAGTCACAGTGGAACCTAAGGGGTTAATCCTCTGGCTTGTGTAAAAAGTCTGTTTTACCCGGTCTTCTCTTATTCTTCCCTTCATCCACTGTCCCCAAAACATCTCCCAATAGAACAGAGGCTAGGGGACAAGCTGCACATGCTCAGTTTGGCGTTTATTGTTAGAGAGGTTTTTTTCTTGGGAGGGTGCATGTGATTAGCACAGGGCCAATCAGTACTGTCCACACAGGTGGTCAGGGGTCTTAAAGCCTTATAGGACAATCGCAGGAGAAAGAAATCTCCTCCTACTAGCTTTAACCAGACAGACAGAAGTCACAAGACTGCTCCAAATGCTGATGAAAAAGGGTATTTAGCAGTTTATATATTTAATAAAATAATTGCATTTCCATGTTCTGTGTAGTGTGGAGACCAGATATAGTAAAATGCAGGGCCCTGAGTTTAGTAACACTTTAACTGAGAAAGCTTCTTCTCCCCTCCTGGGATGTATGAAATAATTGGTCTAGGTCTGGAAACCAGGAAGTAACCGAAGAAAAAAAAAAAAAACAAGTACAAAACAAGTAAATATACTTTCCTATGCATTTAATAATTCTAGGAGCAAAAAAACAAATGCAGGCAGTCCCCGAGTTACGAACGGGTTAGGGACTGTAGTCTTGTTCTTAAGTTGCATATGTTCGTAAGTCAGAACAGCATGCGCAGAACGGCAGATACATTGTTTTCTGATGTTCTGTTGAACGCGCCCGCCGTCAAAAAGGTCCCGTCGAAAAGTGGCCACGCAACCTACCGTTCGTAAGAAGGCGTCATTCGCAAGTCGGATGTTCATAACTCAGGGACTTCCTGTAGTCAATGTTGATTGAGAGAGGGAAGTTCCACTTTAAGGGGGGGATGCTACAAAGTCTTACTTTAGAGGCCATGTCCAATGCAGCACACTCAGGGGATATACTGTGAAGTAGAAATTCTGGATGAACCCTCTGCACCCCATGCAATGAAAAATGCCTGTTTATTGCATAGTTTGCTGGAAAGGGTGTGTAGCAATGTGCAGAGGGTTTATTCAGAACTTGTAGTCTTAATATGTGGTCACACCCCTTTCGCACATGATAGTTTAACCACTTCCCGCCCGGCCAATAGCCGATTTACGGCCGGGAAGTGGTTATGAAATCGTGACAGGCCGTTCTCAAACGGCCTGCACGATTTCATGCCGCACGCGCCCGTGCGGGCGCGCAGCGCGGCGATCGGTGATGCGGGGTGTCAGTCTGACACCCTGCACCTCCGATCTCGGTAACGAGTCTCCGGCGGAGCCTCGTTACCACGTGATCAGCCGTGTCCAATCACGGCTGATCACGATGTAAACAGGAAGAGCCGCCGACGGCTCTTCCTCACTCGCGTCTGACAGGCGCGAGTACAGGAGAGCCGATCAGCGGCTCTCCTGACAGGGGGGGTTCGCGCTGATTGTTTATCAGCGCAGCCCCCCCTCGGATCGCCACACTAGACCACCAGGGAAATAAAAAAAATACAAAAAAAATACAAAAAATAAATAAAAAAAAATGACAAAAAAAAAAAGACAAAAAAAAAAAGGGGGGCAGTAAAAAAAAATGATGCCAATCAGTGCCCACACATGGGCACTGATTGGCAACATTGATCCATCAGTGCCACCCCTCAGTGATCATCAGTGCCACCCCAGTGTCTGTCAGTGCCACCCCACAGTGCCAATCCATGCCCAGTGCCCACCTACCAGTGCCCACCTGTGCCACCTATCAGTGCCCACCCGTGCCGCCTATCAGTGCCCACCCGTGCCGCCTATCAGTGCCCACCTGTGCCGCCTATCAGTGCCCACCTGTGCCGCCTATCAGTGCCCACCTGTGCCGCCTATCAGTGCCCACCTGTGCCGCCTATCAGTGCCCACCTGTGCCGCCTATCAGTGCCCACCTGTGCCGCCTATCAGTGCCCACCTGTGCCGCCTATCAGTGCCCACCTGTGCCGCCCATCAGTGCCCATCAGTGCCGCCCATGAGTGCCCATCAGTGCCCAATACCAGCGCCGCCTATCAGTGCCCATCAGTGCTACCTAATCGGTGCCCATCAGAACTACCTCATCGGTGCCCATCAGTGCCACCTCATCGGTGCCCATCAGTGCCACCATATCAGTGCCCATAATTGAAAGAGAAAACATACTCATTTACAAAAAAATTAACAGAAAAAAATAAAAACTTTATTTTTTTTTCAAAATCTTCGCTCTATTTTTAGTTGTTGCACAAAAAAAAAAAAACGCAGAGGTGATCAAATACCACCAAAAGAAAGCTCTATTTGTGGGGAAAAAAAGGACGCCAATTTTGTTTGGGTGCAGTGTAGCATGACCGCGCAATTGTCATTCAAATTGCGACAGTGCTGAAAGCTGAAAATTGGCTTGGGCGGGAAGGTGCGTAAGTGCCTGGTATGGAAGTGGTTAAATTAGGGTTGTCCCGATACCACTTTTTTAGGACCGAGTACAAGTACCGATACTTTTTTTTCATGTACTCGCCGATACCGAATACCGATACTTTTTTTAAATGTCATGTGACAGTTTTCAATCCACAATACAGACTAGGGATATTTTCTTTAGAATTATGAAGAACTCTAACTCAAGACATTATAAAAGAATAAAAATGAATAAAAAAAAATTATTTGCTTGTCACGCAGTAGTAAATAACTCAAAGAATTTTCACAGAACATGTTGATAAATACAAAAAAAGTATTCTATTTAGGTATCGGGAGCATTTGTGCGAGTACAAGTACTCCCGCAAATACTTGGTATCGGTCCCGATACCGATACCGATACTAGTATCTGGACAACCCTAGTTTAAATCTATGTACAAGCTATTGGGATTGGAGCACAGGTATATCTTGTCTATACCGTAAAGTAGGGCTCGACAAATCCAAGGTGCCAGGTCACAGCACTTGGGCTTCCTCCAGAGCTCTCACCACGGACACAAGGTGGCGAGCAACTAATTGCCCAGGGCCCTGAACAACCAACCCAGCTCCAACATCCAAAACAACAAAACACAATTCCAGCTCTGCTGCTTATCCAAAGCACAGCCTAAGGTTTTCTTGCTCTCCACACCACCAGCACACTCGCCACTGCCGTGCCAAAAGACTCCCCTCTCCCTCAGCACCAGCAAATCCGTGCACACCATGGCCCACCCCTCCTCCACCTCAACGTTTTTGTTCTGTGTGTCTCTGTACTTCACAGAAACATAAAACTAGATTAAAAACTAAACTGAAGGCACATTATAGGATTGATTTTTATGTATTTTTAAAAGGAATCAGTTAACTATTATGTCTCTAAACCCTGTAAAGTCATTTCAGCAACAAAAAAAAATATTCCTTTACAACTCCTTTAACCACTTTTAAAAGGAGTTGTAAAGGAAAAAAATGTTTTGCCTAAAATTAATGTCTGCAAGGTAGACAGACAGAATAGTGTAATGATTCTGTTAACAAATTAATAAATCCCTTTTTAAATTATTTCATCTATATCACCTCCGGCATTCTAGTTTGTTCTCTCATTCACTTCCTGGTTTGCATCACTTGTTCATGTAAGAACTACATTTCCCAGTATGCATTGCATCTCTAACACGTAGAGAGCGTCCTGCCACACAGATGTAGTTCCTAGGAGGGGGCAAACACGTTACTGACCACCACAGTAAAAGTCTCCCTTCACGAGACAAGCAGGAAGTGAACAGAGAAGACATAGAGCAACTTCTGAGCAAAAACGAACAATGAGAAAGTAAAAAGAGGAATGTCTGCAGGTAAAATGATGCTTATTATGAAAAGAAAAAAAAAATTTCCTTTACAACCCCTTTAAGCCCCGGACCAAAATGCAGCTAAAGGACCAGGCCCCTTTTTGCAAATTGGCACTGAGCCGCTTTAACTGACAATTGCGCGGTCGTGCGTCGTGGCTCCCAAACAAAATTGGCGTCCTTTTTTCCCCACAAATAGAGCTTTCTTTTGGTGGTATTTGATCACCTCTGCGGTTTTTATTTTTTGCGCTATAAACAAAAATAGAGCGACAATTTTGAAAGAAAATGCAATGTTTTTTTACTTTTTGCTATAATAAATATCCCCCAAAAATATATAAAAATTCGTTTTTTTTTTCCTCAGTTTAGGCCGATGCGTATTCTTCTACCTATTTTTTTTTCTTCAGCTCCGGGGACCGATCGCCACACTCCAGCGGCAATCGGGTCCACGAGTCCCGTGGTCCTAGAGCTTCGGACCAGGTCACGGGAGCACGCCGCGGGTGCGCACCCGTGACCCACGGCTGGGTAGTAGTACAGGATGTACCTGTATGTGGGTCTGCCCAGCCGTGCCATTCTGCCGACGTATATATGTGCAGGCGGCGGTCCTTAAGTAGTTAACCTACAGGTCTGTCCATCAGAGGCACAGCAGGCCACTGACCTGCATGTACATTTGATGGCAAAGATAAAGGCTTTGGGACCCTAACAGAAGAGGATGCACATCTCCCAGTTACCTGTGGTTAGGGACGGGATAAGAAACCCTGGAAACAAAAGATTAGGTCCAGGATCAGACACCTGGCTCTAACTGCAAGTAATCTCCAGGTGCGCAGATACATGCAAACAGCTGCTTTGCACAGACATTTCAGCTGCGATTCTTGGCACAGAAATCTGCTGTATGCCCCTAATCATCTCTATAGATATAACTTTGGACTAGAGCAGGGGTGGCCAACCAGTGGCCCGGGGGCCACATGTGGCCCGCGGAGCCCTCTGATGTGGCCCGCGACCTCCTGCTCTGGAATGGTGTGTTGGAAAGCCCATATCGCAAGTTGCCGACCCGCCATACCGCAGCATCAGTGTTGTGAATGAAGCTGGTGGTAGAGGAAGAAAGCGTCTGCGGAGCAGAGGCCCCATAAACCGATGCTTCTTCTACAGCGCCGGCTTTTGCCACAGGCTGAGTCTATGGCAAAGTTCAGCTAACCCGCAGGATAGACACAGGTGCACTACGCTGCGAGCAAACCACAGTACATCAGTGTGAAAGCAATCTTAGGCCCTTTTCGCAAGATCAGCCTGACCAAATGGGACCCTCAATTCACCTGTATAGAGCGACAGATGTCCGTTTACGCCCACCTACCTCCAATCCAAACAACAGAAGGGAGTTCGTACCCTTCTGTCTGGGCGGATCGGAGGGCCATAGCGTAGCCGTGACCTGTCACCTGCCCGCTCCGCTCATTGTGGCCCTCGACTGGTTGCCAAGTTACTTAAGTGGCCCTCGCACTTCAAAAGGTTGGGCACCCCTGGACTAGAGTATCAGATTTGTTTTGCATTCTGCATCTTTCTGTCTAGCGGAGGTCAGTGAATCCCTATTTCTTGTACTGGTGTCACAGGGGCAGGAAGTAAAGGAAAGTCTTCCTGGTTGGGCCACAAAAAAAAAAAAAAAAAAACACAATACTCAACACATATTATGACTCTCTTACTAAACATAATAATAAAAATAAAAAAAACCCTGTGTCCGAGTTGGGCCTTGGAAGTAAAAAGTCATTTAGGTACCTAGTATAGCAACATTCCCTTCTTAGCTCATTTACAAACACATTTCCTTTTTGGCACGGCCTTTCACAATAAACTCTGAAAGGAGATCTCCCACAGGACAATTCAAACTGAAACAAAATTTCTACAGCAAATGTTAAAAGCTGCCCAATAAACTGCCAGCACTAACTAATGTACCTTCAGTATAATGAAAAATTACTTACCTACACCCCCTTAGGCTTGTTTTTACTCAATCCCCTTGGTTTGGTACCCTTTCCCCAAAGCCCAAGCCACCATTTTAAATACATTTGTCATCCATAGGCAGCTCCTTTATCCTCGTTCCCTAGACCAGCCTAGCAATCTCAGAGAAGGACATTTAACCACTTCAGGCCTGCGCTACCGTCGAATGACGGCAACAGCGCGGGTCTGAATATCCAACATGCCGTCGTTTGACGGCATCTCATCTCCCTTGGACACAGCCAATCAGAGTGGCCGTTTGCGATGCGACCTGTGGGCGAATGAGAGATGATCTCATAGATCATCTCTCATTATTGCCGTTTTACACAGAGACAGCGTCCTGTCTCTGGAGAGGAGGAGCCCGATCTGTGTTCCTTCCTACATAGGGACACAGAACGGTCACCCCCCCAGTCACCCCACCCCTCCCCCCACAGTTAGAACACACCTAGGATACACATTTAACCCCTTCCCCACCCCCTAGTGTTAACCCCTTCAATGCCAGTCACATTTATACTGTAATTAGTGCATATTTATAGCACTGATCGCAGTATAAATGTGAATGGCGCCAAAAATGTGTCAAAAGTGTCCGCCATAACGTCGCAGTACCAATAAAAAAAAAAAAAAAAACCGCAGATCGCCGCCATTTCTAGTAAAAAAATAAATAATAAAAAATAATAATTCTCTCCCCTATTTTGTAAGCGCTATAACTTTTGCGCAAACCAGTCGCTTATTGCGATTATTTTTTATTTTTTTACCAAAAATATGTAGAAGAATACGTATCGCACTAAACTGAGAAAAAAAAAGTGTTTTTTTTTTAATTGGGATATTTATTATAGCAACAAGTAAAAAATATTGTATTTTTCTTCAAAATTGTCGCTCTTTTTTGTTTATAGCGCAAAAAATAAAAACCGCACAGGCGATCAAATACCACCAAAAGAAATCTCTACTTGTGGGGAATAAAGGACGTCAATTTTGTTTGGGAGCCACGTCGCACGACCGCGCAATTGTCAGTTAAAGCGACGCAGTGCCGGAAGCTGAAATTTCACCTGGGCAGGAGGGGGGTGTATGTGCCCAGTAAGCAAGTGGTTAAAACTGAAAAAAAAAACACTGATGAGGAGTTACTGACAGGCATTACTGAGTGGCATCTGAAGGGCACCGATTGGCACTGGCAGGCGCTCTTTGTGGGACACAGGCTTTCAGGTGATGGGCACATCTGATGGGGCTGCACTGATAATCAATGTGCCAATTATCAGCGCAGACCCCCCCCCCCCCACCGCCGATCGGCCCTCCCTGTCGGCGTGAACCGAGGAAAGCCGCTTACTGGCACTTCCTGGTTCACGCAATGATCAGCTGTGATTGACTGGTCACAGCTGATCACGTGGCAAGAAGGCTCCATACCACGATCAGAGTTACGGTGTGTCAGACTGACACACTGCAGCTCCAATCGCCACTCTGCGCACCCCCGCCAGCTTGTTATCCTGATCACATGGAGTCCGATCAGGATAAACAAAACAAATGTGCCGCCATCATATTGCTATATGGCGGGTGGAAAGTGGTTATAGAGGATCTTCAGGCTGTAGGAAACAAACATTTAAATACTGTAGCTGCTCACTCTTAATAATAGGACACTTACCTGTCCAAGGATCCAGCGTAGTTCTCATCAGAGCCGATACTTTCCCAGTCTTTGGGTCACTGACGCCAGCAGGTTTACTAAGGGAAGCCGGCTGTGACTCCTTGCGTCTTCACAGCTGGCGCCAAGTACGGGGGGGGGGGGCGTACTGCACGGTGTTATTTTTGGGGGGGGGGGGGGTTTCAGCCTGGAGTTCAGTTTATTATTAAACATATCATCACATACAATAAAGGCCTATTAAACCTGCACGGTCTGGGACGAGACAAGCATGCAACCATGGCTGAGAGCAGCTTTAATGAATGAATGAATGAAGAACTTATATAGCGCAGCACATGCAAAGTAAATCGCCTCTGGGCGCTTGTTGTTCCTGTCTCCTTTGAGATCAAAAGAGATGCGTCTTAATCTTTCTCCTGAAGACTAAATAGTTCTCCTCCAGCCGAATGCTCGCTGGTAAGGCGTTCCATAGTCTGGGACCTTGGACAGCGAATCTCCCGTCTCCTTTGGACTTGTATCTGGCTTTCGGTAGCTGAAGCCGATTTTGATTGGTGGATCGTAGAATACGATTGGGATTGTGGACTTTTAATTTTTCGCATTGATAATGGGGAGCATTCCCATGGATACATCTATGCGTTAGACAGAGAGCTTTAAAAGGAGATTCTGTCTAACTGGTAGCCAGTGAAGGGATCTCAGTGAAGGTGAGATTGATTCCCAGGGTTTTTCCCAGTCACAAGTCTGGCGGCCGTATTTTGAACGACTTGAAGACGAGCGATCTGGTACTTGGGGAGTCCGAGGTAAAGGGCATTTGCATAGTCCAGTCTGTAGTTTACAATCGCTCCCACCACGACCGCTATGTCTTTCTTGGGAATAAAAGGCGTGAGTCTGTGCAGTAGGCGCAGCAGATGGTGAGATCCGCTGACTACTGACCCTATTTGTGCGTTCATTGTCATGTCGGAGTCAAAGATGACCCCAAGACTTTTGACTTTGGCGCTAGGGGTGATGATTTTGCCCAGAATGGGCGGCGGGATCCAGGTTGTCGTCGATAGATTCCTACGCTTGGCGTGAAACAGAAGAAGTTCTGTTTTTGCTCCGTTGAGTTTGAGATAACTCTTTGTCATCCAGTCCTCTATCAAAGAGAGACATGTCTCTAGATTGAGGTGGTGATCCTTTTTATTGCAAATGCAGAAGTACAGTTGCGTATCGTCTGCATATGAGTGATAAAGCAGTTTTTGGCTGCTGATGATTTCGAAAAGAGGTCGCACATAGATGTTGAATAACATCGACGACAGGGGAGATCCTTGAGGGACCCCGCACGATAATGTGCGTTGTTCAGAAGTGAAGGGTCCTAGCTTCACTATTTGCGATCGGTTTTCCAAAAAAGAGGAGAACCAGGATAGATCGCTTTCTGCGACTTTAGCTATTTTAGCCAGCCGAGTCAATAACAGCTTGTGATCCACTGTATCAAAGGCTGCGCTTAGGTCCAGCAGAACCAGAAGAGAAGATTCTCCTTCGTCTGCGGCCTCGAGAACATCGTCCCATATCTTAAGCAATGCTGTTTCCGTCCCGTGTCCGGGACGGAATCCTGATTGAAATGGGTCGAGTAAGTTGTGGGTATCTAGATGCTGTTGCAGCTGCTGTACCACTGCTTTCTCCATTACCTTTGAGAGAACATTTAGGCCTGTTATGGGGCGCCAGTTGAGTGGATCCTTAGGATCCAGGGTGGCTTTCTTCAAGATGGGTTGAATGAAGCCCTCCTTCAACTGGGAGGGCATTTTGCCCTCCCTGAAGGATTGGTTGATAAGCTGCGTGACCGGAGGTGCCAAGATGTCGGCGCATTCCTTCAGCAGTTTGGTGGGGATAATATCATTTGGCGCAGTGCTGTTGCGCAGAGTGCCGATGATATTTTTAGTGGTCTGAATGGAGATGGGTTCCAGCGTGAACTCACCTAACTGTGGTGAATTACTGCCGGTGCAGTGTAAATGACTACAGGGGGGGCCGGAAGAGCAATTGTTTTGCTGAATGCTTTGCCGGATAGCCCCAATTTTGTTAATGAAGCAATCCGATAACTCATCGCAAAATTCTTGTGTGTCCAAGTTGGGGGCTTCAAGACATCCTGGATTCATGGTCTGAGTGACCAGCTTGAAGAGTTCGCGGGGGCGATTTAGGGCACCGTTGATAGCCTCAGAAAAATAGTTTTTCTTGGCTTCAAAGATTTGCTTGTAGTATTTTCTAGTTATTACCTTGTAGATCGAGAGGTTCTCATCTGAAGAGCTTCTTTTCCAGGCTGCTTCTGCCCTTCTACGCTCTTGCTTCAGTAACGCCAGCTGGTTGTTGAACCAGCCGGAGTTATTTTTCCTGATCTGGGTCTTTCGTTTCGGCGCTATCAAGTCAGCTGACTGCAATAGTGCTGTGTTTATGGCCTCCAGTGTTTCTTCCGCTGTTTGGTGCGGCTGAATTGTGTTTATTTTTTCCCCTAACGTGGCTTTGAAGAGTTCCGAGTGGAGCTTCTTCTGACATCTGGTCCAGTGTGTTGTCACTGGATTTGATGTTTTTGTTAAGGGGGGGAATTCGGAAATAATGAATTTAATTGCATGGTGATCTGTCCATGGCAATGGTTCATTTTCCAAGATTTTTATTTCCAGATCTTGTCTGAAAATAAGATCGAGCGTATGACCTGAAGCATGTGTGGGCCCACATACTAGTTGCTGAAGCCCTAATCCTTCCAGGTGTTTGATGCAGGCGTCGGCAATGGGGTCTTGCGGGGAGTTGGCCCAAAGGTTGAAGTCCCCGAGCAGCAAAAGGTGTTTGCTATTCAGGGTATAGGTGGAAACAAAGTCCGTCAAAGATGGGAGCAGCTGCGACTTGTGGCCAGGGGGCCTATAGCAGAGTAGAATCCGGATGGTCTCCTGACCGTTTGCTTGCAGTTGAAGAATAAGGGTTTCCATGAATGGAAGAGGGTTTTGGAGGCTTGGTTTTGTGATCGCAAGACGCGTCTTATGGATCACCGCCAGTCCTCCTCCTCTTTGCCCTATTCTGTTTTCCGTTATAATACGGTAGTTTTCTGGCATCAATTCTCCTAGAATGGTGTTACAGTCGGCTGTGAGCCAGCTCTCTGTAATAAAGAGGCAGTCTAAGTCATGTTGCAATAAGAAATCATGGATTTCTAATCGGTGTTTTACTGCCGATCTAGTGTTAATCAAAGCACATGATATGTGCTTTGGCTGTGGTAACTGCCTGCGATTTTTGGTAGTCGATCGTCGCTCGATCCTCAAAAGTCGCAGATTTCCTAGGGTCTTTTTGGTAGCGGCCGACAGAATTGCGGCAAATCGCTCCAGATCCCAAATGTTCTCCGCCGAGTATTGCCGATTAACCATGGCGAGGGTGGGGGGGTGGATTCTCAAGGATAACTGAATCCTCTGATCCTGACTTGGTCCAGAGGAAGGCAAAAAAACCCTGACCACGCTGCGCCAATATGCTGTGGTAGGGAAAAAAATTCCTTCCTGACCCCTAAAGAGGCGATCGGGTTTAGCCCTGGATCAAGTTTTAAATGAGTTTGAAAGGGGGGAGATAGGGCTGGGTGGAGCAAACTGGCCACCGACCTGGCAGCAGGATCCAGGCTGGGGGGGTACCAGGCTAAGTAGACCACTGTCTGTGCCGCCTGGGGGGCTGAGAAGGATGATCGGGGGCAAGGGGACTCTGCAGGGGTAGGGGGGGCTTCCTGGCCCGATTAGGGCAAAAGGTACCGATGGTTGGGGGGTGGGGAGCGGCGCGCCGCTAGGCCGCGGATGAAGCCGCGGCCTTTCCTGAGTTGCGGCTGCCGCGATCGGAGGCTAGTAGGGATGGATGGCGCAAAGGACGCCCGAGCAGTGGTAGCGGTGTGGGGATGCTTCTGGGGTAAGGGGGGGGGGGGTTTCTTGGCCTATAGCAGCGTGTGGGGATCGGCGCGGCGTTAGGCCGCAAGTGAAGCCGCGGTCTTTCCTAGATCGCGGCGCCCGCGATTCCCCACAGGCTGGCGCGGTTGTCGGGAAAAAGCACCCGGGGGAGCAACCGAGGAGGGGAAGAAGGAGCAAGGGAGAGCCGTGGGGCATGGATGGCAAAAGGACGGCCGTCAATGGTCCCAGTAAGGCTCTTACCCGGAGTGAGAAGAATCCAGGGGGGATACTCAGAGGTACTCAGAAACCGGTAAATTGCAGGTAGTGGCAGCAAAAGACAGGGAGGTGGAAGCCCTGCTTGCCTGCGAGGCCTGGAGCCGCACAGTGGGAGGACCCTGCCTGGCTGAGCTATCCCTGAGAGAGAGACTCGTTTGAGAGCGTCCTACTCTCTCAACAACTGAGAGAATAAAGGACACCTGCTATGGCGAGGAATAAGGCACTACTCCTTAACCCTGTACACTCCCTATACTTCATGAACATTTAGTTCCTGCAGTATGGGCCCCCCCCACTGCAAATGTATTATTTGTTTTAGCCTTGACTTCAACTGTACAGTCTTTCTTGTTAAAGTGTCACTAAAGGCAAAACTGTTTTCCCACATTTTGGAGGAGAGTAAGGGAGGGGTTTTTTTTTTTACCATTGGCAGATTTCCCTTCACATCCTTTCGTATAGCCAAAACAAGAAGTGAGAGGAAATCCTGAGGGGTCACAATTGGAAGAATTCACCTCTAATCCTATTCTGAGGACAACCCACAATTTGGGATTTACTTTTACTTTCACTTTCGACGATAATAGTAAACAGGAGGGTGAATCCTGGGAACACAGATGGCAATAAAAACTGACAAGTGTTCCAATTCCTCTCCACTACATTCAAAAAAAGTTTTGCCTTTAGTGAAGAATTGCATACAATTGTAAAAAAAAAAGAGAGAAATGCTTCTGCATTTCTCCCCTAGGCCAGAATGATGTAGTCCACACTGCAAGGGTGCTACTCAGATATAAAAGTAGTACTGTACAGTAGCTCACAAAAGTGAGTACGCCCCTCACATTTGTGTAAATATTGTATATCTTTTCATGTGACAACACTGAAGAAATGACACTTTGCTACAATGTAAAGTAGTGAGTGTAAAACTTGTATAAAAGTGGAAATTTGTGTCCCCTCAAAATAACACAAAAGTGAGTCCAAACTGGGCCCAAAGTGACAATATTTTGTGTGGCCACTAGAGGTCGACAGATATATCGGCCGATATTTGGCGAAATCGGCATCGGCCGATTTTTATCCAAATTAGGCCGATATTTAACATGGCCGCTAGCGGTGCCACGGATCCGGAGCTAGGGGGATTGCCGCCACGGTCACAGCATCAGGAAAGGCCGCGGCTTCAGCCTAGTTCTGGAGCCGCGGCATCTAGGTACACCCAGCGCGGCGGCCCTACTCTGTTTACCGCTCTCTGGTGTCTGTACTACGGGGGGCGACACTATTTTTTTTGCACCAGTGCCACCTGCCAGTGCCAATTAGTGCCACCTTCCATCCAGTGCCATCTGCCAATGCCACCTGCCAGTGCCAACTATCAGTGACAACTAAAGCCATCAGTGCCACCTGCCAATGCCAACCAGTGCCATCTGCCAGTGGTAAATATTGCCATCCAGTGCCACCTGCCAATCAGTGGCACCTGCCAGTGTCAATTAGTGCCACCTGCCAGTGCCAATTAGTGCCATCTGCTAGTACCATCTTTCAGTGCCATCCAGTGCAACCTGCCAGTGCCAATAAATGTCACCTGCCAATCATTGCCTTCTGCTAGTGCCATCTTCCAGTGCCACAAAAAAAAAAAAAAAAAAAATCGGCATCATATATCGGCCATCGGCCGCCCCGATTTCTAAATATCGGCATAGACCAGAGAAAAACCCACATCGGTCGACCTCTAGTGGCCACGATTATTTTCCAGCACTGCCTTAACCCTCCTTGGCATGGAGTTCACCAGATCTTCACAGGTTGCCACTGGAGTCTTCTCCCACTCCTCCATGACATCATCACTGAGCTGGTGGATGTTAGAGACCTTGCGCTCCTCTACCTTCCATTTGAGGATGCCCCACAGATGCTCAATAGGGTTTAGGTCTGGAGACATGCTTGGCCAGTCCATCACCTTTACCCTCAGCTTCTTTAGCAAGGCAATGGTCGTCTTGGAGGTGTTTTTGGGGTCGTCATGTTGGCATACTGCCCTGTGGCCCAGTCTCCGAAGGGAGGGGATCATGCTCTGCTTCAGTATGTCACAGTACATTTTGGCATTCATAGTTCCCTCAATGAACTGTAGCTCCCCAGTGCCGACAGCACAGATGTAGCCCCAGACCATGACACTCCCACCACCATGCTTGACTGTAGGCAAGACACACCTATCTTTGTACTTCTCACCTGGTTGTTGCCACACACGCTTGAACCAACTACATTTATCTTAGTCTCATCAGACCACAGTACATGGTTCCGGTTAGGGTTGTCCAGATACCGATACTAGTATCGGTATCGGGACCGATACCAAGTATTTGCGGGAGTACTTGTACTCGCGCAAATGCTTCCGATACCTAAATAGAATACTTTTTTTGTATTTATCAACATGTTCTGTGAAAATTCTTTGAGTTTTTACTACTGCGTGACAAGAAAATATTTTTTTTTTATTCATTTGTACTCATTTTTATTCTTTTATAATGTCTTGAGTTAGAGTTCTTCATAATTCTAAAGAAAATATCCTTAATCTGTATTGTGGTTTGAAAACTGTCACATGACATTTAAAAAAAGTATCGGTATTCGGTATCGACGAGTACATAAAAAAAAGTATCGGTACTTGTACTCGGTCCTAAAAAAGTGGTATCGGGACAACCCTAGTTCCGGTAATCCATCTCTTTAGTCTGCTTTTCTTCAGCAAACTGTTTGCGGGCTTTTCATCTTTAGAAGAGGCTTTCTTCTGGGATGACAGCCATGCAGACCAATTTGTTACAGTGTGCGGCGTATGGCATCAGAACAGACAGGCTGACCCCCCCCCCTTCAACTATTTCCCAAAGACAACCTCTGGATTTGACGCTGAGCACGTGCACTCAACTTATTTGGTTGACCATGGCAAGGCCTGTTCTGAGTGGATCCTGTCCAGGTAAACCTCTGTATGGTCTTGGTCACTGTGCTGCAGCTCAGTTTCAGGGTCTTGGCAATCTTCTTATAGCCTAGGCCATCTTTATATAGACAATTCTTTTTTTCAAATCCTCAGAGAGTTCTTTGCCATGTTGAACATCCAGTGACCAGTATGAGAGAGTGTGAGCTATAACACCAAATGTAACACACCTGCTACCCATTCACACCTGCCACGTGACACCAGGGAAGGAAAAATTGCTAAATTGGCCCAATTTGGAAATTTTCACTTAGGGGTGTAATCACTTTTGTTGCCAGCACTTTAGACATCAATGGCTATGTGTTGAGTTATTTTGTTGAGTTATTTTGAGGGGACAGCAAATTTACACTGTTATACAAGCTGTACACTCACTACTTTACATTGTAGCAAAGTGTCATTTCTTCAGTGTTGTCACATGAAAAGATAGAATAAAATATTTACAAAAATGTGAGGTGAGGGGGTGTACTCACTTTTGATGAGGCAACCCCAAGAGCCCATGCGCTACCAATCATGCGCATGCATACACAGTACTCTACATGGGAAATCATGCCGTTTACACATTGTCAAGACTATGGCAACATGTACAGAAAACAATTCCTGCTAAAGCACTGGGTACGCATGCGTGGGATATTGCTGATCACTGTGGCATGTGGCACAGAGATTTAGAAACTAAAAGATGAATATGCTGCCCTTAGGCCTCAGACACCTGGACACTTTTGGATACCCAATGGAAATTAGGGGCATATTTCTGCACCTGGGAGAGACAGCTTTAGTGTACATCTGCCCATAGAAAAAAATGTCTGCATGCTGGTATACACTAAACTTGTGTAAATGGGGCATAGACATGACTGGTACAACCAGGAATCTATACCTGTGCGCAAGTTTACGCAAGCACGGAGTACACCCAAGTACTGCCAATCATTACGTCTGTACGCTGAAACGCTCTCTCCTGGGTGCAGAATGACGACCGCAATTTACGTTGGATACCCATAAGCGTCCGTATGTACGAAGCTTTAGTGAGAATGGTGGTGAGACAGAGAACAAAAAGTCCTAAGGAATACATGATAGCGTAGTCTGTATGAAAGCATGGATTTCATAGTCTCATTTCACCCCATTGTTTTCCTCATTAAAGTGAAGTTCCTCTTTACTGCTCTATGTACACAAGAGTATATCCAGCACTTTCCTGACTCACTCTGACCTAGACTTAGGCTACCTATTAGAACACTGATCCTGCACACATCCAACTCTTCCATTAACAAAGTCAGTCCAGAAGGCCTGTAATGGAGAGAAAACCAGCTATACACTCTGCTACAATCCCCCGTCACCCTACAACTTTGGACTGCTCCATACGACATTCTTATAAGTCTAGAACAAACCATAATGAAAAATGGGGGCAGCGAAAGAGAAGAGGTTAAGGTAGATGTATGCAAAAGCTGTTAATCTGGGCTCACCTACCCCCCTCGTCGTGAGCCCGCTCTTCACAGGATTCCGCCAGGGCACTTGGTACTGGAGCCAGCGGACGGTTAACACCGGGCGCCAAACCCGTAACGTACACTCCGGCCCCGGCCGAGACTCTCAGAAGTTACTTTACGGTAGAGAATAGAGGGGTCTGGAGGTGGACGGGACGTGAGGTCACGATCACGTGACAGAGAACAATGGGCGTGGCCTATGGTGTATACAAAAGAGTTTTAACAGCGCTTGACTGATGTGCGTGCTGTGCTATGACGGCGGGGGTGGTGCTGTGTGCTGGAGGGAGAGATAGTGTACTGTACAGTATGTGTGCTGGTGTATAGGAGGGAATGCTATAGTATACTGTACAGTATGTGTGCTGGTGTATAGGAGGGAGTGCTATAGTGTAGTGTGCTGGTGTATAGTAGGGAGTGCTATAGTGTACTGTATATGTGGTGGTGTATGGGAGGGTAACACTGTCCTGTATAGGAGCGGCTGCTATCCTGTCTGTGTGCTGAAGGGTACTATAGTGTCCTGCATGTGTGGTGGAGGGTACTGTAGTGTGCTGGAGACTACTGTAGTGTCCTGTATGTGTGCTGGTGTATGGGAGGCTAATGTAGTGTCCTGTATGAATGCTGGAGAGTACTATAGTGTCCTGTATGTGTGCTGGAGGGTACTGTAGTGTCTTGTATGTGTGCTGGTGTATCGGAGGCTAATGTAGTGTCCTGTGTGTGTGCGCACTGGAGGGTACTATAGTGTCCTGAATGTGTGCTAGGGGGTACTATAGTGTGCTGGAGGGTACTATTATAGTGTCCTGTATGTGTTCTGAAGGGTACTACAATGTCCTGTATGTGTGCTAGAGGGTACTATAGTGTCCTGTATGTGTGCTGGAGGGTACTGTAGTGTCTTGTATGTGTGCTGGTGTATGGGAGGCTAATGCAGTGTCCTGTATGTGTGCTGGAGGGCACTATAGTGTCCTGAATGTGTGCTAGGGGGTACTATAGTGTGCTGGAGGGTACTATAGTGTCCTGTATGTAAGCTAGAGGGTACTGTAGTGTGGGAGGAGGTTGCTGTGTACTGGAGAGTACCATGCTGTCCTAAATGTGTGCTCAAGGGTACTATAGTGTGCTGGTTTATGGAAGGGGAGGGGGTGCTGTGTACTGGAGGGTACTATAGTGTACTGTATCTGTGCTGGTATATGGGAGGGGGTGCTGTGTATTGGAGGGTACTATAGTGTGAGGAGGTGATTCAAAAATGAGCACAGCATACTGTACATGCGCATACCTTAGAACAGGGGTTCCGGGCTGTGGACCGGTGCCAGTCTGTGACCTGTTGGGGGCGGGGGTGCACAGCAGGGGAGTTGGTAGCAGCTCCATCTCTATTGGCAGCTGTTTGTTTTGCCGCCCGGTTTCCGCTTTTTAGTGTTTGTTGGGGGATGTCAGAAGGAGGACAGTAGCCTCCACTTACTGACAGGGGCGGAGCTCCACTCGCTTGCCACTCACCCCCCCCCCCTGCTGTGCAACAATTAAATATTATAGCCCTGCATTGTAGTCGCCGTCCCCACCAAAATTGGCTGCCACACATCCGGTCAATGGTACCAAAATGTTTGATCGCTGCCTTAGAAAATTACATATAAACTTGAATGGACTTAAACCTACAATTGTATGGATATGTGTAAAATAATAAGTGTAGATCAGTAAAAATATAACTGGGGAAAGAGTAAATGTCATCTATGTTCAGTGTGGTGAAAGACTTGCTTTTAGGCTTCATTCGCAGACCTGTACAGACTTCATTCATAGACTTGTACCTCTGTGCAGAGGGTGTTCAGTGGTGCCAACCTGACAAAACCAGTGACACGCCAAAAGAGATGCAGCAGCTGTATGGATGTTCACTTGCAGTGCCTAGAAAAAGTATTCATACCCCTTGACATTTTCCACATTTTGTCATTTGTCACAATCAAAAACATAAATGAGTTTTATTGGGATTTTATGTGATGGACCAATACAAAGTGACACATAATTGTGAAGTGGAAGGAAAATGATCAATGTGTGAAAAGTTTGGTGTGCATTTGTATTCAGCCCCCTACTTTATAGAACCATCTTTTGTTGCAAGTCTTTTTTCAGTATGTCTCTACCAGCTTTGCACATCTAAAGAGTGACATTTTGCCCATTTTTCTTTTGCAAAACAGCTCAGCTCTGTCAGATTGCATGGAAAGTGTCTGTGAACAGCAATTTTCAAGTCTTGCCACAGATTCTCAATTGAATTTAGGTCTGGACTTTGACTGGGCTATTCTTACACATGAATATGTGGTGTCTTGCTGGATGCCTTTGCCTGCATGGCTGTCTACCTGTAGAATTCTCAGAGTCTGCTAATTAACATTGCAACTACCTTAAAAGGGTATCCTGCCCCTAAACCCTCTCCCCCTTTTTGTTCAAGAGAAATAAAATCTCTTTGCATTCAAGAAGTGCCCATGAATATATCTTGCACTTGATTGTCCTCAAAAGGGCCGGTTGTATCTGTAAGATTAGTCCAGCGCATCCCCTTCCTTTACATTAGATGTCAAGAGCCACCCCGCTATCAGAAGTTGAGTGCCCCACTCTCCCTTACATCACAGTGCACCCCTTTACCTTATGTTACTGCTGGGAAGAAGCTGGATGCATTGCTTGAAAGTAGGGGTCTGGAGGAGGACCAGAGGAGGGCTGGAGCTCTCCTGCAGCTGCAGGGAAGGTGCGAGGGCCTCATGAAATGACCTAGGAGGGTTGGATTCGACCCACATGCCTTGTGTTTGACACCTGTGCATGAGACTAAAAGAAGGCCTGGGACCTTGCTAAACTTATAACTGCCTACAATAAAACCTATCTTTAAAGAAGAGCTTCAGGCTCCCTCAGAAATTTTTTAATTTTGAGTATCTGGTTATGCCCTTCAGACTATGCAATGTCTCAGCAACATTTTAGTGCTTTATTAATTAAATTTTCTGGAATTACTTGGACTTATTCGTCATCGTGTACTTACACGTGTCACGTACCTGGTCGGGGGCCAAAGTGCTGAGAGGCTTGTAGCTGAAGGTGGTATAGGAGCTGCAGTGCCCAAAGAAGCACAGGTTGCCAGTAGTGTTCTGAAGAACTTGGGAACTGGCTACCAGATGGATGCTGGAATAGGCAGATGTCCCATAGAATCTCCAGGTGTACCTGGCAACAGGCCAAACAGGAAGCGGTAATAGAATTCAGTCCAGGGGTAATGTAAGGTGAATCAGTTGGTAGAAGAGGTAGGTAGCAGGAACAGGCCAGAGTCATACACATGTAGGCAGATAGATAGTAGCAGAGTCAGTAGGCCAGGGTCATATACAGGTGATCAAACAGCAACAGATTCGTGCACCAGTGCTCACAGGAATGTGTCCATTCCTAGTATTGGCAACATTGCCAATTCTTTGGAAATTCCCCTGGCAACATGGCAATCTGATATTCTCTCCCTCCTTGGAAATCTATCGAGAACATGTCAGGAATGTCCTGGCCCGACTCAGGCAACATGGCTCTTTTGCGAGAACTGTAAGTTTGAATGCCAGAGTATTCTATTCCTGGATGTAATACTTTTCACAGAAGGCATAAAGATAGACCCCCAAAAGGTCTCTGCCTTTTTGGGTTGGTCAGCTCCCACAGATAAAAGGAGTGTACAACAATTTGCGGGTTTTGCAAACTTTTACAGGAAGTTCATTAAAGGCTTCTCAACAATCACTTCTCCCATTACCCAATTGACCAGGTCTGCAGTTGAAACCCTAAAAGGACTCTTTACATCTGCACCTGTACTCAGGCACCCAGACCCAGCCCTGCCTTATGTCCTGGAGATAGAAGCTTCGGAGACAGCAGTGGGGACTGTATTGTCTCAACGTCAAGGGGCCAAAGCTTTGCTACACCTTGTTGCTTTCTTCTCACGTAAGCTTTCTCCAGGGAAAAATAAATACGACGCAGGAGATTGCAAACTCTTAGCAATCAAAGCCACTCTTGAAGAGTGGAGATACTTATTGGAAGGGGCAGCTCACCCAATCTTGAGACTGACCACAAGAATCTGGAGCACTTGCGAGCTGCAAGACACCTGAAACCACGGCAAGCCAGATGGGCACTGTTTTTCTCAAGGTTCGCTTTTCACATCTTTGTGCCTGAAAACTTGCGAGTCTCTGCTATGACCATGCCCCTTGAAGGACATTTTGAAATTCATAAAACTTCCGAACAGTTACATTGTATTTAAAAAAAAAAAAAAGTATGTTGAGACTTGTGTTAAATGTATCTGAAACAAGACTAGCAGAACTTAAGCCCCGTACACTCGATCCGAAAATCGTATGAAAAATGCCGCTTTCAAAAGGATCGTACAATAATCGGATCGTTAGTACAGAGCTTCCGAGAGCCGATCAGGTCCGTTTATCCGATTTTATTCTATCGGACATGCACGGAATTTTTTTCCGTACAATGCCAGATCGTACGATTTTCGTTTAATGAGTACAGCTGTCGTTCGAAAATGCAATACAAATGCATTACAACACATGACATCACTTCTGATTTTTTATTCTGCCGTACGAGAATTTTCGTGACTTTAGTAAACTCATCCGATTTGATGTGAGATTAGCATACATCGGTCGGGGCATGACCAGATGTAGGAGCGTGCGTGCATGCTGAGTGAGCGAGTGTGTGTGTCCTCCCGCTTGGCTCTCCTCCCTCCTTGAACTTACGTGCCGATGGACTGTTCAGAGGAACGAATGAATTCCCCTTGCCGTCCTTCTATCATCCCTGATGGGCTGCCGTAATTCCGGCGAATAGCACATAGCAGTGCAGCGCCAGCAACACAACAAGGGGAGAATATATCAAACGCCCCACTACCAGCAGCGGCAGTACGGATGAGTGGACCGCAAGCTACTTGTTCCTTGTCCCTTACCTGTGACGTTCGGGGGAGCAGGAGCGGGGACGTGTCGAGCCGCGATACAAGCCCGCCCAGGCACGGGGGAGGGGGGGTATACTCGGTCACTCACAGTCGGATTCAGGGGATCCCCCTCGCAGCTGCAGGTCGCGAGACTCTCGCGCGACTTTGGATAGCGCGGCTCCAAGTTGTGAGCTTCAGCTGTGAGAGGTGCTGAGCGACGGTACCAAGGTGGTTGTTTGCTTCGATCCTCAACGCTATAGCAGCCATACCAATCCGCATACAGTGCATACAGCCCACATAGAGACACTATCCTGAGATACTTTTGTTCTCTTGGGGATACTACCTTACTGGTGGCTGGGACAGCTGTGCTGTGCTTTGTCCCCTACTGCTCCCGGGTGCTGCGCTGCTTGGGGACGCTCATAGGGTCACATGTTCCATGCAAACTAAAGTATAGTGAGTAGGGGCGAGCACAGTCTATCAAGAGGGTCTCCTTCAATTAACATCGCTCCTGATTCCCTTGCCATATACACCCACAAAGAACCTGGAAATCATTGTCAGCCTGGGGATAGCTCTCTTAGCTTCCCTCCCTAGAGGTGAGTCACCAGTGGCTTAGCTATGCCACGGCATTTGATAACCAGGGCCAGGACCATCTTTACTCTGACCTGAGAGCTGATAGACTAAACGAGTGCCTTAATTAAATCAAGCAGCTCGGGACCCAGACATTTTTATCAAAACCAAGGGCTGGAGGTCAATTTTGTTTAACTTCTCTAATTTATTCTATCAAGAGATGTCTAACACCAGATCCACCAAGAGCAACCAGGTAGCTGCTGCTAAGCTAGAGCGCTTCGCTCATATTCCTGCTATCTCCCCAGCTAAAGGCCATTTACCTGCAGCAGTATCACAAGCCAAGGTGCAGACAGGCTCATCCCAGGAAAGAAGGAGCTACGGACAAGTAACTGAAAAGTCATCTAACACGGCTAATTCAACCAACGTCAAAACCGTGAGTACCGGGACATGGCTGAGTGAGGAAGCAGGAATCTTGAGCTCCCGGCTTTGTCCTCCCCTTTACCGGCCAAATTGCTGAATTTTTAGGCATGCAATCCGCCAAAAAGTGCAGGATCAAATCTACATCCCGCATCACCCGCTCCGGTGCCAAGGCAGGCAATTTACACCGCTATTTTAAATCCCTGTCGTCGGCCTCTCCTGGAGCTATAGTGGCGTCGCCACGAGGCAGTCCACGAGGCGACGCAGCCGACAAGTTGGACCAAGACCTCTGGCCCTCCTCGCCTGACAGACCGGAGGCCCATTTCTGCATATCGAGGACACCCGTGTCCCCAGAACCGGACATGTCGTCGTCCCCTGCCCCGATCCGCGGTGGCCTATCGGCTGAACAAGAGATCCGGACACTACTGCAGGCCCTCCCCACCAGATCCGACATAGAGACCCTTATACTCAAATTGGAGGAGACTCACCGTCGGGACTTTCAGGAGGTCAAGGCGGAGGTCTCCACGCTGTCGGACAGGGTGTCCTCGGGTGAGAATTCGTTGGCGGCACTCGAGCAGAGGGTATCCGGCCTAGAACGGGACAGGGACCACCACAGAGACACGGCGATTGCGCTCCAGCTTCATTTAGAGGAAGTCGAGGATAGGAGCCGCCGCAATAATTTGCGGCTACGTGGGAACCCAGAGTCGGTAGACTCCGATGCGCTGGAAGGCACGCTGCTGGAGCTATTCCGCGACATACTGGGTGCCCCGGAGGAAGACGTGGAGGTGGACCGTGCACACCGCGCACTAGGCCCACGATCGGACGACCCAGACAGACCCCGCGATGTGGTGTGCCGCCTACTACGCTACGCACAGAAGGAGAGGATCATCCGGGGAGCGTGGGAGAGAGGTGAGACCCTGCTGCAGGACTCTACCATCAAAATTTTGCCGGACCTGTCCAAGGCGACGCTGCGCCGCCGGGCAATGTTGAAACCCGTCCTGGATCTGGCGCGCCAACAGGGCTTCACCTACAGATGGGGCTACACCCTCGCGGTGACCTTCAAGAAGGATGGAGCGGCTTTTACAATCCAGTCGCCGGCAGACCTCCCGGCCCTCTTCCGCTTTCTGGGCGCAGAGCAGATCCCTATCCCTGACTGGCTACAGCTACAACCCCGCGCCACTGGAAGATCGGGCCCCGCGGCGCAGAGACCAGGAGCGGGGATCCGCCAACAGGGTCGTGAACGGAGGAGACGCAGGGTACTATCTGGCGATGGACACCGTGAGTAGGCCATAGGCCGCAATCCCCGGGCCCCCTCTGCTGCCCCTTGCTTATGCCATCAGTTCTCCCCATGCCCTGTACCAGCTATACTGGGACCGCCTCCTGTTGGAACTCATGACTGAGCCCATGATGCCCATCTCCCCTCGCCTGACCCGGGAATCCCTCGCTGTCGTGCCTTCCCTTTTTCCCCACTCGGACTGAGACTTTGCGGATCCCCCCTGGTGACCACGGAGCGAGGCCACACTGTCCCCTGATTGAGTCCAGCAATGGCCCGCTCAGGCACATTTGGGGCCCCCGCGCTGTTAGAGTGTGCCCCAGGCGGGCCTCGGATAACTGATTACCCCCCCGATGCACAGTTTTTTCTCCCTGTATGGGACGGATGTTGTACATGAGAGATAGAGCCTGACGAAGAGGCACGCATGCCTCGAACGCGTGCACCGCCCCGTGACTCATCCCGGAGGTGACGTCGCGCTGTTTTGCGCTCCAAGGCTGCGTTCCACAGACCGGACAAGGAAACAACACGGCTCACCTGCTTCCCTCCCCCGGTGAACCAGCACCGAATTCTCATCTAGGGACCCACACAGCGGTTGAAACCCCCACGGGCTGTAGGAACTGCATGCCGTGCCTGTTCTAGCAAAGAGAGCTGTCACCACTCCATCGCTCCAGCGGACCCCACGAACTGAGGATGTCTCTCACGGATGATATTGTATATTGATGCGCTTTGACCCCCTGCAGTCTTGTGAGTACCCATCTCATAAGAATTGTATTGTTGATTTATTTTAAATAAATTGCATACTACGCTTAGAGGGCGCCGCTTTTTTCTTTCTTTCCTCCGATGGAGGGAGATGATCCTTTTCCCATACACCTATCTCAGTCTGTTGCCCCCCCCACTGGAGAGCTGGCGCACATGACTGATTTGTGGGGGACACCGGCCGGGGGGGGGCCCTGTCGCTGCTGGGGGGGGGTGGAGCGGGGGGGGACCGGAGGGAGGTGGAGAAGGTGCCTTGAGACACCCGGAGAGGCACACTACGTTCTTGTATTTTTAATCTCTGTTTTTTCTTAGTTTGTGTGTACTTGCTGTCTCTCTACCTCTCCCCGGTCCGTGTAGGACGTCATGGGGGAAGGGTTGTTAGACTATTTTCATGCTGGGCGGGAGGAGGAAGCTGTTGGCTCTCTGATGCTGTTACAAGATGGGGTATCCGGGATTGTTATATTTCACTCACTCTGTGCCTTGTTAAATGTTAGAAGTTAATCATACTAGCTGCCGGTTGCACTTTTTTTTATATCGGATCCTTTAATGATAATGTGTGCAGGATGTTTGATATTACCTATCTAAGGTTCCCCAGGTAACACTTGTTTAAAACGGTTAAACTGCACAGCACTACTTGCTCATAGATTTGGATTGCATTACTAATACTGACGTGCACTACTACCCTTTATGGTCGGGGGGGGTTGGGGGGAGCCGGGAGCTCGCAACACCGGCTCTGTCCAACCACTTACACACATAGGCCTGCGCTCGTACTCCAGACTAGGTCTGGTGAGCGTTTCAAGCGAATTACGCTACCTTAGTATCTCTTCTTCGCCACACGCACTAGTGTTGGCTTCCTAACTAAATCCCTCTTTCTTTCCTCCCTCCCCGAGGCCACCTGCCTCGAAAGCCATTAAGGCTCCCGCTACCACTACCTCCCCTCCTATCCCCCTCCCCTCCCCTTACTTCCAGCTCGCAAGCATGGACGAACTGACCATTGTCTCACTAAATGCCAAGGGACTGAACACCCCTGAGAAAAGAAGGATGTTACTTCATGACGTGCGTGCCCAAAGGGCAGATATTGTCCTGTTACAGGAGACGCACTTCAGGGAAGACAAGCTTCCAATCCTTAAGAATAGATACTACCCCACGGTGTACCACTCCTCCTACTCGGAGGCGAAGTCCAGGGGAGTCTCAATACTGATTGCAGCCCGAGTACCATGGGTATTAGACGTTTCTTATTTTTGAAAGGCCGAATTGGTGCAACGAGCATCACCCTAGCGAACTTTTACGCCCCCCAATGAACACCAGGATACATTCCTGACCAAACACTTAGACCGCCTAGGCCATTTCACCTCCGGACAGTTAATAGTGGGTGGTGACCTTAACGTTCCCCTATCGCCGATGGAGGACACGTCTTCTGGCATGTCCTCGATGAACGGGAAAATGCGCGGCCGTATTCAGGCAGCACTCCATGCAACCCAATTGGTTGATGCATGGCGCTTGTTCCACCCCGGCAAAAAAGACTTCACCTTCTTTTCCAGACCTCACCAAACATACTCCCGAATTGACTACTTCCTAGTCCAACATAGACACCTAATAGCAGTCAAAGACGTTAAGATCGGGTCAATAACCTGGTCGGACCACGCCCCGATCGTACTTGTATACGCCCTGACAGGGACCGAGACTGAGAGGAATCACCCCTGGAGACTAAATGAATCACTTCTACAAGAACCGGAAGTCCTAGCAGACGTTGTAAAAGAACTGGAGGGCTACTTTGCCACCAATAATACCCCAGATAGTACCCCGGGGGTGGTCTGGGAGGCCCACAAGGCGGTCATACGCGGGATCCTCATTAAACATGGGGCCAGGCGGAAAAAACAGAGACTAGAGCAACTGACATCCTTGATGTCCAGGCTACAATTCCTAGAGACGCAGCATAAACAAACACCCACGCGACAGTTAACCGTTGACCTTGATACTACACGACGACGGATCACCGACGTTCTCATGCATAAGGCCAAAGCATCCATCCAAGTTTGCAGGAGTAAGGTATATGAGTCTGGGGACAAATGTGGTAAAATGTTAGCTAGATCTCTACGTGCTCAGCATACTGCGTCCTATATCCCACATGTTATCTCTAGAAACGGGCAAAAGATATCGATTCCACAAGCGATATCAGGGGAATTTAGGAACTTTTATCACACACTATATAACCTATCACCTACGACGCCAGACCAGAACGCGGACACTACACGCGACTACTTAACCTCCTCGGGTATGCCATCCTTGTCCCCCGACGACGCGGCCCTCCTGGACAGCCCTATTACCATGCTGGAACTCCAAACAGCCCTGGGAGCCACCAAATCAGGCAAGGCCCCAGGCCCAGACGGGTTAACCGTTACATATTACAGAACCCTTTTCCCATTCCTGGGTCCCCACCTGTTACGTCTGTTTAACAGTCTGGGGGCAGGATCCAAACTACACACATCTACCCTACAAGCCCACATAGCTGTCATCCCTAAAAGGGGGAAAGACCTGAGCCAATGCAGTAGCTACCGCCCTATTTCACTGCTCAATGTGGACCTGAAACTTCTCACCAAAATTATAGCCTCCAGAATCCAGTCTTATCTCCCGAGCCTCATCCACCTAGATCAGGTGGGATTTGTCCCTACCAGGGAGGCTAGGGACAATACCACCAAAGTACTGAATCTGCTACACACGGTGACTACCAGAAAGACTCCATGCGTCTTTGTGTGCACGGACGCCGAAAAAGCGTTCGACAGAGTCAACTGGCGATATATGTTTGACATGCTCAGACATATTGGGCTAGGACCCAAAGTGACCAATTGGATCTCAGCAACGTATGCGGATCCGACAGCCAGGGTCAAACCTAACAGGGTGTTATCAGAGGCCTTTCCAATTACTAACGGAACCCGTCAGGGGTGCCCCTTATCACCCCTTCTATTTGCACTGACTCTCGAACCCTTTCTGCCTCGGATCCGACTTAATTCAGACATATCAGGGGTCAGGTTGGGGGACGGAGAATATAAGGTCTCTGCATACGACATTGACAGATCCTGAAACCTCCCTGCCCGGTCTGCTGCGGGAATTTGAGTCATACGGACGAATATCCAATCTAAAAATTAACATGGGCAAGTCGGTGGCGATGGGAGTGGGGATCCCTGATGCAGCCCTGAGACGGCTTCGAGGAGGCCTAGATTTACAATGGACAGACACAGTCCTAACTTACCTAGGCACCCGTATACCCCCGTCACCCTCCCAACTGTACAAGCTGAACTTTCCACCACTGCTGAAAGCAGTCCAAAAACGACTGGACCGCTGGACTGCTGGTCTCCATTCTTGGTTCGGCAGGTGCAGCATACTAAAAATGTCCATCTTGCCTAAGTTCATATACCTCCTCCAGGCTATCCCCATACAGATACCCACAGACTATTTCAGGCAAATACAGACTATGGGCCAGATTCAGGTAGTCCAGAGCATCTTTGCTCTGGAGTAACGCTTCTCATTTGCGTTGCGCTGCCGAAATTTTAGGAGCAAGTGCTGTCATTCACGAAGCACTTGCTCCTAAAGTTGCGGCAGCGCATCACAAATGAGCCGGCGGAATTCAAATTTAGCGGGTATGGGGCGTGTAGTATGCTAACTACGCGCGATCCCGCCGCCAACGTACTGCGCATGCGTCGAGTGTCAAAACATCCCCGTGCGCATGCTCCAAAATCTGTGAATGAACGTCAATGACGTCACATTCCCATTCATGACCGTTTTACGCAAGCGACGTTTTTTTTTTTTTTTCCCGACGCGATGACGACGCCTATACCTAACATAGGATACTCCAACCCCATGTAGGTATATCTATGCGCCGCGTATCCCGTCCGGAAACGTCGTATCGTCATTGCGTCGCGCCGGATTTCGATCGTAAATTGCCGATTTCCGCTCATTAACATATTTTTTGAGCGTAAATCGGCGGGAACGCCCCCGGCGCCATTTTTAAGTTGAAGTAACGATGCGATGGCGAAACTCAGTTACGCTGCTCGCATCGGAACTTCAACCCGGCGTTTCTTGTTTTCTGGTTACAGAAAACAGAAACGCCGGCTCAAAGTCACAGTTAGGCTGGCGGATCACTCGATCCGCCAGCGTAACTGTTCCTGAATCTGGCCCTATGTTTAAGCACTTTCTCTGGGCTGAGAAACACCCCAGACTAAATAGGTCGGTTCTATCACTACCCAAACGCTTTGGTGGCCTGGCCATGCCTGATGTGCGTGTATACTATCACGCAGCTCATTTGAACCGTCTCATTGATTGGTGTCGACACGGGAGTACGAAATTATGGCCACGTCTGGAACAAGCTCAGAGCGAGATCCCACTGCAGAGAGCCCCATGGTGCTCGATGGCACTCCCCCAACCCATCAGGTCCCATCCATTAATAGGAACCACTATTAAAATATGCACTAAGCTTCTAAATCAAACAGGTTCCCCGCCAGAGTAGTCGCCCCTGCGCCCGATATTAGGCAACCCACAATTTGAACCGGGTTTACGGGATGCAACATTTCGAGCGCTGAGAGATGCTGGTACCTTCCAAGCCTCTCATTTCAGCACAGCGGGACGCTGGCGTACGCTCACCGAACTTTTAGAAAGAGAAGGCAGATACCGTTTGGATTTCCTGAAGGCCAACCAATTGAGCCACTTCCTACACACGCTACCACCACCCCCTGCGGAAGCTCGGCTCTCTCGCCCTTAGAAGAGCTGTGCTCGGGCACAGAAGTGCTGCCTCACGCACTGTCCATTCTATATACCACACTGATCACACCAGCAGAGAGTCACCAAATCCCCAGCATTGCCAAGTGGAAACGTGAACTGAATTGTACATTCTCCCACAAAGACAACAAATTCTAACATTCACGCATAAATCCTCTGTTTGTACGAAAATCCAAGAGACGAACTACAAAATCCTGACCCGTTGGTACCGCACCCCAGCCCTCTTACACAAACTGTTCAAGACGACGCCAGATGTTTGCTGGCGCTGTCAGAGTGAAACGGGGACAATGCTTCATATTTTTTGGTCCTGTCCGAAATTGAAACGCTTCTGGACAGAGGTGAGGAAGATCATACAAAACTTCACGGACAGACAGATCCCAGACGACCCGGCGTACTTCCTGTTACACGCTAATGACATCCCCACGCGCACATATAAAAAATCGATCATTCGACACCTCCTAGACGCGGCCAAGGCCTGCATCCCCATCTGTTGGAAGTCGCCAGACCCACCGACTGTAGCGATGTGGCTACGGAAGGTAGACGACGTTAGCAGACTGGAAGACCTGACTCTTACCAACAAAGACAGACAGGAAACCTATACGCAGACCTGGCAAATATGGACTATCTTTACCTACTCGGACGAGGGACAAGCACTCAGGAACCCCACCTGAACCCACAGACGATACCCCCCCCCCTCTCAACTGGAGACCAGTCGACGGATATGTTGACTGCACCGGTCCGTGCTTGCGAGCTCCTCCCCCCCCCCTCCACCCCCCCATTAATCCTCGAGCCACCCCCCGAGGTGCTCTACTTCCCCCCACTATCCCATGCTAGACTCGGGAACTCTCTCTCTTTGATGCTTTCCACCCTTTCTCTTATTTCTCCTTTGGAATACGGAAAATGGGAACACATCTGCAGGTCCATGTCTCACGATATACCTTTGGGGTTGAGGTTATTTGATGATATACACCGGACTGAGCCCAACAATGGGAAAACTCGATGAGGTCAAGACGAGACCACCTACCTATCGCTCATAAGAGCTGACACCTTGGCTTGGATGGCCTGATTGCTCATCAGACACTGTGAATGGACATACCACACCTGTATATGTTTTTATAACGTGTATTTCCCCTTAGATGTTATTACTTGTTTTTTTTCTTTTTTTTTCTCTCCCTTTTCATAACGCTGGGATTTATGTGGATGTGTCTCCTGTTATGTGTAAATAAAGATTTTGAAAAAAAAAAAAAAACGTGAGTACCAAAGGGTTGGGTCCAGAACCTGTTGGAACTGTAAACATGTCTGTAACTTCGGGAATGACTAGTGACCCCGAACCTTTAGTAGCAGGCCTAACTTCAGAAGGGGAACCAACCCTTAGGGATGTACTTAGCGCAGTTAACGCATGTAGAGACTTTATGGCAAACTTTGATATTCAGCTAACAGGGCTAAAAGAAGAATTGTTATCCATGAGGCAGGAATTGCACAGGACTGTGTCAAGAACGAATGCATTAGAGGAGAGGTTAAGTGCAGTTGAAGATGCCCTATTTCCATTACAAGGGGAACTAAGGGGGTTACAGGAGTTAACAGACCTCCAAGTGGCCAAACTAGACGCAATGGAAAACAGATTGCGCAGGAACAATGTGAGAGTGGTAGGCCTACCTGAAGGATGCAAAGGCACAGACCCCATTGCCTTCATGGAACGCTGGTGTGGAGAAATTTTTGGTCCTGAGAGTCTCTCAGCATTTTTTTCCATAGAAAGAGCCCACCGGGTCCCTTTTTTTTTTTTTTATTCAAAAAATAATTTTTATTAAGGAAAGAACATTGGCATGTACATTAGGGCAATACAACAGGTATAATTTCAGTAATCATAAAAAGAAGGAAGAAAAAAAGGGGAGACAATGACAAGCAAGAATTCAATATTATAATACAGAACTTGGTATAGTGCAGCGAGGGTCAGGCTCCACAGTGCATCCAGTAGTGGTATCGTACAGTGACATTGTAGACAGTTCGAGAGAGTCAAAGTTTCCTTCAATTCCTCATAGCATTAGAGGCCTTCACATGTGCAGGTACCAGAAATCTTAATGAGGGGACATTCGAGACCTACGTCATTTATGTGCATGTTTCAGGGTCATTGAGCCATCTATCCCACACTTTATTAAATTTCTCTGGGCAACCCCTGTTTATATACAATAATTTTTTATACGGCAACGTCCCGTTTATCACCCTTTTCCACTCTGTCCATTTGGGTGGTATGGGCCGCATCCACCTTCTCGCGATTAGCTTTCTGGCCAAAAACAGTGACTCCTGCAGGAAAGTTTTGGTATGTCTATCCATTAAGGTAGGGAAGGTACCCAGGAGACACTGCTTGGGGTCCAGAGAAACCTGGGAGCCCATATCATCATGTAGGAAAGTGACGACTTGGGTCCAATAACCCTGCAACACAGGACAAGACCATAAGAGGTGGAAAAAGGTGCCAGTTTCCATTCTACACATCGGGCATAGGGTGGATTGTTCTCCTTTATATCTAGCTACTCTGATCGGGGTCAGGTATGATCTGTGAAGAATGTAGATCTGGGTGAGCCTGACAGTTTCGGGGATACCTCTCTGCATGTGTCCATAGCCTCCTCCCATTCTTCAGTATCCATTGGGCCTACTTTCCTCTCCCACCGGGGCTTTAGAGCGTAGGCCACCCTACCAAATCCAGGGGCAGACAACATGGAGTAAAATGCAGAAATAAGGCCCTTTGGGTCCTGACTCCTAGCTATTGCGATGATAGGATTGGGTGTGGTTGGTGGAATTGATTGTGGAAACTGAGCCTGGAAAGCGTGACGCACTTGTAGAAATCTAAAGTACATGTGGTCAGGGAGTGAGAATTCCTCTCGGAGGTTGTTATATGTTTTAAGTTCACCATTCTGCACCAATTGGTAAAAGTACAATAGGCCCCGTGAGCTCCAACCCCCCAGGGTCCGGAATCGTGCGGAATTCCGTCAGATGCTTGTTATGCCATAGTGGAGAGTAGTCATTATGGGTGGGTATGTCTATCCTGGTGGACGCTAGGTCCCACACTCGTCTGTAATGGTGTAACAGGGGCCTAACCTCCCCACCCAGGACTCTGGCATCCGTCCCCACCACTATAGCATACAACGGGTCACCAGTACACTGTGCCCATCTTGGACATATTGGGGCCCTGAATCGGTCACTATCCGTCTTATCAAGGTGAAAGAAGTGGGAGAGCTGGGCTGCAATGTAATAATTGTTGAAGTCGGGCAAGGCCAATCCCCCCATATCCGTCGGGTTCTTGAGCGATCGCCAAGATAATTTATGTCTGGTTTTGCCCCATACAAAAGGTCTAAGAAGGGCCTCAAGTGATTTAAAATATCTGAGTGGGAGGTATGAGGGGGAGTGCCATAGTACATATAAAACTTTGGGCAAGAGAACCATTTTTATAAGATTTACCCTCCCCATACACCCAATGAAAGACGGGCCCATGTGCTTAATTTGGTTCTGATTGTGGAGAAGAGCGGGTCAATGTTAAGGGCAGTATAGTCAGAAGTGCTCCGGGACACATTTATCCCCAGGTATTTGATCTTCTCTACCCTCTGCAGCAGTAAACCGACCTGGGACTCTTGAGGGGGAAAACTGTCTAAAGGCAGAATCTGGGATTTGTCCCAGTTGATCTTTAGTCCCGAAAAGGTGCCAAATCGTTCTATGGTGTTAAGGGCTTTGGTGAGCGATGGACCAGAGTCCGCCAGGTATAGCAACGCATCGTCTGCATACAGACTGACCTTTTCGTCAAGGGAGCCCACTCTAAGTCCTTTAATTTCTGAGTCTGCTCGGATAGCCATAGCCAGGGGCTCTGCTGCCAAGGCGTATAAGAGTGGGGAAAGTGGGCACCCCTGCCTTGTGCCTCTGCTGAGGGCAAAGGCCTCCGAGGGCCATCCATTAGCGACCACCCGAGCCGAAGGGGCTTGATATAGGAGTCGCGTCCACCACCGGGTCCCTTTTAAAGCACTCCAACAGGGGAAACATCCAAGACCGTTTCTTCTTAAACTCCTCAATTACACAGACAAGTTGACTTTGCTTCAAAAAGCCAGAGAGTTGGGAGAGATCACATATAAAGGAGCAAGAGTATCAATATATCCAGATTTCTCATCTGACCTACAGAAACGTAGAGCTGAGTTTATTCCTGTTAAAAAGTATTTACAGAAGTATAAAATTCCTTACGCTCTTTTGTATCCGGCCCGTCTCAGAGTGGCAGCTTTGGGTAGGACTCTCTTCTTCAATGATCCAACCGAAGTTGTTAACTGGCTGGAGCAGAATAAAGCAGTCCTATAGATCTATAGGGACAGGAGAGGGGACTAGACCCCTTCGGAGGATACATAAATACATTAATGGATAATTGCTTGTTCCTGGACATGGGGGGAAGGTATAAAAGAAGCAAAACTAAGCTGTTAAGCTTCAAATATAAGGCTCACCTCCAAAGACATAGGGCCAGATTCAGGTAGAGTTGCGCTGGAGTATTTCGATATGCGCCGCATAACTGTGAAGATGCGCCGTCGTTTCTATGTGGCCGTACCCACCAAACTAGATGCGACAGAAAACGGGCCATTTCCGACCGGCTTAACGTTACGACGCCAGAGTATCGTCAGCGCATAGTTTCGCTTGGCGCATCAGTCGCGCCTATTGATTTCCCCTGCAAATATGCAAATGAGGGAGATTTCCCAATTCTCACACGGATTAGCACCATACGCCGGGCTACATACGCCGCGCATATATCGTCCGTCCGTCGCAAAGTTATTTCTACAAATGGCTGCTTTATCTTTACTCCAGACGACCTCAGGTCAGCAGGAGAGCAGCTCCAGCAGCAGCGCTACCGACGAAAATCGCAAGCTGAACAACCACACGTGCAAGGACAACACCTCTGTGTGCCAACATGCCAGGGGCAATCGTGGTCCTAGAACTACTGATGGGTCCCCCGGAACGAAGGAGGCGGGCACGTGAGAGGATATACCGCACGCGCATGAGCCTCTTCGGCATGGGGGATGAGGAGGTGTATCGCCTCTTCAGATTCAGCCCAGATGCAATACTTGAACTAACCACAACCCTGCAGGATGACATCACCAGCAAGACACACCGCTCACAAGCAGTGCAGCCACTGGTGAAGGTACTGGCAACACTTCATTTCCTTGCAAGTGGATCATTCCAGCGTACAAGTGGAGTGGTGGCTGGGATGTCACAATCCTCCGTAAGCAGATGTGTGCACCAGGTTGTCCCTGCAATCCTCAGACGCATGTCCAACCAGTTCATCAGACCCACCACTGAGGAGCTGCGGCTGAAGGCAATGACAGATTTCTACAGCATTGCCAGATTCCCACGCACTGTGGGGGCCATTGATTGCACACATGTGGCACTCCAGCCCCCCAGTGCCACAGAGCACATATACCGCAATCGGAAGCATTGGCACTCCATCAACGTACAGGTGATAGCCGATGCCCAGCGCCTCATATGGCACGTCCGTGCCAAACACCCCGGGTCCAGCCATGACAGCTTCATATACCGTCAGAGCCCCATCCCAGCAGAATTTGAGCAGAACATGTATGGGGACAGCTGGCTGGTTGGTGAGTGACATGGGTGACAGGCATGACTATCCCCTCCCGTGATGCACATCAGAAGTGGCACATGCATGACTAACATCCTCCTGTCTTTTCCCTTCCAGGTGACTCTGCATATGCACTGGGACCCCATCTCATGACTCCTTTCCGGAACCCCCAAACCAGAGGAGAGAGAAAATACAATGAAGCACACATCAAAACCCGTGCAGTGGTGGAGCAAACATTTGGGCTCCTGAAGTCCCGTTTCCGCTGCCTGGATAAGCCTGGGGGGACCCTATTGTATTCCCCTACCTTCGTGTGTCGGATCATCGGTGCATGTTGCATTCTGCACAACTTTGCTATGAGAAAAGGCCTGCAGATTGACATACGTGATGACCTGACCCCCGACCCACACAGTCCCCACCTGCCAGAGGACAACCAGTCTGCTGATGGAAGAGCAGTCAGGAGGGTCCTCGCCGTAGGCATCTTTGGACACTAAACCAAAACATTTATCACACAGAGAATGCACGCGTGTACACCACTGATGTCCCTAGATCACACACACCACATCCACATCACATTGGATTAGCCCAAGTCCAGCATGTAGGACTTGGGAGCAGCAACGCCAGCGTCAAGGCCCCAATGATGTCGCTGTCCATTCATACACCTTTCACACGTCATTCATACAGCCGTGGGGTTAACTTCACCACCACGGCCGAGGGTGACACCCCTTACTGACAGGAGTGCCACCCCCTCACATTCACACACCATTCACACTGCAACGTGTGCAGTATCAAAAAATAAAAAACTCATAACCTGAGTATAAATCCAAAAAAATAAAAAACTCATAATCGGAGTATAAATCCAAAAAAATAAAAAACTCATAACCTGAGTATAAATCCAAATAAAATAAAAAACTCATAACCTGAGTATAAATCTGTAATGGTTACCACCGCTTACAACCTTCCATCCATCCACGACAAGCTTATCCGACACACCAACAACCAGGCAGACATGATCCATTCCATTTCCCAGAATAAACGAGACAGCGCTCCGTTCTTGCTTCCAAAGATATGACAATTTATTAGTATTTTCTCAGCTTCTTATATCCAGTACAGCATAATACAGTTAATCACAGGACAATGCAATCTCCACCCCCCTATTCACTCACTGAGGATAATTCTTTAATTGGTAGCTAGACATGACGGCACCGTATTATCAATAGGGTTCAATTAACCCTGAATAGTAACACAGACATCTTTATCACACAATGGCAGTGAGAGTGGGTGCAATCCACACCTTCAGATATTTCAATAGCCTATTATACAAAGGTATGACTCACTGGCTGGCTGACCTGAATTAATACCTTTCAAAAGCATGTGTGCCCAGATTGCATAGCTAACAGCTTTTGATATTTGAAGACATCCTGCAAACCTGGATTATTATTAATGTCCCTTATTAATGTCTTCTGTAACATATGAATTATGATTCTTTGTCACCCTATGGCCCTAGTGGACATAAGGTGACCCTAGACATAGGAATATCTCAGACTGTCACGGTGCATTCCGTTACAAAATCCAAATAAAATTCAAAAAAAATCATCGGGGATGCCAGGGGCTCCTTCTTGCTGAACCTCTCTGGCTCCTCAGATGCCTGGATGGAGTGGGTGGGGGTGGGGGGTCATCTGGAGGTGGCTGATCCCCGGGTGGGCCACTCCTGGCAGGTGTGGCCTGCATGCCCTCCAAGGCCATGGCTATCCGGCCGAGGTACGCACTGGTCTGGGCCTGCACCCTGAGCTGCTGGGCCTGCATCCTGAGCTGACGGGTGACCTGATAATGCTGGGCCCGCCGACTCAGCCTCCCCTGGTCCCGGATGGCAGCACTGTTTCCCTGGATGGCAGCAGTGTTTGCCTGTACGGCTGCAGTGAGGTGCCTAATATCCCCCTGCACCTCCCCCAAACTGGTCACCACTGCAGCGCAGTTGCAACTCACATCCTGCACTGCGTTGCTTATCTGGGCCAAGGAGCACAGGCTGTCAGCCACTCTGTCCAAGTGCCCAACTATGTCCCCCATTTGTTGGGTCTGTCTGGCGTGATCCCTCGCCAACTGGCCCTGGACAAGATCCGACACCCCCCTGGTCTTCTGGGTCGCCTTCCTGGGGCCAGCAGATGGTTGTCCCCGGGGGGATGGAGTCGCCCTTGAGGGGCTTCCAAGGATGGGGGAGGGGATGACAGATGGCCCTGGAGAAGGGGAGGAGTCCTCCAACAATAAGGAAAAGTCCTGCTCTGCCACAGCAGGATCCTCCACAACCACCTCGGCAGGTGTGGTGTGGGCACTCTCCTCCTCCACCTCGGTGTCTTCACCACCCAGGGGCTCGGGCACACGATGGCGTTGGGGGGATGGGGTGGACTGGCCGCCGACAGATGATGGCCCAGCTCCGTCATCTGTGGATGACACAAAGCAGACACATGTTGGTGGTCCCACACACTTGGCACATGTACCCTCCCCCCCACATGCAACACATCAAATAGGGGATAAAAAACACTTACCTGTCCTGGAGCCTTCCTCCACGGAGTCATATCCAGGGACCCCCTCCACCTGCTCCCTGTCCAGGCAGCGAGCGACCACCTCCTCCTCCGTGGTCAGGCTGACCGGACATGGGGGACCACCACCTGTGCCACTCTCATGCCTCCTGATGGTGGCCACCTTGCCACGGACCTTGCGCCGCAGGTCGTTTACCTTTTTTTGGGTATGATGGTCCGACAGAATTCTCCCCCCTCTGGAATAACAATAACTTACAGGAGGTGCTAAATATTGAAGTATCGAGGGACTGGGCGAACAAAGGCATATGTCGCCTAAAGCATATGTTTGAGGGCAACATTATGAAACCATTCCAAGAATTCAAAATCCCAAATAAATCCTTCTTAAAATACCTACAGGTCCGCCACGCTATACAAGCGCAATTTGCCTCACAGACGGTCGAATGGGCACAGATGCTTGCCTTGACTTCTGTAATCGAGGCAACTCAAGCCAAGGGCTTAATATCCGCGACGTACAATAGTCTGGGTGTGAGGGCACTAAGTAAAGAAAGCCCGCGGAAGAGTACATGTGTACCGGGCATTAGTCTTGGGGTCTGCTTAAACCTCTGCCAATTCCAGACAGACCATGGAAAATTATATTAATGGGCTTCACTGTGGTACTTCCTCCATCAGAAGGCCACACGGCCATCTTTGTAGTCATAGAACGTTTATCTAAGATGGCACACCATTAACTTTGTAAAAGAAATTGTCACGATCAGGCGTTGGGCTTGAAGACCAGTAGCTATAGCAGTTGCGAGACAGGTATACAGACAGTCACTTCTGGCAGATGACACAGGCTCACCTGAGGTGCGGAGTCTTGGTAATAGCTGGTGTTCACTAGAGCTCCTGATGGTGAAGATGGATTTAGCTGCAAGCTAATACCAGGTCGTGGTCCTCAGGTTTGCACCACCAGGGTGTGAGCAAGCCAGGGTCCAGTAGCGGATAAGCAGATACGGGTTAAACAGTAGCGTGGTAAGTAAACAAGCCAAGAGGTCAATCACGAGTGGTTGCAGGTTGGGATCAGGCAGTAGAGTAGTCAAGGAACAAGCCAATGGGTCAATCACGAGTGATAGCAAGGCACTGGCTAAGAAGGCACAATAACCTGGCAAAGAGGAAGTGCTGAGACAAGGCTTTTATAGACAGTTGATGGGAGGAGCATGGGGTTCAAGAATCAACAGCAATCAAGACACAAGGCAGGGTTGTCGAACGGATCAGATAGGTTTGTCCAGCAGATAAAGCAGGGAGCTGTCCAGCCTCCCAGATAGCTCGGTGGGAAGAGCCAATGCCAGACACAGAAGAGGGCCCAGGTCCTGACAGAAATAGTGAGATTGCATAGAGTTCCCATTAATATTGCATCTGATCACAGGGTTCAGTTTACCTCTAAATTTTGGAAAGCTTTATGTGAGACCCTGAAGATACAGTATGTAATTTTCCTTGGCATACAATCTGCAAACCAATAGTCAAACTGATAGAACCAATCAGACGTTGGAACGGTATTTATGCTGCTTCTTATGGATTTCGCCCTTAATTTCTTAGCTTCGACAGCTCTTGAATGTCCCATTCCAGCCGTTTAAGATACAGTGAAGTTCTTCAGCTCTAATAATAAGCTGTTACAACAAACAATGGCTAAGGCACAGAAAGACAATAAAAGGTATTTTGATAAAAAGAGATGAGGAGAACTGATCCTGAAGCCTGGTGATCGGGTATGGTTGGCCACAACAAATCTGAGGTTAACCTGCCTGTCTAGGAAATTGGGTCCTAAATATATGATACCATTTCCCATAAAGAAGATCACATTTCTTGAACGGAATAGTGGTCTTCCAGAGCCATTAATGGTGAACAGTTAGGAATATGAAGTGGAGGCAGTTGTGGACTGCAGGAAAAGATGGAATCAGATCCAGTACTTGGTCAAGTTGAAAGGGTATGGGCCTGAGGAGAATTCTTGGGAACCTAAGAGTAATTTCCATGCTGAGAGACTCATCCGAGCATTCAATCATAACCATCCAAAAAAACGAGTAGAGAATCTGGCTCTTTAGGCAGACTTCTATGCATCTCCACAGGCTAATCCACATTCCTTCTCGTGAACATAGTAATTGGGTGCATACATGCGCAAATCTGTGCACATACACATGCGCATTGGCGTGCTCGCGCGCCCCGGTGACAGATGGGGTGCCAAATGGGCTATTTAAACTGAGCAAGTGCTGCTTTGTCTTCAGGCTTCTGTGTGTTCCGAGATCCTGTATCCTGACTCCAGTTGCTGACCTAGTTCATCTTGACTACTACCATTCTATGCACGACGGTAAAAAAACCTCTATGCAGCATTTACCCAGCCCACCCTAATACTTACCTGAGCCTCTTCTCGACCCAGAAATGTGCATGTGTGCCTCAAATCTTTGGGGACTTTAACCCTCATTGGCTAAGACAGCGGCGGAAGCCATTTGCTCCCGCTAAAGTCAATCACAGCTACTGAGCCACTAAGGGGAGAGAGGGGTGAGCCATGGCTCTGTCTGTAAATGGACAGTCAGCAGGAGGGAGGGACCAGAAGCACCAACGAGGGACCTGAGAAGAGGAGGATCGGGGTTGCTCTGTGCAAAAACCATTGCACAGTGTAGGTAAGTATACCATGTTTGGTATACTTTCTTAAAAAAAAAAAAAAAGATTTTAATATTACTTTAAAGGGGAAAATGTGGTAATGTTGATGACATTTTGCTATGTGCCAAAGGATAATGGTCTTGGAGCAAACACATGGGACTAACAACACCCCTTTATTTTCAGCAGTGACTGGACACTCTCCCTACAATATTGGATCCCAGTATAGGGGAGCCAAAGTCTACCCAGAAGTGCACTGCTAAAAAACAATGCTTTCCAATGTCTGAGGCCCCATACACACGAGCAGACAGATTTGTTCAAATCTGTCCGTCCGACAGATTTGAACAAATCTGTCGGCTGGGATTTTGGTTTGCTCGCGTGTACACACGAGCAAACCAAAATCCCCGCCAGCAGAGTGCGCACTGACGTGTCGGTGACGTGGCGGTGACGTTGACGCCGCCACGTCACCTCACCAGGAAGTAAAACACTTCCGCGCATGCGCCGAATCCATTCGGCGGCGGTGCGGGACGACATGTCTGCTGGTAAGTGTACTAACCAGCAGACATGTCGGGCGGACGGATTCCCACCCGATAGATTTCAAAGCATGCTATGAAATCTGTCGGGTGGCCAAATCCGTCGGCTCGGCCGTACACACGATCGAATCTGTCTGCTGAAACGGTCCAGCGGACCGTTTCCAGCGGACAGATTTGATCGTGTGTACGAGGCCTAAGGCCGCGTACACACGATCAAATCTGTCTGGTGGAAAGGTCTGCTAGACCGTCCAAGCAGACAGATTCGATCGTGTGTACGGGCGAGCCGACGGATTTGGCCACCCGACAGATTTCAAAGCATGCTTTGAAATCTATCGGGTGGGAACCCGTCCGCCCGACATGTCTGCTGGTTAGTACACTTACCAGCAGACATGTCGTCTCGCATCGGCGCCGAATGGATTCGGCGCATGCGCGGAAGTGTTTTACTTCCTGGTGACGTGGCGGCGTCAACGTCACCGACACGTCAGCGCGCCGTCTGCTGGCGGGGATTTTGGTTTGCTCGTGTGTACACGCGAGCAAACCAAAATCCAAAGAGACAGATTTGTTCAAATCGGTCGGTCCGACCGATTTGAACAAATGAATTGCCTCGTGTGTACGAGGCCTAATACATTACTCTTTCAAGAGAAGCAGTGCTGTGGACTGTTCTTTGTGCCTCACATTTCAGGGAGCACATACTACCGTACACCAGAATATTTCCTCAGCACAAAAATGGCATTTATTTCCTTGACTATGGTTGGTACTCACTTTGGCTAAAAAAGGCAACACTGCTTTGGTTGTCAGGCAGACTGCTTAGAAATGTGTACTGTTTAGCTGTTCTGCTGGAGGTGTTGCTCAAAACATTGTTTTATTGTCATATATTTTACATTGTAAACTTACTGTACAAAAGTATATTGTAAATAAGGCATCTAATCACCCAGTAGTCATGGAATCCCATACCCTCACTCTATGAACCTTACCAGGGATGGACTGGCCATTGGGACTACAGGGAGTTTCCCGGTGGGCCGATGGCTCAGTGGGCTGGATTTAGTGACAGCGGACCACCGCCCCCCTCCGCTCCTCTGTATCTCCCCGCTCACCTGGGGGGATAAAGAAGCAGGGGGAGGACCAGAGGAGCAGGGGGGACAACAGAGGAGTATGTGGGAGGGGACAGACAGCTGACTCAACAGCTGTGGCCTGGGAGTTTCTCACTTCTGCCTAATCTTGTCCCATAAGGGGGGGCATCAAACTGATTTTTTGCCCCGGGTGAAATAATGTCTAGCTTCCCCACTGGTACTGCTGCCTATAAGAGTACCAGTACCAGCCATTCTACTCTAATAAAGTAGAACGGCTAGGGGCTAGTGAAGGGGGAGATGGGGCTTGGGTGGCCGGGGGGGTGTGGGAGTTGTCCGGCCGCCATGGGAGAGACCTGTCAAAGTGGGCCAGTCTGGATGAAGTCCAGGGCCAAATTTTTGTCCCAGTCCAGCCCTGAACCTTACTAAAGTGAAGTGAGTTAAAACTGGGCCTGATTTACCAAAGTGTAAAGATAATTGAAAGCGTTAACAACTTCAATACCGGCACTTTCCCCCCCTTCATTTTCAGCTTTTATTGCTTTAGGACTTTGAATGACAATTGCGCAGTCATGCAACACTGTGCCCAAATGCAATTTTTATTATGTTTGGAGACAGCTTTCTTTTGGTGATATTTAACCACTACCCATCCAGGCCAATTCTGGCACTTCACGCCTACTTGCTAGAAAATTACATAGAACCCCCAAACATTATGTATGGTTTTTTTTTAGCAGAGACCCTAGAGAATGCAATGGCAGTCGTTGCACAGTATTTGCGCCGCAATTCTTCGAACACTTTTTCATGCTTAAAAAAAACAAACATTAAAGTTATCCCAATATTTTTGCGTAATGTGAAACATGATGTTACGCCGAATAAATAGATACTTAACATGTCACACTTCAAAATTGAACGCGCTCGTAGATTAGCGCCAAACTTTAGTACTTAAAAATCCTCATAGGTGACACTTAAATATTTTTTACTGGTTACATGTTTTGAGTTACAGAGGCGGTTCGCAGCAATACCTCACGTGTAGTTTGAACACCGTTTTCATATGTGTGTGCGTGACTTACGTATATGTTCGCTTCTGCACGTGAGCACACAGGGACAGGGGCGCTTTAAAAAATATATATATTGTTAATTTTACACTTCTTTTTTTTAGTTTGGCACTTTAAAAAAAAAATTATCACTTTTATTTCAATGTAAACATCCCTTGCAAGAGTAATATGGCATGACAGGTCCTCTTTACAGTGCTCACCTCTAGTCGGGGGAGCCTGAAATAAAATAAAAAAAATTATCTTGGCCGCCTCACACCTGTATGCTCTCCACCCCTCACACCTGTATGCTCTTAGCCCCCCTCACACCTGTACGCTCTTAGCCCCCCCTCACACCTGTATGCTCTTAGCCCCCCTCAAACCTGTACGCTCTTAGCCCCCCCTCACACCTGTACGCTCTTAGCCCCCCCTCACACCTGTACGTTCTCAGCCCCCCTCACACCTGTACATTCTTAGCATATAATACAGAGAAAAAATTGCGCTTGTCACAGTTAAATAATCAATTAGTACCGGTGTGGTCAGTTACTAACATAAAAATAAAAATAAGAAATAGGGGGAGGCGGCAGCTCTTGTGCCGAAACACAAGGGGAAATACAACAAAAACAAAGATTTAGAGCTGCGCCTTGTCACCCGGACTCGATACAATCAAAAAGAGTCCATATATCAGTCGTGTGGAGATAAACAATCCTTCAAACATGAGAGAAGTAGTAGGTTGGCTCCAAGACAAATCTCCGCTGGTCTTTAATCAGGATGGACATATAATAAACACCACTGTGCTCGAACTTGGCTTTTCAATGTGGCCCACCACCAGAAGTATAAGCAGCTTACCAGAGGAATGGCTGTAATCAACAGTCGGCTGTGACCCAGCCGCGGCCTTTAGAGAACCAGGACGAATCCCAAATCCTAGGGCAGTGTTTACACCGGGGCTCCACTCAGCAACTCCACCAATTAGATCATATGTAAATGATAAATAGAGGCAGACATAGCGTAATCCCGCTGGGACATTTATTTAAAATAGTAAAAACCAGAATACTCACATGGGAGATGAGTTAGACAGGCATATAAAATACAAAGTTGCCGGCCGGCAAACAGATCAGCAAGGACCCTCCTCCAGAGCGTAATGACGTCACCGCACGTCTACCCAGACGCGTTTCGTCGTAGGACGTTGTCAATGGGAGTTTGAAGGATTGTTTATCTCCACACGACTGATATATGGACTCTTTTTGATTGTATCGAGTCCGGGTGACAAGGCGCAGCTCTAAATCTTTGTTTTTGTTGTACATTCTTAGCCCCCCCTCACACCTGTACGCTCTCAGCCCCCCCTCACACCTGTACGCTCTCAGCCCCCCTCACACCTGTATGCTCTCAGCCCCCCTCACACCTGTACGCCCCCCTCACACCTGTACGCTCTCAGCCCCCTCACACCTGTACGCTCTCAGCCCCCCTCACACCTGTACACTCTCAGCCCCCCTCACACCTGTACGCTCTCAGCCCCCCTCACACCTGTAGGCTCTCAGCCCCCCTCACACCTGTATGCTCTCAGCCCCCCTCACTCCTGTACGCTCTCAGCCCCCTCACACCTGTACACTCTCAGCCCCCTTTTTTTTTGTCCCCTGCCTACCCCCTTTTTTTTAAACTGTCAACCGCAGTTCTTCTGACTGCGACGCTGGTGTTCCACTTTTTTATTTTCATTGTTTTAACATATCTGTCGGCATTAGTCCTCAACTTAAAGTGCACCAAACACCACTTTTCATTCAATAAAGTGCAGCCAATAACAGTTTTAATTACATTTGGGTAAAAGCCCCTCCCCCCCAACATGTCTGGTAGGCCAAGAACAAGAGACAGACTTCCCCATGCCACTATGAGGGGTCAGCAGCACCTGTGTCAACGGTGGACATGGTCCATCTTGTGGCAGGGCACATTTGTCTCTTCTATGACCCAAGTGGACACTAGTCAGCAGTCCACCGCAGCTGCCAAAGCGGCTTATTCTGCCTCCTTGTCCACAGCCACTCCTGCTATAGCCCCAGCATTATGCATAGAGGTGTCAGCTGAAAACAACTAGTGTCAGCCACTTGCATCTAGAGGATGCACAGATATTACTTGATTGTGATGTTGGTAGAGGAAAGGAGTAACATGAGCCTACAGAGAGGGGAGAACACTGATAAACAAATTGGCAGTCATGTTCCCCCAGATGCAGCGTATTGTCAAGTTGGCTCCAGTGATGAAGGGGATGATGATGAAGAGGTCATTGATGCGACTTGGGTGCCAGATACAGCAAAGAAGGAAAGTGAGGGGGAAAAACAACCCCAAACAGGCAGGATGTCCTCCTGAGGCAGCCATCATGGAAGAGTAGAGAGCAGCCACCCTATTCTATCAGATTGTGGAGCTGTTATCTCCTAGCCCACTTCCCACAGCTCAGCTGTGTGGGCCTTTTCTATCCGCCCCTACCTAAAGTTGGTCTAGCAAAAGAGAGCACTGGAAAAAACAAAAGAAATGTAAGAGTGGAACAAAAAACTTGCCTACTAAACCAAAATACCACCAAACTAAAAGCGGACCAACTCAAACTGGGTCAGCTAGTCAAAAAATGACAATGCATAATTAAACTGGTCAGTGGTAGATCTGTGGAGGCACTATATTCCACTCCTAAAACTGAGATATATGGACTATCCCTGGATAGTGTTTAAAAAGGGGGAGATAGGGTTGGGACTTTAGATGAGGCATATGATAGAAACTACCACAGGCCTCCATCCCTGTAAATAGGTAAAAAAAGGGGGGGAGGGTTGGGACTTTAGATGAGATGCGTTTTTAGCAGTATGCAATTAAATATATATATGGATTAAGTGCTGGAGTCCCGCGATCAGTCCCCAGAGCTGAAGAACGGGGAGAGCTGTGTGTAAACACAGCTTCCCCGTTCTTCACTGTGGCGCTGTCATTGATCGTGTGTTCCCTAATATAGGGATGTGTCCGCCATAATGTCGCAGTCATGAAAAAAATCGTTGATCGCCGCCATTAGTAGTAAAAAAAAAAAAAAAAATTATAAAAATGCAATAAAACTATCCCCTATTTTGTTAACACTATAAATTTTGCGCAAACCAATCGATAAACGCTTATTGAGATTTTTTTTTATCAATAGGTAGAAGAGTACGTATCGGCTTAAACTGAGGTAACATTTTTTTTTTTTTTTTTAGATATTTTTGGGGGATATTTATTATAGCAAAAAGTAAAAAATATTGATTTTTTTTTCAAAATTGTCGCTCTATTTTTGTTTATAGAGCAAAAAAAAAAAAAAAAAACGCAGAGGTGATCAAATACCACCAAAAGAAAGCTCTATTTGTGGAAAAAAAGGTCCTTTACCTGCCTAAAGGTCTAGGTCTTAAGTGGTTAAAGTGCTTTTAAATGTCCTTATTATTCAAATGCATTACGTTTGAATAGCAAAAGCAGAGTTTGACAATAAAAGGCTGCTTTAAAAGTGGAACTAAACGTAATTATTAAACCGTGAGCGGGCAGCTCTTTTTTTGCAGAAGAGACATGCAAAACTGCAATAACAAACACTTACCTGCCTGCTGTCACGATCTCTACCGTGCCAAGCAGACGGCGAGGCGTGGTCGCGCTCCATATAGCTCTGGGTGGGATTGAACCCAGGACCTCGCCGTTGCTGCTTCAACACCTTGCCTCTGAGCCACTCCTCAGTATGGGTTTCTGGTTGCTATCCAGCTAAGGTGGTGCTGAATGTGCTGATCACTTTTAGTTGGATCTCATTGCAATCTGCACCTGACTATCCTGGTCCAGCTGAGGCAGGCTACCCAATTATCCAGGGTATAAAGCCCTGCCTCACTCTGAGGCCTTGTACACACGATGGGATGTATCCGATGGAAACGGTCCGACGGACCGTTTCCATCGGATATGTCCGCCGGACTGTTTGATCCGATGGCTGTACACACCATTGGATCAAATTCCCCGCCGGTGGACAGTGCGGTGACGCGGCGGTGACGTTGACGCCGCCACGTCACCACCACGTCACCGCACCAGGAAGTAAACACTTCCGCGCGCATGCGTCGGATCCATTCACAGGATACGACGCATGTGCGGGCAGATATGTCCGCTGGTTTGCCGTACTAACCAGCGGACATATCCGATGGGCAGCTCTCCGGCGGAAAAATTTCAAAGCATGCTTTGAAACTTTTCCGCCGGAGGAATCCGGCCAAAACGATCCGTTTGCCCCTACACACGAGCGGATTTTTCGGCTGAAATGGTCCGTCGGACCATTTTCAGCGGATTTATTCCCTCGTGTGTACAAGGCCTGAGAGCCTCGTCAGTTCATTGTTATCTGATCTTCCTGTCTGTGCCAACAGTTCCTGTATTGATCTTCAGCTCCAAGACTGACCCCGGCTTCTGACCTTTGGCTTATGTACCTCGGATTGCTGCTGTCTCCTGCCCTTTGACCCCGGCCTGTACTTTTGGATTCTCTCTGCTGTCTCCACCTTCTGACCCACAGACCCCACGCCTGGGAATAGCTCTTACTTCCCAGCAACTAGTGACACCTTGGAATAATTCATCACCCTGGATTAACCTCTTCAGTAACCTACAGAACCGCAAGTATTATGTAACATATTATAATAACCATAAGCTTGCTGCCATCATAGTGAAATTCTGAGGTCTTGTACACACGAGGGAATATTTCCGCTGAACATGGTCCGACGGACCATTTCAGCCGAAAAATCCGCTCGTGTGTAGGGGCAAACGGACCATTTTGGCCGGATTCCTCCGGCGGAAAAATTTCAAAGCATGCTTTGGAATTTTTCCGCCGGATAGCTGCCCGTCAGATATGTCCGCTGGTTAGTACGGCAAACCAGCGGACATATCTGCCCGCACATGCGTCGTATCCTGTGAATGGATCCGACGTATGCGCGCGGAAGTGTTTACTTCCTGGTGCGGTGACGTGGCGGCGTCAACGTCACCTCGCTGTCCGCCGGCGGGGAATTTGATCCGATGGTGTGTACAGCCATCGGATCAAAGCAATCCGGCGGACAGATCCGGTGGGACTGGTCCGTCGGACCGTTCCCATCGGATATATTACATCGTGTGTACAAGGCCTAAGGGAACGTTGTTATATTAGTTATTCCCTTCTGATTACCTTATCCTTCAGTTACTGTCTGAATATTATTGATATTGACCAGAGACTCATGAATAGGGGTACGGTACTATTCAGGGCAACCTGAACCACTTGCTTAGTCAGCTTACCTGCGTAACCTATCTTTATTCATACAAGCTTTATGTATGTCTAAGCTTCCATGAGTACGTTGATTTCCAAATATGAGGTTGTGATTATTTAAACCCTAAACTCTTTGATCATACAAGAGAGTGAAGCAGCGGTTTTACCTGAGTAACCTCCATAGCTGAGAATCCATTAAACTAAGATAGAAACGTGAACGTAACATAATAACGGAAACCCCAAAAACTGATAAAATGGACTCCACTCAAGGTATGCCGTTACATAAGTTACATACGTTACACCTGCTTGTAGTCTTATATTGAATGCACACTGAGCTTCTAATGCACAGCTCAGCAAGCATTCCAACTGTGCCAGAATGACTGACTCTCATGCACATGCGCACAGCAACATCATCTCACCACTGACCAGTCAAGAGGTTGAACATGAATACCTGACACCCAGAAGTAGCTAAGGAAAAGATTACAGCAGCTGGCGAGGGATGTTACTGCTGCATCACTGGAAGGTGGAAATTAGTATTTCTGGGGGTTTAGTTCTGCCATAACCTGCTGTTTACAGTTCAAAGGCTCCTCTGTAGGACATGCTGCATCCAAAGAAATGCACGCAGCACAAAGCACAGCAGGTCAAGCAAAGATTCTGATCTTAAATGTGCGCTGCTTGATTAAAGTCAGTGCGATTTTGCTGACCTGCAATTGGTGTACATTTCAAAAGCTTGTCAAACACTGAATATCAACACTCATCGACATCAGCATTTACCTCTGGCAAGGATACCTCACGGATAGAAAGTTTCTGATATATCCAGCCAGTAAACAAATAAATACCAATTTATTATTTTGTATTGTTGTGGAAATTTTATTATATAACAATTATGTGGACATTTTATTCTAGGATGTGTGTTTTATAGATTGTCATCTGTCTCCCTGTGTCTGATTTAATTGAGGAGTGCTCTAGCAGAGCGCACTTGGGTTGAATCGAGACCAGTGGTAAAAATCGTCAGTATGAAAACCTTCCCATGGGATTTGAGACGTGTTCTCTGTGTGTGTGGACGTTTGCTGGTTTGTAGGTATCAAGCCCAATACGCTGGGCTTCTTGCCTTCAAATGGCTATGCACATTAGATAAGTAAAGTCTGCATAATGATCTGCCTTGCCAGTGTACTTGTACCGTATATTGACAACAGCAGTAGCAATGTACCCGCAGATTCTTCTCAAGCCTGTAAAAACAAGTGGAATGATTTTACTAGATACCGTTTACTTTGAACAGTATTGAGTGGGCTCCATGCTGATTAAGATGGTGAATGTGCATGCATGTGGTGGCGCAGGGGGCAGTGTACATGCCTCAAGTGGATGGGGTGTGTGCACTTCCTTCCCCCCTCCTGTGAGTGCCCTCCCCTTTACTGTTGTCATTTCCTGTGATGTCATTTTGTATTGAGGAAGTGATTGGCTGTTGGGGCCATGGCTTCCTGTTTGTCATTCTTTTGTTTCTGATTAATAAAAAAACAAGTGTCTGTGCTTCAGGGACAGACATTTGAGACTCCAGCTTGAAGCAGCATCTTTTCTGATTCTACCTGGTGCTTTTAAGTACGAAGAAATTGTTTTGTGCTTTGTGTGCATTTAGAAGCCGGAAGTGCACATTTTGTCGCGGTGTTGATTTGCGTACAAAGCCCAAGGGAATTTCAATGACATTATCAATATCTATTATATATCTATATTTTTGAACACAGTAATAAACATGTCAGTAAAAAACATACAACAAAAAAACGATAAGTCATTAGAATTTAGAGAAGATAGATTGCATGAATAAAGTATTAACTTTCCTATACATGCCATGTAGTATTCTACAAGGTAACCTATAGATGGCACTGCACACTTAAGTAAAACAAGCAATTATGTAATATTAATTTCCTATTGCTCTTTAGTTTTCAGTCACCCATAATACATTTTAACTTGTATATCTCATGACTTATAGCCATGAAATAGTGTCATATAAATAGATATACTGCACCAGCCCAACACAACTATGAGCAAACTTAGATTATATGCAATAGTGTTAAAGTTACTCTTGCTCACACTTTGTAAACATTACTGGTGAAGCTGACATCAGGAAAGGAAGCTTTGTCTGTGGGATGCCTAACTTCTCATATTCTCATTGCATTTTACATATATTCTCTTCTTGTGAACAATGCAAGTTTCTTTCCAGGGAAGTAAAGAAAGGAAGAAATAGGAAGGTTTCTGACTTCCAAATTAAACAAAACAAGGAATTACTAAAACTATGCCTATTGTAAGTGCCCGATTTACAAAAGCGTAAGATGAGGTAAAATGTGATCTGTATGTAGTAAGAGAAAAATAACCTGTGTTTAATTCAAACATCATGAACATGATAGGACAGTACAACCAGCCCTATTGTACTGGTGCCCGCCCAGATCAGCTACACAAGGGGGCCCAGGAATCATGACAATTCGTTGCTGCATTAAAAAAAAAAAAAATAGTTTTCTAAACTTTTCCCCACTTAAACTTGCTTACAGAGTGGGTCTATTATTGTCCGGTGCCTCATCTGGTCAACACAGAGGCTGAGGAGGGGAGCACAGCAGAGGGACTATTTCTTCATTTTCGGGCACATGTACATAATGCCGCCCCAGTGAGTGATACAGCTGTGCTCCGTTTGTGTCCTGGCTGCTTTTCTGAAGAGATGTGAAGAAGTTGAGCAGCTGGAGATCGGCAGAGCAGGAGAAGATCGTGGCTGCACTGGACACAGTGAGTGGAATGGATGAAAGAATACTCACTATGTCCTATTTATCTCACAGCAGGTTAGGTTACAACCATCACACAGACAACACAGCAGGGTCTCTGTCATGGCTGTCTGTCACATTGCTTTTGGGTGCTGACTTTGTTATGGTTGTACTGTTATAGTCTGTTATATACACAATACAGCCATAAGTTAACTAAGCCAGCACTCAACAGCCATGTGACAGAGAGCCATGATAAAGCTACCGTGTTTCCCCGAAAATAAGCCCGGGTCCTATATTAATTTTGGCAACAAAAGACACAGTAGGGCTTATTTTCAGGGTAGGTCTTACCATGTAATGTGCTGTCGTCTCTCCTCCTCTCTCTACCTGCCTGTCGGGAATCCCCGGTGTGAACGGAGTTAAAATGCTTGTGAAATCCTATAATTACTCTATTATAGTAGTATATAATGTACAATGTGTGTTTTTCTGTAATATAATTGTGCCAAATACCTTTGTTAAAGCGCCGCTCTGCACTTCTGTGACCCTCCGGAGCTCTCATTCCCACAATTATATTACAGAAACACACACATTGTACAATATATACTACTGTAATAGAGTGGATTATAGGATTTTACACGCTTTTTAAACTAGGGCTTATTTTTCGGGGTAGGGCTTATATTGCAACCCTCCTGGAAAATAACGCTAGGTCTTATTTTTGGGGTAGGTCTTATTTTCGGGGGGAAACAGTATGATAGAGCCCCTGCTTACTGGGCTGCTTGTGTGATAATTGTAACCTGATGATAATAAGAAACATGCTACTTTAAACTTAGTTTAGGGGTGCAGTAAACGTGCAGCGGAGCTGAATTTTACTGCCCCCAAACCAATCCCCTTTTACTGCTTCCCATCATCACTGAATTGGAAGGGCGATATCACTACAGCAATGATCGAGATATAGTTTTTTAGCCCCAGCAATTCTGCACAAGAAGCCCCTGGATTACTTTTACAGGCAGTGGAAGGGGGTTCCACCACAGCCTTTACTGCTTTTAAGATGTGACCAGTAGCGTCCAGTTACTGGGACACAGTGAGAGGAATGGATGTCATTCCTCCCACCGTGTGACGTCAGAAACCAGAAGTGACAAAGATTTGATCACTTCTGGTTTTGGTCTCATGTAAAGAGGACCTGTCATGGTTCATGTTATCACAAGAAATGTTGTGAAAGCAAAAATTACCAAAAAAAATTAAAGATACACTGTAAGGTGTTTTTTTTGTTTATTTTTAATAAATAACATACAATTTAAAAGAAATTTAACCACTTGCCGACCGCGCACCGCCGTATTACGGCGGCAGGTCGGCACTCCTGGGCGAGAGCACATAGCTCTACGTCAGGCGCGTGAACGGCTAAGGGGCGCGCGCGCGCCCCCCCGCCGTTCCCGACGATCGGATTCGATACAGAACCGATCACTCATCAGGTCCAGGCCAATAAAATCTGGCCTGGACCTGGTGATCACTCTCAGCCAATGGTTGTTTTCCCCTGCCAATGTTTTGTAAACATTGACAGGGGAAGTGCTGCTCTCTCCCTCGTGTCGGTCTTTTCGTTCCTGACCGAGAGAGAGCATCTAAACGTGTGTTGCACAACACTACACTGATACCAGGTCACGTAGGCACACAATTCACCCCTGATCACCCTTCCGATCACCCCCCAAATTAACCCCTTCACTGCCTGTCACTGTGTAACGCAGTACAGCAATTAGATTTTTTTTTGATCGCTGTACTAGTGTCATTAGTGTCTAAAATAATTGTTAGGGTGATTAGTCTTAGGCCCTAATAAGTCTAGGGACCCCCCCTAACCCCCCCCAATAAAGGTTTAACCCCTTGATTACCCCTGTCACCAGTGATCACAGTATAAGTGTCACGGGTGACGCAGTTTAGCTAGTTTATTTTTTATAGCATCAAGGCACCCGCCATATTTTTTGCAATAAAGTTTTAACCCCCTGATCGCCCGTCGGGTGATCAAAGTTTGGTTTTAGCGCCGGATAGGGTCTGCGTTGCCCCAGGCAGCGTCAGATTAGTGCCAGTAGCGCTAACACCCACGCACGCACCATACACCCCCCCTTAGTGGTATAGTATCTGAACTGATCGATACCTGATCTGATCAGATCTATACTAGCGTCCCCTGCAGTTTAGGGTTCCCAAAAATGCATTGTTAGCGGGATCAGCCCAGATACCTGCTAGCACCTGCGTTTAGCACCTTCGCCCAGCCCAGCCCAACCAAGTGCAGTATCGATCGATCGATCACTGACATAAAAGACAAAAACACATAACTGCAGCATTCGCAGAGTCAGGCCTGATCTCTGCGATCGATAACAGTTTTTTGGTAGCGTTTGACTGTCGCTAACAGGTCAGGTGCTTTTTTTCCTGTGAATCTTACCACTGTACCCCTAAATTTAGAGCCCAAAATGGCAAATCGAATGTACAGTGATGAAGAGGCCTACTTGTTTATGAGCCAGTCAGATAGTGATGAGGAGGTCACGCATCTGTCAAATTCTAGCTCATATGATCCTGTGGACGACAGTGGCTCCCTGACAGATAGCTCTGACGACGGAGTTGTGGTCCCTGCTAGGGTCAGGCGTACCAGACCCTGATCTTCTGCTGTCGCTGAGGTGCAAGAACCGCAGGGCTCTCGTATGGGGCAGAGTAGTACTAGCGCCGCTATTCCTTCTGGTGAACTGGCAAGCACCAGCGGCCTAGTACATCCTGGACATACATCCAGCACTGCAGTATTATGTGGTGACGTGGTGAGTCCCATAAGTGCAGTTCAAGCTGGCGAGGTGGCAAGCACAAGTAGTGTCTCGCTGCCATCAAGAAGAAGACAAAGACAGGCCCATCGTGCCCATAGTGCCCTTCCTGCTGCATTCGCCAATCCTGATTGGGTCCCCGCCACTTCTGCAGCACCCGAACTTCCCCCATTCACTGGCCAACCCGGAATTCAGGTGGAAACAGTTGATTTTACGTCACTGGATTTTTATTCACTGTTTTTCACGAAAGATCTCTATAGATCTATTGTGGACCAAAGCAATTTGTATGCTGGTCAATTCATCGCCGCTAATCCCCAGCTGTCCCTCGCCAGAGATTGGAAACCAATTACAGTTTCCGAATTTAAGATCTTTCTGGGCCTTACCCTCCTCATGGGCATTACTAAAAAGAGTGAACTGCGGTTGTATTGGTCCATGCGCCCAATTCACTATATGCCCATTTTCTCTGCCTCCATGTCCAGGACACGATACGAGCAGATCTTGCGGTTCATGCATTTTAGTGACAATGAACTCTGTTGCCCTCGGGGAGACCCTGGATTCGATCGGCTCTACAAAATTCGGCCCCTCGTAAACCACTTCAACGAATGGTTTGCAGCCTTGTATAATCCCCATTAAGTTGTCTGCGTTGAGTCCCTGATTAAGTTTTCTGGTCGCTTGTCTATCAAACAATACCTTCCTAGCAAGCGTGCCAGATACGGGGTCAAGATGTATAAGATCTGTGACAGGGCAACAGGCTATACATCTAGCTTTATGGTTTATGAGGGAAAAGACAGTCACGTAGAGCCGGAGAATTGCCCTGATTACATAGGGAGGCTGGTAGGATAGTCTGGGAATTGGTGTCACCCTTATTCGGAAAGGGGTACCACTTGTACGTGGACAATTATTACACGAGCGTGACACTTTTTAGTCATCTTTTTGATTATGGAATTGGCGCATGTGGCACCGTGCGACCTAATCGCCGGGGCATCCCCCAACGGCTTGTAGAATCCCATCTTAGTCGGGGGGAGAGAGCCTGCTTACAGTGTAATAATTTGTTAGCAGTGAAGTGGAGGGATTCACGGAATGTTTTCGTTCTGTTCACGCAGACACAGCAGTCCAAATTCCTACGCCGACTGGTGTTGTGGAGAAACCCCTCTGTATCCACGAGTACAACCTTAACATGGGAGGGGTGGACCTCAATGACCAGTTGTTGGCGCCGTACCTAGTTGCCCGTAAGGCCAGACGCTGGTACAAAAAAGTGTCTGTTTATTTGTTTCAATTGGCTTTGCTGAACGCTCATGTGCTATACAGAGCTTCAGGACGGACTGGATCCTTCCTAAAATTCCAGGAAGAGATCGTCGAAGCCCTTCTGTTTCCAGACGGTGCTTTGCCCCACCTTCCCAACGCAAATGCAGTGAGCCGGCTGTATGAGAGGCATTTTCCTTTTGTCCTCCCTGGTACCCCAACCCAAAAACACCGCCAAAAAAGATGTCGTGTCTGCAGCAAACTCGGATTTAGGCGCGACACCCGCTTTTATTGTCCCGACTGTCCTGACCAACCTGGTCTTTGCATTGGTGAATGTTTCAAACGCTACCACACACTAGTTGGGTTTTTGCGTAGGGTACAGCACCACACAGTCCTAGGCACACTAACACAGGGTCTCGGAAGATGTGATGGCCATCACATTTTGAGAGACCATAATCTGCAACGTTCAGTTTACAGTTTTTTTACAGTTTTTATAAAAGTGAAAAAAAGTGGAAAAAATATTAAACACACACAAAAACACAAAAAAAATATAAAATAAAAAAATCCAAAAATAGTTGTGGTTGTATTTTTCTCCTCTCTTTATTGTTCTCTCTTATGTTCACTCTCTACTGTGCACTCACTATTGTTCTATATCTATTGTTCTCTCTATTTTTACAATGTTTTATTGTATTTGCTTTGCAGGTATGGTATGTTATACTGTAATGTTTGTTTTATTGTTAACCATCATTTGCTTAGTAGGTACGCCATTCAGTTGCATCGTGGATTTATTTAGCGTGACAGCAACAGCGTTTGCTCCCACGATATATAAAGCCACGACTCCGAAGAATGGGGGCATTAGGGGCGGAGGAGCGATTTTGCTCCTAATGCCGCGTACATATGATCGAAATTCCGTCGGAAGCTTGTCCGTGGAAAAGTCCGACCGTGTGTATGCGCCATAACTTTTTATGCAGCGTACATACGTCTGTGAGCGGCATAACTTTTTTGAGGGAGGATGCCCCTATGCTTCGGCATATATAACTGGTGCATGTATGCCCATCATTAGAAGTGGGTGGAGGAAGGAAAGTATTCTAATGGTGGGCATACCCACCGACCAACAGGCTGCATGAAAAAAAGAAAGATTACAATACATGTCCAACAAGAACCATCGACGTATGGTATGTTGCTGGACTTTGAATGGGTATACCAGAATGATGCCTGTGGGTTTAGGTATCATCTTGGTATCATTCTCTTCAGCCAGCGGTCGGCTTTCATGTAAAAGCAATCCTAATTAGCCTCTAGACTGCTTTTAAAAGCAGTGGGAGGGTATGCCCCCCACCCGGATATAAACCGCGCCATTGGGAAAGTGGGAAAACATTTTATCACACGGATCTTGGTGTGGTCAGATGCTTTGAGGGCAGAGGAGAGACCTAGGGTCTGATAGACCCCATTTTTTTCAAAAAAGAGTACCTGTCACTAACTATTGCTATCATAGGAGATATTTACATGCCTTAAGATAACAATAAAAATTATAAAAAAAGGAAGGAACAGTCTAAAATAAAATTAAAAAAGCAAAATAAATAATAATAATAAAAAAAAAAAAGCACCCCTGTCCCCCCCTGCTCTCGCGCAAAGACGAACGCAAGCGTCGGTCTGGGGTCATATGTAAACAGCAACTGTACCATGCATGTGAGGTATCACCGCGAAGGCCAGATCGAGGGTAATAATTTTAGCAGTAGACCTCCTCTGTAAATCCAATGTGGTAACCTGTAGAGGCTTTTAAAAATGTATGTAGTTTGTCGCCACTGCGTATTTGTGCGAAATTTTAAAGCATGTTGTGTTTGGTATCTGTGTACTCGGCCTAAGATCATCTTTTTTATTTCATCAAACATTTGGGCAATATAGTGTGTTTTAGTGCTTTAAAATAAAAAAAAGTGTATTTTTCCCCAAAAAAATGTGTTTAAAAAATCGCTGCGCAAATACTGCGTGGAAAAAAAAATGCAACACCCACCATTTTAATCTGTAGGGCCTTTGCTTTAAAATAATATATAATGTTTGGGGGTTCAACGCAATGTTCTTGCAAAAAAAATAAAATATGTCTTCATGTAAACAAAAAGTGTCAGAAAGGGCTTTGTCTTCAAGTGGTTAGAAGAGTGGGTGATGTGCGACATAAGCTTCTAAATGTTGTGCATAAAATGCCAGGACAGTTCAAAACCCCCCCAAATTACCCCATTTTGGAAAGTAGACACCCCAAGCTATTTGCTGAGAGGCATGTCGAGTCCATGGAATATTTTATATTTTGACACAAGTTGTGGGAAAGAGAATTATTAATTATTATTATTTTATTTTTTTGCCACTAAATGATATATTGCTCAAACATGCCATGGGCATATGTGGAATTACACCCCAAAATACATTCTGCTGCTTCTCCTGAGTACGGGGATACCACATGTGTGAGACTTTTTGGGAGCCTAGCCGCGTACGGGACCCCAAAAACCAATCACCACCTTCAGGCTTTCTAAGGGTGTAAGGCCCCGTACACACGATCGAATTTGTCCGCTGAAAACGGTCCGATGGACCGTTTCAGCAGACATCTCCGATCGTGTGTATGGGCTAGCGGACAGATTTGTCCACCCGACAGATTTCAAAGCATGCTTTGAAATCTATCGGGTGGGAATCTGTCCGCCCGACATGTCTGCTGGTTAGTACACTTACCAGCAGACATGTCGTCCCGCACCGCCGCCGCACCGCCGCCGAATGGATTCGGCGCATGCGCGGAAGTGTTTTACTTCCTGGTGCGGTGACGTGGCGGCGTCAATGTCACCGCCACGTCACCGACACGTCAGCGCGCCGTCTGCTGGCGGGGATTTTGGTTTGCTCGTGTGTACACGCGAGCAAACCAAAATCCCAGCAGACAGATTTGTTCAAATCTGTCGGACGGACAGATTTGAACAAATCTGTCCGCTCGTGTGTACGAGGCCTAAGTTTTGATTTCACTCCTCACTGCCTATCACAGTTTTGGAGGCCATGGAATGCCCAGATGGCACAAAACCCCCCCAAATGACCCCATTTTGGAAAGTAGACACCCCAACCTATTTGCTGAGAGGTATAGTGAGTATTTTGCAGTTCTTGCTTTTTGTCACAAAGATTAAAAAATTAAAAAAAGAAAAAAAATATATCTTTCTTCATTTTCAAAAATAAATGAGCGCTGTAAAATACTCGCCACGCCTCTCAGCAAATAGCTTGGGGTGTCTACTTTCCAAAATGGGGTCATTTGGGGGGGTTTAGTGCCATCTGGGAATTCCATGGTCTCCGAAACTGTGATAGGCAGTGAGGGGTGAAATTAAAGATTTGCGCCCTTAGAAATACTGAAAGCGGTGCTTGGTTTTCGGGGTCCGGTACGCGGCTAAGCTCCCGAAAAGCATTGCATGTGTGAGCAATATATCATTTAGTGGCAACTTTGTGCAAAAAAAAAAAGTTTGTCATATTCCAGCAACTGGTGGCAAAATATAAAATATTCCATGTACTCAACATACCTCTCAGAAAATAGCTTGGGGTGTCTACTTTCCAAAATGGGGTCATTTGGGGGGTTGTGTGCCATCTTGGCATTTTATGGCCTTCAAAACTGTGATAGGTAGTGATAGGTAGTGAGAAGTGAAATCAAAAATGTATGCCCCTAGAAATCCTGAAGGCCGTGCTTGGTTTTCGTAGTCCCGTACGCGGCTAGGCTCCCAAAAAGTCCCACACAAGTGGTATCCCCATACTCAGGAGAAGGGGTGTAATTCCACATATGCCCATGGCATGTGTGAGCAATATATCATTTAGTGACAACTTTGTGCAAAAAAAAAAAAAAAATCATATTCCCGCAACTTGTGGCAAAATATAAAATATTCCATGGACTCAAAATGCCTCTCAACAAATAGCCTGGGGTGTCTACTTTCCAAAATTGGGTCATTTGGGGGGGGGGGGGTTTGCTATTTGGGCATTTTATGGCCTTCAAAACTGTCATAGGTAGTGAGAAGTGAAATCAAAAATTTGCGACCTTAGAAATCCTGAAGGCCGTGCTTGGTTTTCGGGGCCCTGCACGCGGCTAGTACCACACTATTCCCGTACTCAGGAGAAGCAGCAGAATGTATTTTGGGGTGCAATTCCACATATAACCATGGCATGTGTGAGCAATTGATCATTTAGTGACAACTTTTTGTAATTTTTTTTTTTTTTGTCATTATTCAATATCATTATTGTCATTATTCAATCACTTGGTACAAAAAAAAATATATTCAGTGGGCTCAACATGCCCCTCAGCAATTTCCTTGGGGTGTCTACTTTCCAAAATGGGGTCATTTGGGGTGGGGGGGGGGGTTGTACTGCCCTGCCATTTTGGCACCTCAAGAAATTAGATAGGCAGTCATAAAATAAAAGCTGTGTAAATTCCAGAAAATGTACCCTAGTTTGTAGACGCTATAACTTTTGCGAAAACCAATAAATATACGCTTATTGCGATTTTTTTTTTTTTTTACTAAAGACATGTGGCTGAATACATTTTGGCCTAAATGTTTGACTAAAATTTCGTTTATTCGATATTTTTTACCTTTTGTTTTAAGAAAAATCATTTTTTTTCAAAATTTGCGGTCTTTTTCTGTTTATATCGCAAAGAATAAAAATCGCAGAGCCAATCCAATACCATCAAAAGAAAGCTCTATTTGTGGGAAGAAAAGGACGCAAGTTTTGTTTCGGTACAACATTGCATGACCGCGCAATTACCAGTTAAAGCAGCGCAGTGCCAAATTGTAAAAACACCTCTGGTCTTTAGGCTGAAAAATGGTCTGGGGGGAAAGTGGTTAAACTGACCCTTGCTCTTTCATGCATACCAATTGCAAACGCATGCGTTGGCGCCACACACATATGTACACAGCAACAAACCTGCATTTTGCTTCAAGTCAGGGTCAGGAGTGGGGCCGGGGGTGGGGGCAAGGGTGTGGTTGAAGGGGGCCCTGTCAGATAGGCTGTACGGGGCACCATGATTTCTAACAGCGGCCCTGAACATGAAGCTAATTTTTTTAAATCCTCCTACATTTCATTTCACCTCACTTTACAATGCCATAAAAATCAGGCCCATCACATTATAACTATGGCCTAACCTAGTACAGTAATACCTTGGTTTGTGAGCATAATTAGTTCCAGAAGCATGCTTGTATTCCAAAGCACTCTTATATCAAAGCAAATTTTCCTATAGGAAATAATGCAAACTCAGGTAATTCGTTCCACAAGCATTTATTCATATACAAATTATCAAAATAGGAGCAAGCGCTCATATTAATACTGAACAATACAGTACCTCTGTGTTGAAAAAATAAATAAAAAGAAGAATAACAGTTTTAATGTAAAAAAAAAATGTTAAGGAGTCTGGAGCTCATCCACGTAAAACCGCTGTGGATATTACATTAAAGCCGCTGGTGTACAGTATACAGCGATATATTTGACCAGAGGTTGGCTCCCTGCGCTTTCTGGAGAACTCAGAGACACTCGGGAACTGAACTGTTGACATCACTTCCAGGTGCTCTGAATGCACATTACGCCTGCCCCACCCAGCTAGAAGTGTCTCTGGGTGTCTCCGACAGCTTTAGGCTTCATGCACACTGAAGCTCATAAACTGCAGTTTATTGGCGTTTTGGTGTTTTTTTAAAAGCCCATAAACTGCACTCTATGTTAGCCTATGTGTCCAAATTTAATTAATTTATGCATTAATGAGAAGTGGAAATTATGGGCTTTTTTCTGAACGCCCGAATATCGCGCTCAAAGTACATTTTTCCACGGAAAAAATGCAAAACGTTGAAAAACGCTAATAAACGCTTTATCTATTTATCCAGTGAATAAAAAAAAAAAAAAGCTAAAAAACGCTACACTAAAAAAGGCTAAACGCTATTGCAAAAATGCTAAAAAAAACGTTGAAAGGCTCCCTGCAAAGCTACTGGCGTTTTATATAGCTTTTTTTTTTTTTAGCTTCCAGTGTGCATGGAGCCTTACTGTACATATACATGGATGAACACCAGACTTAACATTGTGAGTGTAATTCTTTTGTTTTTACAGTAAAACTACTGCTCTTATCAAGACAATTAAAAAAAAAAAATGTTGCTTGTGTAAAGGCACCCCCATGGGGGCTGCTGATTGACTCTATACCCCACAGGCTATTCCGACTATGCAGGATTCTCTTACCTCTGACACCTTGGTTTTCATTGTAATTGTCTCACAGTAATAAGGATAGAATTAGAGAAATTTCACGATTCGGGATGTTGTATGGGACTTTGATGATGCACAATGGAAAATATAACAAGCTAGAATAATAAGTGAATAAAAGGTGATTTTCATCAAACCCACACCACATAAATCAGGCAACTAGAGATAATGATAAAAAGGTAAATATTTATTGTTACATAGCTCAATAGACAAAATCTAAGCATTTTCTAAAAGCATTCGTAGAAAAAGTACTATATGTGCAACAATGTGCAGCTGGACTTCTTCAAATCACTCGTGTTGACGGTTCTACATGTTTCACCCTATAATTGGGCTTCATCAGGAACACGATGGGTGATAATCTAAACATTAAAAAGTCAAATAACAGAAAATTATAAAGAATTCCAAAGCCAATAGGATCATTGAATATTCAAACATTATAGAAAACAGTTTTTGACATAAAAGACATATATTACATATGCTTATTGATATATAGTCAATCAATTAGTGTTTAAGATTAATTTATTAATTAGATATGTACAAAAGAAAAGAACTATGCTATTAAGAGATTTTATTGACTTGAACAATACCTCGGAAGAACGTCCCAGAAATGTATATGAATGGTGGGGTGGAATGAAGACACTTCCCCCTAAGCAGGTAGAACCTGGCTCACAGGGTGTGTATCTAAGCTGCACCAGGTGTGGACTACACGGGCGGCATCCTATATGCGGATCTAACAAGAGAGGTGTATAAAAATAATGAGCTAGGTCTGAGGGGGTAAGGCATTGACCAATTAAGATGATAGTTCCAGCGTAGAAAAATTAATTAGTGGTAAATACAGGAGGATCCATAGCCGCTACTTACTTGCTGAGAAGCTGCTAATTGGATAGGGCAGGATTGCTGAGATGAATTTACTCATGGTCACTGTGAGTATATTTGTAAGAACCTTCACTTAAGGGTCTTGAATCAGTGGCCAGATTCTGGTCAATCAAGACTACAAAAATCAGAAAGAGAAAAAAAAGGAAAATATATAGATATATACATATATATGAATGAATGAATGAATGAAAACTTGTATAGCGCGGCACATGCGAACTGAATTGCCTCTGGGCGCTTGTTGTTCCTGTCTCCTTTGATATCAAAAGAGAAAAGTCTTGACCTTTTTCCTAAATGCTAGGTGGTTCTCCTCCAACCGAATGCTGGTTGGTAAAGCGTTCCATAGTCTGGGACCTTGGATCGCGAATCTTCTTTCTCCTTTGGACTTGAAGTTGGCTTTCGGACCCTGGAGCAGGTTCTGATTCGAGGATCGCAAAACGTGATTGGGGTTATGCGCTTTTATTAATTTGCATAGATAGAGGGGGGCATTCCCATGGACACATCTATGCGTAAGACAGAGAGCTTTAAAAGCAATTCTGTCTTTAACTGGCAGCCAATGAAGGGCTCTCAGTGAAGGCGAGATAGATTCCCAGGGTTTTTTCCCTGTCACAAGTCTGGCGGCCGTATTCTGAACGACTTGCAGACGAGCGATTTGGTACTTGGGGAGTCCGAGGTAAAGGGCATTTGCATAATCCAGCCTGGAGTTTACAATTGCTCCCATCACGACCGATAGATCTTCTTTAGGGATGAACGGAGTGAGTCTGCGTAGTAGGCGCAGTAGATGGTGAGATCCGCTGACTACTGACCCTATTTGTGCGTCCATTGTCATAAAGGAGTCAAAAATTACCCCTAGGCTTTTGACTTTGGCGCTGGGGGTGATGAGCTTGCCCAAAATAGGCGGGGGGGGTCCAATATATGGAGATAGAATCCAAAAAACTACGCAAAGATAGTGGGGTATGCAGAGTAAGCTACAAGTGCACATAATGAGCAGCTTGCAAGCCCAAAAGCACAGCACCAGTTACCTTAAGACAGGGGTGCCCAACCTTTTGAAGGCCGAGGGCTACTTAAAGTGACTTAGTAACCAGTTGCAGGCCACAATAAGCGGAGTGGGCAAATGACAGGTCAGTGTCCAGTCTATGTATGCCAAGCAGACACAGTCCACTCTATGGGCCCTCTGATACAATCAGATGGAAGGGGACAGATCCACTTCTGTTTTTTTTTTTTTAGCTGATCAGATTGGAGGTAGGCAGGTGTAAAAGGAGCCTAAAGCTGCTTTTATACTGATGGTCTGTAGTCTATTGCGGCGCAGTGTACCTGTGGTTTTCCCGCGGTTAGCTGCACTTTGCCATAGACATCTATTATATCTTGCAGGTGTGGTGCACTTTCTAAAAAGCCACTTGCTTCCTCTACCGTCGGCTTTATTTAAAACACTGATGCTCTCAGATGGAAGGTCGGCAACCTGCAATCTGGGCTTGCCAACCAGCCACCCCAGAGCAGGAGGTCGCGGGCCACATCGGGGGGCTCCGTGGGCCACATGTGGCCCCCGGGCCACTGGTTGGGCACCCCTGCCTTAAGAGGATGTACAAAACGTCTTCCGTGACAGGTTCAGCCATCCTAGATCTAAAGAGCCCAATAGGATCTAGTAGAAGGACATATTAGTGCCCGTTAAGAGAGATGCTGGATATAGCAATAGCAACATCATTTCTATAGATTGGTATAGGTGAAAGGAAAAGTACCTGCGTCCTTGATTATCCAGAGACAGTGTGCAGACTGAAGAGCCTCCGCTGAACAGCATTAGCTGGTGAAGCTCTATTAATACCCCCCTACCTGTCATGATACCACCGTATCACCTGTATGGTGGGCGGCATACATGTCGGCGGGCGGAGATAGTGATCCAGACTGGGAACTCCTCTGTGTCAGGGAATCCCGTTCTGTGCATGCGTGATGACGCAAATGACACGCGAGCGGGTCCCTGAATACAGGGGAGTGGCCGAAGAACATCCCACCAGCAGGAGGGTACTGTAGTTGGCCAATCCTAGTGGTCAGTGAACGGACCAAGACAAACCTCCAAACCTCCGCTCGGGTTCAGCTCCTGCATACACAGCACTGGTCTTGACCCCCTGGCGCCCACAGATCCTGCATAGGTGGATGGCCTGAGATGTGTGTGTAGGTTATAACGAGTGAGCTGATGGTAAACCGAGCGGAAGTGAAAAATGGGACATACTAAAACATTTAATGTGAAAATGGCTTAATGTAGCTTAACGAGCAAAAAAGTGCCTAAACCTCAATCAATTGCCCTGAAACTTTGCACACCCCGAGAGATATACGTTCCAAACATATCCAAGAAGTTTCAAATGATTTGGTGTTCCACAAGGCAAACTAGGTACATTAAGCTTGTTTTTTGGGGAGCTTAATGTGGCTTAACGTACGAAAAAGACCTTGAATGTTAACCAATTTCCCCCAAACTTCACACAATAGAAGACTCTGTCCATGGCAACATATTCTGAAAATTTCAGCTCATTTGGTTAATCACACCAAAAGTTATTCACATTAAGCTATATTTTACAATACTAAAACATTTAATGTTAAATTGGCTTAATGTAGCTTAACGAGCAATAAAGTGCCTAAACCTCAATCAATTGCCCTGAAACTTTTCACAGCCTAAGATCTCAACTACCCAAACATATCCTATAAGTTATGTGCTATTTGGTATCCCACAAGGCAAACTAGGGACATTAAGCTTGTTTTTTTGGGAGCTTAATGTAGCTTAACGTACAAAAAAGACCTTAAATGTTAACGAATTTCCCCCAAACTTCACACAGTAGAAGGCTCTATAGATGCCAACATATTCTGAAAATTTCAGCTCATTTGGGTTATCACACCAAAATTTATTCACATTAAGCTATATTTTACAATGCAAAAACAGAGCTTAACGTACCATAATGTACCTAAAACTTAATCAATTGTCTTAAAACTTTGCACAGCCTAAGATCTTAACTACCCAAACCTATCTAAGAAGTTTTGTGTGATTCGGGGTCCCACAAGGCAAACTAGGGACATTAAGCTTGTTTTTTGGGGAGCTTAATGTGACTTACCGTACGAAAAAGACCTTAAATGTTAACCAATTTCCACCAAACTTCACACAGTAGAAGACTCTATCTACGCCAACATATTCTGAAAATGTCAGCTTATTTGGTTAATCATACCAAAAGTTATTTGCATTGAGCTATATTTTACAATACTAAAACATTTAATGTGAAATTAGCTTAATGAAGCTTAACGAGCAATAAAGTGCCTAAACCTCAATGAATTGCCCTGAAACTTTGCACACCCCAAGATCTCAAAGTTCCAAACATATCTAAGAAATCTGAAGCGATTTGGTGTTCCACAAGGCAAACTAGGAACATTAAGCTTGTTTTTTTGGGAGCTTTACGTACAAAAAAGACCTTAAATGTTAACGAATTTACCCCGAATTTCACACAATAGAAGACCCTATCCATGCCAACATATTCTGAAAATTTCTGCTCGTTCGGTTAATCACACCAAAAGTTATTCACATTAAGGTATATTTTACAATACTGAAATTGGCTTAATGTAGCTTAATGTAGCTTAACGAGCAAAAAAGTGCCTGAACCTCAATCAATTACCCTGAAACTCTGCACACCCCAAGATCTCGACCTTTTAAACATATCCAAGAAGTTTCAAGCAATTTGGTGTCCCAGAAAGCAAACTAGGTACATTAAGCTTGTTTTTTGAGGAGCTTAATGTGGCTTAACGTACGAAAAAGACCTTAAATGTTAACCAATCTCCCCCAAACTTCACACAATAGAAGACTCTGTCCATGCCAACATATTCAGAAATGTTCAGCTCATTTGGTTTATCACACCAAAAGTTATTCACATTAAGCTATATTTTACAATACTGAAATTGGCTTAATGTAGCTTAAGGAGCAAAAAAGTGCCTGAACCTCAATCAATTGCCCTGAAACTTTGCACAGCCTAACATCTCAACTACTCAAACATAACCTATAAGTGTTGTGATATTTGGTGTCTCACAAGGCAAACTAGGGACATTAAGCTTGTTTTTTTGCGAGCTTAATGTAGCTTAACATACGAAAAAGACCTTAAATGTTAACCTATTTCCCCAAACTTCACACAGTAGAAGGCTCTATCGATACCAACATATTCTGAACATTTCAGCTCATTTGGGTTATCACACCAAAATTTATTCACATTAAGCTATATTTTACAATACTGAAATTGGCTTAATGTAGCTTAACGAGCAAAAAAGTGCCTGAACCTCAATCAATTGCCCTGAAACTTTGCAAACCCCAAGATCTCTACCTTCTAAACATATCCAAGAAGTTTCAAGCGATTTGGTATCCCAGAAGGCAAACTAGGGACATTAAGCTTGTTTTTTTGGGAGCTTAATGTGGCTTAATGTACGAAAAAGACCTTAAATGTTAACCAATCTCCCCCAAGATTCACACAATAGAAGACCCCATCCATGCCAACATATTCTGACAATTTCAGCTCATTTGGTTTATCACACCAAAAGTTATTCACATTTTTTTACAATACTGAAATGTGCCTAATGTAGCTTAATGTAGCTTAACGAGCAAAAAAGTGCATGAACCTCAATCAATTGCCCTGAAACTTTGCACACCACAAGATCTTGACCTTCCAAACATAATTAGAAGATGACAGATGACCCCATTCATGCCAACATATTCTAGTTTAAAAAGAGCCTAATGCAGTGGCGTACTAAGTCGGGGGGGGGTGTGCTGCAGCAGGTGCCACACACTGAGGGGGGTGTCAGGCCGATAAACCCCTTCCGTGACTGAAGACTTGGCAGAGAAAGAGCCGCAGCCTAGGTAACACATCGCATGCTGAAGCTGCCTAGCTTTGCGGGGGGGTGCGAGCCGCACCCTGAGTGATACCCATCCCGTCGGCAGACCCGTGCCCCGGCCGCAACAATCCCCTTCTCTCATGGCCACGCCGTGGCTCTGATAAGTCTTGGCTGCGACTGTCTCGCAGTCACACAGCCGAGCAGAGTGAAGCCGTCCTGCCTCCTCCTCCTCTGTGTAGTCTACAAGTGCTGTGTGTGCAGCACGCGGCACGCTGATCATCTGAGCCGAGCGAGGTGCATTATGGGTCTGAAGGGGGGGGTGTCTGCACTGTTGTAGGGGGGTCTGTATGTTTGGGGGTCTGTATTTTTGGGGGTCTGTATTGTTGGGGGGGCTGATTTGTAGCGGGAGGTCTGTTTTGTATGACAGCTCTTATATAGGTGAGCATGCCAAAATATTCTGAAATTTTCAGCTCATTTGATTAATCACACCAAAAGTTATTCACATTAAGCTATATTTTACAATACGGAAATTGGCTTAATGTAGCTTAACAAGCAAAAAAGTGCCTGAACCTCAATCAATTGCCCTGAAAATTTGCACACCCCACGATCTCGACCTTCTAAACATATCCAATATTTAAGCGATTTGGTGTCCCACAAGGCAAACTAGGGACATTAAGCTTGTTTTTTGGGAGCTTAACGTACAAAAAATACCCTAAATGTTAACCAATTTCCCCCAAATTTTACACAATAGAAGACTCTATCCATGTCAACATATTCTGAAAATGTCAGGTCATTTGGTTTATCACACAAAAAGTTATTCACATTAATCTATATTTTACTCTTCCCTTTCTCAGTACAGAGCAATTCAGCAGCAGCTGACAAAATAAATAAAAAAAAAGAAGCAGGCTGGCAAAGTTTATCAACAAACACTTGACAGAAAGTTACATTGAAACATTGTATCAATTGTAATGTTCTGTGTTTTGTTTCTATATAGGGATGAACTTTGATTTGCAGGTGAAGAGACTTAAAGCAACCATGACAAGGCAAAACATATTTTTTTCTAATTACATGTTCCTCTGTTGAACCCCTTATTAACCCTTTAGTTTTCTCTAATCAGCACTGATTAACTCTATATTCCCCTTCTCTATTCAAATATATTTTTCCTGGTGATTTTTTTTCTTTTCTATTTTATTTATCTAATAAAAAAAAATCAGTTTGCTTCGCTTATTAATATTTTTTAGAACTTTTTACATATATTTACTGCTGAAAAAAATGCCATTTGTTTAGTTTTATTACATTTAATTGTCTAAGGATTGCAAAAAAAAAATAAAAAATATTGTTGCAGGACAATATTCACAGAAAGAAAAACTTGTTTGAACTTACAATTTTTTTTATATATTACGTCATTATCTTAAAGCGGACTTACACATAAAAATGGAACTTCCACTTTTCGTTTTCTCCCCGACTCCGCGTCATGTCACATTTCACCCCTTTCAGGGGGAGGGGAAAGCAGATACCTGTCTAATACAGGTGTTTTGCTCCCACTCCCGGGCATAGATAGCCGCAGTACCCGCCGATATCTACACTATGTCCGGCGCCTCCTCCATCCCCCTCTGTCTTCTGGGAGACACACAGGTCCCAGAAGACAGCAGGGACCAGTGGGATTGCGCAGAGCGACTCGAGAATGTGCAGTAGGGAGCCAGGCTGTAAAGCTGCAAGGCTTCACTTCCTGATTGCCTTACTGAAGATGATGGCGCCTCCACCCGAGAGCCAAGTGACAGATTGAGGAGAGAGAGGGGGCGGGGCCAAACCATGGCTCTGTGTCTAAATGGACACACAAAGCTGCGGCTCTGCTCGAGTGCCCCATAGCAAGCTAGTTGCTGTGGGGGCATTTGGCAGCAGGGAGCAGCCAGGAGCGCCAGGGAGGAAACTGAGAAGAGAAGGATCAGAACTGCTCTTTTAAAAAACACTGTACAGAGGAGGTACAGTATCTCACAAAAGTAAGTACATCCTCACATTTTTGTAAATATTTTATCTTTTCATGTGTCAACACAAATGAATAAATGTCCTTTAAGAGCCATAGCAGGCGCGTGCCCACTGCGCGGTGAGGGACCCAATGCGCATGGCGAGCAGGCGCGTTCGCCACTGCAACCAGCAATAGCAGGCATGAGAGCCAGGATGGGGATTTGTGTGTGTAAACACACAAATCTCTGTTCTGACAGGGGAGGAGAGACAGATTGTATATTCCTACTAAGTAGGAACAAAGACCTGGCTCCCCTTCTTGTCATTCCCATCCCCTCACAGTTAGAAACACACTAAGGACACATTTAACCCCTTGATCGCCCCCTTCCCTGCCAGTGATATTTGCACAGTAATTAATGTATTTTTATAGCACTGATTGCTTTATAAATGTCAGTGGTCCCAGAAAAGTGTCTGATCTGTCCGCCATAACGTTGCAGCCTCAGTAAAAATCGCAGCTCCCCGCCATTACTAGAAAAAATGTAATAAAAAATACAAATTCTATAAAAATTCCATTAATCTATTCCCTATTTTGTAAACGCTATAACTTTTGCCCAAACCAAACAATATACACTTATTGCTATTTTTTTTTTTACCAAAAATATGTATAAGAATACAAATTGGCCTCAACTGATTTTTTGGGGATATTTATTAAAGCAAAAAGTAAAAAAAAAGTATTTTTTTTTCAAAATTGACGCTCTTTTTTTGTTTATATCGCAAAAAATAAACACTGCAGCGATGAGCAAATACCACCAAAACAAAGATCTATTTGTGGGGAAAAAGGACATCAATTTTGTTTGGGTACAATGTTGCACGACCATGCAGTTGTCAGTTATATCAATGCAGTCTAGTATCGCAAAAAATAGCCTGTCCAATAGGGGGGCAAATCCTACCGGGGCTGAAGTGGTTAATCAATTGAAACTTTGCACAACCAAAGTTTTAATCTTCTCAGCCATATCCTGAAAGTTTTATGGATTTTGGTTTCCCACAAGGGAAATGATGGACATTTAGCTTAACCACTTCCATACCACGCCTATTCTGGCACTTCTCACCTTCATCTAAAAATCATATTTATTTTTTGCTAGAAAATTACTCAGAACTAGGGATGAGCTTCGAGTTCGAGTCAAACTCATGTTCGACTTGAACATTGACTGTTCGCATGTTTGGTAAACAACGAACAATTTGGGGTGTTCGCGGCAATTTCGAAAAGCAATTCAGAGAGAATTCATTCATAAAAAATAATAAAAAGCATGGGGGTCCCCCCAAATTCAATTACCAGGCCTTCAGGTCTGGTTAGGATATTAAAGGGGTGGTTCCCCTAAACAGAAACTTTTAACATTGCCTGTCTCTTCTTAGAAACATGTAGAATCGGCTGGTAGTTTAAAAAAAAAACGTCCGTACATACCATTTTCAGCATGTAGTCTCACCGCCGCTTCCGGGTATGATGTTTGGGGACAGGCATCCGATCGACGCATACAGCGCGTCACGAGATGCCGAAAGAAGCCGAACGTTGGTGCGGCTCTATACGGCGCATGCGCACCAACGTTCGGCTTCTTTCGGCATCTCGTGACGCGCTGTATGCGTCGATCGGATGCCTGTCAATCAAGTAGCCACGCCCATCCCCGGCCACCAGACCCGGAAGCGACGGTGAGACTACATGCCGAAAATGGTATGTACGGACGTTTTTTTTTTAAACTACCAGCCGATTCTACATGTTATTAAGAAGAGACAGGCAATGTTAAAAGTTTCTTTTTAGGGGAACCTCCCCTTTAAGGGGAAACCCTGCCGTCAATAATAATAAAACAAAATGACGTGGGATTCCCCCCAAATATCCATTCCAGACCCTTCAGGTCTGGTGTGGATTTTTAGGGGAACTCCACCCCAAATTAAAAAAAAATGGAGTGGAGTTCCCCCAAAAATCCACACCAGACTCCTTATCCGAGCACATAACCTGGCCTGCCACAGAAAAGAGGGGGGAATGAGAGAGTGCCCCCCCTCCTGAACCGTACCAGACCACATGCCCTCAACAAGGGTCTCATCCCCACAACCCTTGCCCGGTGGTTGGTGGTATAACAGCTCTTATATAGGTAAGACAGGGCCACCCGTCACGTGACCCGTCCCCCTCTGACGCAAGGGAAAGCCTGGGCTTCCCCAGTGACATAGTCAGAGGGTGCGTCAGAGGGGGATGGGTTATGTGACGGGTGGCCCTGCCTCACCTATATAAGAGCTGTCATACAAAACAGACCTCCCGCTACAAATCAGCCCCCCCAACAATACAGACCCCCAAAAATACAGACCCCCAAACATACAGACCCCCCTACAACAGTGCAGACACCCCCCCTTCAGACCCATAATGCACCTCGCTCGGCTCAGATGATCAGCGTGCCGCGTGCTGCACACACAGCACTTGTAGACTACACAGAGGAGGAGGAGGCAGGACGGCTTCACTCTGCTCGGCTGTGTGACTGCGAGACAGTCGCAGCCAAGACTTATCAGAGCCACGGCGTGGCCATGAGAGAAGGGGATTGTTGCGGCCGGGGCACGGGTCTGCCGACGGGATGGGTATCACTCAGGGTGCGGCTCGCACCCCCCGCAAAGCTAGGCAGCTTCAGCATGCGATGTGTTACCTAGGCTGCGGCTCTTTCTCTGCCAAGTCTTCAGTCACGGAAGGGGTTTATCGGCCTGACACCCCCCTCAGTGTGTGGCACCTGCTGCAGCACACCCCCCCGACTTAGTACGCCACTGCATTAGGCTCTTTTTACACTAGAATATGTTGGCATGAATGGGGTCATCTGTCATCTTCTAATTATGTTTGGAAGGTCAAGATCTTGTGGTGTGCAAAGTTTCAGGGCAATTGATTGAGGTTCATGCACTTTTTTGCTCGTTAAGCTACATTAAGCTACATTAGGCAAATTTTAGAATTGTAAAAAAATGTGAATAACTTTTGGTGTGATAAACCAAATGAGCTGAAATTGTCAGAATATGTTGGCATGGATGGGGTCTTCTATTGTGTAAGATTTGGGGGAAATTGGTTAACATTTAAGGTCTTTTTTGTACGTTAAGCTCCCAAAAAAACAAGCTTAATGTCCTTAGTTTTCCTTGTGGAACACCAAATCGCTTGAAATTTCTTAGATATGTTTGTAAGGTCGATATCTTGGGGTGTGCACAGTTTCAGGGCAATTGATTGAGGTTCAGGCACTTTTTTGCTCGTTAAGCTACATTAAGCTACATTAAGCCGATTTCAGTATTGTAAAATATAGCTTAATGTGAATAACTTTTGGTGTGATTAACTAAATGAACTGAAATTTTCAGAATATGTTGGCATGGATAGAGTCTTCTACCGTGTGAAGTTTGGTGGAAATTAGTTAACATTTAATGTCTTTTTTGCACGTTAAGCTCCCAAAAAAACAAGCTTAATGTTCCTAGTTTGCCTTGTGGAACACCAAATCGCTTCAGATTTCTTTGATATATTTGTAAGGTCGAGATCTTGGGGTGTGCAAAGTTTCAGGGCAATTGATTAAGGTTTAGGCACTTTATTGCTCGTTAAGCTACATTAAGCTAATTTCACATTAAATGTTTTAGTATTGTAAAATATAGCTTAATGCAAATAACTTTTGGTGTGATTAACCAAATAAGCTGAAATTTTCAGAATATGTTGGTATGGATAGAGTCTTCTACTGTGTGAAGTTTGGTGGAAATTGGTTAACATTTAAGGTATTTTTTGTATGTTAAGCTCCCAAAAAAACAAGCTTAATGTTCCTAGTTTGCCTTGTGGAACACCAAATCGCTTGAAATTTTGTAGATATGTTTGTAAGGGTGAGATCTTGGGGTGTCCACAGTTTCAGGGCAATTGATTGAGGTTCAGGCACTTTTTTGCTCGTTAAGCTACATTAAGCTACATTAAGCCGATTTCAGTATCGTAAAATATAGCTTAATGTGAATAACATTTGGTGTGATAAACCAAATGAGCTGAACATTTCTGAATATATTGGCATGGACAGAGTCTTCTATTGTGTGAATCTTGGGGGAGATTGGTTAACATTTAAGGTCTTTTTCGTACGTTAAGCCACATTAAGCTCCGCAAAAAACAAGCTTAATGTACCTAGTTTGCCCTCTGGGACACCAAATCACTTGAAACTTCTTGGATATGTTTGGAAGGTCGAGATATTGGGGTGTGAAAAGTTTCAGGGCAATTGATTGAGGTTCAGGCACTTTTTTGCTCGTTAAGCTACATTAAGCTACATTAAGCCGATTTCAGTATTGTAAAATATAGCTTAATGTGAATAACTTTTGGTGTGATTAACCAAATGAACTGAAATTTTCAGAATATGTTGGCATGGATATGGTCTTCTATTGTGTGACATTTGGGGGAAATTGGTTAACATTTAAGGTCTTTTTTGTACGTTAAGCTCCCAAAAAAACAAGCTTAATGTTCCTAGTTTGCCTTGTGGAACACCAAATCGCTTGAAATGTTGTAGATATGTTTGTAAGGTCGAGATCTTGGGGTGTGCACAGTTTCTGGGCAATTGATTGAGGTTCAGGCACTTTTTTGCTCCTTAAGCTACATTAAGCTACATTAAGCCGATTTCAGTATTGTAAAATATAGCTTAATGTGAATAACTTTTGGTGTGATTAACCAAATGAACTGAAATTTTCAGAATATGTTGGCATGGATATGGTCTTCTATTGTGTGACATTTGGGAGAAATTGGTTAACATTTAAGGTCTTTTTTGTACGTTAAGCTCCCAAAAAAACAAGCTTAATGTTCCTAGTTTGCCTTGTGGAACACCAAATCGCTTGAAATTTTGTAGATATGTTTGGAAGGTCGAGATCTTGGGGTGTCCACAGTTTCAGGGCAATTGATTGAGGTTCAGGCACTTTTTTGCTCGTTAAGCTACATTAAGCCGATTTAAGTATCGTAAAATATAACTTAATGTGAATAACTTTTGGTGTGATTAACCAAATGAACTGAAATTTTCAGAATATGTTGGCATGGATATGTTCTTCTATTGTGTGACATTTGGTGGAAATTGGGTAACATTTAAGGTCTTTTTTGTACGTTAAGCTCCCAAAAAAACAAGCTTAATGTTCCTAGTTTGCCTTGTGGAACACCAAATCGCTTCAGATTTCTTTGATATATTTGTAAGGTCGAGATCTTGGGGTGTGCAAAGTTTCAGGGCAATTGATTAAGGTTTAGGCACTTTATTGCTCGTTAAGCTACATTAAGCTAATTTCACATTAAATGTTTTAGTATTGTAAAATATAGCTTAATGCAAATAACTTTTGGTGTGATTAACCAAATAAGCTGACATTTTCAGAATATGTTGGTATGGATAGAGTCTTCTACTGTGTGAAGATTGCTGGAAATTGGTTAACATTTAAGGTTTTTTTTGTACGTTAAGCCACATTAAGCTCCCCAAAAAACAAGCTTAATGTCCCTAGTTTGCCTTGTGGGACTCCAAATCACACAAAACTTCTTGGATACGTTTGGGTAGTTACGATCTTAGGCTGTGAAAAGTTTTAAGACAATTGATTGAGGTTTAGGTACATTATGGTACATTAAGCTCTGTTTTTGCCTTGTAAATTATAGCTTAATGTGAATAAATTTTGGTGTGATAACCCAAATGAGCTGAAATTTTCATAATATGTTGGCATCGATAGAGCCTTCTACTGTGTGAAGTTTGGGGGAAATTGGTTAACATTTAAGGTCTTTTTCGTACGTTAAGCTACATTAAGCTCCCAAAAAAACAAGCTTAATGTCCCTAGTTTGCCTTGTGGAACACCAAATAGCACAAAACTTATAGGATATGTTTGGGTAGTTAAGATCTTAGGCTGTGCAAAGTTTCAGGGCAATTGATTGAGGTTTAGGCACTTTATTGCTCGTTAAGCTACATTAAGCCATTTTCACATTAAATGTTTTAGTATGTCCCGTGAAAAATGCATGTGACCACTGCCGTTGTACCAATGATTCTCCAATGTATGCTGCATAAGATGAATGTACTATATCTAACATGCAGCAACATAACCACCATTCGACCGGTTATTCTAGGAGGGAAAGGCCAAGTCCAGACCCCACAGCAAAGAACAGATCATTATAGAGAGGCATAATGATAAAAACATTATTGAGACAACCATGATTGCAACAAAAATATGATTATAAATACAGTAGTAAATGTATAAAGATAATTAATATACAAATGACAAAATAGGGATATATAACCACATGTCAACCTGTAGGGATGAGCCGAACATACCCATGTTCGGTTCGCATCAGAACGTTCGAACATACCGCGGGTTCGCGCGAACATTTAGAACCCCATTGAAGTCTATGGGACTCGAACGTTCGAATTCAAAAACGATCATTTTAAAGACCAATATTCAATTTAATGTTGGAAAACGTCGTTCAGAGCCCGGGTCTTGCCCCAGGGAACATGTATCAATGGAAAAAAAAGTTTTAAAAACGGCAGTTTTTTCCGGAGCAGACATTTTAACCACTTGCCTACTGTGCACCTACACCCCCTTCCTGCCCAGACAAAATATAAGCTTCCGGCACTGCGTCGCTTTAACTGACAATTGCGCGGTCGTGCGACGTGGCTCCCAAACAAAATTGGCGTCCTTTTTTTCCCACAAATAGAGCTTTCTTTTGGTGGTATTTGATCACCTCTGCGGTTTTTATTTTTTGCGCTATAAACAAAAATAGAGCGTCAATTTTTAAAAAAATGCAATATTTTTTCCTTTTTGCTATAATAAATAACCCCCAAAAAATATAAAAAAAATATTTTTTCCCTCAGTTTAGGCCGATAGGTATTCTTCTACATATTTTTAGTAAAAAAAAAATGCAATAAGCGTTTATCGATTGGTTTGCGCAAAATTTATAGCGTTTACAAAATAGGGGATAGTTTATGGCATTTTTTATGGCATTTTTTTTTTTTACTATTAATGGCGGCGATCTGCGATTTTTTTATTGGGACTGCGACGTTATGGCGGACATTTCGGACACTTTTCTGACATTTTTGGGACCATTTACATTTATACAGTGAAAAATGCTATAAATATGCATTGATTACTGTATAAATGTGACTGGCAGTGAAGGGGTTAACCACTAGGGGGCGGGGAAGGGGTTAAATGTGTGTCCTATGAGTGTTCTAACTGTAGGGGGAGGGGGGGTGACTGGGGGAGGTGACCGATTGTGTCCCTATGTACAAGGGACACAACCGCTCTCCTCTCTCCCTGACAGGGACGTGCAGCTCTGTGTTTACACACAGAGCTGCACGTCCCAGCTCAGTTACTGAGCAATCGCGTGTGCCCGGCGGCGATCGTTGCCGCCGGGCACTCGCACGGGATCCCCGCAGAGCGGCGGGTGCGCGCGTGCGCCGCCGGCGACGCGCGCGCACCCGCCCGCGGCTTTAAAGGGACATCACGTCATATGACGTGATGTCAGAACAATGGAGTCGTCTGCCCGCCGTCATTTGACGGTGGGCAGATGACAAGTGGTTAATGATGCTTAAAGTGGGTGTCTATAGTAGTGGCACATGTTTAGAAATGTCCCTGCACAACATGAGAGGACTATAAAAAAAAAGTAAATAATACTGCTTGCACACGTGCTGTGTGGCAACAATATGTCAAATATTTTAGCGGTGGTGGGGGGCCATTATTGTTTTGTGAAAGAAACATTTTAGAAAAAAGGACACCCCTCAAACATACTGTAATCGGAGCGCAACAAGGAGCCACATGCAAAGTATTGCATCAAAAATTGTTATTAGGCGCCCCTGTTAAACAGTGGCAGAAAAATTGTGCCTTGGGCACAACACAACACTGCAACCCCTCCCAATAACTCCAATTGGAGCGCAACAAGGAGCCACGTGCAAAGTATTGCATCAAAAATTGCTATTAGGCACCCCTGTTAAACAGGGGCTGAAAAATTGTGCACTGGTGGCGGAGCCCAGAAACACAACATTTCTTACTAGCTATCAGCAAAAAAAATGAGGAGGAGAAGGATATTCCATCAGCAGCATAAGAGGACAGTCACTCAGCATACGCAGTCTAAAAGGGATCCGACATTTCAACAAAAAAATATTATTCAGTAACATCAGCATCAGGTGCTTGGTAGCTGGTGTTGATCCAAGCCTGATTCATTTTGATGAAGGTCAGTCGATCAACAGAGTCGGTGTAAGAGGACTATGGCCGTCTTTTCCCGGCGCCCTCCGGCGCATGCGCGCGCACACGGGTGCCCTGTAATATCCCGGCGCACCAATGCGCATGCGCGCGCACACGCGGGCACGCCAATGCACGCACGCGCACCAATGCGCGCACGGGCGCGCGGCGGACGCCGTGCGCACCCCTAGCGTCAATTGGCACTCGCTGCCTATTTAAGGAAGTGCTCTGACCCAGATCCTTGCTGACTGATCTTCAGCGTGTACCCAGCAACCTGAATCCTGCTCTTATCCTGATGACTTCCTGTTGATGAACCCGGCTTGCTCTGACCCCGCTATTGACTCTGTTATACTTAGACTATTGGTTCCTGACTCCGGCTCCCCACCTGACACCGCTACTGCCTGCCGCCTGGTACCTCGTTGCCCGCCTTCCTCTTGACCCGGCTATCCGTAAGACCCGTATTGACTTCTAGTGCCTGCGATCCAGCAACCCTGAATACCCGCTTCTGTGACTTCCTGCAAACGTCCTGCTGTTAGACCCTTTGGGACTACATCTCGCTGGATCCTCATCGCCTGGCTGTCAGAGTCCTTACCCACAGGCACTCGTGTTCCTCCAGTGCTTTGGTGTCCTCTGTACCATCTCCGGCGGTGCCAGGGCTGGAGATACAAGAGAGGCCGACCTCGTCATCTCAGTCTCCCATCAGGTACGTGACAGTATCAGTCAGCCAAGATGGAGTCTGAAAGGGAGGTCTCTCTTCTTCAAACCCTCTGCCAGACTGTTACCGCACTCGCTCATACGGTGCAAGGGTTACACAGGGACTTAGCACAGCTTGCACCCAGCCTGGCTTCCTCCTCCGAAGACTTGAGAATCAGGGATTCTGCTGTTCAAACCGAGACTTGTAACCTTGCTGGACATTTCTGTTCCCCTGAGCCAAGAGTGCCCCTACCTGAACGTTTCTCGGGAGATCGTAAAAGATTCAGGACTTTTCAAAATGCCTGTGAACTTTACTTTTCGTTGCTGCCCCGCACCTTCTCTACGGAGGAAGTTAAAGTAGGATTCCTTATCTCCTTGTTGCTAAATGAACCCCAGTCTTGGGCCCACCGGCTTCGTGAACAACATGATCCTGTCTTGACTTCCGTAAACTCCTTTTTTGCCGCCATGGCTCAATTATACGCTGACCCTTTCCGGCATCAGACAGCGGAAGCTACTTTGAGTCACCTGCAACAGGGCTCCAGGCCCGTTGAGGACTATGTATCTGACTTTCGCTTATGGAGCACTGATACCAAATGGGACAATTTCGCTTTACGGTTTCATTTTCGTCTCGGCTTATCGGAAGCTATCAAGGATGAGCTCGCCAGGGTGGACGCACCTTTCTCTTTGAATGACCTGATTCTCCTTGCCATACAGATTGATCGTCGCCTGCGGGAGAGACAGTCTGAAAAAGCCTTGAGCTCCCATTTGTTGCCTGTTCATTCCGAGCTTCCCTTACCCGTCTCCGCAGCGGCACCGGAAGACACCCAGGAGGGTCGGCATGCCAGTTTTCCGAGACCTCCCCTGTCTCAACAGGAACGATCTCGTCGCTATCATAATAGACTCTGCCTCTACTGTGGCGACGAAGGCCATGTCCTTCAGTCTTGTCCTCGAAGACACCGTAGGAGACCCTCTCCTCCATCCCAGAGAGTGGCTTCGTTAAACCTGGGCCAGAACCACACCTCACTACCAATCTCCCTTCAGTTCTCAGGGAAGATCCTTACTGTGTCCGCCATTGTGGATTCTGGGGCTTGTAGCTGTTTTGTAGACTCGTCCTTTGCAACCATGCATGAACTTCCCTTATGCGCCAAGAACAGCTTTTTAGTTCACCTTGCAGATGGTTCAGGTATTAAGTCGGGACCTGTCACTCTGGAGACTGCTCTTATTCCCTGTTCCACAGCTTCCGGGCACCAGGAACTCCTACGTCTGGATGTCATCACATCTCCTCTGTTCCCAGTTATCCTTGCGCAACCCTGGCTGAAGGCGCACAACCCCCTCATCAACTGGTCCTCCGGGGAGGTGTCTTTCTCTTCTGATTACTGCAAGAAACACTGTTTTCCTCACACGCCCAGCCCAGGTAAACCATTCCTCTGCATCAGTGCGGACCCCGAGACTGCTAAACTCGTGCCTTCCGTCTATCATGAGTACTTAGACGTCTTCAATAAAAAGAACGCTGACACTCTTCCCCCTCACAGACCGTACGACTGTCCTATTGACCTGTTACCTGGCGCAGAGATCCCGTTTGGCAGAATCTATCCCCTTTCAGAACTTGAACTGGAGGAATTACAGAAATATATCAATGAGAACCTTGATAAGGGGTTTATCCGGCCTTCATCTTCCCCTGCCGGAGCAGGGATATTCTTTGTAGAAAAGAAAGATCACACACTCCGGCCGTGTATCGATTATCGGGATTTAAATAAAGTGACCATTAAAAATCGATATCCGCTACCCCTCATCCGTGAGTTGTTTCAAGGACAACGTGAGGCATGTGTTTTTTCCAAGCTGGATCTCAGAGGGGCATATAACCTGATTAGGATAAGAGAAGGGGATGAGTGGAAGATGGCCTTTAGGTCTCTTTTTGGACACTTTGAATATCTGGTGATGCCCTTCGGGCTGTGCAACGCGCAGGCTACCTTCCAGCACTTTGTGAATGATGTGTTTCGGGACTTTCTTGATGTATTTACCATTGTTTACTTAGATGGCATTTTAGTGTTCTCCACTTCCCTGGAGTGTCATTGAATCCATGTTAAGAAGGTACTAGACAGACTCCGGGTACACCATCTTTATGCCAAAGCAGAGAAATGCGAATTTGAGAAGTCCACTATTCAGTTCCTGGGCCTTGTTATCTCCGCGGATGGGTTCGCTATGGACCCACAAAAGGTCTCTTCGGTTCTCGAATGGCCAGCACCGACCGATAAAAAGTCTGTACAACGGTTTGTGGGATTCTCCAACTTTTACAGGAAATTCATCAAGAACTTTTCAGGTATCATATCTCCTATTACGCAATTAACCAGATCACGCACAACCTTTGTATGGACTCCTGAAGCTCAAACTGCTTTTGAAAAATTGAAGGACCTTTTCACTTCTGCACCCATCCTGAGACATCCTGATCCTGCCTTGCCCTATGTTCTTGAGGTCGATGCCTCCGAAGTTGCTGTGGGAGCCATTTTGTCTCAACGACAAGGGGCAAAGTCCCTACTTCACCCGGTTGCCTTCTTTTCTAGAAAACTAAGTACCTCAGAAAAGAACTACAATGTTGGTGATCGGGAATTACTCGCTATTAAGGCAGCCCTGGAAGAATGGCGCTACCTTCTCGAGGGGGTGGCCCACCCCATTCTTGTGTTCACCGATCACAAGAACCTTGAGTATTTAAGAACAGACAAGAGACTAAGACCCCGCCAGGCTAGATGGGCTCTCTTTTTTGCGAGATTCTGCTTCCACATTACATATCGGCCAGGGTCTAAGAACGGGAAGCCAGATGCCCTTTCCCGTATGTTCCAGGACACTGAGGTTCCCCCTGAACATGATACCATTCTACCCGCTAAAAAATTTCTTTTGTTACAAGGTGATCTCATCTCTCAAATCAAGTCGGCAGTCCAGAACCATCCTCCACCGCTGGAACTCTGCCTTCGACTTAAGGAGGGACTCTATTACCATGGTGAGCAAATTTTTGTTCCTGAGCATCTACGAACGGCAGTTCTTTACATGTGCCATGACCATCCCTTGGCAGGGCATTTTGGAGCCTATAAAACCTCAAATCTGATCCTTCGCTCCTTCTGGTGGCCCCACTTGTTGCAAAACTGCAGTGACTATGTTAAGTCTTGCACAACGTGCCTTCGGAATAAATCTAATAGAGCTAAGAATTGGGGCCTATTGGAACCCCTTCCTGTTCCTGATAAGATGTGGTCTATGATTTCGATGGACTTCATTGTCGAGTTACCCCCTTCCGAAGGCTTCACCACCATTTTTGTAGTTGTGGACCGGTTGTCTAAGATGGCCCACTTTGTGCCCCTAAAAGGTACTCCTTCTGCAGCTGAAACTGCCTCTTCTTTTATCAAGGAAGTTGTACGCCTACACGGTATTACTGCTAACATCACCTCTGACCGTGGGGTGCAATTTACATCCCGATTCTGGAAATCCCTATGTGAAGCTCTGGGCGTTAAACATTACTTGTCATCGGCCTATCACCCTCAGACGAATGGGCAAACAGAGAGGACAAACCAGACCTTAGAACAGTATCTGCGCTGCTTTTCGTCATTTGCACAAGATGACTGGGTCTCTCTCTTGCCGTTAGCGGAGTTTGCATATAACAACTCTTTACACTCTGCAACCAAACAAACCCCCTTTTTTGCTAATTATGGGTTCCACCCTTCCTTTTTGTTCGATGTTCCCCAGGAGTCCTCAGTTCCAGCGGTACAGGATCGTCTGGACTTCTGGAGGTCCAACAACCGACTCTTGCAGGAAACCATCACTAAAGCCCAAGAAAGCAACAAGAGGTTCTTCGATAGGAGGAGAAGGGGCAACCTTGATCTGCAACCAGGGGACAAAGTGTGGCTTTCCACTGCAAACCTGAAGCTGGCTTGCCCCTCTAAGAAATTAGGACCAAGGTACATTGGCCCATTTCCTGTTAAGAAGAAGATTAATGCTGTGGCCTTTGAACTTTGCCTACCTGGAAGTTTGAAGATCCACCCAGTTTTTCACGTCTCTCTCTTGAAACAATCCACTTCTAACCCCTTCCCTGATCGGGAACCTGAAGCACCGGCCCCTGTGCTTGTTGAAGGGAATGAGGAATTCGTGGTAGAAACTGTTCTGGATTGCAGGAAGAGAAGGGGTCAAACACAGTTTTTAATCAAATGGAAGGGATTTGGCCCCGAAGACAACTCATGGGAACCTTCTTCCAATGTACACGCTCCACAGTTGATTCAGGCCTATCTTCGCCTTCATCCTGAGAAAAGGTCCCTGGTGGGCATTCGGAGGCTGCCCGTAAGGGGGGGGCAATGTAAGAGGACTATGGCCGTCTGTCCCCGGCGCCCTCCGGCGCATGCACCCGCACACGGGTGCCCTGTAATATCCCGGCGCACCAATGACTTCCTGTTGATGAACCCGGCTTGCTCTGACCCCGCTATTGACTTTGTTATACTTAGACTATTGGTTCCTGACTCCGGCTCCCCACCTGACACCGCTACTGCCTGCCGCCTGGTACCTCGTTGCCCGCCTTCCTCTTGACCCGGCTATCCGTATGACCCGTATTGACTTCTAGTGCCTGCGATCCAGCAACCCTGAATACCCGCTTCTGGCTTCTGTGACTTCCTGCAACCGACCTGCTGTTAGACCCTCTGGGACTACATCTCGCTGGATCCTCAGCGCCTGGCTGTCGGAGTCCTTACCCACAGGCACTCGTGTTCCTCCAGTGCTTTGGTGTCCTCTGTACCATCTCCGGCGGTGCCAGGGCTGGAGATACAAGAGAGGCCGACCTCGTCATCTCAGTCTCCCATCAGGTACGTGACAGTCGGTGGAGAGGCGCACCCTGTGATCGGTAACAAAGCCTCCAGCAGCATTGAATGTGCGTTCTGAAAGAACACTGGATGCAGGGCAAGCCAGTAGCTCAATTGCGTACTGTGCAAGCTCTGGCCAGTAATCCATCCTCAAGACCCAGTAAGCCAGAGGATTTTCAGTGGGGAAGGAGTCCAAGTCGGATCTTGCCCCTAGGTATTCCCGGACCATGTAAACCAGACGCTGGCGATGGTTGCTGGAACCGGTCAGACCTTGGGGCTGCGGACTAAAAAACTGTCTGAAGGCATCGGTCAGACGGCCACCTTCTCCACCGCTCCTTCTGTGACTCACCGAAGCCTCAGCAAGACGTCGTCCAGAGCCAGGTTTTGGTAATCCCCCCGGTTCTGGGAACGCATTGCACAGACCCTTCTGCAAGGCCTCCCGCAGAAGTTTCATTTTCTGCTCCCTCTGCGATGGCAACATAAGGTCCGCAACCTTACTCTTGTAACGTGGATCAAGGAGAGTTGCCAGCCAGTAATGATCCGTCTCCTTAATAGCACGTACACAAGTAAATTACGCAGGCTTTGCAGGATCAGGGAGGCCATGCAGCATAGGTTTGCAGAGGCATTCGGGGCACAGTCCTCTGGGTCACTGAGGACGACAGGATCCACAGGCACCTCATCCTAGCCACGTAAAAGTCCATGTGTTCCTTGGGACTGTAAATGATCCCTTGAAGACTGCTGCTGCTGATGCTGAGTGCTAGGCTCCACCTCCATGCTGCTGATACAATCATCCTCCTCCTCCTCTTCCTGTGTGCTAGGTGGGCAAGCAGGCCCACTGTCTGGGTAAAGGGGGCCTTGAGAGGTAAGGAAGTCCTCCTCTTCCTCCCTCTGTTCTGCCTCAAGGGCCCTGTCCATTATTCCACGTAGCGTGTGCTCCAACATGTGAATAAGAGGGACAGTCTCACTGATGTATGCACTGTCACAGCTCACCATCCTCGTGGCCTCCTCAAATGGTGACAGGACAGTGCATGCATCCCTGATCAAGGCCCACTGATGTGGGAAAAAAAAAACCTAGCTGCCCTGACCCAGTTCTGCTGCCATATTGGCACAGGTACTCATTGATGGTCCGCTGCTGCGTGTGCAGCCGCTGCAGCATGGCCAACGTAGAGTTCCATCTGGTGGTCATGTTGCAGATTAGGCGGTTCTTGGGCAGGTTGTATTCCCTTTGGAGGTCAGTCAGCCAAGCAGTGGCATTATATGACCTCCGGAAATGCACACAGACTTTCCTGGCCTGCTTCAGGACATCCTGTAAGCCCGGGTACCTGCCCAAGAACCGCTGCACCACCAAATTCAGGACATGCACAAAACAGGGCACGTGGGTGAGTTTTCCCTGTCGCAGGGCAGAGAGGAGGTTGGTACCATTATCGTTGACCACCATTCCAGGCTTTAGCTGGCGTGGCGTCAACCACCTCTGAGCCTGCCCCTGCAGAGCTGAAAGAACCTCTTCCCCAGTGTGGCTCCTGTCTCCCAAGCACACCAGCTCTAGCACCGCATGGCATCTCTTGGCCTGCATTCCTGCGTAGCCTCTCGTACGCCTACGGAGCACGGGTGGTTCTGAGGAAACATCAGCACAGGAAGAGGCCACAGAGGAAGACGAAGAGGAAGGGGTGGAGGAGAGAGGTGTGTCACAAGCAGTAGTAGTGTTTTGGAGGCGTGGTGGCGGAACAACCTCCAAAACTGCTGTACCTTGCCCTGCGCACTTCCCAGCTGCCAGCAGAGTCACCCAATGGGCCGTAAAAGACAGGTAACGTCCCTGTCCATGCCTGCTGGACCATGAGTCAGTGGTAAGATGCACCTTACCACTGACCGCCCTGTCCAGCGAGGCATGGACATTGCCTTCCACATGCCGGTAGAGAGCCGTAATCGCCTTCCGTGAGAAAAAGTGGCATTTTGGTACTTGCCACTGAGGTACTGCACATTCCACAAACTCACGGAAGGGGGCAGAATCTACCAACTGAAAAGGTAGCAGTTGAAGTGCTAGCAATTTCGCTAAGCTAGCATTCAACCACTGGGCATGTGGATGGCTGGGACTGTACTTCTTTTGGCGCTGCAGCAGCTGGGGCAGGGAAATTTGTCTGGTACTATCATTGGATTGCCCGCATGTACTACCACTACTAGGTTGTGACACACCTATTTCTACAACTTCAGTGCAGGCTTCAGAGAGGACTGGGGGTCTAGTGGGGTTGGAGGTCACAGAAGGGCAAGGGGAGGTCCGCTTTGGTCTTTGGTGTGGGTCTTTCTGGTATGCTTGCCAACGAGTTGCATGGCAGGTCGACATATGTCTTGACAAGCATGTGGTGCCCAAGCGGGTGATGTTTTGGCCACGCGAGATACGCTTGAGACATATGTTGCAAACAGCAAAGGTACGATCTGATGGACATGTTTCAAAAAAGGCCCACACCAAAGAACTTTTGCTGTACCGTTGAGACACCGCAGTGCCATGCGAAGATGTGCCACGTAATGCAGTTGGTGTGCTGCCCTTAAGCTGACCCCTGGAGGGCATCCTGCCTCTTTGGAGATGTGCCTGTGCCTCGTCCTCATCCTCCTCCTCCTCCTCTCTCCTATCAGGCACCCAGGTAGAGTCAGTGACCTCATCATCCCCTCCCTCCTCATCATCACTGTCGAAAACCTGGCAGTATGCTCCAGCTGGGGGAAAATCACTCCCAGATTGCTGTCTCTCTCGGCCACCCCCTCTCCCTGGGCTCACATCAATGCCTTCCTCTATCTGTATTCCGTCATCAGAGTCTTCAAAACGCTGCGCATCTTCCTGCAGCATGTACCCAACACTGTGTTGAAACAGTTCGAGGGACTCCTCAGGAGGACATGGTGGGACTAGGGAAGGATTGTGTGAAGCCATTGTGCAGAGGGAAGAGGACGCCTTGGCAGCTGCTTTGCCAGACAAACTTAGATCAGTCTGTGTGAGAGAGGATGAAAAGGATGAGGACGGCTTGGTCATCCAATCTACTAATTTCTCTGCATGTTGAGGCTCAACACGGCAAGCTCCCCGAAAAGGACAATCGGCCACGGCCACGTGCTGAAGAGGATGCACCGCATCCACCACCAGCGTTACCTCTATATGCAGAGCCTGCTTGCCCTCGTGACTCTCTGTCCCTCATTGTTGTCCTTCCAGACATATTTATGCATTCAGGTGCTATGTAACAGCGCAATGACACCAACTGCGTTCAGGTGGTATGTAACAGCACACGTGCAGTGACACCAAATGCGCTCAGGTGGTATGTAACAGCAAACCTGCAGTGACACCAACTGCGTTCAGGTGCTATGTAACAGCACACGTGCAGTGACACCAAATGCGCTCAGGTGGTATGTAACAGCACAAGCGCAGTGACACCAAATGCGTTCAGGTGGTATGTAACAGCACACGTGCAGTGACACGAACTGCGTTCAGGTGGTATGTAACAGCACACGTGCAGTGACACCAAATGCGCTCAGGTGGTATGTAACAGCAAACCTGCAGTGACACCAACTGCGTTCAGGTGCTATGTAACAGCACACGTGCAGTGACACCAAATGCGCTCAGGTGGTATGTAACAGCACAAGCGCAGTGACACCAAATGCGTTCAGGTGGTATGTAACAGCACACGTGCAGTGACACGAACTGCGTTCAGGTGGTATGTAACAGCACACGTGCAGTGACACCAAATGCGCTCAGGTGGTATGTAACAGCAAACGTGCAGTGACACCAACTGCGCTCAGGTGGTATGTAACAGCAAATGTGCAGTGACACTAACTGCGCTCAGGTGGTATGTAACAGCACAAGCGCAGTGACACCAAATGCGTTCAGGTTGTATGTAACAGCACAAGCGCAGTGACACCAAATGAGTTCAGGTGGTATGTAACAGCACACGTGCAGTGACACCAACTGCGTTCAGGTGCTATGTAACAGCACACGCACAGTGACACCAACTGCGTTCAGGTGCTATGTAATAGCACACACGCAGTGACACCAACTACGTTTAGGTGGTATTAAACAGCACACGCACAGTCAGAGCGACTGCGTTTCTGTGCAATTTAATAGCCCACTTGCATTAACAGCAACTGCGTTTCTGTGCAAATAAATAGCACACTTGCAGTAACAGGTAATGCGTCTATGTGCAATTAACTAGCACACGTTGACTAACACGGAGTACTATTTTTAAGGTAAACCCAAATGCAGGCAATACAACACGTTAGAGCACTGCATCAAGCAATATCTCCTGCCTGACAGATACTAATAGCAGATCTAGCTAAGCTATACAGTTTATAAGTATATTGACAACTCCTAGGGATGTCAATATATTCTCTACAAACTGTAAATTTAACTATACTGACTACTAGCCTCCCTGCTCTATCTATTTATCTATATGACACTGTGTCTCTATCCATCTATCTCTCTCTAACTCACTGTCTGTCTGACTTCTCTCTCTGAAAGCAAGCCAGAACACACTACACAAGGTCTCTGTTTTTTGGGCGCTGTGATTGGCCAAGCATGCGGGGTCATGGTGCATGCTTGGCCAATCATCAGCACGCAACGCTGCAGTGAAATATGGGCCGTTACGCGTCATTCGAATTTGGCGCGAACGACCCGTTTTGTTTGTTTTTCGACGAACGATCGAGCAGGCAATGTTCGAGACGAACATGTGTTCGTATCGAACGCGAAGCACATCCCTATTAACTAGACAGAGTGGTGCCACTGGTTGGAGCCTAGTGGCCATATTATATCAAATTATGTCATAATTATCACCTATTCTACATTGATCTATCAGAAATCACCACTACCATTCCCATTGAGGGTCATTGTCAACCCTGATGTTGGGAAATAGCCCAAGCAAATGTGCCGGCTACTCAGGGGGAAAGAGGGTGTATGGAGAGGGAAAGTGGACCCCAAAATATATAAAAAAATATATAAAAATGAGGAACTGCAGTAGTTAGAACCGAAGCATAGAACCGTTGAGTGTATTGCAATTAAATACAAGGTTACGGACAAGATATTGTGTAGTGGCAAATAAGCAAAAAAACGACCCTACAGACACATGGCCAGTCCAGCCAACTCAGGACAGTCCAAAACCAAGTAGGATCAAATCAAAACAGCAAGCAAACATGTCCCAACACACCAGCTCGAACCCGAGGAGCTCATAGTTGAAACTACATTGCGAATAGTGAATCGCAGATTTAGTGAGATTATAAAAAAGGTTATAAAAAGGGTTTGTAGCTTATGTGCTCGCTCAGGCCTGGGTGTTGGGTGGCCTGTAATGTATAAATCCATTTCGCCTCAATTTGTAGGTGGCGCTTGTCAGCATCCCCACCTCTTTCATTGAGAGGTGTGTGTGCCAAAGCATAAAAATCCATCATGGCAGGGTTGTGATTGTGGAACAGACCCATGTGCCGACTGATGGGTGTTTCCATCAGTTTTTTAGAGACGGCTGATCCATGATCACGAAAATTCTTTTGTTTTCCCTATATAGAAAGCCCCACAATTACATTTCATGAGATAAATAACTCCAATTGTTTGGTAGGTCGCACAGAATTTTGGTGTCCAGATTTCGCCTTTGGGCAAGTTGATGCTTTCCCCTCTTTCCCCACATGGAAAGGTACCCATCTGTGTGGGTTTTGAGAGAGATTGTGTGGCATAGTGACTGGATACTGCTCTATCCCTAATAGAGGGAGATCTCTTGAAAGTGATTTCTGGAGATACGTTAATGTATTTACTTATCTTTGCATCAGATGTCAGTAAGTACCAGAATTTATTATAGATCCTTCTAATCCACCCATGTTGTCGACTAAAACGAGTAATAATTCTGGTAGTGTCTGATTTAGTTTTAATTTGCGATTTGTAAATTAGAGAGTTTCTCTCTTGGGCATTTACTTTGTTGTAGGCTTTGCGTAGACAAGTTTTTGTGTACCCTCTATCTCTTAACCAGGGCATAAAGTTGCCTGGCCTCTCGCTTGAAGTCATTCTCTTGTGAACAATTGCGTTTGAGTCGCAAGTATTGGTTATAGGGAATGCTGTTTATTAGCGGTTTTGGGTGTGAGCTGGTAGTGTGCAATAAGCTATTGCCTGCCGTCGGTTTCCTGTTTAACGTAGAGCATAGGGTGCCTCCATTGTCTACGTACAGTTTTACATCTAGGAAAGTGATACATTCCTGGCTGTAGTTGTACGTAAATTTCAAATTGTACTGATTAGTCTGTAGACTTTCCAAGAATATCAACATGTCTTCCTTTGATCCCGCCCAAACCATAAAAAATGTTGTCAATATAACGATGCCAGGTAAGTACATTTTCAGATAAATTAATAGGATCACCACCAAACAGGTCACACTACCACCCCCCCCAGGTACAGGTTCGCATATGAAGGGGCACAGCCCGCCCCCATAGCTACACCCTGTACCTGGAGGTAGTGGGAGCATTTGAACAAAAAGATATTGGGCCAGATTCAGGTAGAGTAATGCCCCGTACACACGATCACTTTTTGTGATGAAAAAAAATGTCATTTTCCTTCATGAAAAAAAATGACATTTTTCAAACTTCATTTTAAAAAATGACGTTGCGTACACACCATCATTTTTGGAAAATGATGAACAAAGTGACGGCACTCTAAAGGGGAAATTCTATTTGCCTTGAGGCTGCTTTTAGCTGGTTACTTGTTAGTAAAAGAAGATTCCTGCTTTTTTGTCTGTTACAGCGTGATGAATGTGCTTACTCCATTATGAATGGTAGTTTTACCTCCCGTCTCCTAACTTGCTTCTGGGCATGTGCGGGTTTAAAACGTCATTTTTTACGTAGTTTTGCCCACACACGATCATTTTTTATGACACAAAAAATGACATTTTAAAAAATGACATAAAAAATTCGAGCATGTTCGAATTTTTTTTTGGTCATTTTTCAGAAGACATAAAATGACATTTTGCCCACACACAATCATTTTAAATGACATTTTTAAAAATGTCATTTTTTTTCATCACAAAAAGTGATCGTGTGTACGGGGCATTAGGCTGGAGTATCAGTGATACTCCAGCCTAACTCTCACTTTGAGCCGGCGTTTCTGTTTTCTTTAGTCAGAAAACAAGAAACGCCGGGTTGGAGTTCCGATACGAGCGGCGTAATTGAATTTCGTCATCGCATCGCAACTGCAATTTAAAAAATGGCGCTGGGGGAGTTCCCGCTGATTAACGCCAAAAATATGTTAATCAGCGGGAATCGGCAATTCACGATCGTATTCGGGCGCGACGCAGTGACTTTCCGACGTTTCCGGAAGCGATACGTGGCGTAAAGATAAAGCAGCCCCCTAGTGGAGTATCCTATGTTAAGTATAGCCGTCGTCATCGCGTCGAAAAAAATAATAATTTGCGTCGCTTGCGTAAAACGTCCATGAATGGGGATTTGACGTCATTGACGTTCACTGACAGAATTTGGAGCATGCGCACTGGGATGCATTGACAGTCGACGCATGCGCAGTACGTTCGCCGCGGGATCGCGCCTAGTTTAAATAATACACGCCCCCTACCCGCCCAATTTGAAATACTCCAGCTCATTTTCGCTACGCTGCCGCAACTTTAGGAGCAAGTGCTTCATGAATAACAGCACTTGCTCCTAAAGTTTCGGCAGAGTAACGTAAATGAGAAACGTTACTCCAGATTAAAGATGCTCCCATCTACCTGAATCTGGCCCATTATTTGTAAGAATGAAATCCAACATTTCAATGATGAAGTTATTATATTTGCAAGTGTCTTTATCACGTTCATTTAGAAAGCTTCTTACAACTTGTGTACCCAGACCATGAGGGATGGAATTGTACAGGGCTTCAATATCAATCGCTACTAACCAAGCATTTTGTGGAATGGATAAACCATCAATGATCTTAAGCAGTTCGATCGTGTCTTTGACATGTGAAAATAGGCTCTGTACATGGGGGTAAGATATTCGTCAATGATCCTGCTCGCATTCTCTGTTAAAGAACCACAACCCGAAACTACGGGTCGTCCTGGTGGAGGTATAGTTCCCTTGTGAACTTTGGGTAAAAGCATAGAAGGTAGGGGTTGTAGGGCTTTCTATATTCAAGAATTGAAGTGTGGTATCGTCAATAGTGCCTAATCTATGTGCTCGATTGAGGATTTGATGGTATTGCCTGATGCTTTGTGCAACCGCAGAGGCTGGTACTGGTCAGTACCAGTCCCTATTACGGAGAATGTCATAGCACATCTTTTCATAACCAGATCTATCCATGATGACAATGATGCCTCCCTTAGTCATCATTATTGCGTATAGAGTTAAGAGCCATTTTCAAGTTCGGGCTCAGGTTGGATTTGGGGCCTGTTTTTCAATTTGTTGCTTCAATCTCCTTTGTGACCTTTGTGACCTGCAGGACAAAAGCCCAAATGTTGGGATTGCCCTGCAAGACACTAATTAATTTTTCTATGCTGTAACTATCATCTTAATTGATCAATGCCTTACACCCTCAGACCTAGCTCATTATTTTTATACACCTCTCTTGTTAGAGCCGCATATAGGATGCCGCTCGTGTAGTCCAAACCTGGTGCCGCTTAGATACACACCCTCTGAGCCATGTTCTACCTGCTTAGGGGGAAGTGTCTTCATTCCACCATTCATATAAATTTCCGGGACATTCTTCCGAGGTATTGTTCAAGTCCTTAAAATCTCTTAATAGCATAGTTCTTTTCTTTTGTACATATCCAATTAATAAATTAATCTTTTACACTAATTGATTGACTATATGTCAATAAGCATATGTAATATATGTCTTTTATGTCAAAAACTTTTTTCTATAATGTTTGAATATTCAATGATCCTATTGGCTTTGTAATTCTTTATAATTTTCTGTTATTTAACTTTTTGATGTATAGATTATCACCCATCGTGTGTTCCTGATGAAGCCCAATTATAGGGCGAAATATGTAGAACCGTCAACACGAGTGATTTGAAGATGTCCAGCTGCACATTGTTGCACATATAGTACTTTTTCTACGAATGCTTTTAGAAAATGCTTAGATTTTGTCTATTGAGCTATGTAACAATAAATATTTACCTTTTAATGATAATCTCTAGTTGCCTGATTTATGTGGTGCGGGTTTGATGAAAATCACCTTTATTCACTTATTATTCTAGCTTGTTATATTTTCCATTGTGCATCATCATAGTCCCATACAACATCCTGATTTGGGAAATTTCTCCAATTCTAAACCTCTCAGGGACATTGATTCATCTGCACTCATAGCGTACGGGACCCCGAAAACCAATCACCGCCTTCAAGATTTGTGTGAGTGAAATCAAAAATTTATGTCCTTAGAAATCTTGAAGGTGGTGATTAGATTTCGGGGTCCTGTATGTGGCTAGGCTCCCAAAAAGTCCCACACATATGGTATCCCCGTACTCAGGAGAAGCAGCAGAATGTATTTTGGGGTGTAATTCCACATATTCCCATGGCATGAGTGAGAAATATATCATTTAGTGACAACTTTGTGCAAAACAAAAAAATCAGTTTGTCATATTCCCGCAACTTGTGTCAAAATATAAAATATTCCATGGACTCGACATGCCTCTCAGAAAATAACTTGGGGTGTCTACTTTCCAAAATGGGGTCACTTGGGGGGGTTTTGAATTGTCCTGGCATTTTATGCACAACATTTAGAAGCTTATGTCACACATTACCCACTCTTCTAACCACTTGAAGACAAAAGCCCTTTCTGACACTGTTTGTTTACATAAAAACATATATTTCTTGATCGTACATCACGGGACACAGAGCGCATAGTCATTACATATGGGTTATATGGGTACCTTCAGGTGTGGACACTGGTGTAATCAACTTCACAGGAAGTTCCTCCCTATATAACCCCCTCCCACTGAGAGTGCTTTAGTTTTTTCGCCAGTGTCTTAGGTGTTGGTCACGTCTAGCTGTCCCTCGGAGGTCTCGGGACCCAGGATAGCTAGCCGGATCCGTCCGAAGTGCTTCAGAGCCAAGATGTACGGTACCCGGGCCCTGCTGGAGTGGGGTTTTGCCTATAATGCCTCTCCTTGGAGGGCTGGATTCTGGGCTCCAGTGCCTTAGTCTCTTCCAAGAACTAAACGCTACTGATGCCAGGATGCTATATAGGTCCAGGGGTGTGGGTTCCTTAACACAGGACCCCGGTCCCTGAAGGTCCAGGACAATACCCACGGAGATGGGGGAAGGTTGGGCCTCTTGCATTTTGCAATACCCTGCGGCGTGGAGCAGGTAAGAGGGAACCTGCGGGACTTGGTTCGACAGTAGGTATCCCCCTGGGGGTTCTGGGTTGGCTAACAGTATGCTGGTGCATCAGCCACTATCTCCACTATGTCTGTTGAGGCAGGATGGGATTCTAATGTTTACCCAGATAACATGTAGATATATGTATACTTGTGTAAGTTATATATTTGCTACTCACCCCAGGTCTGCCTGTTAACACTGATACTGCAACCCCACATGTTTTAAAGAGGAAATTGCTGGTAAAAACTCCTGTTTCTTAGGAAGCCCAAGGGGACAGCTTCCTCGCTGTGTGTGCACTACAATAAGATTAGTGCTTACCTGGTGTCTGTTGGTGCTGCATAACGCTGGTCCATGTTGTTCCTCTGCTCTGCTTCCTCCATGGGGTTTCAGCGTGGTGCGCGCGTGTGTGCGCGCGATTGTGCGCGCATATGCGCGCGCGTGCACGCCGCCTTTTATAGTGTCGGCGTGCGTCGGGGGGGCGGGCCAGCAGCGTCAGGGTCTGTATAAAGGGAAAACTTCTCTCTGGCTGGTCTTTCCTCCTGGAGGCAGAGGAAGAAAGGATACAGAGCGTGCAGCTGGGTCTTTTGGCCACACAGGGACACCTAGTGGCGGTTTTGTGGATCTTCAGGTCTAGGACTTAGGTCCACTATTGACCAGAAAAAATAAAAAAAATAAAAAAAGTTTTTTTGCTTAACCAGTTAAGGACCCCCGCACGCCTATGTACGTCCACAACATGGCTCGTACAGGCACAAGGGCGTAAATTTACGTCCTCGCCTTAGTGCGGTTCGGGGGTCCCATCGGGGGTCCCAGCGGTCCCCCTGGCTCTGGGAGCGATCGCCGACGAGCGGGCGGATGTCCGTGTTTTCCGCCCCCCCCCGCGATCGCTCCCAGCCAATGGGAGCGCGCTCCCAGCCTGTCACTTCCTCCTCCTGTGTTTACACAGGAAGGAGGAAATGATCATTTCTCTCATCGCAGCGCTGTTTCCCAGCGCTGCTGATGAGAGAAGACATGCCAAGTAAGTGTGCACCAACACAACACTGACACACACTCACATAGGCATATTAACCCCTTGTGATCGCCCCCCCCCACCCCCCTGTCACAGTGTTACTGAATGCAGTGATTTAATCACTGCATTTAGTGTCAGTGTGACAGGCACTGTAAAAAACAGTTAGTGTTAGGTTCAGGATAGCCCCCCCACCCCCCCTAATAAAGTTTTAACCCCCTGATCACCGCCCTAGTTAACCCTTTCACTCCCTATTGCCAGCGTCACTAAGCGATCATTTTTCTGATCGCTGTATTAGTGTCGCTGTTCCCGCTAGGTAGCTATTTTTTTTATTACGATTTTTTTTTTTTACTAAAGACATGTGGCTAAATAAATTTTGGCCTAAATGTTTTACTAAAATTTAGTTTATTTGATTTTTTTTATAACAAATAGTAAAAAAATAGTGATTTTTTTCAAAATTGTCGCTCTATTTTAGTTTATAGCGCAAAAAATAAAAATCGCAGAGGCGATCAAATACCACCGAAAGAAAGCTCTATTTGTGGGAAGAAAAGGACGCAAATTTTGTTTGGGAGCCACGTCGCACGACCGCGCAATTGTCTGTTAAAGCGACGCAGCGCCGAATTGTAAAAACACCTTGGGTCATTTAGCAGCGTAAGTGTCCGGGTCTTAAGTGGTTAAAGGGACTCAGCCTTAGATCCAGCAGTATCTGAGTCTACCTTGGACTCCGGCTAACGGGCATTGGTGTGTCAATACTCACAGGTTTCCTCAGTATTGCCACCTCCCAGGCGGGTAAAAAATAAAAAAAAAATAAAAAAAAAAATTTTTTGAAAAAAAAAAAAGAAAAAGAGAGAAATTCGTTCTTTTTCATTTTCCTCATACCTGCCCTCATATTGGTTACTCCTAGCTGCAACAGTCAGGTGTTGGCTATAAGGGTGACCCAAGGTTGTACAATGGCTCCAAAGGGATCTGGACCAGCCAAGGCTGCTAAAGGTGCCAAAAAGCAAAAGGGGTCTCCATCGGGGTCAGAGGATTTGGGCCAGGCTTCTACGGCCCCACCCTCGCCAGTCAGGACACCGAGTGGCATAGTACAAGAGCCATTGGGGGTGCTGGGGGCAGAGGCGGCCCCCGATCCACCCATTCCCGTTTACGTGACGGAAGAAATGCTAGCAGCCACCATATGTGGGCTAGAGAAAAGGTTAACTGCGTTGCTTTCCCGTCCTTGCCCAAGTAGCAAGCGGGCTAGATCCCCCTCACCCAGTGTGGGGTTTTCAGATGCGGAGGTCTACTCTTCAGAGGAACGGGACCCACAAGGGGATCAGGCAGACCCAAGTCCCGACGGTTCAGACAGGGAAAATTCCACTATAGATGAATATTTTTCGGCCTCTCAAGCGGAGGGCCTGTGGATCCAGTCTTTGACAGATATGGTTCGCACTGCCTTTAAACTTCCAGTGCCAGAACTAGTAGCCCCGGAGGTATCCTCATTGGGTTCTTTAAAGGCTCCATTAACTTGTGCATCTTTTCCAATGCACCCCTTCTGCGGAACGTGATTTACCAGGATTGGGCTCGACCTGATAGAATCTTTGTCCCTCCTAAAAGATTCTCTATTCTCTACCCTATGGAAGAGGAATATGTAAAGAAATGGGCTCTCCCTACAGTGGACGCCGCCATTTCCTGCGTGAATAAATCCCTGACTTGTCCGGTTGAAAATGTCCATATGTTCAAGGATCCGGTCGACAAGAAATTCAAAACCCTACTGAAAGCAGCTTTCACCTCAGTAGGTGCCATGGTTCAGCCAGCAGTAGCAGCCATTGGTGTTTGTCAGGCCTTGAAGGATCAGGCAAAACATATATTAAAGGACATGCCGGCTCAGCATACTCATGAATTAGCAGAATTCCCTAGGGCTCTCTGCTTTGCAATAGATGCTATTAAGGACTCCATCCAACAGGCATCCCGTTCATCTCTACTGATGGTTCACATGCGTCGTCTTTTGTGGCTAAAGAACTGGTCAGCAGAGGCACCCTGCAAAAAGCTTTTAGCAGGGTTTCCCTTTCATGGGGGAAGACTATTCGGGGAAGACCTAGATAAATATATCCACACCATATCAAGTGGAAAAAGTACTTCCTTACCGGTCAAGAAAAGACCGCGTGGGCCCACGTTTAAACGACAGGCCATTGTAGGCTCGGCCCCTTCGACTTCTCGTCAGTATCGACGGCCTCCCGGGCGTTCAGCAGTTAATAGCCGCCCACAGGGACAAGCCGCGGCAAACAAGAGACCCTGGTCTCGCAAGCCGGCTAAACCAGTCATCAAGTCAGATTCATGAAGGGGCGCCCCCACTCTCTTGGGTGGGGGGGAGGCTTCAGTTTTCTCCGAAGTCTGGAAGGCCAGAATTCCCGACTCTTGGGTTCGGTCCGTAGTAGCCTCAGGCTACAAACTAGAGCTTCGAGAAATCCCCCCTCCTCATTTTCAGGGGTCAAGTCTTCCAAGCGACCCGTTAAAGAGGGCCTCTCTCGTAAAGGCGTTGGATCGCCTCTTGCTCCAAGGAGTAATTGTAGAAGTACCAACCCAAGAAAGGGGTCTGGGATTCTACTCCAACCTTTTTGTTATACCAAAACCCAATGGCGACGTCAGGCCTATATTAGACCTCAAACGCCTAAATCGCTTTCTAAGGATTCAGACCTTTCGTATGGACTCCATACGTTCAGTGACAGCCAGCCTGCATCAGGGCGACTTCCTAGCATCTATAGACATAAAGGATGCATATCTGCATGTGCCGATTTACCCAGCACATCACAAGTTTCTTCGTTTTACGATAAATCAAAGTCATTACCAGTTCGTAGCCCTCCCTTTCGGGTTGGCAACAGCTCCACGGGTATTCACAAAGGTGTTAGCCCCGGTGCTAGCCGTCCTAAGGACAGAAGGCATCTTGGTCCTAGCATACCTGGACGATCTCCTGGTTATCGACAGTTCAGCTTCCAACCTCAATCATGCAGTAGTCCGCACAGTGCGGCATCTAGAAGAGTTCGGGTGGATTGTGAACCAAGAAAAATCAAGGTTACAACCCACAAGACAGTTGGAATATCTAGGCTTTCGGTTAGATACAGAATGCCAGAGGGTATTTTTACCTCAAAAGAAGATCAGGTCGTTGATTCAAACGATTCAAATAGTCTTAGGCAAAAAGAAGCCGACTATTCGCCTATGCATGCGACTGCTGGGAAAGATGGTGGCCGCCTTCGAAGCAGCGCCCTATGCCCAGATCCATACCAGAATTCTGCAAGCAGCTATTCTCTCTGCTTGGAACAAGTCCATACAGGCATTAGACCGTCCATTAGTTCTTTCCCCAGGAGTCAGGCACAGCCTGTACTGGTGGCTGATCCCTCAAAAATTATCAAAAGGGAAAACCTTTTGCCCCATCTCGTGGAAAATAGTAACCACAGATGCCAGCCTAACAGGTTGGGGGGCAATCTTAGGAAAACGGACCCAGCAGGGACAGTGGTCAGAGGCAGAAAGTCTGCTTCCCATCAATGTCCTAGAGATCAGAGCTGCTCGGTTGGCCCTGGTCGCCTGGACTCTCCCCCTGCAGGGTCTGCCAGTAAGGATACAGTCCGACAATGCCACGGCGATGGCATACATAAACCACCAGGGGGGCACAAGGAGCCTAGCGGCTCAAAGGGAAGTAAACCTGATTTTTTCATGGGCCGAAGCCCATGTACCCTGCATCTCAGCAGTGTTCATCCCAGGGATAGACAATTCTCAAGCAGATTTTTTGAGTCGTCAACAGTTACTCCCGGGAGAGTGGTCTCTTCACCCCCAGGTATTCCAAGAGATTTGCCAAAGATTCGGAGTTCCCGATGTGGACATCATGGCAACAAGATTCAACAAGAAATTGGACAAATTCGTATCCCGAGCCAGGGACCCCTCGGCCTACGGGACCGATGCGTTGGTTTGCCCCTGGCACCAGTTTTCTCTCCTGTATGCGTTCCCTCCACTACAGATGATTCCCCGCCTTCTACGAAGGATCAGGGTGGAGCGCAGGCCGGTGATCCTGGTGGCCCCAGCCTGGCCCAGAAGGGCTTGGTACGCACTCATCGTGAGGATGTCAGTAAGGGCACCGTGGCCACTCCCCCTGCGCCCAGATCTGCTGTCTCAGGGCCCGATCTACCACCCTGCTTCACAGCAGCTAAATTTGATGGCTTGGCGGCTGAATCTCTAATTCTTAAGGGCAGAGGCCTCTCTGCCCAAGTCATATCTACGTTAATTCAAGCTAGAAAGCCAGTCTCTAGAAATATCTATTACAGAGTCTGGAGAACCTATGTGGAGTGGTGCGAGTCTCAAGGAGGGCATCCTCGCAAGTTTTTTATTGACAGGATCTTGCGATTCCTCCAGGTTGGCGTTGACAAGGGGTTGGCTCTTAGTACTCTAAAGGGGCAGGTGTCTGCCTTATCGATATGGTTTCAAAGGCCTTTGGCCACACATTCGCTTGTGAAAACCTTTTTGCAGGGGGTCTTGCATGTAAATCCCCCTATTAGAGCTCCCCTCTGCCCCTGGAATTTAAATCTGGTCTTCTCAGCTTTACAAAAGCAGCCGTTTGAACCTCTGACAGAAATCCCTCTTGTGCTGCTAACCCGAAAGTTGGTTTTCTTGGTGGCTATGGCTTCGGCCAGAAGGGTCTCCGAGCTGGCAGCCTTGTCTTGCAGGGAACCGTACCTGATTCTGCATAAGGACAGAGTGGTTCTGCGGCCTCAGCCTTCTTTCCTTCCTAAGGTCATATCCAGTTTTCACTTGAATCAGGACCTAGTCCTACCATCCTTCTTTCCTACTCCCCAGTCCAGAGAGGAAAGATTGCTTCATACTTTGGATGTGGTCCGAGCCATGAGGGTTTATCTCAAGGCTACAGAAAAGATTCGGAAAACAGATGTGCTTTTTGTTCTTCCGGATGGCCCCAAGAAGGGTCAGCCGGCTGCCAAGTCTTCCTTGGCTAGGTGGATTAAGCAGCTGATTTTTCAGGCCTATGGTCTGAAGCGCGTTCCACCGCCCTTATCAGTTAAGGCCCATTCTACGAGGGCCATGAGTGCCTCTTGGGCGGCACACCATCAGATCTCTATGGCACAGGTTTGCAAAGCGGCAACCTGGTCTTCCGTACATACGTTTACTAAATTTTATAAGTTGGACGTCACAAAGGCTGCGGACGCAGCATTTGGGCAGGCGGTCCTACGGGCAGCAGTATAGAATCCTCTGGCCCGGTTCACGCCCCCTTTTTTTCTGTTGGTGGAGCTATTTTACCTCCTGATATATTTTCTGTTTGGCTATTTTTGGCCTTACGGTCTCCCTCCCTTCATGGAGCATTGCTTTGGGACATCCCATATGTAATGACTATGCGCTCTGTGTCCCGTGATGTACGATCAAGAAAAAGGGATTTTTAATAACAGCTTACCTGTAAAATCCTTTTCTTGGAGTACATCACGGGACACAGAGCTCCCACCCCTCTTTTTGGGGAACATTGTGTAACCTCAGAGAAATTGCTTGCTACAAAACTAAAGCACTCTCAGTGGGAGGGGGTTATATAGGGAGGAACTTCCTGTGAAGTTGATTACACCAGTGTCCACACCTGAAGGTACCCATATAACCCATATGTAATGACTATGCGCTCTGTGTCCCGTGATGTACTCCAAGAAAAGGATTTTACAGGTAAGCTGTTATTAAAAATCCCTTTTTTTTTTGCAAGAAAGTTAAGTTAAACCCCCAAACATTATATATATATATTTTTTTAAAGCAAAGGCCCTACAGATTAAAATGGTGGGTGTTGCATTTTTGGCTGAACGAAAAAAAGATTGATCGGTGGGTATGCCCACCATTAGAATACCTCCCTTCATCCACCCACTTCTGATGATGGGCATACATGCACCATTTATATATGCCGAAGCATGGGGGGCATCCTCCGGCAAAAAAAGTTATGCCGCGTACACATGGTCAGACTTTTCCACGGAATTTCCGCAGGAATATCAACCGTATGTACACGGCATTAGGAGCAAAAATCGCTCCTCCGCCCCTAATGCCCCCATGCTTAGGCATATATGCTCTTTTTTTAACTGTGGTGGTGAAATCACGTCCTTCAGCGTTGCGCAGCATTATATATCGTGGGAGCAAACGATGTTGCTGTCCCGCTAAATAAATCTGCGCTGCAACTAAATGACGTACCTGCTAAGCAAATGATGGTTAACATTACAGTATAACAGTAAGATCATACCATACCTGAAAAGCAAAAACAAAAACATAGTAAAAAATAAAACATTTTTTAACGCAACCTGTGCCTAAAATATATATATGCTGAAGCATGGGGGCATCCTCCCGCAAAAAAGTTATGCCGCGTACACACGGTCGGACTTTTCTATGACATGGTCAGACTTTTCCACGGAAAAGCCTCCGTAGGAATGTCAACTGTATGTACGCGGCATTAGGAGCAAAAATCGCTCCTCCGCCCCTAATGCCCCCATGCTTCGGCTTATATGCCCTTTTTTTAACTGTGGTAAGGAAATCACCTCCTACAGCACTGGAGTCACGGCTTTATATATCGTGGGAGCAAACGCTGTTGCTGTCAAGATAAATAAGTCCGCGCAACAGCTGAATAGCGTACCGGAAAACAGTAAAGTAAATTACATACTTGAAAAGCAAGCATGAAAAAACATAACAATAAAACTTTGCAGAATAGAATACAGTAAAAAAGAGCAGAACAATATAGAGAGAATAGAGAGGGAGAACAATAAAACGACAACTATTTTTTTTAAAATATTTTTATTGTCTTTTTTTATGTTTTACTTTCTTTTTTTAACACTTTTTTTTGTAACTAACTGTTCAACTTTTCGCTTCCAGGTTTGGGTCTCTCAAAACGCGATGGCATCTTGGGAGACCCTGTGTAAGTGTGCCTAGCCTGTAAAATGTTTCACCCTATGCTAATACTTCACTAGTGTGTGGAAGCGTTCAAAACATTCACCAATACAAAGACCAGGATCGGCAGGACATTGGGGACAAAAATAACAGGTGTCACGCCTAAATCCGCGCTTGCTACAGACACAACATTTTCTTTGGGGGGGTTCGTTGGGTAGGGGGTATTCTCGAGGGCATACGAAAAATGCCTCTCATGCAGTCGGCTTACTGCATTTGGTAGGGGATGGTGAGGTGCAGAACCGCCTGGATACAGGAGTTCTGTGATGATCTCTTCCTGAAATTCAAGGAAGGTTCCATTCCGTCCTGAAGTTTTGTATAAGACAAAAGCATTCAGTAAAGTCGAGAGGGAGGTGCGCATGGCCGGGTGAGGGCGTGTGTTAGGTGAGCTCCCGCCGTCCCTAGCAGGCTCCAGGCGTGACTGATTGAAGGAGACGTGCTGTGCTGCTGTGTTGCGCTGCTGCTGACTGCTCCCACTTACCCCGTTTGTAACGAGTGACTGCTGCTGCTGCTGATCCACTCATCCACTCAGTGAACGGCATGTAGCCGCACATAGGACGCGGGGGACACTCTCCCTGCGGTTGGGGACCGGCGGCTTCTACTGACCGATCAGACGACTCACATTGGGGATACACGTCCCGTTGTCACGCCGCCGCCGTGGACGCGCAGCCGTCGAGCTAAGACAGCTGTTGAGACGCCGGGACTTGCTGACATTCCATAGAGACTCATGCTGAGCCCGCCTCACTATCTGATGACTTACTGCTGGAGCATAGCACACACTAGGGATGAGCTTCGCATTCGAAACCAACGTATGTTCGACTCGAACATCGTCCGTTCGATCGTTCGTCGAATATCGAACAAAAACGATCGTTCGCGGCAAATTTGAGTGAAACGAAACGACCGTTTTTAAAACTTTTTTTCCATTGATACTACTATCAATGGAATTTTTATTTATTTTTTAAAACCGTTGTTTTTTTCAGGAGTCCTGCTCCTGAAAAAACTACAGTTTTTAAGACTTTTTTCCATTGATACATGTTCCCTGGGGCAAGACCCGGGTTCTGAAAGACGTTTTCCAACAATAACTTGAAAATTTGTCTTTAAAATGATCGTTTTTGAATTCGAACGTTCAAGTCCCATAGACTTCAATGGGGTTGTAAATGTTCGTGCGAACGATCGGACTGTTCGACGGTTCTGATGCGAACCGAACGCGGGGGTGATCGGCTCATCCCTAGCACACACATACACAGGTATGCTGTAATAAACTGTTGATAAATGGATGGGAGATCAGCTAAGATCCAAACAGCTGACATATAAGCACTGCCTGAGAAGTGGGAGCAGCGAACACAATAGTTTCTGTCATTGCCTTTTTTTTTTGGAAGAGTGCAGAGGCAGAGGTCCCCCGGACCCTATGAGTGTCACTGGACTGGGTTAAAAAGACTAAGGACCTGACAGCCTAGACTGCCCAGATCAGACAACTACGCAGCATATGAAGTATGTGAGGTATGCGATCATTGAGACAACGAGAGAGTCGCACCTCAAGCAAGGCAGCCTTGGGACCACCAACAACACAGACGCCTACACCCAGACCGCCTGAACAACCAGAGATTTTGCGGTACTTTTCTGCCATTCAGGGGGGGGGTCGCCTCTCTGAAGGTTAGAGCGGGCAGACGGGGACGGAGGTTGGGGCTGAGGGGTGTGTTGCCAGTGACTTTTCTGAGATAGTAGTAGCCCAACCCCGTATGGCTGTGAGAGCAGACGACCACCCCGCAGAGCCCGCGCATGTCTAACATTTTGGCAGGGTCTACTGCCTCCCCCCCCCTACGGGAAGACTTTAAAAGTGAGATGGAAGTCTTGAAAGCCCTAATTCAGGCGCTCCCTACAAGGTCTGATATAACTGACTTAATCTCAAAGGTGGAGGAAGCGCACTCTAGGGACCTGGAGACAGTTATATCTGAAATACAGGGCTTAGAGGTCTGTATAGGGGAGGGGGAGGTCGGGCTAAGGGCCATGGAGCAACGTATAGAAGTGATTGAAAAAGAGAGACATCACCAGTTGGACATCTCGGTTTCTGTGCAGTTACAGTTGGAGGACCTCCAGGACAGGGGGCGTCGTAATAATATACGTATACGTGGGGTCCCGGAATCAGACAAACAAGAAGATCTTCAAGTTATGGTTAAAAATATTCTGCAAAGTGTTATGAAAGACATTAACCCATTAAGTTATGAAATGGACAGAATACACAGGGCTCTGGGTCCAAAACCAAAAGACAGTGCCCGCCCCCAGGATGTGATCTGCCGGCTACATTATTTTGCGCATAGGGAGGCAAATTTACGGAAAGCGTGGCAGACAGGATCAATAGAATTCCAAGGGGCGCAGCTTAAGATTTTACCAGATTTATCGGGGGCCACCCTCCAGCACAGAGCATTACTTCGCCCAATACTAGAACGAGTGAAGGCCTGGGGGGGACATATAGATGGAGGTTCCCTATCTCTGTGCTTATTAAGAAAGGCCCACCTTCATTTTGGTTGCGTTCCAGAGCAGATCTCCCTGACCTTTTTTTTATTTTTGGAAGCTGAGCCTTTTCCAGTCCCAGACTGGTTGCAGTTAAACCCCAGATTTATAGACTCTAAGAATGTTTGATTTTTTGTTTTTGGTTAAGGGGGTAATCAGAAGATGAGCCCGCTTGCATCGCTGGACACTTTTTTCTTTTATTTGTTGTTTTTCTCTTACTATATACTATTTGATGATTGTACATTTACTGCCTATTGGGTATCTTAGAGGGAGCAGTTTGCCCCTGGACTTTCTTACCTTACAATATGTGGAACTATATTAGGGATCCCATTATGATGTATTTTATTCTGTTTTTTGTTGTTTGTGGTCTCTGCCGTTTTCCCATCTGCGTCCCCCTAAGTGGGGGGGAGGGCAATGTGTAGGTTGAAGGTGAGCCCAGGGGGAAATATTGGAGCCTGGGACAGTGCCGTAGGGGAAGGGGAGGGCGGGTAGGGAGGGTGCAGGGTGGATCAATCATTGATCAATGGGCACCAGTTAGTCAACGCACAGGGATTGGGGGGGGTATGGGTGGGAAGGGACCGACCCACAATGCACATCAAGGCTCTGACGGGCCTCATAGTTGTCACTTAGGGAGGGGGGTATGCTTTACTGGGGTATATATATATATATATTTTTTTTAGGAAGAGGGATACACATTCGTGGGCACCAACCCTCCGGGGTCAAGGCTGAATTTCAGAGGGTACATTTCACAACCATTCTAACCCAGACATCGTTTGGGCGCTTACTCCACCCCAGGCAAATGGGGTGGTCACTCAGATTTAATTAGAATCACTGGCAAGGCACGGGAGGGGGGAGGAGGCTTCCCCCCTCAATATGGGTACAACAGGAGGGGGGGGACACCAATGGAAAGGGGGGAGGGAAGGGTGGGGAGGGGGGGTGGGAGGGAAGAGTGGGTTAGTAAGCTTCATATTTTTTGGGGCCGTCTGTGGGGGTGAGGGTTGAGAAAGGGGGAGGGGTAAGGGGGGGCACTATCATTGGGCACCATAAGATAACCAATTGAAAGGAGTTTGAGATCTGCCACATGGAACGGGACATGGGTACGATGAATTTCTTACGAGATCTTCTACTAGACTTGTTCTGCTTGGCTTACTGGATGACTGTAAGGCAGGGCAACCCGGGGGTAACCAATCCAGCAGTGAGATTATGGGTATACTGACGTGGATAGAAGGAGCAGGTTGGGGGGACGGGAGATCCCTCACCGGGGTATGCGTGGCCTAATCCCTATTAGGCCGTCACTCGCGGGGGGTTGGGTTTTGAGTGAATAAAGCTATTGCTTTGGGATACCCTTGGGGAGGAGGAGAGGACTACCAATTTCCTCCCTTCTCCGTACTATGGTACCAGTTTAGAGTAGGGGGTAGCTAGGGTCGGGTGGGGGGTTGGGGGTTTTCTTTCTTTGGTGTTTAGTTTTTTTCATTTTATTTTTATTTTTTTCCTTTTCTCTTTTTTTTTCTCTCTTCTTCTTTCCTCTCCTCCTCTTGCGGGGTCCGAGGTGAGTGGGTTCCTCCTTAGGGAATTGGAGGTGCAGCCAGGCATGGAGGCCCTTTCAATGATCTCACTTAATGTTAAGGGATTAAATATCCCGGAAAAGAGATGGATATTACTGCAAGACTTGAAAAAAAGAGGGAGTAATATAGCCTTGATACAGGAAACAAATTTTAGGAAAGGGGGATCCCCTTTCCTTAGAAACAGATCTTTCCCGACAATATATCATGCGACGAATCCGGCGGCAAAGAAAGGAGGAGTATCAATACTCACATCATCGAACACGCCGTGGTCTTTAAAAGACTCCCTGGTGGATACTGAGGGGCAGTACCTAGCGGTAAAGGGGCTCATGGGAGGGGTAGTATTTACGTTTGCTAGTTTTTATGCCCCCAATATACAACAAGATCGGTTTTTGAGGAACTTTCTGGCTAGACTAACAGGTTTTCAGGAAGGTCAGTTGATTATAGGAGGGGACTTGAACATCCCTCTGGACCCTATTTTAGATACATCAACCAGAACCTCGTCAGTTTCGGGGGGTATCCGAAAAAGAATTCGGCAGTTGTTGCAACAAGAGAGATTAATAGACATATGGAGAATTATGCACCATGGGAGCGAGATTATTCCTTCTATTCTGTCCCACATAAGACATATTCGCGTATTGACTATTATTTTGTACTGCATAATCAGCTTCACGCAGTCAAAGAGGTCGGAATAGGGGAAATTACCTGGTCCAACCATGCCCCAATTCTACTGAAATATAAACTTGGGGACTTCCGGCCCTATGGACCGGGAGCCTGGAGATTGAATGAGAGTCTGCTACAGGAAGAGGAGGTGCTGGAAGACGTGCGGAGGGAATTAAAGTGGTACTTTGAGACTAATGATACCCCAGAGTGTAATCTCGGGGTAATATGGGAGGCCCATAAGGCGGTGATTAGGGGGGTCCTGATGAAACACGGGGCAAGAATAAAGAGGGAAAGAGAACAAAAAATAACAACCCTTACGTCAGAGATCATAAATTTAGAAAGAAGGCACAAACAGAGACCTAATTCAGAGATAGAAACAGATCTTATAACGGCTCGTAGACAAATCACGGATTTACTCCTACACAGAGCAAAAAGGCCGATACAGAATGGCAGAAGGCAGAATTATGAATATGGTAATAAATGTGGGAAGCAATTGGCAAACTCGCTGAGAGAACAACAAGTAAAATTTGTATCCCTATGATTAAGGGGACAGGAGGTGAAGAATTTGTTTTACCTAGAGAGATTGCAAAGAGATTTAACAACTTCTATAGTACTCTATATAATTTGCAAACAAGTCCCCAACACCATGAGATAATGGGAACCTACATAGCAACATCAGGCATCCCCACCCTAACAACAGAGACGAGCCAAGAGATGGAAAAACCTATAACCCTAGAAGAACTGCAGGAGGCAGGGAAAAAGGGGAAAGGAGGGAAATCACCGGGATAAGACGGGTTTACCACCCAGTACTATAGACTCCTCCCAGTATTAGGCCCTTTTATGGTCAGAATGTTCAACGGCCTAGGTGATACATGTTCCTTCCATACGGAAACCTTGAAGGCGGTAATAGCTGTTATACCCAAGGAAGGAAAGGACCCCTCCCATTGTGGGAGTTATAGACCAATCTCATTGCTTAACGAAGATCTGAAGCTTTTTGCTAAGATCTTGGCAGGACGGATACATCAACACATACCTGGGCTTATCCATAAAGATCAGGTGGGATTTGTGCAGATGCGTGAAGCCAGGGACAATACGGTTAAGACTTTGAATTTGATCCATTTGGCTGGAGCTTCCCGAACCCCATGTGTCTTTCTTGGTACAGACGCGGAAAAAGCTTTTGACCGGATTAAACTGTCAATTTATGTTTATGGTCATGAGACACATGGGGTTCGGTAACAAGATGCTACAATGGATTGCAAGTAACTATACTCACCCATCAGCACAGGTCAGAGTGAACGGAATACTGTTGCCACCCTTTAAATTGTCAAACGGGACAAGACAGGGCTGCCCTCTATACCTTTTTTAGTTGCGCTATCCGTCGAACCTCTATTGAATAGGATCTGATTGAATCCTGATATTAAAGGAGTGTCTTTTGGAGGTACAGAATACAAGATTTCGACCTATGCGGATGATGATGTATTCCTTGTCGAACCCGATGGAATCCCTCCCTAACTTGTTACATGAACTGCAGCTATATTGTGACGTATCAAATGTTAAGATAAATTATGAGAAGTCAGAAGCAATGGGGGTGGCAGTCCCAGGGGAAGATTTGCGGTCTCTGAAAGCTAATCACAGATTTAAATGGTCTGATACGTCACTTACATACTTGGGTACCTCCATCACGGCGGACCTGACACAGGTCTTCAAACTTAATTATGTGCCATTACTGATGAAAACACGGGCCCTCCTGGATGGATGGCAGAAGGGGTTCCATTTGTGGTTCGGACAATGCAATATCATTAAAATGAATATATTGCCGAAATTTCTGTATCTCTTCCAGACACTCCCTATTGCAATACCAAAGCCTTTTTTTAAGCAGACGCAAACCCTTCTTAATAGGTTCATATGGGCTAACAAATGCCCGAGAATTAAGAGTCGTATATTATCTCTAGCGAAACGAGATGGAGGCGTGTCGGCTCCAGACATCTACAGATACTATCAGGCGGCTACATTGATCCGACTGATAGACTGGAGTAGACATGGCGGAGAGAAATTATGGCCGGGCTTGGAGCAAGCCCAGTGTAGCAGCATGCTCCATCGGGCAGCATGGTGTTACAGGGCACTGCCGATAAACATTAAAAAGCATCCACTAATAGGCCCTACATTGCAAGTAGCCTATAGGCTTTTTACGAAGGGGGAATTGTCCACCTCGGACTCACCTCTTTACCCAATCCTGGGGAAACCGCAGTTCGCACCAGGGTTGGGGAGGGGGCCCTTCGGCGGATTAATAGAACAGGGCCTGTTACAAGCAACCCATTTCTTGAAAGAGGGTTCATGGCATACTACGTAGGAGATGATATCGGACGGGATGCCCTACCAACTGGATTTTTGGAGGGCATTAAAACTGAGGCACTTCTTAGATACTCTGAAACCCCCAACCAGATACGAGCGCAAACTAACAAGGTTCGAGAGGTACTGTAGTGGGAGTGGAGTGCTTTGGCACTCCCTCTCAAGAATCAGTGAACTACTGAATGCGCCGGCGGAGGACTCCCCAACCCCTTTTTTCAACAAATGGGAAGCGGAGCTGGGAAGATCCTTTACAGAAGAGCAAAAGAACAAAATACTCCGGAATATATTTGAATCATCAGTCTATGTGAAGACACAGGAGATGAACTATAAGATATTATCTCAGTGGTATCGTACTCCGGTAGTATTAAAGAAGTGCTTCCCAAACATCTCGGACAGATGTTGGAGGTGCGGTAAGAAAGAAGGAACCCTATTACATATCCTGTGGTCATGCCCTAAGATCTTAAGTTTCTGGACAAAGGTTCGGGAAATAGTGCAAAACTTCAGTAAAGATGAATTACCACATGAGTGGCCCTTCTATTTATTACAGGATACGGAGTTATCAGTAAAACGCTATAGGAAATCCGTGGTGTGCCATCTTTTAAATGCAGCCCGTGCCTGCATCCCAGGGATGTGAAAACAGACACAGTCACCAACGGTAAAGATGTGGCTTAACCGAGTGGAAGACATGAATAGAATGGAGGACCTGGTGTGGACGTCAAGGCAGAAGCGTAAGGTGTACCTAGATACATGGGCCGAGTGGCATGTGTTTATATACTCAGAAGAAGAGAAAGCTTTGTTAGATATGCAATAACGGTGGGACATGATAGTTCGGACGGCAAGGAGGGGGAGAGGACAGATCGAAGAGGGGGGAGGAGGGGGGTCTTTTTTCAATGATTTTTTTTATTTTTATTTTTTATTTATCTATTTCTTTTTGGTTGGTTGTTTTGTAGATTGGGACTGGTTAGGAATGGCAATGCTGTGAGTGACATAGCAGGGAATGGTCCAATTACCCCATCCCCTAGGGGACATCGGATTCCATGGAGGGGGGGGGGAGTCATTGGCCTGAGGGAGTAAAGGAATGCCACCCATTGATCTAAAAGGGTCACTAGAGGACTGGAGGCAGGATAAGTACATTAGAAGATAGTAGTGACAAGTTGTGTTATGAACATATATATTCTTTCTTTGTCCTAATGATGATGTTATTATGGACTATTTGGGTATTTTGGTAAATTTCACGTTTTCTTTATAATGATGCTACGACCTCAAGGCCAGAGGAATGGCCTTCCCTTTGGTATGTTACTTTATATGTTTGAAAACAATAAAAAGAAAATTGAAAGAGATCATCTCTCATAAAAAAAAAAAGAAAAAAGAAAAAGAAAAGCATTCAGTAAAGTCAATTGAAATAAATATAGAGACACTTTTTTGTACCAGCATCTCGCCTTACGGGCAATATGATACGGCGCCATCAACTGGTCGTTGAGGTCCACCCCTCCCATATTTTTGTTATATTCGTGGACACAGAGGGGTTTTTCCACAACACCAGTCACCGTACGAATTTGTACTGTCGTGTCTGCGTGAAAGGTGGTAAAAACAAAAACATTCTTATTGTCCCGCCACTTAACAGCAAGCAAATTATTACACTTGCAGCAGGCTCTCGCCCCCAGCCTAAGACGGGAATCTACAAGCTGCTGGGGAAAGCCCCGGCGATTAGATCGCACGGTGCCACATGCTCCAATCTGATGATCAAACAAGTGACAAAAAAGTAGCACGCTGCTGTAATAATTGTCCACATACAAGTGGTACCCCTTTTCTGAAAAAGGGTGACACCATGTAATCTGGGCATCCTTCCGGCTCTACCTGACTATCTTTGCCCTCATAAACCCTAAAGCTCCATGTGTAGCCTGTTGACCTGTCACAAAGCTTATAGAGCTTGACCCCGTATCTGGCACGTTTGCTGGGAAGGAACTGCTTTAAAGACAAGCAGCCAGAAAATTTAAATCAGGGACTCATCAATGCATACAACTTGCTGGGGATTAAACAAGGCTGCATAACGTTCGTTAAAATGGTTTATGAGGGGACGAATTTTGTAGAGCCGGTCAAATTCAGGGTCACCAAGTGGACGACAAAGTTCATTGTCACTGAAATGCAAGAACCGCAGGTTTGTCTCGTATCGATTCCTGGCCATGTGAGCAGAGAATATGGGCATATTGTTAATTGGATGTGTGGACCAATACATCCGCAACTTCGGAAATTGGTGTATGCCCATGTTGAGGGTAAGGCCCAGAAAGGTCTTAAATTCGGAAACCGTAAGCGGTTTCCATTCTTTGGCAAGGAAGGACTGGGGATGAGCGGCGATGTATTGACCAGCATATAAATTACTCTGGTCCACAATAGATCTATAGAGATCTTCCGTGAAATACAGCGAATAAAAATCAAGTGGCATAAAATTTGCTGTATCCACCTGAATACTGGGTTGGCCAGTGAATGGGGGAAGTGCGGGTTCTGCAGAAGTGGTGGGGACCCAATCAGGATAGGCAAATTCTGCAGGAAGGGCACTTTGGCCATGACGGGCCTGTCTTTGTCTTCTTTTTCTTGGTGGCAGTGGAACACTACTTGTGCTTGCCACCTCGCCAGCTTGAACTGCACTTATGGGACTCGCCACATCACCATGTGATACTGCAGTGCTGGATGAACGACCAGGGTGTACTAGGCCGCTGGTGCTTGCCAGTTCACCAGAAGGAATAGCGGTGCTAGTACTGGCTCTCTGCTCCATACAAGGGTCCTGCGGTTCTTGATGCTCAACAACATCAGAACGGGGTCGGGTATGCCTGGCCTTAGCAGGGACCACAACTTTGTAGTCAGTGCTATCTGACATGGAGCCGCTGTCATAAATAGGATCGTATTCTGAGCCAGAATCTGACAGATGCGTGACCTCCTCTTCACTATCTGACATGCTCAGGATCCTGAAGGCCTCTTCATCAGTGTACATTCGCTTTGCCATTTTGGGCTCTAAATTAGTCGTACACTGGTGATGATTCACAGTTTAAAAAAAGCACCTGACTGTAGAAAAGGAAACGTAGAAAACGCTTCCAAAAAAAAACTGTTAGCGATCGCAGGGATCAGGCCTGTCTCTGCGAACGCTGCAGTTATGTGTTTTGTGTTTTTGAAGTGACAGTGATCGATCGATACTGCACTTGGGTGGGTTGGGCGGAGGGGCAAAATGCAGGTGCTAGCGAGTATCTGGGCTGATTCTGCTAACAATGTGTTTTTGAGTACCCTAAACTGCTGGGTACGCTAGTATAGATCTGATCAGATATCGATCCGTTCAGATACTATACCACTAAGGGTGTATGCTTTGCGTGTGGGTGTAAGCGTTACTGGCACTAACCCAACGCTGCCTGGGGTGACGCAGACCCTGACTGACGCTAAAATTTAATTGATATCACCAGCCGGGCGATCAGGGGGTTAAACCTTTATTGGATTATGTACGGCGGGTGCCCTGATGCTATAAACAGCAAACTAACTAACCAGTGTCAACCGTAACACTGATACGTGATCACTGGTGAAAGGGTTAACTAGGGGGCAATCAGGGGGTTAAAACCTTTATTAGGATGTTTATATTCGCACTAATTTGTATCTGTGTGTTAGTCCTCAAGATGATGACTGCAATTGTTTTTTCCCCTCTACCTTCTTTTTTTTGTATCCCTCTTTTTTTTCTCTTCTTTGAAAACTCAATAAAAAATATTGGAAAAAAAAACCTTTATTAGGTAATATATGGGGGTACCTGACGCTTTCTAAAAACCTAAATAACTAACTGGCTAACCTGTGTCACCAGTGACACTTATACGGTGATTACTGGTGAAAGGGTTAACTCTAGGGGCAATCAGGGGTTAAAATCTTTATTTATGGGGGTACCTAACGCTATATAAACCTGGCCGCGAACCTCAAAAACTAGCTACCTAGCGGCAACTGTGACACTAATACAGCGATCAGAAAACCGATCGCTTTGTGACACTGGCAATAGGGGGTGAAAGGGTTAACTAGGGCGGTGATCAAGGGGTTAAACCTTTATTAGGGGGGGGGTAGGGGGCTACCCTGGACCTAAAGAGGCCTAAAGCTAACTGCCCTAACATTTTTTTCTGTCACAAATGACACTAAATGCAGTGATCAGAAAATAAATGATCACTGCAATAGTGACACTGTGACAGGGGGCTGGGGTGATCGGGGGGTGACTGGGGGGTTATGTGCCTATGTGTGACTGTGTCAGTGTACGGTTAGTGCAACTCACAGTTCTGATGACATCACTTAACCCTGCCTGTGTTTACACTTACACAGGCAGGGCAGGCAGAGGCAGCAGATGATTCGGCATCCAGGTTATTTCCTTAACATCCCTGTGGATTGGAGAATGTTAAAAAAAGAGCCAGGAGGCCGAGCGAGCGCAGCCGATTGGCCACTTACCTCTAAGTCCACGTCGCCAAGAATGACGGCTTCGCTGGTGTGCACTGTCGTAAATCCATTGGAACACATCCCAATTGCGTTTGGAACGCATCGCGCATGCGCAGTTGGCCGCTACGTCACTTCCGTAGCATTGTGTGACGGGGAGCCGAATATGACGCGTCACTGGCAGGGAATCGTGGGTTACCAAATAGAGGTGTCATAAGTCCTACTTGTGATGAAAGTTCTAATTGTGTAGCTATTTTAGTCCAAGTTTTCAATAAATGAGATGTAAAAGAGGGAATATTGAGAAGTGAGTCTCGATAGATATTGCTATTCTCAAGATCTAACCAAGGAAGAGCAGTGAGATCAAGTTGATTTAACCATTGCTCTATTAGTACCCATTGTTTAGTTTTAGAAGAGTGAAACCAGTTCACTATCCTTGTTAGTAGTGCCGCTACATAATAATAGTAAAGATCAGGTGCACCTGCTCCTCCTTTATCTTTAGGCAATGATAATAATTTCTTATGCAATCTAGTTTTTCTATGAACCCAAATAAACTTTGTAAAGGCTGACTGTAAAGTAGAAAAAGAAGATCTAGGGATAAAAACCGGAATAGTTTAAAATAAGTACAAAAACCGAGGTATTATGTCAATTTTTAGGATATTAACCCTCCCAAACCACGAATATTGATTGTAATCATATTTTTTAAGATCCTGTAAGGTTCTTGCATAAGAGGAATGTAGTTTGTTGAATTTAAATGGTTCAGGTCAGAGGGAATGAATATACCTAGGTATTTTAATACAGAAGAACACATTTTTAATAAAAAAAAAATATTTCAGTGCCATCACTTGTTGTGAACTAAGTGACACATTGAGAATTTCTGATTTTGATATGTTTACTTTAAAGTTACTAAGGGTACCAAAAAGTTTGAATACAGATAAGATAGAGGGTATTGAAACAAGTGGGTTAGTGACATAGAGCAGGGCTCAAAATTTCAACCCCTGAGCTACTAGCCAGGTCTCAAGAGTTACTCGCCACCGGTTGCCCCACCTAATTCATACACTGCCCCATGCCTAATTGCGCTTCTAAACACGCCCTCGTAGATTATCTCATGGAATACTGCTCTGCCTGTGCGCGCCTCACCAGACTACTTTTCCCAAGCATGCACCTTTCCTCTTCGGCCACCAATCTCATCAGGGCTCTAAGTGTAGGCACAGATTGGAGGGAGATTGGTCATGCAGACCTGTCATCACTCGCCCCCAGCTTAAATCCACTCGCCAAATGCTAGCAGGCGAGTGGAAATTTTGAGGGCTGACATAGAGTAATAGATCGTCTGCAAACAGGGCTAATTTTATTTCCATTTGATTTATCTGTATGCCAGCAATGGAAGGGTTTTGTCTAATTGCTGTTGCTAAATGCTCCATTACCAGGACATAAAGTAGAGGTGATAGTGGGCATCCTTGTCGGGTACCATTTTGTATAGTGAAACTTTTTGTCAATGATCCATTGATCCTTATCCTAGCCCCAGGTTTAGTATATAACGCCAAAATCTTATAGAGTAAATTTGGGCCCAGACCTATTTGCATCAATGATTGTTTTAAAAAGGGCCATCCAATCCAATCAAAGGCTTTCTCTGTGTCAACTGAAATGAGACATACTGGTATTTTGGCTGTTTGGGCAAAGTTCATTAATAAAAAAGTTTTTATAGTATTGTCACATGCTTCTCTACCTTGTACAAAGCCTGTCTGGTCTGAATGTACCAGATTGAGAAGAAGGGGTTGGAGACGTAGCGCAATTAATTCAGCATAGATTTTTAAATCTATCCCAATAAACGAGATCGGACGATAACTGGAACATAATGCTAGGTCCTTTTCCGGTTTCGGAATCAGAGTGATAAAGGGCTTCTAAAGTCTGTGTTGAGATTTGGTTCCTAGAGGAAATAGATATTTCTTATAAGTTTTAAAAAAATTTGGAGCGAATCCATCTGGGCCCGGACTCATGTTGGAATATCGGCAATCACATCCAGTAATTCCTCAAGTTGGAAAGAACGATCCAAAGATTCTCTTTTATCGTCATCTAATAGTGGGATAGCAGTTTCCTCTACATATTCTTCAATTTGTTGATTGTCTCATTCCGAGGATGGTGATGGGGCCAAATTATAGAGGCCTGAAAAATAATCTCTAAAGGTTTGTTGAAGAGATTGTGGGTCTGATGTAATTTTCCCAGATTATTTTTTTATACTAGGTATAAAGGACTGGGAGGAACGGGGATGCAATGTTCGTGATATCAGTCTCCCACATTTGTCCCCAGATCTATATCTTTCCAGGGCTCTTCTCTGTTGGTAAGAATTATGAGATGTTTTGAAGAGCTGCAAAGAGATGCCCTTGTGGATGAAATATTAGCCAATGTTTCAGCACAATGACTAGTTTTATGTAGAGTTTCTAAAGATTGAAGCTTAGCTAAAGTATTTTGAATAGTTATGGATTTTTCTTTAAGGCGTGAGCCATGTTGAATAAACAGATCCCGTAATACTGCTTTTAATGCTTCCCATTTTAAAGGAAGTGACATTTCATCTTGAATATGGTCAGAGATAAAATTATTAATTGCTTCTATAATTGCCTTATGACAAATTGGATCTGATATTAGTGTATCGTTCAATCGCCAAGACCTGTTGGTTCCCTGAATCTGCGGAGGATTTATTGTTAAAAATACTGGTGAATGATCGGACCAGGACCTTTGGTCCTGTAAAAAAAATAATCTAATCTAGTATATGATTTATGGGCTAATGAAAAATATGTATCTTTGGGATATAAAGTCCGCCTATGTTCATAGAATTTCTTTTTAAGAGCCCTCAAACGCGAATATGAAATATTTGATCGTTGAGTAGAGGTATCTAGTGTAGGATCTAAGGCTAAATTAAGATCTCCCCCATAATGATAATTCCTTCCGCAAAATCTGCTAATAAATTAAGATAACGTAAGATTGTCATTGTTTGATCACAATTCGGAATATAGAGGTTTGCAATGGTAATAATCTTATTCCATAACCAAATTTTAAGAAAAATGTATCTACCATTTGGGTCAGCTATATGATTCAAATACTATAATAAAAAAAAGGTTTTACATTTAGTTCTACTGGAGTTGTCCAGTCTGGTGGTCTGTATGTACCCCAAATCACTTTTTCATATAAAGAGGCGCCAACACCTACTACCTCACCCCCACTCATTATCCAATTCCATTTAGGTGGAATTTCACGTAGGGGCTGCCACTTTAGCACTTGCTACCAGTCCTATAGGTAGCTATTGATACTTGATAATTTGATCCGTAGCGCGGGTTCTACCTACCCCCTTTTATGTACAAAGAATACCTTTCCAGCCTGGAAGAACTTATGAAGCTTGTGTAACTAAAATGGATTTTCTAATGGGTTGGTATTCACTATAAATAGCCTGTGGCAAGGGTGCACTAAACAGACAATCATGGGAACACTGAAGAAAATGTTAGGATTTAGGCTGGGTTCACACATATGCGAATTGGATGCGGTTTTCAGTGTGACCGGCTCTAGATGGAGCACAGGTTTGGGGCAGCCATGGTCTGCATTCAAAAAGGGTCCTGTGCGTCTTTGGGTCCGATTCAGGTGCGAATTCAGGCAAAAATTTTGACCTGATTTTCACCTGAACCAGTGAACCGGATATGATGCACCTGACCCAAGAGACAAACCCGCGGCCGCATGTGTGAACCAGGCCTTATTTATTTATATTATTAAAAACAGGATAAGGTGAGTATACAACCAAAATGGATAATTCTATGGTGGCCAAACACTTCTTCAGTAAATGATCAATTTATTTTCTAATTGCTCTCTTCTGATGAGGAATAATCAATCTGTAGTCCACAACCCACTCGGTCTATATGCCACACACAGGTAAGTACATTTTGATTGATAGCAAGATCCGATTTTAATTTATTATCATAGATTATCGATCTCATCTCTGTTTTCACCATTTAATATCATAATCTGACCAATCAAAAGATGATCATATTCATGAGCAAAGTATCCCTGTGCTGCCATTCACTGAAAAATTATCGATAAATTTCTGCCCTGGCCTCAGTCTGGTGGAATCCGATCGGAATTGAGTCTAAATTAACCACTTCAGGCCCGGACGGATTTAACAACTTTTTGCGATACGGCACTGAATCAATTTAACTGACAATTGTGCAGTTGTACGATGCTGTACCCAAACAAAACTAATGTTCTTTTTTCCCCCCACATATAGAGCTTTTCTTTTGTTGGTATTTGATCACGTCTGCGGTTTTTACTTTTTGTGCTATAAACAAAAAAAGCGACAATAATTTTACTTTCTGCTATAAATGTTTTTTGAAAAAACAAATGTATTCATCAGTTTAGGCTGATATGTATTCTGCTCCATATTTTTGGTAAAAAAAAACAAAAACACAATAAGAGTATATTAATTGGTTTGTGCAAAAGTTATCGCGTCTACAAAATAGGGAATAGATTTATGGCATTTTCATAATTTGTTTACTAGTAATGGCAGCGATCAGTGATTTTTTGCGGGACTGCTACATTGCTGCGGACAGATCGGACACCTAACATTTTTAAAACTTTTTTGGGGAACCAGAATCATTATTACAGTAATCAGTGCTAAAAATATGCACTGTTATTGTACTAATGCCACTGGCAAGGAAAGGGGTTAACATCAGGGGCGATCAAGGGGTTTAATGTGTTTCCTGCAGGTGTTTTCCAACTGAGTGGGGGACTGTGTGACTGGGGCAACACACTGATCCATCTTCCTGCATAGCAGAAAGACAGGATCTGTGTGATCTCTCCTGTCAGAACGGAGATCTGCCTTGTTTACACAGGGACAGCCCTGTTCTGTCACTGCGGGTGCCCGCTTATTGGCTTCCCCACTGGTAAATGGATATGCACGTGTGCCCACAAAAGCGAGTTCCCAAGCCGACGTACACCTACGGCGATTTGCGGGATAATGCCACCTTGCCACAGTATGACGGCGGCTGGTCGGCAAGTGGTTAAACAGAAGGAAAGTTATGGCTATTTGTCTGTTTGCAGGTTTGATCATTTCAACCGAATCGCACATAGATTGGAAAAAATAAAATTGAAGCATGTATGACCATTGTACATCTTAGTCAACCTGTTGGAATCTTTTCCTGTAGTACAGCAAAAGCACCAACCTGTTTCTTTTTTTTACTGTACTGCATTATAAATTTGTATGTGCCATACAAAAGCCATGCAAAACAGGTTTAGCTACTATGCAAATGAACTCTATAATTGCAAAGTATATCGTATTCTGGGCACATTGATATAGACTTTTCAAACTGAAGATTTTACTTCTAACCCCAGAAGACGGTTAACTCCCATTAGTACGTAAGTCAGCAACTTTATTAGGAAAAAGGCATTTTGTCTAGTCAGGCAGGCAGGTCACTTTTACAGACAGGTGTGCCCAAGACCTATTGTCAAAGCGCCCTCTGTAATCTCTAAACACTGGTTAAACTTTCAGTCGTTTCCATAGAGATATTACCATGGCTCATTCAGCCCTCTGGGGAGATTATTACAAAGGGCTTCTGACAAACGCAAAACCTGTTGTGACCCAGAACAGCTGCCTGCAGGTACAATATGTCAACAGCTTTTTATTTGGGAAGTCTTCAAACTTTTTATGTTAAAGCGCGCAAATCAAGAAACGGATAGCTGGGATCTTTAGCTGCACACAGATCAGCAGTCTCGGGTGTGAAAAGAACTGTAGAATCGGTGTCACACCCGGAAGTGAGAAGTATTTTAACTGCGTTACAAAGCAATAAACTTCTAGTCTTTTCAGACACAAGCCGTGGCTGTGAAATATATATCCTTTTGGGATTCTTACAGGTAAGGTGTTCATAACTTACTATAGGTTATTTAAAAGACATTTTCCCTTTGTGTAAATGATAGTCATGGTCAATTGTATTACTTACTCCTGCTATCTCAGTAAACCACAGATTAACGTTTCCAAATACTAACAAAAATGTGTCCAGTTTATAGAGTATTAGTTTAGCTTAACTCGACTGTGTGTGTGATTATAGTAATCAGGTTGTGCACCCAGTAGTATATGGGTCTTGCCAGGGATCTGAGGACAATGAAAACCTGTTACTACAGACACTGCCTTCCACATGCTTTCTTCTTAAAGCCTGCCATAGATGAATCAAAATTTGACTGGTTCAACAGCGATCTATGTATGGGCAGGCTGGTTGTACTGATGTCGATCAATCGACTTCTGTACAAGCAGCCTGTCTGCTTTTTTTCACCCAATCACTGTCAGCAGCTATAGCCACAACCAGTGATCGCTGTATTCTGATGGTGAGAAGGCTTCCCACCGGCAGAATACAATAGCGCTTCAGGAGGTATCCACCCCACAGACTGTAGATGGGGCATTCAGCTATTTTCTTTCTTTCATGGTCAAAGGAAAAAAATCATCTATAATATTGTCTGAAAAGCAGGTAATTAAATCATATCAGACTTAACATATGGCATTAAGCAGGCCATAGATTATGCAATTTTCTTTCCTTCAAACACAGCTTAAAGGAAAAAAATTGCTTGATTACCCACTTAAGGACCAGAAGGATTTACCCTCTTAATGACCAGGCCATATTTTGCGATACGGCACTGCGTCGCGTAAACTGAAAATTTGCTTGTTCATGTGATGTTGTACCCAAACAAAAATGTATGTCCTTTTTTCCCTCACAAATAGAGCTTTCTTTTGGTGGTATTTGATCACCTCTGCAGTTTTTATCTTTTGCATTATAAACAACAACAAAAAATGAACATTTTGAAAAAAAGCAATTTTTTTTTTTAACTTTTTGCTATAATAAATATCCACCCCAAAAATGATAAAAAACATTTTTTCTTAAGTTTAGGTTTGACCCAATATATATTTTTCTACATATTTTTGGTAAAAAAAAATCTCAATAAGCGTGTATTGATTGGTTTGCACAAAAGTTATAGCATCTACAAAATGGGGGATTTATGGCATTTTTATTACTATTATTATTATTATAATTTTTTATTAGTAATGACAGTGGTCAGCGATTTTTAGCAAGATTGTGACGGACAGATCGGATGCTTTTGCAGACTAGTATACACATCCACTGATTACTGTATAAATGACACTGGCAGGGAAGGGATACACTGGTACACTAGTGGGTGATCAAGGGGTTAAATGTGTTCCCTGGGAGGTGTTTCTATCTGTGGGGGGAGGGGATTGACTGGGAGTACAGAGAGATCGCTGTTCCTGATCACTAGGAACAGACCATCTCTTTCTACTCCCCTGACAGAACAGGGATCCCCGTTCTGGCTCTCTGTGGAGCAATTGCGGGTGGCCACAAAAAACAAAACAAAAAAACATTGATTCATGTGAATGTGAATGAGCCACCAGACCTAATTTACACACAGAGCTGTATTTATTAACGCAATACAATTTTATCTTTTAGATTTAGCAGGTATTCTGTAAGATTTGTTGTTTGTGTTCGCTAATAATGATTTTAATGTATTTTTTGTGAAAATATTATTTTGATATTTTCTGGTTTCTAATAGTCCTGCCCCACAGCATGGGAAGATTGCAGCTGCAGGGGTAGAAGAGGAGTCAAAGGACTTCAGATTTCACCTAACACAGCAGCCAGCACAAGGGACACTTTGCATTTAATGTAAGTACTGTCCCTTTGTGCTGATTTAAAAAAAATGTTGACTAAACTTAGGCTTAAAGTAAAGTATTATAAGTATTTGATACATCTTGAATTAAATATGTTGCCTTGGCCAATTTTATGAAAAAGCCAGAGGTTTAATGTCCAGTCTAGCTTCACACATACATACAGTAGATGTACACACATGATGGCAACTTACCTCTGGGTGTGCTCTCCAACGATGCAAAGTCAGAAGCTCCCCACCTCCACCCCATTATCACTACTGCTGTCTCCTTTACAGATCCAGCCTCTTCTTGGTTTGCAGATCAGGCAGCTGCTACTGTATTGATGTAATTACCACATAGTTAAATGATCCTATTCATTTAATATTCCCAACACCCCACTCCATTCTGGGCATCTCACAGATTCAGGGAATGGACCCAGACTCTACACGATATTGTGCACACACTACATTCTTTTTTGGCAGAGAAGACTTAGGCGGCGTACACACGGCCGAGATTCTCGGCAGAAACCAACCATTCTGCCGAGAACCTCGGCCGTGTGTACGGATTCGGCGAGCCCAGCCCGTCGGGAAACCCGTTGAGCAAATAGAGAGCAGGTTCTCTATTTGCTCGACGGCCCGTCAGGATTAATGTCTCGTCGCCTTTACCGACGGGCTGGTCGCCGAATCAGACGGCTGGCCGAGAACCTCGACGGGCGGAACGATGTGTTCCGCCCATCGAGGTTCTCGTACGTGTGTACGAGGCTTCAGAAATACAAAGTGTAATTCCACTTTAAGGAGTTTTTAAACAATCGGCTTCCACTAGAAGTCTGATAGCTTGCTGGGCATTGGGTTCCAAACATTAATTTAAAGGGTAATTCAATTTTCATGGGAAAATAAGTTTTTCAATTTTCATGGGAAAATAAGTTTAAATAGCATATACGCATGTTGCTACACAAGTCATTATGAATGTCATAAAAAATTACCGGTCATTTTCAATTTGCAGTTCTCTAATTTTCTGTCAAATACAATGCAATAAGGCAGCACAGATGTGTACAGAATGCCCCCCAGAAATTCAATTTCCTGTGTGATTGGCCTATTGATTTCCCCAGAAGTCTGCACTAAGATACATGTCAGATTTTGGGCATCCCTTGCAAGAAAAATGTAATTTTTGGTGAGATACTCCCAAATGGAAATCATGTTTAACCACTACAATACAGACACATTCACCCCTTACTGCACAGGACAATTTTAAAGCGGAGCTCCACCCAGTATAACAACATTTTACAATGTTGTTTGAAAAAAAAAAAAAAAAAAAACCTGAAAAAAATAAATAAAAAAATACTCACCCGAAATAGCTGTTGCTATGCGGAAGTCCGTAATCTGCCTCTTCCTAATCCGCGGTGTGTTTTCTTCTTCTCCTTCTCCTTGTGAATGGGCGCGCTGCTTCCTGGGAACTGTGTGTGTTCTCAGAGAGCAGCGCGCCCATTCACAAGCCAGCGTGAGACTCGCGGAGGCGCAGTAGGAAACGGGCAGTGAAGCCGTACGGCTTCACTGCCTATTTCCCATATTGTGAATGGCGGCGCGGGACCCGGAGCGATCGTGGGACCGGCATCGGGGGGCCCATCAGCGCGGGCGCCTAGGACAGGTAAGTGTCTTTATTTAAAGTCAGCAGCTACACTGTTAGTAGCTGCTGACTTTAAAAAAATTTTTTACCGTGGCTGGAGCTCCGCTTTAAGCTTTCAGTGTTGTCGCATTTTGAATGACAATTGGGGCGGTTATGCAACACTGTATACAAACTACATTTTTATAATTTTCTTTCCACAAATAGAGCTTTCTTTTGGTGGTATTTGATCACCTCTGGGTTTTTTTTTTTGCTAAACAAACTAAAAAGGACTGAAATAATAAAAAATAAAAAAAACTGATGGGCACTGATAGGCACTATAGATGGCACTGGATAGGCAGTACTGATGAGGAGCTACTGCCAGGCATTACCGAGTGGCATCTGAAGGCCACTGACAGACATTACTGATGGGGCACTGACTGGCACTTTTTTTAGGCACTGACAGGCGTTCTTTATTGGGCACAGGCTGGCAGCTGATGGGCAGGGATTGGCACTTCTGACGGGGGCTGCACTTATAATCAATTTGCTGATTATCAGCACAGAGCCCCCCTCTGACAGGGAGAGCCGGAGATCAGCTCTCCCTGTCAGTGCGAACCAAGAAAAGCCGTGTACTGGCACTTCCTGGTTTACGCGATGATCAGCTGTGATTAGTCAAAGCTGATCACGTGTAAGAAACCTCCGCCAGAGGCTCCATACTACGATCGGAGATGCGATGTGTCAGACTGACACACAGCAACTCTGATCGCCGCGCTACACACCCCCATGGGCACATGCCAGCTTGTTATCCTGATCACGTCATATGACGTCAGGTCAGGATAACAACCATTTTCCCGATGTCATATTGCTATATGGTGGGCAGCAAGTGGTTAAAAAGATGCAGACCCTGACACTTACTTTATTAGAACCTTAAAAGTGCAGCATAATTATAAAATCCCTCCCATTAATTCACTTTCCACATAGAGAAACAAAGAGAAACAAACAGTTCTTCAGAATAAAAAAAAGGTAGGAATCTGCAACAAAGTTTGTTAAAATGCTTCCAATGTACATAGATCACCCAGAGGGGAATGTTTTTTCTCAACAAAAGTGGAGTTACAATTTAACAAAGTGAAACTCCAGACAAACAGAGAAATACACACTTGAATTACAGTACTGTGGGGGGGGATTTACTAAAACAGAATCTGGTATGCTGTGCATAGTAACCAATCAGCTTCTAGGTTTTTTTGGTAGGCTGGGTTCACACATATGCAAATTGGACGCGTGTTTCCCCACATCCAATCCGCATGACAGGCAAGTGTGACCAGCTCTCAATAGAGCCGGTTTACACATGTCCGGGTCAACAGCACTCCAGATTGAAAAAGAGTGCGGTGTGTCTTTGGGTTTGGTTCAGATGCGAGTTCAGACAAAAAATGTGGACCTGAATCGCACCTAAACTGGTTTACAGGAATGCACCGGACCCCAGGCACGAACCTGCGACCGCACATGTGTGAACCCGGCCTTAAAGCTTAAGGCTGCATTCACACCTAAGCGTAGGCGATTTGCGGCGTTTTTTCCGGCGCTTTGTCACGTGTATTCATGCTTATTTGCGCGTTTGCATACAGCGTCGTCCGACATTTTTGTACTTTGACGTTTTTATTTTAGCCAATAGGAAAAATGATCTTTTCATCACTTGTTGCTATGTTGGTAGATTTTTTTTATCTTCTGCCAGGGAGAAAAGTTCTATTGATTAAAGCGACGAAACGTCCATAGCAAATGCTTGTTGTCGTGCTAGTCGCTTGAATCGAGCGTTTCCATTACTTTCTACGGGAAATGGAAATGCTCAAATACGCCCAAACCGCGTGATTCGCGCGTCAAAAAAGGGTCCGGAACTTGTTTGAGCTTCAGGCATTCGGCGTCAGGCGTATTGGCGTGCAGATGTGAACAATGTCCATAGGGAATAATAAATTTCTTCCCCTCTAGCGTTTCTGAGCATCGCGTTTCAGGCGACAAAATGCTCAGGTGTGAATGCAGCCTGAGGCCGCGTACACACCATCAAATCTATCTGCTGAAAACGGTCTGACAGACCGTCTCAGCAGACAGATTCGATCGTGTGTACCAAAACAGCCAGCAGACATATCTGTTCAAATCGGTCTGTCAGACTGATTTGAACAGATATATTTGGTCGTGTGTACGCGGCCTTACTGAACAAGCTGAAGTTAGAAGCTGATTGGTTGCTATACACAGCTGTACCAGATTCTGTGTTCTTCAGTTTTAGTAAATCTCCTCCTGTATTTGATACATGTTACTTGTCACGGAATTTGTAATGATCTTACCTCACACATGGCATCCCTATTTCCAGGTTCAACTTTTTACCTTGCGGGGTCACCTCTTCATCTTCGGACTATTAATTAGAAAATTAATCAGCATCTTCATTTTTCTAATTCATTGGTAATTGTGAATAACGCAGGTTATAAAATGGCCACCTACTATCTTCTTGAGGATACTTGTTTAATAATTGTAAATATATATATATATATATATATATATATATATATATATATATATATATATATATATAGTTTTTTATGTTACAAGCCTTCATGTATATTTATTTCTGCATTTAAATGAATGCCAAATTTGGTAAAAACTATAACATAGCCAGGGGTCTTACAATGTTCACCTATTATTGCCATGGTTTAATACTCCTTTTCTATAAATTTTTGTTTTGCTTTAGCTGCTCAATTATATCTGGCAGTGTTAAAATTGTCCCAACCCCTTTCACCGACACATTCGCTGGGCAATTTGGTCTCCATGTAAAGAAATGTAAATAAAAAAATAATGAGTATTCATATACGGAACATGGATTAATCTAGTACAGTTAACACAAACACAATATTTAGGCTCTTTATATACAGTGCTTTGTTTAAAGCAATTTAGAATAAAGCTGTGCATGTAAAGGCATATACACCTAAATTACAGATATTATATAGGCAGAAACGTGCTATAACCCCTCCTTTAAATGATCTAATACATTTCTGCACCTGACAGTTCTGGAACATGTTTACCTGTAGCTGTAAATAATTAAGCCATGAGCTATCAAAGCCAGACTCATGATAGGTAAACGTGTGACTGAACACGCCATTAGGGAAGGAGCTGTGTTGAATACTATTAAACAGAAGTGAACACACATTTGACTATCCATGACTATGGTATCCCAGATATAACCTTTACTGCTAAGACCCACTGTTTATACCCCCCCTTAAACCTTTAATAATAATGAGACCACCACTGTAACTTGGAGTAAAAACTGTCCGTAGCCTCCTTTATTTTAGATAACTTCCAATAATAAATAACATATATAAACCATATAATTCCTGAGAAAAACAGTTCTTCTCATACTAGTGCTGGACTTTGCAGGCACCACTAACACTGACTTGTAAAACCTTTTAACATTATAACATTTTATTGGCACTGCGGTACCTCACCTCTGGTCATAGGCCTCAAGCCGACAAGCTGGCTCAGAGACGACCACTGACCGCAGTGCCCCCATTAACCAACATTCTAGCTACACCTTGGTAGACTGGAAACCACACCCCTTCAGAACCCATTCCACCTCTGGGTAATGGCATCCATATTTGGGGTAATTTCTTCTCCTGCAAAGCCCAAACACCCGCCACCAGCACCCAAAGGTAACCCCTTGCCTTTGGGCGCACCTCCACACCCTCAATGCTTGCTGTACCCCGTCCTACGGGCCCAACTCCCACCATATCGATACCAAAATCTGTGCAGTAAACTCCATCACCCCTAAGGTATCTTCACGTACACACCTCCAACTCCCAGATGCCTGACCGCCAGGCCCCCGTTTCTACTTACAAACAACATTTGGTTGGCACTGCGTTATCTAACCTCTGGTCATAGGCCTCAAGCTGACAGGCTGGCTCAGAGGGCTGGCTCAGAGACGACCACTGACCGCAGTGCCCCCACCACATCTCTGTCGATCTTCCACCAAGCTCTTTTTCACCCCCTCCATTGTCTGGCCATCCTCTATGATGTCCCAGCCAACATGACCGATCATACCACTATCGTATCCAGGAACCTCGCGACCCCGGCATTGACCTCACCCCCTAAATCATTTCTCCTCACATGGAGAACCAGTACCTCCAGTGGTCGGTCCAAAACGTGCAAACCTGTGCACTTCCGATACCACTCTACTTCCACATCATTCCTGGGAAACGCAACCTATGTACACAAGCCTACCGTCTCGGGACCCCCAGCTGTCGACCCACTAGTCGCACATACGCTTTCCAAGCCCCCCAATCTCCGAAGGAGTGGCCCATAATCTAGACCAATCCTTGCACTGTACCTGAAAGACAGTAAGCAACATATACCACCATTGATGCAACCACCAAATTACCCTTACGCCAGGCCCACCAACCATTGTGGCCTACATCTAGTCAAAACCTCCTCGACTCCCACCTGCCTATCCCCTTGACTGTTTCCTCGTCAAGACGATCACGTGCAGCCTCTGTCGCTGCCCCAATCCTAAGGGAACGCCCGAGAATTCCTTCTCCACTAGGCCCAATGCCCCCAAACCTTTCCTCAACCCTGCCACAAACTGATACCGCGACACTGGAGCCCCCTACTTATGTAACCAAATGAACCGCCCACCTTCGGGCGTACCTGCCGGAATTCCCGCACCAGCCCGACTGGGCAAAGGTCTGAACCAACAACAGTGAGCACCTGCACTGACTTACCTTATCCCCTCTGATCCGTTTTGGATCTACTTAGAAGCAGTGTGGCCCCTTCATGTGTCCTCCACACGTCAGCAGCCAACATGCCGCCTTGAACTGTTTCTTGGAGGGGCTAACTAACTCGCCCACCCCGAATGCTCCAAAAATTTGCCAGACCAAAACACTGTGCGGAAACGACACAACCCTATACCGGGATAAACACAATGTCCCCACATTCCCCATAACACCTCTCAAGATGTAACGATACTGGGCACCGCGCATCCATCCGCCGTTCCTGCTGGCTATATCCCATGAACGCTTGTCGCACCCAAAAACCATAGTGAAATTCCAGACACCTTAGCCACTCAAACGAGAATACCAGACCCAACAACTTTTCTTATCGAGTACCAACTGTGACATCCCAGCCTCTATGTTCCTGGACAAACAATAACGAATCAGGACCCATACCTCTGGACCCGCCAGCTCCACCTCCACCTCCCGAACCAGCATCTGCCACACCAACCAGACCTTCTCTTGGGCCGCCCCATGTTTCCTCACTTTACCGACCTTCTGGGAGATGCTTCAAACTGAATCCTCCACACCCACGCTGGACAGGGAACAACTTGCTCCTCTGCCTCCAGCACCAAACCCAGAACCTGTCCCCACTGAAAACCGAGACAAGGCGTTCGCCACAACCTTGTCCACTCCCGTTAAATGCACCGCATACACAATCATATACCTCTGAAAACAGCGCAGCCCCAGGTGCCGCAAGAGACGAATAACCGGGGGAGAGGACGCCGTCACTCTGTTGAACACCTGTACCATTCCCAGATTATCACCATGGAAACAGACCTTTCCGGTCCCGGAAGGCAGAAGGCCCCATAGTTCCACCGCCAGCACTACTGGAAAACAGTTCCAGCCGAACCAAGTTCTTAGTGAACCCTGCTGGCACCCAGGACTTGGGCTAAGGGCCCCGCCCTACACTGTCCCTGCAAGAATGCACCAAAGCCTGAACCCCCGGCCGCATCCGTGAACAGTTCCATGTCAACATTGCTGACCTGACCGAACATCCACAGAGCCATACCGTTAAAGGACTCCAAAACGGAGTGCCAAGCCGACAGGTCTTCCCTGTGTTCCTTCACAAACCTCACGCAGTGTTTGGGTGACTTAACCCCCGCCGTGCTTGCCGAGCGGTGCCTGCAAACGACTTGCCCCATAGGAAGAAGAAGACACACAAAAATACGTTTTCCCAGGAGCGACTGCAGCGCTCAGATTTGTACTTTCTGTGAACCCAATATCTCGCCAATTTTTGCCGTTAGGCTTTCCAGTGTGTCCAACGGTAATCTGCACTCCATTGCCTCCGAGCCAATTACTATGCCCAAAAATTCTATGACCGACTTCGGCCCCTCCCCTTTTTCTCGTGTGCCAGCGGCACCCCAAATCGCTCCGCAATGCGTTCCAGCGTGGCCAAAACACCGCGCAGATACGCGACCCAGCCGGCCAAACGCTGAGGAAGTCGACTCGATAGTGGACCACGGAGTTTACAGCCACATACCGATCCACCTATTCCAGAAACGAACTAAACTGTACCAACAATGCACATGAAACCGAGCCACCCACCGGTAGACACTTCTCCCTTTTGAACTCCCCCTCCCAGTGACAGACCAATAGCCGGAAACTATCCGGGTGTACTGGAAGAAGCCGAAAGGCAGCCTCTATGTCAGGCTTGGCCATCAACGCCCCTCGACCAGACAGGTGATGAATGAGCCTAAACTCGTTTGGCTCCTTGTTTGGCACCACCCCAAAGGGGAAAATGACCAAATCAAGGGAGGGGGGTGGTGAGAATGGGCCCCCCATCCGGCCCAGAGCTACTTCCTACCGCAGTGTATCCGATACCACCTCAGAGTGACGTAGCGCGGAGCGCAAATTGTTAGGCACGGGGGGCTACCGAGAAACGGTCGCATCTTCTACACCATCACTGTAGTACTCCCTCTTACTCGTAAAATCTCCGGGACGTACCTTGCCTTGCTCACAAAAAAACGGAAAGAGGGATGGTTACCACCGCAGCCGGAGCCCTCATGCTTGAACCGGCAGGACCCCCCAAACTTGCAGTTACCCTCATTACACTGCCAGCAGACCCCCTTTTCTTTCCGGCCAACTGTCCTGGGGAATAGGTTACACAGCCCCCCCCCCTGAAAAAACTTTGTGGACGTCCGTGGGGCCGACATGAGCTGCATCCCAAGGCCAAAGTCCTCAGCCTCTCCACCCACATGTCCGGTCCCACCGCCCTGCGTTGCCTGAACTGTTCATCGCAACGGAGCCATCCTGTGCCTCCGTAACAACAATAGGCCTCGCTAATCGCCTCCTGTTAACTGAAAAGCGCCGAACAGTGTTCAGAGTTGTTTCTCTCCGATCACGCTCGCCCCGATCTAGTACGACTGCGACCACTTCGCAAAAGTCCTGGGTATAAACCTATATCTCCTTTTGCTTCATCCTCCATTTTGGACTCAGGCTTAACCCTGACCAGGTTAAACTTCTCCAGAGGCAAATGCGCAAATATCTCTACCTATTCGCTCTTACAGCTCTTCTCTCTCACCTCCTGCTTAAAATGTGAACTCAGGGGTGCCTCATAACAAGTATACCCTTCCCCCTTTTGCGTCCGACAACCGGACCAGATCCCTCTTCTTTGCGGAGTCTCCCGCCACCTCCACCTTAACCCTGGATTGCCCAGCATCACTATCCCCAGCCATACCCCCCTGCCGGCACCCAAGCTGCCGCAGGGCCAACATCGGAATTGCCCCCCCCCCCCCCAGACTGGCTCACCAACGATACCAACCCTACCAAACAACGGATGCAAACTTGCATCCCCTCCAACCTTTTCCCCCCAGGCACTAGGCCTTACCTCACTACCCCCGCCACTGCGGGCACTACCAAACGACTACGGGGACCCTCCCCCCGTCCCCCTACCAACACACCAGCATTTTGCAACACAGTAGAAATTTATGAAAACGACTTACCGGGCTGCCTGGAAGCAATCCCACCAGCCGAAGCACTCGTTTCCCTCGCAGTGAACTCCGTCCTGGGCACAAACTCCTCCTCCGAACCTGACAGCTCCCCCTCCGAACGAACTCCAGGCCGGAAGTCCCCCTCAGATGATGGCCCACCAGGCGACTCGGGCCTGGCGGCTGAGGGCCCAGAGCTGGCATCACTCACTCTGCGCACTCTGGACCCGTGCACGGATTTCACCGACGCTTTTCTGGGTGCCTCACGTCTGCCGTTGTCTTCCACTCCCCCACGCCCCCTCACCTCCGGGCTGGATTGGAGGTGGCTAGCCGTGTATGGCAAGGGGCTAGCCACCGCTGTGACCGATCTACCTCGCCGAGGCTCCTGCACCACCGGTGCACAACCGGGGTGAGAGCCCACAGCAGGTTGCACAACACCCTGAGCAGGCCTAGCTGCCGCCTTAGAGCCCCCTGGCCGCCCCCCCGCACCGGGACTAGTGGAGCCCGCCGCCGCTGTACGCTGGCTGGGGGGGGGCCAGGGGGGCTCCCCCCCTGCTTTGTTGCCTTGTGGATGGCCCTGGGGGGGGTGGCGCTCCGTAGGCCGCAAGCACCGCGCTCGTGTGGCCTGGCGCGCCCTCCCTCGCGAGTGAAATGAGCGGATTGCTCGCCTGTGTGAGGAGCGGCTCCAGGATAGCCTGCAGCCACCCCTCACCGCGCCGATCGGTCCACTAACAGAGCTGGGCGAGCATGGCTTCAAACCCAGAACTCTTGTCAGGCAGGGCACTAAATCCCCAGCAGCCATCCTACCTGAACTTTTCTCCCCAGACTGTGTTACCCGGGAAAGGAGGGGGGAGGAATTTATAGCCTCTCCTCCCCTCCCCACTGCACTCTCTATGACACTCCCCCCTGGCTTGTAAGGGTTTCTGTTAACCCTGTCATGCCCGGCCCTTCGCCAATTGTTTGTTCTTTTGCTCCGGGCCTCTCTATATGAATGAATTGGGTTGGGACCAGTCGATGACCAAATCCTTTCACCATTCCAAAAACAAGTAGATACATTAGTTTGTTAGGGAGCCTTGAATTTAGAAATGGCCAAAGCAGGGCTTTTTTTTCAGCAGGAACGCGGGGGGACGCAGTTTCAGCACCTCCAGCTCTGATGGCAGTGCTGGGCAAGGAGTGCTGGGGTGTATTGATGCTAGCTGCTGGGGGATCTATTGTTGCCTGAAGGGATCTCTTTTTACAGGGTTGTTGCTGTTGTTGCTTTTGTTGCTGGTGGACTCTTATGCTACTGGGAGACAATCGTTGCTGGGAGACAACTGTTGAGGGAGAAGTCTATTGTTGCTAGCTGTTCAGAGTCTATTGCTGCTGGAGGTGCTGCATTGTTGCTGGCCACAGCGGATCTATTTTACTTCCTATCATTAACAAATTACATACAAATTACTTAGCACCATGAATTAATACTTGGTTCTGTATCCATTGCTGATATGTGGGTAGGGGGTGGAACCAAGGAATGGTGCTCAGAGGTGGGTAGGGGTTGGAATTATGGAATGGTGCTCGAAGGAGGGTAGGGGGTGAAACCAAGGAAAGGTGCTCAGAAGTGGGTAATGGGTAGAACCAAGGAATGGTGCTCAGAGGTGGGTAGGGTTGGACACAAGAGGTGACTCGGAGGAAGGGAGTTCCTACACCTATTTTTTGAGAAAAAAAGCCCTGGACCAAAGTATATCTAAACCAAAAATAAAAAGTCGTAGATCGATTGGTAAAGTGTTGGAACCCCTTGGAGATTCACTCTTAGGCCGCGTACACACGATCGAATATATCTGCTGAAACTGGTCCGCAGACCAGTTTCAGCAGACAGATTCGATGATGTGTACGGGCTAGCAAACAGGTTTCCAGCAGACAAAAGTTTTAAAGCATGCTTTAAAACTTGTCTGCTGGAAAGCCGTCAGTCGGAAATGTCCGGTGGTTAGTACGCCTAACCAGCGGACTGAAATCTCCCGCATGCGTCGAATGGATTCGATGCATGCATGGAAGTATTTTACTTCCTGGTTTGGTGAAGTGGCGGCGTCAACGTCACAGCCACGTCACCGCGTTGTCTGTCCGCGGGGATTTTGGTTTGATCGTGTGTACACAAATCAAACCAAAACATCCCAGGAGAAATGTCCGATGAAAACGGTCTGTCGGACCGTTTTCATCGGTTATGTCTCCTCGTGTGTACATGGCCTAACCTGTTCTAGTGATCATTGTCAATGAGACAGCAACTGATGGGAAATCTTAAATTTTTTAGATGTTACTGGAACAATAAGGAGACATGAAGAGGAGATTATATTATGTGGTCGGTAAAAGCTGAATTTTCACCTTTTAGTCTAGGTTCACATCTATTCGGCTGCGCTTCATGCGTTTTTCAGGTGCGTTTTGCAGTGCATTTTATGTTTTTAAACTCTCGGTTTTTTTCTTCAGCTGTCAGCGAGATAAAAAAATGTAATGTACAAATTGCAGGCAAAAATAAATAAATAGTATACCAGACCTTTAGAATTTGTAACACAGCAGGGAAGCCACTCGGCGTGGGACCTGGAAACTAGTGGAGATCACCGTAATGGTGGTGTCCACTACAGTGATTTCCAGCTAACAGAGGCATCCCAAAGGTATAGTATATGCATACTGTAGTTATACATTGGTCCAATCTGAACTTTGTAAAAATATCCATACTTGGAAATCTTCTTGAACTATTTATTTATTTTTTTTCCCATTCACTTCAGACTCCGCCTCATAGAGTTTTCGTATGTTTTACATTTTACGAAGGACACTCATTTTATCCCTTTGAAGCTGTCTTGAGCGTCTCTCTTTAGGTTTCGCATCATCAGTGAAAAAAAAAAGTGAAGTTTTTTTTTTTCCCCTCCTTCCCCCCCCCTCCCCATCCCCTTGATCTCGCCAAGTTTTCCCCCCCATGTGCTCTTTCTCCTGTCTTTCCCACTTTTCCTTATGTTTCGTCCCTGAGGTTTTCAGCATAACTCCAGGATCTCTTAAAACTCCTCCATTTGTCCCATTTCTGGTTTTGGTTCATTTCACTGTCCTCCATACTAGTTTTTACATCTTCCATAATGTACGTCCCTTCCACCATATCAATCCATTCCCATATCTGGGGGGCTTCATTCTCTTGCCATTTACAGGGGATAAGCCTTTTGGCCGCATTAAGTAGGTGCGGGGCTAAGGAGTTTTTATACCTTTTTATACGTTCTTCCCCTCCATGGAAGAGAACTGTCCATGGGTCCATCTTAATTTTTATCTCTGTGATTTCCTCTATGAAGCCTATGATCGTCTCCCAGTATTTTCTTATTTTGGGGCATTCCCACCATAAGTGGGCCATTGAACCTATGGATCCGCATCCCCTCCAGCACTCTGCTGATTGTCCTTCTTTGTATTTGCTTAATTTGTCAGGGGTGATGTACCACCCGGAAAGGCACTTAAAGTTCATTTCTGCCGTCCTGATGTCGGTTGCCGAGGCGTGTGTCAATTTCAGTATTTTCTTTATTGTGCCCATGTCCCTATGTGACCCTAATTCCCTCTCCCATTTTTTAATATACGGGGGTACCTCCAGCTCTTCCACCTTTAGGAGAATTTTATATAGCTTTGAGATCGTTCCTTTGGTATTTTCTGGGGAGCATAACTTTTCCAGATCTGTTAGCTGATCTCCTGTCCTTAAGGGTTGTGGCAGTTTTACTATAAAGTGTCTGAGCTGTTGGTACCTCCAGTCATTTATCTTCAAAAAAGAAATATTTTTTTCTATTTCATGCAGTGAGAGTAAGTGACCATCCTTTATAACTTCTCTTATTTGTGCTGTGTCCTTTTTAATCCAGTTTCCTCCTACTGAAACTTTACCTGGTTCAAAATAATCATTATCTTTTAAAGCAATAAAAGGTGAGTTGTATTCTTTATCAATTCTTTTATATACAGTGTCCCAAAACTTAAGTGCGTTCCTAGTGATCTCGTGTGTGCTTTCACCCAAACGCCTTATTTGAGGGGGATTCCATATTATTTTTCCTAATTCCACCTCTGATAGTGCATTTTCAATACTGATCCACCGTTTTTCTCTATTTCCTCTGGCCCATTCCACCACTCTCGATAATACTACCGCGTCATAGTACTTTTTGATTTCGGGGACAGCCAGCCCCCCCTTCTCTTTTGGTTGTTTTAGGACCTGGAGCGATATTCTATGCTTTTTATTCCTCCAGATGTATTTCATGATCATATTTTTCATAGTTTGTAGCCATGCGCTTGGTAGTATGATAGGGAGCATCTGGAATTTATATAGGACTTTTGGCATAAGGACCATTTTACAGAAATTAATTCTGCCGATCCATGATAATGGCCTGTTCTTTACCCTTGTTATTTCTGCTTTTATTTCGTCCAGGAGGGGGATATAATTTATCTCGTATATTTTTTTAATTGAGTTTGTTAACTTAACCCCTAGGTACTTAAGTTTTTCTACCCATGGGAATTGATACTTGATTCTAAGTTCTTGTTCTTCGGATCTAGACGTGTTTACGTTCAGGACTTCTGTTTTGGTCATATTTAATTTAAAATTTGATATTTCTCCATATTGGCTACATATATCCAGTAATTTGGGGATTGATTTCTTTGGATTGACTAAATAGAAGAGGACATCGTCCGCAAAGGCCGAAAGTTTATGTTCCTCCTCTTTTACTCTCACTCCTTCAATTTCTGTGCACCTACGTATCCTGGCCAGCAGGGGTTCAATTGATAGCACAAACAGCATGGGGGACAGGGGGCATCCCTGTCTTGTTCTGTTTTTCATTTCAAACCTTTGGGAGAGACTTCCATTTATTTTTATCCTTGCTGTCGGGGCTTGGTATAAAGTTCTAATCCTCCCCATTATTGTCTGACCAAAGCCCATTTCTTCTAGTGTATTTAACATGAGTCCCCAGTCTACCCTGTCGAATGCTTTTTCGGCATCTATCGACAGGAGTAGACTGGGGAGGCCACTTTCTTTCATTTTTTTAAGAACAAGGAGAGCCCTTACTCCATTGTCTCTTCCCTCTCTCCCCTGGATAAAACCTGTCTGGTCAGGATGGACAAGTTTTGTCATCTCCTGTTTCACTCTCCCAGCTAATACTTTTGCGAAGAGTTTCGTGTCTATATTCAGCAAGGATATCGGTCTGTACCCTGCACAGGTTTTACCATCATTCCCTTCCTTGGGAATGAGTGTTATAGTCGCCTCTGCTGCTTCTCCACTTAACGGGAAGTCTTTCCCTAACCCATTGAAGTACTGGCAGAGTCTGGGGATAAGTATCTCCTTGCATTTTTTGTAGTATAGAACAGTGAAACCGTCCGGTCCTGGGCTCTTTCCTAGCGCTGAGTCTGCTAGGGCCGTCCTGACTTCGTTTTCTGTGATAGGCCTATCCATCTTTGATCTATCCTCTTGACTACATTTTGGGATCCCTGCTCCTTTTAAAAAGTCTATTATTTTATTCTCTTTCTCTCCCTGCTTCCAATTTCTCTGTTCCACTGCGTACAGCTTCTCGTAGTACGCTCTAAACGTTTCTGCTATTTCTGTTGTTGTGTGCACTATCTCCCCTTTCTCGTTTTTAATTTTTTCTATAAAATTTCTTGTTTTTTTTTTTCCGGACCATCCTAGCCAAGTGTTTATTTGTTTTATTCCCCCACATATATCTTTCTTTTGCTATTAAGTTAAATTCCCTTTTTGTTTCTTGGTCTATTAGCTCTTTTAGTTCATTTCTTTTATTCACAAGGGCCTGATATACTTCTCGTTGTTTTACCGCTTTTTTATGTTTTTGCTCCAACTTTAATATCTCTTCTATTATTTTTTCTCGTTTACGGCTTTTTTCTTTTTTTTTCCTTGTCCCTTCTGATATCAGGATCCCTCTTATTACCGTTTTGTGAGCGTCCCAGAGAGTTGCTCCCGATATTTCATTTGTATCATTGATCTTAAAATATTCCTCTAGCTCTTTTTTAATCCTCTCTAAGCTATTCTCGTCCATCATTAATTCCTCGTTGAGCCTTCAATTTTGGAATATTTTCTGGTTTCCTCGTATTTTTAGGGATACACTAATTGGGGCATGGTCTGAGAGTGTCATGGCCCCTATCTCCGCACCCTCGACCATTTCCAAGCAACTATGATCCACAAAGATGTGGTCAATACGGGAATAGCTTCCATGCACCGGGGAATAAAACGTATAATCCCGCTGTTCCAGGTTTAGGACTCTCCAGACATCTACCAATTGGCTTCTAAACAGGCTATTTTTAATTTTTTTTAAAAGCGTCTTGTTATCTCCTTGTGGCGTGGTCTTATCTATCCTCGGGTCAAGGCAGAAGTTTAAGTCTCCTGCCATAATGACCTTCTCTCGTTTGACGTCATTCAATTTCACTAATACGTCCCCAAGGTAGTTTATCTGCTGTGTGTTAGGGGCGTAGATATTCACTAATGTACAGTCAATCCCTTCTAGTTCCCCTTTAAGGAAGAGAAATCTCCCCTCTGGATCTGTCAGCCTGTCTGCTAATGTGAACCGCACTCCTTTAGCTAGGCCTATTGCTACCCCCCTTGCCCGTTTGGATATGGTGTCTCCATAAAACCAGACAGGGAATTCTGTTGAATATAACTTAATATTGGATTCTGTTGAGAGGTGTGTTTCTTGCAGGAAGGCCACATTTGTTCTAAGGCTTTTCAATTCCTTTAGGACCTTGTGTCTTTTTGTTGGACTGTTCAAGCCTTTCACATTGTATGATAGAATTTTAATTATCGGCATCTCTTCCAGTTACCCCTTTCCCTTTCTCTTTTCTCAGGGGACACTTCTATCCTTCTTGGGCTGTTCTTACCCCTTGGCACATTTGGCGAGATACTACCTCTACCCTCCCTCCCTCCCTCTCCTCCCTCCCTCGTATCCCCTCCCCTTCCCCTCCCCTCGTTGGCCTTCTAACGGCCTCTGGGCCAACTCCAAATTGAGTGTGGCTCAGTTTTCTCTAGGTGGGGCCTTGGGATTTGTCTCCCCCCTCCCCGTGTTCTCGGGGTAGGGGGGGGAAGCCAGTCGTCGCCTCCAGTTGGTGCTTCCCCTTGCCCCTCCCCCTCTCTACCTCCCCCTCCCTACTCCCAGCCCGGGAGGTCTGGGATTTGGATGTCCAATCTGGTGCAGAACATTTTAAGGTCCTCCGGGAATCTCAGAATCGTGGATTTTCCTTCTTTGATTCCTACTAGGCAGGCTGGGAAACCCCAATTATATTTTATTTTCTGAGTTGTCAATTGATTCAGCAGAGGTTTTAAAAGTCGACGTCTTGCCAATGTCTCTGGCGCCAGGTCTGAGAAGACCTGTAATTCTGCTCCTCTGTACACCAGTGGTGGTTTTCCTTTTAAATTTCTCCAGATCTTATCCTTTTCTTCAAACCCCCTGAATCGGACTATAATGTCTCTTGGCCTCTCGGTGTCTGTTCTTCTGGGATTTCCAATGCGATGTACTCTTTCTATCCCAATTGGATCCTCTAGGGATTTTTCCAATAATGGATTGAATATATCCTGCATCTTCTTCCTTAACTCCTCCCCTTGCTCCTCCGGTAGAAGTTTAATTCTTAAATTTTTCCTGCGATTCCTATTTCTTGATCTTCCAATTTGTACAGAATCTGCCTCTGCTGTAATTTTATCTGCTCTATTTGATCGTATAGGTGTGTTGAATCTTGTTCTTGTTTTTCCGTTTTTTCTTCAACTGCCTCTATTCTAGATAACAGATGCCCAAGATCGGCCCGTAGTGATTGTATTTCTCCCTTGATGGTGTTTTCCAGGCTCTGCAACATTTCTGCCATTTCTCTCTTAGATGGCCCTGGTTCTTCTAGCCTCTGCTCCTCTGTCCACCTTTGCTCTGCATCTTTACCTGATAGTCCTTCTCCTCTTGGATCTATAGGTTTGTCCTTCGACATCTTATTTTGGGGGTTCTTGTTGTCTGTCTTTTTATCTTTATTTATTTGATGTTGTTGTTGTTGTTTTTGTGTATCTTGGGTTCGTGGACTGTCCTCTTTTGTCATATACTGTCTGATAGAACTTGTTGTCAATGAGTTATTTGCCACACTTGGGGGTGTTTTTGGGGGGCCTCCCCTTGTAGATCTACTCGTCATCCTTTGCATAGTAAATGCACTTCTTCGAATTCTCTTCCCCAGTTTGCTCTCTTGGGTCTTTCCCTCCTATGTCCTGCCACTCAGTCCTAAAGAGCTTCAGGTGGTCTTTTAGCTCCTTTTTGCGCTTTATTCACTATAGGTCCTCTATAGATCTTCAGATGGCGGATCCCTCTACTCGTCCCAAGTGCACAATCTGGATAGGGATGGGTCTGGGGGGCACTTCTTGTTACCCCTTAGTAGTTTTGGGTCCTCACCTCTCTCTCCCCCCTTATTCGTTTGTTGTTTAGGCAGTCCCTAGACCTTTCCAAGCAGCTCCCACAACACGTCTCTCCCGACCTCCCCTCCCCCCAGTCCTATTACTTTCCCTATATAGCCGATAGGCGAGGTAGATGTTGTTCATGCAATGGTCATTACAAATTTTCCCCTCTATCCCCTCTTTCATGACCTTTTATATCAGAGCTGGACTAAGAGAGGCAAAAATGACAGGAAGAAAAAAAAGAAAAAAGCATATAAATAAAAAAGGAAGAGGGGCCAAAAAGAGGGGGATGCATAGATCGGAGTGAGCAGACTAATTTTACTGCCCCTTTAAGACCACCCAACACACAATTCTTGCAGGTGATAATTTATTCCTCAATGGAATATCAGGCAAGCAGTGATAGCAGATGTTTCTGTGGAAGCGTTTTTCATTTCTTAAGTCTCCACTTTTTTAATTTCACACATTTTGTAGACACATTTTGTAGACACAGGTAAAGACACGTTAGAGAGAACTCAGAAAAGGGAAACGTACCTTCTGTATAATTCAGCTCTTTTAGTAGTCCATGTTGATTACTCTCTGGGAATGATCCCAGGGAGGCTTACCTTTTCACCTTTTCTATGGTGTCTTCAGCCTTTTTACCTTATTGAGGCAAATGCGATGAGGAGGAGGAAGGGGTTAAGGAGCGATCCTGTTCGGTTCTCCCTGTAGCCAGCAGCGTTGGTTCGCATTTGTTTGCTGAGGTGTTTTTTTTTTTTTTTTTTTCCTCCGAGAGGAGCCAATGTCTTCTGGGGAGTTCCCTGGTCCACGTTCCCCGGAGGTAGGGGGGTGAGAGGGGGGGGGGGACGCCAGCGTCCGTTACCGCGGCGTGTGTCTCGGCATGTAACTCAGCACGCCGAGTATCCAGCGGGACGGGCTGCTAGCCGATGTCGGCACACAGCTGGGCTACTCGGGGGCTCCAGGCGGGGAGGTTTCCTTCCAGCACGCACTATAGGCATTGCTCGCAGCTTCCCTCTACCCCTCAGCCCGGCCCTCCCTCGACGCGGCGTTCCCGTGGCTCCTCCCACCTACAGAAGCGTCACGTCCTTACGTGCACGCCATCGCATCTGCTGGTAATAGTTGTGTTCTTGAACTATTTATAAACTGTCATGTAACAGAAATAGTAGGTATACTTTTAGTGACACCTTAAAATTCTACATAGGGACCTCCCCCCCAGCTCTTCAGTTTGTAAAAAAAAAACACCTTACTGCCCTTAAAACTTTCTGTGTATAAGGTTACTTTACTTGACAATAGATTCAAGCTGGTTACAAGTAGAATGAACAGAGCAAATCTTTGTCAAAGGCCACCTTTCCCTAAGGTTGGCTGTACATCGATATGCCTTGCTTACAACTGTGTTTATCTTACTGTAAGTATTTCAATGTAATTCAGTATAATACTGCTTATCATACAAGCAGTTATTATTCTAAGTATTAGTTCTGAAATGGAAATATCTGTTACTTCTATGTTTCGATATCAAGTAGTGTACTCTGGGGAGGCCATTACAAGGTTTTTTATACGCATCAGGCTGTGTAATTCTCTGACGCAACACAGTCTACTGCAATAAATCATTATTGTTATTCCACTGTTGCTACAGATGAGATGTGTAAGGTACCAATTAACGATTAAAATAGATTGTACGTATAATTCAATTGCTTTGATTTAGACATGAACATTTATTTCTTGTACTTTCATCACATAATACAATTAGACATCTCTAGAAATATGAAGAAATTTACTACTTTCTGAAATCAAATCTTTTTAGAGCAGTAGAGGGAACAAAGGTGGGAATTGAGTAACAGGGCAGCTAGAATAAATAGTAATACGGAGTATTAGGCATATAGACCAATAATAAACATAAATTAGTAATAACCTAGGTTATAAATATAAGGATATATTTAATACGATCTATTCTCATTTGGCCTGTTTTTTCTTTTTATGGATCCCCAAATATTTTTTTACTCTTAAATGTGAGCCATTACTTACTATTAGTAACTGTTAGTTTCAAATCAAGTTGACTAGGAAGTAACATAACTAAAAACAAAGACCTTGTCATAGCTCCTTTATTTGGCTCAGTTCCCATAGATTTTTATCAAGAGCCAACTAAAACAAATAACACTGTCACAAGGACAGTATAGCATTTTGCCACGTAAACCACCTACTTCTTAAGGGACTCCCTCATATTTAGATATCTTTCCTATCACTAATCTCAAATGCTGAGCAGGAACAAAAGACATTACTATATTCAGCCATTTGTGAAAGCTATTTTGTTTTATATCTAGGGCTGTTACATACCCAAACATTGGTATTATTTTGAAACTGGCAAATGTGCCCATTAATGAACGGGGTAATTTTTGGAGTCGGTGCAGGTTATTGATTGTGGTAATTTTGTGCGTGTGAAATTCCTAATTCATGTGTGTATGTGTTATTGAGGAAGTAAGCAAAGGGGGGATTGAGGGCAAAAATAAGATTGGTCTCCCTGACCTCCAGAGGCCTAGCGGTGACTCCCAGAGTCAGGAAGGACTGACATTCCTCCTTGGGGTGCAGGTTACTAAAGATGTTGGGTTTTGTGCAACGTGGAAAGATGGGTGCCAGGCACTTTTAAAAAGTGACAAAGAGAGTTTTTTGTTCTCTTAACAGGAAGAGGGGAGAGAGGGATAGGGCACAGGGCACCCTTAGGTAAATGCAATAGCAACCTGGCAGACAAAAATAGAACTAGGCAGATAGCAATACAGAAAAAGGGCCTTTGAACTGAATGCAGCAACCTGTACCTTGTAACACTAGCAACTGCTGTCTCCTATGGCAACAACTTTACTCAAAGTATCCCACTGTAGATCCTTAAGCTTAGCTCCCAGCTACCTGCTGCACTTCTTAAGCTTCACTCACAGCTACCCACTGTATTCTTCAAGCTTTACCGCCACTACCCATGGAATATCATTATATAACCACTTAACGCCAAATCACATACCTACCTGTATGCCATTTGGCTTTAAATGGTTGTACCAGGATGATGCTAACTACAGGTATCATCCTGGTATTGTTTTGTAAAGCCGGCGGCTGTTTTTTTTGTAAAAGCCAGCCAAGCAGATTGGACTGCTATTACAGGCAGTGATCCCAGAATGAAAGATGGCGATTCCGTAGGCTTACCACAGACTTCATGGAGCACTAGAAGGTCCCAGGTGATCTCTGTGGTACAGGAAACAGGAAGTAAAGTTATTTCTGATTTAGTGGATGTAGAGATCTGAGAGATAACCCTGAGGAAGATACGCGATTAGCCCTGTGTCATCACATGTGGGGGGGGGGGGGGCAGGATGACGGAGGAGCTCAGATACATGCTGGTTTGTAAAAGCTGCTGACACATACAAGTTTGAAAGTCGTTTGGAGAGGAATCTTTGCTTAACTAATTGCCAACCTCCCGCCGTCATATTACTGCGGGACGGTGGCACTGCTACGCGGGAGCACGTAGCTCTACGTCCTCCCTTTAGCAGCTTGTAGGGCGCGCGCGCGCGCCCGCACGTGTCCCCCGAGTCCCGCGCACGTGCCCGGCAGGTACGATCGCCGCCGGGAACCCGCGATTGCTCGTTACAGAGCGGGGAACGGGAGGTATGTGTGTAAACACATACCTCTTGTTCCTGTCAGTGGGGGAAACGCTGATCTTCTGTCCATACAATGTATGGACAGAAGATCAGTGATTTCCCCTAGTGAGGCCACCCCCCATACAGTTAGAACACACCAGAACCACACTTAACCCCTTCCCTGCCCCCTAGTGTTAACCCCTTCACTGCCAATGGCATTTTTATAGTAATACAATGCATTTTTATAGCATTGATCGCTATAAAAATGCCAATGGTCCCAAAAATGTGTCAAAAGTGTCCGCCATAATATCGCAGTACCGAAAAAAAAACGCTGATCGCCGCCATTACTAGTAAAAAAAATAAAATAATAAAAATGCCATAAAACGACCCCCTTTTTTGTAAACGCTATAAATTTTGCGCAAACCAATTAATAAACGCTAATTGCGATTTTTTTAATGAAAAATATGTAGAAGAATACGTATCGGCCTAAACTGAGGAAAAAAAATGTTTTTTTTATATCTTTTTTGGGATTTTTATTATAGCAAAATGTAAAAAATATTGAATTTTTTTCAAAATAGTCGCTCTATTTTTGTTTATAGCGCAAAAAATAAAAAACGCAGAGATGATCAAATACCACCAAAAGAAAGGTCTATTTGTGGGAATAAAAGGACGCCAATTTTGTTTGGGAGCCACGTCGCACGACCGCGCAATTGTCAGTTAAAGCGACGCAGTGCCGAATCACAAAAAGTGCTCTGGTCTTTGGACAGCAATATGGTCCGGGGCTAAAGTGGTTAAAGTGGATGTAAACCCACTCTCATCCTTTCTAAACTACTGCCATAGTGCTGATCTATAAGGATATACATGCCTCCTGCATGTATCCTTACCTGTCAAATGTCTCCCCTCTGTCTGTTATAAGAACTGAAAAACTGCAGATTCTGTGGGTGGATCTGCTGTCTGGAGCTTTGTGGGTGGAGTCATGATGTCAGTAGACTCCCCGCCAACCTCTACACTCCCCTTGTCAACATGCATTTTCTCCTGTGTATTCCTTACACGTAATTCTGCTATGATCACTAACATCCAGTCAAAATCCAGAAAAGTAACCGCATGACTTCAGAAAAGGAGTGGGGGTGAGAATTAAAAAATAATGTCATTCACAGCAAGGGGGAGGAACGGACAAAAGATTTCTCCTGTTTGTCTGTTTATTTCACTGAAAAAAGAAAAAGAGGATTGCTCAGAGCTGGATTAACTCTGTGTGGCAAGACTGGGCACAGATGATAGGAAATCTTATACTCTACATTGTGACAGCAAAAAATGTAAATAAAATTTGGGTTTACATCCACTTTAATGCTTTTATAGTTTGGTGCGCTGGAAGCACCTAAAATGTGTGAGTACCCTAATGCTATGGTTTCTAAAAATATTTTTTTTTAACTAAATTAAACTAAAAAATATTTTTTAAATTTTGTTCACTGTGAGCTTGCTTGTTACACAATTATTTTATTTTTTTATGTTCATTGTTAAATTTTTTAGCAATATTGATTATGTTCATTCATTGTTTATGGCGCTATCTTTGCATTTGTAAGGTTCAGTATCACACAGCGCTGCATTTTTTTGTTTTTAGTAGGGCTGTTACTGATCAAATTTTTTGTGTTCGATTAATAGTTTTTTTTTAAATCGATTAATCGACTAATTTCGATTAATTATAATGCACATACAGACCCAACTACTTTTAGCTGATCTCCTTGCAGGCTGATCCCTAGTGCAGATACCAACCACTGGAAAAATGCATAGCAGGATACAAAAAAACACACAAAAGCAGCGCTCGATGGGAATAGCATTAAAACTTTTATAGTCTTCAAGTAGGTAACCAAATAAATATTGCACTGGAGATAAAATCGATGGAGCTACATAAACTGTAAAAATGGTGCGAGTAATACCAAACTGTAGCAAAAGCAGTCATAAAAACATGTAGCTAAGTATGATACTGGTATAAAAAATGTGTAGAACGATACCACTGCTGAATCTAGATAAGGAGAGGTTAATATTAGTCCGTCGGCATGTAGATGTCCCGTGAAGGGAACTATCACAACTCCCAGTGGATGGTTGTAGAATCCCAGGTTGATAGAGGGAAGTGATAGAGGGAAGTGTAAAAGCCCTTATGTGTGGCAGATAGTAAGGTCCCGTCGGCATGCAGATATGAAGGCACAGAAAAGGAGCCCTTCAGATGGACACGGCAAGCACCGCCAGTGTCTGTGACATTACTGGATCTCCGACGGAACTCCCTGAAAGCCCAGAAGCCGGCAGAGAGGTTAAAAATCGCACATTTCCTGTGGGAGACCCTGGCATGGAGGAGATTGCTCAAACCACTGCTTGAGCAGCTACAGGCACAGAACATTAAATATCAATGGGGCTTTTCAGCATGCCTTATAGGGCCGAAAGACGGCATTTCGGCAAGGCTAACATTCCCTGACGAATTGGAAGCTTTTTGTAATAAACTGGATATTTTGGCACCAGAATTACCAGGATGGGTAGACTAAGCAAAAACAAGATTTAAAATGTCATAAACCGAAAGGACCTGGGGGGTACGGGCGGGAACAGGGAAGATAAGGAAGGGGGCGGAGGGGGGGGGGGGTTATGGGGTTTTTTCTCTCCTATTGTTCCTTGTTTTTTGGTCGCCTGGGCAAGTTCCCCCCCTTTCTGGAGCTCACCAGGGGGGGGGGAGCGGGGAAAGCACTACCTCAAACAAGAGAACTGTGGAAAGTGGTGAATGAGGTACTCACGGTTCAGAGGCTCTTGTTTTGGGCCTGGGGGGGGGGAAGGGAATGTGACTCCCAATAGGAAGTGTAAGGGGATTTTTTTATGGTAGAATAGGAAAGAGATGGTAGAAATAAAGTTTCTGTCATATAATGTTAAGGGGTTAAACACTGCGGCCAAAAGACACAAAGTAATAGAAGAGATCAAGCAATATAGAGCCGAGGTAATATTTCTCCAAGAGACACACTTAACAATAGACTCAAATGTCAAATTATACTCTCCCAGTTATCCAAAATGGTTCTACGGCGACTCCATCTCAAAACGTGCAAGGGGCGTGGCAATAGGGTTTGCAAGGGAAACGAGATTTGTGTTGGAAGCTAGAATAACGGATCCTGAAGGAAGGTTTTTATTCTTAAAGGGTAAACTTGGAAATACCACTTACACGCTGGCAAATATATACGCCCCCAATGCTGGTCCTATCAAATACGTTAATAGAATTTTGGGGAAACTAAAAAAAAATTCTGATGGCCACACGATAGTGATGGGCGATTTTAACTTTTGTATGAATCCGAGAGTCAATAGTACGTCCCGTGTGCAGGGGACAAACAACGTATGGGTCCAAAAATTCAAACAAAGAATGTTTGACAGTCAGCTGGTCGATGTGTGGAGGACATTACACCCAAAAGCACAGGACTACACGTTTTTCTCCCCTGTACACGGGACCTACTCCAGGATAGACTATGGGCCAGATTCAGGTAGAGTTGGAGTATTTCGATATGCGCCGCGTAACTGTGAATATGCGCCGTCGTTTCTATGTGGCCGTACCCACCAAACTAGATGCGACAGAAAACGGGCCATTTCCGATCGGCTTAACTTTCCGACGCCAGAGTCTCGTCAGCGCATAATTTCGCTTGGCGCATCAGTCGCGCCTATTGATTTCCCCTGCAAATATGCAAATGAGGGAGATGAGGGAGATTTCCCGATTCGCGAACGGATTAGCACCATACGCTGGCTACATGCGCCGCACGTATCTTGTCCGTCCGGAGCAAAGTTATTTCTACAAATAGCTGCTTTATCTTTACTCCAGACGGCCACAGGTCAGCAGGAGAGCAGCTACAGCAGCGTTACCGACGATAAGAGCTAGCTGAGCACCCCCACTTGCAGGACAACACCTCTGTCCATGCTTGTCTGTCAACTTTTACAGCCATGGAGGAAGACATCATAGGTCTCCATAGCCGAGATGACGGCTGACAGCTCCTGGCCTTTAGAGTTCAGCTTTCTCCTGTGTGTTTGCGGGGAACGGGAGCAGCCATCTCAGAACAAAAGTAACTTCACTGCGGGGAGGGGGAACAGGATATACTTTAGTGCCGGAATGGCGCATCTACGGGCACATTTAAACGCCCAACGGAACGCATTGTGCTGACGTTTCCCGTGAAGTGGTGCCGACGGAAGTTGTGAGCATGCGCACAAGGGGGCGAGTGAAGCCTCACTTACTGCGCATGCTCCGTGGATGATGCGCTGAACGTAAGCCTCTGCGCTGGGCTCCGCCCATCATTTACATATGATCACACCCACTTCCACTTGCGTCGGGTTACGCCAGCGCATTTTCGTTACTCCGGCGCAAGTTTAGGAGCAAGTGCTATGTGAATTACAGTACTTGCGCCGAAAGTGTCGGCGGAGTAACGTAAATGAGAAACGTTACTCCAAAGTAAAGAAGCGCCCATCTACCTGAATCTGGCCCTATATGCTGGTAGACCTCCGGCTCCTGGATAGGGTGGTCGAGGCAGAGATCGAAATTATAACCCTCCTGGACCACACTCCGATAACTATGAAAGTGGAAATCTCCCCTCAACAAAGCGTAACCCAGTCATGGCACCTAAATGAAAATTTGATACGAGATGAGGAAGTGGTGGGAAAGGTGGAAAAGGAACTCAAACAGTTTTTACAATAAATGATAGCGGAGAGATCTCAGGGGCCACTCTATGGGATGCGCATAAAGCGTATATCCGAAGAATACTAATCGCCAAGGGGTCTAGGAAAAAAAAAGGAGAGAAATAGGAAGTATATTACCCTGGTAAAAGAAATAGCGAAATTAGAACAAGCACACAAAATAGAGCGATCAAAAGAGATTTACCACAAGTTAATTTTAAAGAGAGATGAACTTAAAGAGGTTATGGAACAAAAAACAAAAAAAAAAGTCTTCAACAGCATAGCCAAGGAGAGATATATCTGGGGCAACAAATCTATTAGACATTTAGCCAAAATGGTAAAAAAAAAGAAAACCAGAAATTATGTAGAGAAAAAAAAATGGGGATTTGGTATATTCAACCAGGGATATTGCGGAGACTTTTAAAAACTATTATGAAGAGCTCTATACGATAGACCAGAAGGGATGGCAAATTGGCGAAAAAGAGGCTAAAATCATAGATTTCCTATCCAAGGCAGGTCTACCTAAGATAGAGGAGACAGAAAGATTTAACATGGACAAACCCATAACGGAAGCAGAAATCGAAAAAGCTTTAAATAACATGGCTGTGGGCAAAAGCCCAGGACCAGACGGTTACACGGCTTTATATTTAAATTTTTTTTTGCAATATCCCGATACCAAAAATGTATAAATATTTCAATGGGCTGGGTTCGGAATTTGAAGCAAGTAAGGAAGCACTATCGGCCCTTAATAACAATCATTTTAAAAGAAGGAAAGGATAGTTTACTCTGCTCAGGATATAGACCAATTTCTTTGCTGAACGCGGATACTAAGCTTTTCGCAAAATTCTAGCAGAACGATTGAAAAGAGCTATGCCCCTGCTGGTCCATCCAGACCAGACTGGGTTTATCCCTGACAGAGAAAGTAAAGACAATGGAATAAGAGCACTCCTCCTACTCCAGAAGTTAAAAACCGATGGGTCCCCGTGTCTATTTCTGTCGGTTGATGCCGAAAAGGCTTTCGACAGGGTAGACTGGGGACTCATGTTGAAAACTTTAGAAGTGATGGGAATCGGAGATAGGATGATTGGAAGGATAAGTACACTTTATCACCATCCCATTGCAAAAATTAGAATTAATGGCACCCTCTCCGCGCCCTTTGAAATGAAAAATGGGACGCGACGGGGTTGCCCCCTGTCCCCCCTCCTTTTCATCCCATCCCTAGAGCCGTTGCTAGCCATGATCCGAAATAACCCCAAAATAAGCGGGGTGAAAGTCGGGATTGAGGAACATAAACTATCGGCTTTTGCCGATGATATTTTGTTCTATATTACCAACCCGCAAACAACAACTCCAACTTTAACCAAGGTACTTCAACAGTTCGAAGCTATATCAAACTTCAAAATTAATGAAACAAAAACTGAAATACTGAATATAAATATCAATAAAAATGAAGAGAAGCGGATAAAAAGGATTTGTGTGTTCCACTGGATAAAGGAGTTAAAATACCTAGGCATAAAATTAACAAATTCGATTAAGGAAATCTATAAAATAAACGTTGTCCCCCTGCTAAATGAGATCAAAACTGACATAAAAAAAAAAATTATAAATAGACCTATCTCTTGGATAGGTCGTATAAATACTTTGAAGATGTTCTTAGTACCGAAGATACTCTATAAATTTCAAATGATGCCAATTGCCCTTCCCCAACAATTCCTGAGAATACTAAACTCGATTCTAACGAACTACATATGGAAAAATAAAAAACATAGAATTTCCCTCTCAATCTTAAAACAAGATAAGAATCGGGGGGGGGGACTTGCCATGCCCGATATCAGGGAGTACTATAAAGCGGCCGTATTGTCGATTTAACACGAGATACACTGAGACTATGGGATAGAGTTCACACAAGAATGGATAGGGATTTGAAAGAAAACGCATATTTCGCACCAGGGGAGGAAAAAAAGCAGGGGAAATTGGATTAAAATAGATAAAGTTCACTTGGGTGATATATTAAAAAATAGAAGAATTATGGATTTTGGGTAGTTGAAACACAGATCATAAGTTTGGAATCTGGATGGGTGGCGGTACTCCCAGTTATGCCACTTTGTGCAACACCTCCCCCAACCCTTGCGGACGAGTTTGGAGCTCACACCGTTGGAGCAACTATGTAAAACAGAAAACTCAAAAAGGTAGAGTGTCAAAACTCTATAAGATCCTAATAAAGGTGGATGTGCGGGGGGAGCCACCCTTCATCCAGAAATGGGAAAGAGAGCTGGGTACACTAAGAGGGGAAAACACTTGCGAAAGGCTAATGAAACTGACCCACTCCTCGGCTATAGATATGCGAACCGCATCAAATTATAAATGTATATCGGGCTGGTACGCCATGCCTGATAAAGTGAGCAAGTTCAAGGAAGGAATATCCGCCCACTGCTGGCGGGGATGCCCGGAAAGGGGAACCATGGCCCACCTGTGGTGGACCTGCCCAAAAATCCAAAAATTCTGGCAACAAATCTTGGGAAAATAAGAGATTACTGGCAAAGAGATAAAAAAAGACCCTTGGGGCGTTCTCTTCCATGGAGGGCAAACGGGAATACGGTACAAGAAGTCTCTCATACCCCACCTACCTAACGCAGCAAAAAGGCTCATTCCAAAGAACTGGCAGAAAGTAGAAAGCCCAATGATGTGGGAATGGATCAACGCAGTAGAGGAGACCTATAGGATTGAAGAGTTGAAGGAGACGGTGGGGGAGAAAAATCAGGATTTTAAGGCTAAATGGAAAAGATGGAAAGAGTATAAAAAGACATGGAGCTATGCTGAAAACCTGAGGGTAGAAAGTTAACGGATCTAGAGAGTATAATCTATCTACCATAAACACAATATCATAATTAGAATTAAAAAGGGATATTATATCAAATATCTAAACTAACAACAACAAGAAGGTCTTTGAAAGTCACGTGGGGGGGGGAATGGAATTTGGGTAAGGGCCTCTCTCATTCCACGAGGTCAGGGACTTGTTTTTCTTTTTGTAGGCCCGGCAATAGCCGTACCAGAAAGGTCGAACAGCCTATGTCCCCTCCGCTTTAATATTTACACTGCTTTAATAAAAAAAATTAAAAAAAGGAGGCAAAGTATAAAAAAACACAGATGATGCAAACCTGCTATGGAGACTGCTATGATCTCCAGCATTTCTGGTTATGGCTGAAGAAGAAAAAAAAAAAGAGAGAGAAAAAAAAAAAGGGACAGTTCTAACCACGGGAAACGTGTGATTTTTCACATGCTGACATTACACCCCCCCCCCCCCATGGTACGAAATTTAAAGGAATATTTCACTTTTATTGTTGCACTTTAACCACTTCCATACCGCACCTAATCTGGCACTTCTCTCCTTCATGTACAATTATATTTTCTTCCTTGAAAATTACTCAGGACCCCCAAACATTATATATATTTTATTAGCAGACACCCTAGGGAATAAAGTGGCCGCCATTTTTTTTTATTATTTCTAACGGTATTTGCGGAAAAAAAATTCTACCGCTTTTTTTTTTTTGCAAAAAAAAACAAAAAACGGTTTCATGATTTAAAAAATAACAAAGCAGTAAAAATAGCCCAATTTTAAGGGATAATGTGAAAGATGGTGTTACACCGAGTAAATTGATACCTAACATGTCACGCTTTAATATTGCGCACACTCATGGAATGGCGCTAAACTTCAGTATTAAAAATCTCTATAGGTGACGCTTGAATTTTTTTTTCAGGTTACCAGTTTAGAGTTACAAAGGAGGTCTAGTGCTAAAATTTTTGCTCTCGCTCGAATGCACGCGTCAATACCTCACGTGTGGTTTGAACGGTGTTTACATATGTGGGTGGGACTTGCATGCGTGTTCGCTTCTGAGTGCGAGCTACTAGGGACAGGGGCGTTTTAATTTAGATTTTTTTTTTTTTTACCATAATATTTTTTTTTTTGCACTTTTTTGTCCCTTTTTTTTGCACTTTTCTTCCTTATACAAGGAATGTAAACATCCCTTGTAATAGGACTAGTGTGTGACAGGTCCTCTTTATGGAGAGAGGCGGGGTCAATAAGACCCCACATCTGTCCTCCAGGCTGGAAAGCATGGAATTGGAGAAAAAAAATTATGTTCGTTCAGCACAGTGGTGTAGTGTATAGCACTTTCACCTAGCAGCAAAAGGGTCGCTGGTTCAAATCCCGCCCGTGACACTATCTGCCTGGAGTTTGCATGTTCTCCCTGTGCCTGCGTGGGTTTCCTCCCACAATCTAAAAACATGCTGTAAATCAGATCCTGTCTAAATAAGCCTTAATATGCAGTAGGATATTTAAGTTTTGTGCTGCCCTAGGCCTGACTAAATTTCTGCACCTCCTAATAGAAAAATTACCCTCCCTTCCTGTCAAGGCCACACCCTGTTTTTTTATGACCCGCCCAGGAATTTTCAGGGGACACACACAAGTTCTGTGGGGGGGGGGGGGGGCACAGGATTCCCTTAATTTGCATAGTTTTCTCTCACTTCCTGTTTGGCTATGGGGCAGGAAGTGAAGGCCAATCTCCCCAAACGGACAGGGATAATACAAAATAAACTGGCAGGGCTTATAACCCCCCCCCAACTCTATCCAAAATGAAAGAAAACCAAAAAAAAAAAAGAAGTGTTGATTATAGTTCCAGTTTAACCCCAAACTTCAGATAATTTTATTGAGAGGCCTAAGAAAAAATAAACCATGCCAATAGGTCAGGAAATTTCATTTTTCTGTGTACACCCCAAATTAGTAGTGATCTTGGACTTTGGGGCCCATTTACTAAAGGCAAATCCACTTTGCACTACAAGTGGACAAGCAAGGAAAAACCCCAAAAATCGGCGGGATTGGATGTTAAAACCATCAGTGCTTCCCTTCTGATTTTCATTGACTACGCTTCTACTGCAGAGCGGCTTTGCCTTTACTAAACCCCAAACTAACTAATCATTTGGGGTGTACACAGCAGTGCAATTTGCTTAATGGGGACACTAGTTAGATTGACCTGTGTCCAAGAAAAGTCATTGGTAGGGTTTTAACCTCACTTCCTGTTCAGCTGTGTGACAGGAAGTGAAGCCAATTTTAAGAAAAGGGACACAAAGCCCAACCTAAAAACATAAGCAGGGGTTCTAACACTCACTTGGCTTCCCTCAAACACCCACAATTAAAATAGGATTGTCTTGTGCTAGATTCAAGCACAGTGTTGTAAATCAGCACTTCAAGCCTGTCCACCAATACACCCCCCCCCCCCCCCCAACAGGCCATGTTTGCATGTTTTCCTTCATCTTGCACATGTGCTTTAAAAAGACAGTCTGGACAGCAATTATTGATAAGAGAAATCCACAAAACATGTCCTGATGGGGTACTTACAGTAAAGAGGAAACAATACTTACCGCTCTGTCTTTCCTTTTCTGGTGACTAAACATGGCAGCAAACATTTCATGCATACACACCAGGAAAGATGCTTAGAGACAAATCACATCTGATTGTTTAGGCCAAAAACTATTTCAGCTGCAGCTGTCAAAATCCGTAGCTTGAAAAAATAACACAAAACAAACAAACTCCAAAATTTGAAAGTCATTTTATTGGTCCAGAAAACAGGGAAAGCAAAACAAAAAAAAATACAAAATAAACACACACACACACAAACAAAAATAAACATAAAAAATAAAAATATACCTAGGTTGATTTCAGACAGTAAGCAGAATATGGTTTATGCTTTTGAAATAACAGGATAGACCCACAGGATTAAAACATTAGTCATGAACGTCTTGAGAAACATTTTGCTAAATTATGCAGCAGACAAAAACATCAAAGTGGACATCATTAAATAAAACAATTGCCCCCCAAAAAAATAACCTTGCTCAAAAAACATCTCTGTTTCACCCCGACATTCTTGCCAGCCAGTCTGCCCCCTCTCAGGGCAGCTGACATGTGCTCTATCCACGCTTTTTATAACATGTGTGGTAATGAACCAATTGGAAACATATGAAGAAATGTCAGTCTCTAGTTTGTGTGCACTTGTAACTGCTTACACCTGTTAAGGATGTCCTTAACCACTTAACCCCCGGACCATATTGCTGCCCAATGACCAGAGCACTTTTTGCGATTCAGCACTGCCTCGCTTTAACAGACAATTGCGCGGTCTTGTGACGTGGCTCCCAAACAAAATTGGCGTCCTTTCTTTCCCACAAATAGAGCTTTCTTTTGGTGGTATTTGATCATCTCTGCAATTTTTATTTTTTGCACTATAAACAAAAATAGAGCGACTATTTTGAAAAAAATGCAATATTTTTTACTTTTTTCTGTAATAAATATCCCCCAAAAATATATAAAAAAACGTTTTTTTCCTCAGTTTAGGCCGATATGTATTCTTCTACATATTTTTCGTAAAAAAAAATTGCAATTAGCGTTTATTGATTGGTTTGCGCAAAAGTTTACAATATAGGGGGTAGTTTTATGCATTTTTTTTTTTACTAGTAATGGCGGCGATCAGCATTTTTTTCAGTACTGCGACCTTATGGTGGACACTTGACACATTTTTGGGACCATTGGCATTTTTTAGCGATCAATGCTATAAAAATGCATTGGATTACTATAAAAATTCCATTGGCAGTGAAGGGGTTAACACTAGGGGGCGGGGAAGGGGTTAAGTGTGTTCCTGGGTGTGTTCTAACTGTATGGGGGGGTGGACTCACTAGGGTAAATCACTGATCTTCTGTTCATTACATTGTATGAACAGAAAATCAGCGTTTCCCCCCGCTGACAGGACCGAGAGCTGTGTGTTTACACACATAGCTCCCGGTCCCCGCTTTGTAACGAGCGATCGCGTGTGCCCGGCGGCGATCGTGCCCACCGGGCACGCGCACAGGACTCGGGGGCGAGCGGGGGGTGCACGCAGGCCGCCGGCGGCGCGCACGCGCCCCCTAGTGGTCGCATAAGTCCTGACCTAGCGCCCAGGAGAGCCGACCTGCCGCCGTATAACTGCGGCGGCTGGTCGGCAAGCAGTTAAATTACTAACCCAAAAACCACGCTTTCTGTGCAGGTTTAGAAACATGCAAGTCATTTTTAGCCACAAAAAGCAAGCTTACATTTTCTAAGTGTCTTAAGAAAAAAAATAGAAACAACTCAGCCGCATCAAACGGCCGTTGAAACATTGGAAGCCATAAACTCGGCCATGCTACAGTCAGCCGACTTGGTAGCGCCGAAACGAAGAACCCGCATTCGGAAAAACAACCGCAGCTGGTTTAACAACCAGCTGTCGTTACTGAAGCAAGAACGCAGAAGGGCAGAATCTGCCTGGAAAAGATGTTCTTCAGAGCTAAACCTATCCATCTACAAGGCGACAACAAGAAAATACCACAAAGGAATTTTCCAAGCCAAGAAAAAGTTTTTTTCGGAGGCTATCAACGGTGCCCTTAACCGCCCCCGCGAACTCTTCAAGATGGTCACCCAGACCATGAAACCAAGTTGCATTGAAGCCCCCAGTTCGGACACACAAGAATTTTGCAATGAACTATCGGATTATTTCGTTAATAAAATCGAGGCAATCCGTGAAAGCATTCAGCAAAACAACTCCCCCCTCGGCCCCCCCTGCAGCCTCTCACACAGCACCCATAGTAATTCTCCTATATCGGGTAAGTTTACCCTTGAACCCATCTCCATCGAGACCACTAAGAATGTCATTTGTACTCTGCGTAATGGCACAGCGCCTAATGACATTATCCCCACAAAACTGCTGAAGGAATGCGCCGACATCCTGGCTCCTCCCATCACGCAGTTTATCAACCAGTCTTTCTTGGAGGGCATAGTGCCCTCACAGTTGAAAGAGGGTATAATCCTACCCATCATGAAGAACCCCTCCCTGGACACCAAGGACCCACTCCACCGCCGTCCCATAACAAGCCTCAACGTACTCTCTAAAATAATGGAAAAAGTAGTGGTACAACAGCTGCAACAGCATCTGGATACCTACAAGCTACTTGACCCATTGCAATCAGGCTTCCGTCCCGGACACGGGACGGAAACAGCATTGCTGAAAGTATGGGACGATGTTCTCAAGGCCGCAGACGAAGGAGAATCTTGTCTTCTAGTTCTGTTGGACCTAAGTGCCGCTTTCGACACTGTCGACCACAAACTGTTACTGACTCGGCTCGCTGAAGTAGCCAGAGTCGCAGAAGGCGATTTATCTTGGTTCTCCTCTTTTCTGGAAAACCGATCGCAAACAGTGAAGTTAGGTCCTTTTACGTCTGAAAAACGCACAGTAACATGCGGAGTCCCTCAAGGATCGCCTCTGTCACCAGTGCTGTTTAACATATATCTTCGTCCTCTTTTTGAGATTATCAGCAGCCAAAAACTGCTCTATCACTCATACGCAGACGACACACAACTCTATTTCCGCATCTGCAACAGACAGGATCACCACCTCAATCTAGAGACATGCCTCTCTTTGATAGAGGACTGGATGACAAAGAGTTATCTTAAACTCAATGGAGCGAAAACAGAACTTCTCCTGTTTCACGCCAAGCGCAGGAATCAACCATCAACAGCGTGGACCCCCCCGCCTATTCTGGGCAAGCTCATCACCCCTAGCGCCAAAGTCAAAAGCCTAGGGGTCATTTTTGACTCCTTTATGACAATGAACGCACAAATAGGGTCAGTAGTCAGCGGATCTCACCATCTACTGCGCCTACTACGCAGACTCACTCCGTTCATCCCTAAAGAAGACTTAGCGGTCGTGGTGGGAGCAATTGTAAACTCCAGGCTGGATTATGCAAATGCCCTTTACCTCGGTCTTCCCAAGTACCAAATCGCTCGTCTGCAAGTCGTTCAGAATACGGCCGCCAGACTTGTGACTGGGAAAAAACCCTGGGAAGCCATCTCACCTTCACTGAGATCCCTTCATTGGCTGCCAGTCAAAGACAGAATTACTTTTAAAGCTCTCTGTCTTACGCATAGATGTGTCCATGGGAATGCCCCCCTTTATTTATGCGAAATAATAAAAGCGCATAATCCCAATCGCGTTTTGCGATCCACGAATCAGAACCTACTCCAGGTTCCAAAAGCAAACTTCAAGTCCAAAGGAGAAAGAAGATTCGCGATCCAAGGTCCAAGACTATGGAACGCTTTACCAACCAGCATTCGGTTGGAGGAGAACCACCTAGCATTTAGGAAAAAGGTCAAGACTTTTCTCTTTTGATATCAAAGGAGACAGGAACAACAAGCGCCCAGAGGCAATTCAGTTCGCATGTGCCGCGCTATACAAGTTTTCATTCATTCATTCATTCATTCATTCATGCCCATGTCCGAGATGCAGAAACATAATCAAAGCTGCAATGGCGGATGAAAGCATGAGAGCTGTTTTTTTCCCCTGAACTCATGCTTTCCAACCTGAAGGGGAGGTCTTATTGAATTTTTACGTAACAAAAATAAATAATAATAATTAAAACGCCCCTGTCCCTAGTAGCTCGCAGTCAGAAGCGAACACGCACATTTTTTTTTCTGGTTACCAGTTTAGAGTTACAGAAGGCCTAGTGCTAAAAGTATTGCTCTCGCTCTAACACACGCTATGATACCTCACATGTGTGGTTTGAATGGTGTTTACATATGTGGGCGGAACTTACATGTGTAAGTCCCGCCCACATATGTAAACTCCGTTCAAACCACACATGTGAGGTATCATAGCGTGTGTTAGAGCGAGAGCAATACTTTTAGCACTAGACCTCCTCTGTAACTCTAAACTGGTAACCTGAAAAACAAAAAAAAGCGTTGCCTATGGGTATTTTCAAGTACTGAAGTTTGGCGCCATTCCATGAGTGTGTGCAATATTAAAGCGTGACATGTTAGGTATCCATTTACTCAGTGTAACATCATCTTTCACATTACGGACAAAAATTGGGCTAACTTTAGTGTTTTGTTAATTTTTAACCACTTGAGCCCCAGACCATATTACTGGTCACTGACCGGGCCAGTTTTTGCGATTCGGCACTGCGTCGTTGTAACTGACAATTGCGCGGGCGTGCAACGTGGCTCCCAAACAAAATTGGCGTCCTTTTTTTCCCCCCACAAATTGAGTTTTTCTTGTGGTATTTGATCACCTCTGCGTTTTTTTCTTTTTTTTTGCTATAAACAAAAATAGAGCGACAATTTTTTAAATAAAAATAAAACTTTTTTACTGTTTGCTATAATAAATATCCCCAAAAATATATAAAAATAAACTTTTTTTCCCTCAGTTTAGGCCGATACGTATTAAACATATTTTTGGTTCCAAAAAAAATCGCAATAAGCGTTTAATTGGTTTGTGCAAAAGTTATAGCGTCTACAAAATAGGGGTTAGTTTTTTTTTTTTTTTATGAATATATTTTTTTTTTACTAGTAATGGCGGCGATCAGCAATTTTTATTCGGTACTGGGACATTATGGCGGACACATTTTTGGGACCTTTGGCATTTTTATAGCGACCAATGGTATAAAAATGCATTGCTTCCTATAAAAATGTCACTGGCAGGGAAGGGGTTAACACTAGGGGCGAGGGAGGGGTTAATTATGTTCCCTGGGTGTGTTGTAACTGTAAGGGGGATATGGGACTGACATGGGGAAATGACAGATCGCTATTCATACATTTTCCCCCTGACAGGACCGGGAGCTGGCCATAAAGGGGAACTCCAGAACAAAAAGAAAACGTTGTGGGGTCCCCCTCCAGGTGCATACCAGGCCCTTAGGTTTGGTCTGGAATGCAAGGGGTTAAACCCACGCCGAAAAAACAGCGTGGGGTTCCTCCCCAGATCCAGACCAAACCCTCATCCCAGGCACGCAGTCTGGCCCGGACAGGAATGGGGGTGGGGACGAGCAAGCACCCCCCCTCCTGAGCCGTACCAGACCGCATGCCCTTGACATGGGGGAGTGTGTGATTTGAGGGAGGGGGCACTGCCCACCCACCCCAAAGCACTCTTGTCCCCATGTCGATAGGGACAAGAGCCTCTTCCCGACAACCCTGGCCGTTGGTTGTCGGGGTATGCGGGCGGGGGGCTTATCAGAATCTGAGAGCCCCCTTTAATAAGGAGGCCCCCAGATTCCGGCCCCCCACCCTATGTGAATGAGTATGGGGGACATCGTACCCCTACCCATTCACCTGGGGGAAAAATGTAAAGTAAAGTAAAAAAAAAAATCACACCACACAGAATAAAATATTTTATTAGTCAGCTCCGGGGGTCTTCCGCCGGGGCCCCCTTCACCATGAAGCTCCTTTGCTTATGGGGGAGGGCCCCAGGCTTCATCGTTTTCTGCCGGGGGCCCCCTTCACCATGAAGCTCCTTTGCTTATGGGGGAGGGGCCCGGGCTTCGTCGTTTTCTGCCGGGGGGCCCTCTCGATGGCCTCTTCTGCCTGGCACCTCCGCGGGGGCCAGGGCTTCTCTCCGCTGTCTTCTGCCGGAAAGTGCCACTCTCCGGGTTTCTACGGTGCCTTCCGCTTCTGCCTGGCTCCTCCGCTGGGGCCAGGGCTTCTCTCCGCTGTCTTCTTCCATTCGATGTTGACACGACGAGGTCCGGCGCTGAAATGTCGACAGAGCGGTGCGCACCGACTTATATTGGCATAGGGAGTGGTCACCGGGTGATGCCACCATGTGACCTCAACCCATGTGACATCACAGGGCATGATGGGAATGTGATGTCACATGCACCAGCCCTGCCTGCACACTGTTGCATAATACATTCTTCCCTTTGACCCTTTTTCACCTGTCTATGTATTTATATGAAAGCATGTTGAATAACTCTTCACAATGAAAATCATAATTGGGACTATTTTTTTCACTCTTGGGACTTCGCTTTAGTTTTCCCTTTTTGGAATTTTTTCACCATTATCTTTTGTTTTGATACATATGGTATCTGGATTAAGTTTCAATATCTGTTTATTGCTATTCATATTTATCATTAATATCACTATTTGTATACACATTTGCTCTATCTAGAGTTTTATTGTATTATTACTTTAGTTGTTTGTTCACTATATATGAATTGCATAGTCAATATATGTTTTATTCAAATTTAGTTAATTTTATTAATGTGTTTTTTCCATTATCACATTTGCATTTTCCTTATCATCTACTGATTGGGATATATCACATTTAGTGCTGCACTTTATTTTCTAGATTCATTTAAGTTTTTGTGCTGGCAGCTTTTTTCACTTCATTCATTTGTGGTACTTTATACTTTATTTGTTCTAGTGCAGTATTAACCTTTTTGTTATTTTTACTGTTGCATAATACATACCTCCCAACTTTAGAACTTTAAGGCCGCGTACACACGATCAAATCTATCTGCTGGAAACGGTCGGCCCGACCGTCCCAGCAGACAGATTCGACCGTGTGTACGGGCGAGCCGACGGATTTGGCCACCCGACAGATTTCAAAGCATGCTTTGAAATCTGTCGGCTGGGAATCCGTCCGCCCGACATGTCTGCTGGTTAGTACGCTAACCAGCAGACATGTCTTCTCGCACACGCGCCGAATGGTTTAGACGCATGCGCGGAAGTGTTTTACTTCCTGGTGCGGTGACGTGGCGGCGTCAACGTCACCGCCACGTCACCGCGCCACGTCTGCTCGTGTGTACGCGGCCTAAGAGTTTGCAAAGGATTTTTTTTTTATCTTAATAGCTTCCTTTAACTTAATGCAGTGCTGTTTTCATGTCCTCATTGTTCGTTTTTGCTCTCAAGTTGCTGTAATTCTTCTCTGATTTCCACACTTCCTGGTTGTCTGTTTCCTGATCACCACAGTGTTGGGAGCTTTCTCTCTGTGGTCACTAACTTCAAGGAGGTGCGATTACTGTGTGTCTAATTTTGTTTTCCAAACCATCACTGCTCTAAGGCGGCGTACACACAAGGGGATATGTCCGCTGAAAACGGTCCGATGGACCGTTTCAGCAGACATCTCCGCTCGTGTGTATGGGCTAGCGGACAGATTTCTCCACCCGACAGATTTCAAAGCAAGCTTTGAAATCTATCCGGTGGGAATCTGTGCGCCCGACATGTCTGCTGGTTAGTACACTTACCAGCAGACATGTCGGCCCCCACCGCCGCCGCGCCGCTGCCGAATGGATTCGGCGCATGCGCGGAAGTGTTTTACTTCCTGGTGCGGTGACGTGGCGGTGACGCGGCGGCGTCAACGTCACCGCCACGTCACCGCGCCGTCCGGCGGCGGGGAATTTGATCCGATGGTGTGTACACGCCATCGGATCAAACTCCCGATCGGACATATCCGATGGAAATGGTCCGCGGACCGTTTTCATCGGATATGTCCGATCGTGTGTACGCCGCCTTAGGCTCTGTATGCTCTGTACAGCACAGAGGCAGGAAACAACATGCAAAAGAAACTAGAAACTACAGGTACATTATTTGATTTATTGTTATCTATTTTTAATAGTTTTTAACCACTTAAGACCAGGACCTTTATGCAGCTAAAGGACCCAAGGTGTTTTCACAAATTGGCACTGCACTGATTTAACTGGTAATTGCGCGGTCATGCAATGTTGTGCCGAAACAAAATTTGCGTGCTTTTCTTTCCACAAATAGAGCCTTTTGATGGTATTTGATTGCCTCTGCGATTTATTTTTTGCGATATAAACGGAAACAGACCGAAAATTTAGAAAAAAAAAAAAGATATTTTCTACTTCTGTTATAAGAAAAATCTAATAAACTAAATTTTAGTCAAACATTTAGGCCAAAATGTATTCAGCCGCATGTCTTTAGTTAAAAAAAACGAAAAAAACCCGCAATAAGCGTATATTTATTAGTTTTCGCATTTTGGAAAGTAGACACCCCAAGGAAACTGCTGAGAGGCATGTTGAGTCCATTGAATATTTTTTTTTGTCCCAAGTGATTGAATAATGGTAAAAAAATAAAAAAGATGTTTACAAAATTTGTCACTAAATGATATATTTCTCACACATGCCATGGGCATATGTGAAATTACACCCCAAAATACATTCTGCTATTTCTCCTGAGTACAGGGATACCACATGTGTGGGACTTTTTGGGAGCCTAGCCGTGTATGGGACCCCGAAAACCAATCACCACCTTCAAGATTTCTAAGGGCATACATTTTTGATTTCACTCCTCACTACCTATCACAGTTTTGAAGGCCATAAAATGCCAAGATGGCACACAACCCCCCCCCCCAAATGACCCCATTTTGCAAAGAAGACACCCCAAGCTATTTGCTGAGAGGCATGCTGAGCCCATTGAATATTTTTTTTCCCCCAAGTGATTGAATAATGACCAAAAAAATAAATATTTTTTTTTTCTTTTTTACAAAAAGTGGTCACTAAATGATATATTGCTCACACATGCCATGGGCATATGTGAAATTACACCCCAAAATACATTCTGCTGCTTCTCCTGAGTACGGGGATACCACATGTGTGGTACTTTTTGGGAGCCTAGCCGCATACGGGACCCCGAAATCCAAGCACGGCCTTCAAGATTTCTAAGGGCATTCATTTTTGATTTCACTCCTCACTACTTATCACAGTTTCGAAGGCCATAAAATGCCAAAATGGCATAAAACCCCCCCCAAATGACCCAATTTTGGAAAGTAGACACCCCAAGCTATTTGCTGAGGGGCATAGTGAGTATTTCACAGCTCTCATTTGTTTTTAAAAATGAAGAAAGTAAATAAAAATGTATTTTTTTTCTTTTTTAAATTTTCAAAACTTTGTGACAAAAAGTGAGATCTGCAAAATACTCACCATACCTCTCAGCAAATAGCTTGGGGTGTCTACTTTCCAAAATGGGGTAATTTGGGGGGGGGGTTGTGCTATCTGGGCATTCCATGGCCTCCGAAACTGTGAGGCCCCATACACACGAGCGGACAGATTTGTTCAAATCTGTCCGTCCGACAGATTTGAACAAATCTGTCTGCTGGGATTTTGGTTTGCTCTCGTGTACACACGAGCAAACCAAAATCCCCGCCAGCAGAGAGCGCGCTGACGTGTCGGTGACGTGGCGGTGACGTTGACGCCGCCACGTCACCGCACCAGGAAGTAAAACACTTCCGCGCATGCGCCGAATCCATTCGGCGGCGGTGCGGGACGACATGTCTGCTGGTAAGTGTACTAACCAGCAGACATGTCGGGCGGACAGATTCCCACCCGATAGATTTCAAAGCATGCTTTGAAATCTGTCGGGTGGACAAATCTGTCTGCTCGGCCGTACACACGATCGAATCTGTCTGCTGAAACGGTCCAGCGGACCGTTTCCAGCATACAGATTTGATCTTGTGTACGAGGCCTGATAGGTAGTGAGGAGTGAAATCAAAAATGTACACCCTTAGAAAGCCTGAAGGCGGTGATTGGTTTTTGGGGTCTCGCACGCAGCTAGGCTCACAAAAAAAGTCTCATGCCGCGTACACACGATCATTTTTTGTGATGAAAAAAAACGAAGTTTTCTGTGAAGTAAAAAACAACGTTTTTGAAACGTCACTTTTCAAAGACGATGTTGCATACACACCATCGTTTTTTTCACAAAAAGCGAGGTTACGTTCACCACTCTTTTCCATTGAAGCTTGCTTCATAACTAGCTTCTGGGCATGCGCGGGTTGAAAAACGTCGTTTTAAACAACGTTTTTGCTACACACGGTGACTTTTTGTGAAACAAAAAACGACGTTTTGAAAAACGACACAAAAAATTCAAGCATGTTGGAATTTTTTTTGGTCGTTTTTTTTAAGACAAAAAACAACGTTTTGCCCACACATGATCAATTTAAATGACGTTTTAAAAAACATAGTTTTTTTTCATCGCAAAAAAACACCGTGTGTACACGGCATCACACGTGGTATCCCTATACTCAGGAGAAGCAGCAGAGTGTATTTTGGGGTGTAATTCCACATATGCCCATGGCATGTTTGAGCAATATATCATTTAGTGACAACTCCATGGACTCGACATTCCTCTCAGCAAATAGCTTGGGGTGTCCACTTTCCAAAATGGGAAAGACAAAGCCCTTTCTGACACTGTTTGTTTACATAAAAACATTTTATTTTTTGCAAGAAAGTTAAGTTGAACCCCCAAACATTATATATTTTTTTAAAGCAAAGGCCCTACAGATTAAAATGATGGGTGTTGAATTTTTTTCCCCCCACACAGTACTTGCTCAGCGATTTTTCAAACGCAATTTTAAAGCACTAAAACACACTATATTGCCCAAATTATTGATGAGATAAGAAAAGATGATCTTAGGCCGAGTACATGGATACCAAACACGACATACTTTAAAATTGCGCACAAACGCGCAGTGGCGACAAACTACATACATTTTTAAAAGCCTTTACAGGTTACCACATTAGATTTACAGAGGAGGTCTACTGCTAAAATTACTGCCCTCGATCTGCCCTTCGCAGTGATACCTCACATGCATGGTACAATTGCTGTTTACAAATGACTCCAGACCGACGCTTGTGTTCGCCTTTGAGCAAAGAGCATGGGGCCACAGGGATGCCTTTTTTATTTTTTTTATTTATTTAGCTTTTTTTTTATGTATTTAGCTTTTTTTTATTTTATTTGTAAACTGTTCCTTTCATTTTATTTATTTTTTACCATTTTCATTGTTATCTCAGGGAATGTAAATATCCCTTGTGATAGCAATAGTTAGTGACAGGTACTTTTTTTTGAAAAAAAATGTGGTCTATTAGACCCTAGATCTTTCCTCTGCCCTCAAAAGCATCTGACCACACCAAGATCGGTGTGATAAAATGCTTTCCCAATGGCGCCGTTTATATCCGGGGAGGGGGGGGACATTCCCTCCCACTGAATGTAAAAGCAGTCTAGAGGCCAATTAGCTACTAGGACTGCTTTTACATGAAAGCCAACCGCTGGCTAAAAAGAATGATACCAAGATGATACCTAAACCTGCAGGCATCATTCTGGTATAACCATTCAAAGTCCAGCAACATACCAGTACATTGATGGTTCTTATTGGACATGTATTGTAACCTTTTTTTTTTAATGCAGCCTGTTGGGTGAAAGAAAAAAAAAAAGATTGATCGGTGGGTATGCCCACCATTAGAACACCTCCCTTCATCCACCCACTTCTAATGATGGGCATACATGCACCATTTATATATGCCGAAACATGGGGGCATCCACCCGCAAAAAAGTTATGCCATGTACACACGGTCAGACTTTTCCACGGGAAAGCCTCCGTAGGAATGTCAACCGTATGTACGCGGCATTAGGAGCAAAATCGCTCCTCCGCCCCTAATGCCCCCATGCTTTCCCCCATGGCATCTTGGGAGACCCTGTGTAAGTGTGCCTAGCCTGTGAAATGCTTTACCCTACGCTAATACTTCACTCGTGTGTGGAAGCCTTCAAAACATTCACCAATACAAAGACCAGGATCGTCAGGACAGCGGGGACAAAAATAACGGGTGTCACGCATATATCCGCGCTTGCTACAGAGACATCTTCTTTGGGGGGCTCGTTGGGTAGGGGTACCTTTGAGGACATACGAAAAATGTCTCATGCAGTCGGCTTACTGCATTTGGTAGGGGATGGCGAGGTGCAGAACCGCCTGGATACAGGAGATCTAAGATGATCTCATCCTGGAATTGAAGGAAGGATCCATTCCGACCTGAAGCTTTGTATAAGACATAAGCATTCAGTAAAGTCAATTGGAATAAATAGAGACACTTATTTGTACCAGCGTCTCGCCTTACGGGCAATATGATACGGCGCCATCAACTGGTCGTTGAGGTCCACCTCTCCCATATTTTGGTTATATTGGTGGACACAGAGGGGTTTCTCCACAACACCAGCCGCCGTACGAATTTGTACTGTCGTGTAGGATGGTAAGAACGAAAACATTCTTATTGTCCCGCCACTTCACAGCGAGCAAATTACACCTGCAGCAGGCTCTCGCCCCCAGCCTAAGACGGTAATCTACAAGCCGCTGGGGAAAGCCCTGGCGATTAGGTCGCACGGTGCCACATGCTCCAATCTGACGATCAAACAAGTGACTAAAAAGTGGCACGCTGGTATAATAATTGTCCACGTAAGTGGTACCCCTTTCCGAATAAGGGTGACACCAAGTCCCACACAAACTTTCCAGTGCTCCCTATGTAATCTGGGCAGCCCTCCGGCTCTACCAGACTATCTTTGCCCTAATAAACCCTAAAGCTCCATGTATAGCCTGTTGCCCTGTCACAAAGCTTATAGAGCTTGACCCCGTATCTGGCACGATTGCTGGGAAGGTACTGCTTGAAAGACAAGCGGGCAAAAAATTTAAATCTGACTCATCAACGCAGACAACTTGCTGGGGATTAAACAAGGCTGCAAAACGTTCATTGAAATGGTTTATGAGGGGCCAAATTTTGTAGAGACGGTCGTATCCAGGGTCTCCACGAGGACGACAAAGTTCATTGTCACTGAAATGCAAGAACCGCAGGATCGTCTTGTATCGTTTCCTGGCCATGGAAGCAGAGAATATGGGCATATGGTCGTGTGGACCAAAAAGTGTGCAACTTCGGATATTGGTGTATGCCCATGTTGAGGGTAAGGCCCAGAAAGGTTTTAAATTCGGAAACCGTAAGTGGTCTCCATTCTCTGACAAGGACGGACTGGGGATTAGCGGCGATGTAAGTACCAGCATATAAATTACTCTGGTCCACAATAGATCTATAGAGATCTTCCGTGAAATACAGTGAATAAAAATCAAGTGACGTAAAATCAGCTGTTTCCACCTGAATACCGGGTTGGCCAGTGAATGGGGGAAGTACAGGTTCTGCAGAAGTGGTGGGGACCCAATCAGGATAGGCAAATTCTGCAGGAAGGGCACTATGGGCATGACGGGCCTGTCTTTGTCTTCTTGGTGGCAGCGGGACACTACTTGTGCTTGCCACCTCACCAGCTTGAACTGCACTTATGCATACTGCAGTGCTGGATGAACGACCAGGGTGTACTAGGCCGCTGGAGCTTGTCAGTTCACCAGAAGGAATAGCGGCGCTAGTACTGGCTCCCTGCTCCATACAAGGGTCCTGCGGTTCTTGCTGCTCAACAACATCAAAACGGGGTCGGGTACGCCTGGCCTTAGCAGGGACCACAACTTTGTCATCAGAGCGATCTGGCATGGAGCCGCTGTCGTCTACAGGATCGTATTCTGAGCCAGAATCTGACAGATGCGTGACCTCCTCTTCACTATCTGTCATGCTCAGAAACGTGTAGGCCTCTGCACTAGTGTATGTAACAGTTACCACCGCTTACAACCTTCCATCCAACCACGACAAGCTTATCCGACACACCAACAACCAGGCAGACATGATCCATTCCATTTCCCAGAATAAACGAGACTGCGCTCCGTTCTCTTAGTTTCCAAAAAATGTATGAACAACTTTATTGCTTCTTAGCTTGCTTATATCCAGTACAACATAATGCAGTTAATCACAGGACAATGTAATCTCCACCCCCCTATTCACTCACTGAGGATAATTCTTTAATTGGTGGCTAGACATGACGGCACCGTATTATCAATAGGGTTCAATTAACCTTGAATAGTAACACAGACATCTGTTGAATAAGTTCTCTATACAGCTTTGTCACACAATGGCAGTGAGAGTGGGTGTCTTTACATTGAATAGCCAACACCTTAGGATATTTCAATAGCCTATTATACAAAAGGTATGACTCACTGGCTGACCTGGTCATGTCATCATGACTCCTTGTGATATCTCAGTCCTGCAATATGAAGTATTATTAATGTCCCATCTCATGTAATATGAATTATGATTCTTTGTCACCCTATGTACAAAAGTGACTCCTGTTACATGGCTCCCTCCTTGTGGAACACTCCGGCAGACCCGGCTTGATCCTTTTCGGGTCAACTTGGGGATGTCCGGAACTAGGAGGCCGGAATGACGTCTGTTTGCCGGGATAACCCATCAGCATTGCCATTTTGCTTACCGGGCCGGTAGCTGATGGTGAAGTTGTAAGGTTGCAGGGCTAAGCTCCACCGCAGCAACCTACCATTGTCTCCTGAGACCCGATTGAGCCACACCAATGGGTTGTGGTCGGTGACTAATGAAAATTCCTGTCCGTACAGGTAAGGGTTCAACTTCTTAAGGGCCCAAACCAAGGCTAAACACTCCTTCTCCACTGCCGCATAGCTGACTTCCCGTGGGAGTAGTTTTCTGCTCAGGTATGCGACAGGGTGTTCTCCTCCATCCTCTCCGATTTGGCTTAGCACCGCCCCCAGTCCAAACATGGAAGCATCTGTGTGAACAAGGAAACGTCTGTTAGGGGCTGGAGCAGCCAAGACAGGGGCATTTACCAGTGCTTGCTTGAGGGCTAGAAACGCGGCTTCACAAGCTGGAGATCACAGGACCTGCCTAGGTAAATTCTTTTTCGTCAGGTCCGTCAGGGGCTTGGCGATGGCACTATAGTCGGGGACAAAACGTCGGTAGTACCCTGCAGTCCTCAAAAAGGCCAATACCTGGGTTTTAGTGCGGGGTGTGGGCCAGTTAGCTACTGCCTCTACCTTGGCTGGTTCTGGTCTCTGGTTCCCACACCCTACTCGGTGTCCCAGGTACTGCACCTCTGCCATACCTAGATGGCACTTGTCTGGTTTTAAGGTCAGGCCGGCGGTCTGAATCTTGTCCAGCACCACCCCTACGTGACACAAGTGCTCCTCCCAAGACTCACTGTAGATCGCAATGTCATCCAGGTATGCACAAGCAAAATCTTGGAAGCCATCGAGGAGCCTATCCACCATACGTTGGAAGGTCGCCGGGGCGTTTTTCATCCCGAATGGCATGACCTTAGACTGGTACAGGCCGAATGGGGTAACGAATGCTGACTTGGGGATAGCATCCTCGGCCAGGGGAATCTGCCAATAACCTTTACACAGGTCGATTGTAGTCAGATAACGTCCCCTGGCTATACGATCTAGCAGTTCGTCTACCCGGGGCATCGGGTAAGCGTCAGTGGTGGTCTTCTCATTGAGTCGCTTGTAGTCCACACAGAACCGGGTAGTTCCGTCTTTCTTAGGCACTAGGACTACAGGCGAGGCCCAAGGGCTGTCCGAGGGCTCAATGACTCCTAACTGAAGCATCTCCTTTATCTCCTTCCGCATCCCTTCTCGGACGGCTTCAGGGATACGGTAGGGGGCCTGTCGAAGGGGTGCTTGTCCAGGGGTCTCGACCTTATGCACAGCCAGAGTCGTATAGCCCGGTTTTTGGGAGAAAGTTGCCTGTTTCTCCCATAGAAGCCGCTTAGCCTGTTCCTTCTTTGTGGGACTTAACCGGTCCCCTAGCTGTACAAGGCTAATGAGATCAGTCTGGGGGTCTCCCTCTAGTAAATCCGGGAGGGGCAAATTTTCGGAGTCGTCCGCAGCAGGGGCGCATACGGCAGCGACATCCTCCTGCCGTTCCTGATACTCCTTCAGCATGTTCACATGAAAGGTCCGCTGGATTCTTTCATCTGCACAGCTGGCAATGACATAGGTGGTATCACATACCTGGGCTACTACCTTATATGGGCCTTGCCAGGATGCCTGCATCTTGTCGGTCTTCACTGGCTTGAGCACTAAGACCTTCTGCCCAACCCGGAAGATACGCTGTCGGGCCCCCCGATCATACCATCTCTTCTGTCTCCCCTGGGCCGCCTGGAGATTCTCCCTTACCATCAGAGACAGTTGCTCCATGCGGTCCCTGAGTTCCAGGACATAAGGCACTATGGGGGTCCCCTCCTGTTCTGTCTCTCCCTCCCAGTGTCCTCTAATGAGATCGAGGGGTCCACGCACCCTTCTCCCATAGAGTAACTCGAACGGGGAGAAACCAGTGGATTCCTGGGGTACCTCTCTGTACGCAAATAGCAGGTGAGGCAGAAATCTCTCCCAGTCTCTGCAAGCATCCGAAAAGGTCCTCAGCATCTGCTTGAGGGTCCCATTGAAGCGCTCACAGAGACCATTTGTCTGTGGGTGGTAAGGTGAGCTAAGTAGGGGTTTAATATTGCACACCTTCCACAACTGCTGGGTGAGCACTGCGGTAAACTGGGTTCCCTGGTCAGAGAGGATCTCCTGAGGGAACCCCACTCTAGTGAATATCTTAACCAGGGCATCAGCTACTGTCTCTGCTTCAATGTTGGACATAGCGACTGCCTCTGGGTAACGGGTGGCATAGTCCACCACGGTGAGAATATACTTCTTCCCGGATGGACTAGGTCTGGCCAAGGGACCCACAATGTCAACAGCTATGCGGTAAAAGGGCTCCCCAATAATAGGCATAGACATAAGTCTAGCCTTAGGGTGGTCACCCCTCTTGCCTACCCGTTGGCATGTGTCACACGTTTGGCAGTATTGTCGCACATCCTGGTTAATATTGGGCCAAAAGAAATTCTGTGTGATCCTATGGGCTGTGCGACGGGACCCTAGATGTCCTGCTAGTGGTACATCATGCCCGATTCTCAGAATCTCCAGCTGGTATTTTTTAGGTACCACCAGCTGTCTTTTCTGTGAAGGGGCCTTACTTCTCTGGGCTGGCTTGGGGATCCTATACAGTCTGTCCCCCACCCATTCATAAAGCTCCCCATCTATTCCCCTTTCCCGAGTATCTGCCTTAGCCATATACCTCTGTAAGGTCGGGTCCTCCTGGGTTTCCCTCCCGAATACGTTTGGGGTATCCCAGCCTAGGGGCGCCTGATCTATAGTACATGTCGGGGAAGATAGTCCTACCTGGGTCTCAGCAGCAAGCGGGTCAGTTCCAGCATCAGGGGCCTGGGCACGGGTAGTCACTGGGTTGGCTTCATCAGGGCCCATGGGAGGGGCCAAATCATTCCCCAGTAGTACATCCGCTGGCAAATCTTTCATCACCCCCACATTAACGTGTCCTGAACCAACCCCCCAATCCAAGTGAACATGGGCAACGGGCAGACGGAAGACAGTGCCTCCCGCCACTCTTACAGCTACTGTGTCTCCGGTGTGCTGGCTCTCTGGAATGAGGTTCTTCTGTAGCAGGGTCATGGTGGCCCCAGAATCACGTAGCCCATTGGCTACCTTTCCATTGACCCAGACAGTCTGCCTGTGTTGCTGCCTGTTGTCCCGGTTAGCTTCTTGTACTGGATCAGCATCGTGCAGGATGCCCCAATGTTCTTCTTCCTCAACGCAGTGGGCCGCCGGCATGGGTGTGTGGGGGTTTACCCTTTCTGGCTGTCTCCATGACTGTGACTGCCTGGCTGGATTCAAGGGACAGTCTGACTTTTTGTGCCCTGGTTGTTTACACCCAAAACACTTGATGGGTTGTAAGTAGCCCTGAGAGTTGAACCTGGGCTGCTGAGGATAAGTGGCCACTGGAGGTGGTGCTGTAGGACGGTACGACTGGGGTTTGTAGGCAATAGCCGGAGGGGGTGCCGGGGATCGATAATCCACCCGAGCTGTTGTCTTGACCACAGAGTTATCCAGTTTGCGGGCGTCTGTGTATTCGTCCGTCAGGCGAGCTGCTTCCGGCAAGGAGAAAGGTTTTCGGTCCCGGACCCACTCTCTGACTTCCAGGGACAGTTTGTCAAAGAAGTGCTGCAGCAGGAACACCTGCAGCACCTCTTCCCTGGATTCTGCTTGACATCCATCGATCCAGTGGGATGCAGTGCGGTGTAGGCGGCATGCCCACTCGGTATACGAGTCTCCTGCTTGCTTGCTCGTTTCTCGGAAACGCCTCCGGTATGCCTCTGGTGTGACGGCATACCTGACCAAAAGTGCTTCTTTTACCAGTCCATAGTTCATAATATCCTTGTCTGGGATGGCCCTGAATGCTTCACTGGCCCGGCCGGACAATTTCCCAGACAAAATGGTAACCCATTCCTCGGTGGGTACCCGGTGTAGGGCACATTGCCGTTCAAAATCAGCAAGGTACCCATCAATCTCCCCTTCAGCTTCAATGAAATTCTTAAAAGCAGCAAAATGTATTTGTCTCCTTTCCCGTTGGTGCTGCTGTGACTTCTGCTGCTGCAGAACCTCTTTGTGGTAGCAAATGTGCATCCACAGCAGCTATAACCCGGTCTATGATCTCCGGTGGAGGGTTAGGACCATAATGTGCCAGTCTCAGTTCAACAGCCCGATTAAAACTTGCCTCTTCAGGTGTCCTGTCTGTTACGCTGGGCCTTTCCCTTACGCTGGGCCTTTCTGTTATGCTGGCCCTCTCCGCTCCATCCATTTGGACAAGTTCTGCAATAATGTCCATCTTCTTACGGTTGCTGGCCGGTCTGCCCCGGCTCTCCAGTAAGTCCTTGAGGGAAGAGCGCTTCATCCGTGCATACACCGCCTCCATTGTCATGTGTCCTTGTAGCCGTCCTTCTGAAGATGGAATCATCCCACTGCTGTGCCACCAATGTAACGGTTACCACCGCTTACAACCTTCCATCCAACCACGACAAGCTTATCCCGATCGGACCCTCGACCCACGTCAAGGCAGGCACGTACAGGTACGTGGATGTGCCTGTCCGTGCCATTCTGCCGACGTATATGTACATGCGGCGGTCCTTAAGTGGTTAAAAAGGAATCAGTTAACTATTATGTCTCTATACCCTTTTTTTTTATTTACAACTCCTTTAAGAATGAGGGACCCTTCAGGGAGGCAGTGATCTGGGGCGTGCTACATGTGCCGTGGCAAAAAGTGGATGTGTCCAAACCGTAACGTAATGTTTAATGGGCATGGTTGAACAAAACTTAGGCTTCCTTTTACCCATAAAATATGCTTTGTTTGCTGTGCCACAACCAAGAGTCTCACAGGCACATATAAGCCCTAAAGCAGTCATTAAAAAAGGCTTATATTACATATGGTTGTGCACAAACTGAAAATATACAAAGAGATAACACTTTTGCCTCGTTTCCACTGAGCAGATCGGTTCGCTTAGAATGGAACGGGTTAGAATGGTCCGGTCTATTCTGCTGAGCATTTCCACTGCAAATCGGACCATCCGGGACCATACAAGGTTTAGAAAAAAGCCTAGCACGTCCACCAATCAGTGAGATGTATTGTAGGTCTGCCCTTATGGAACCATTCCATTTTCTATGGCCCCACATCTGAAGCAGGACCCAGAATGGTCCGGTACGGTTCGCTTTTATGGCACGCTTTCATAATGGAAACACCCAAAATAGCATACCAAACCGTACCGAACCGATCTGCTCAGTGAAAACGAGGCATTTGCCTGAGCCTACCTTAACCACTTAAGACCCGGACCAAAATGCAGGTAAAGGACCTTGCCCCTTTTTGCGATTCGGCACTGCGTCGCTTTAACTGACAATTGCGCGGTCATGCGACGTGGCTCCCAAACAAAATTGGCGTCCTTTTTTCCCCACAAATAGACCTTTCTTTTGGTGTTTTTTCCTCAGTTTAGGCCGATACGTATTCTTCTACGTATTTTTGGTAAAAAAAAATCGCAATAAGCGTTTATCGGTTGGTTTTCGCAAAATTTATAGCGTTTACAAAATAAGGAATAGTTTTATTGCATTTTTATTAATTTTTTTTTTTTACTACTAATAGCGGCGATCAGCGATTTTTTTTCGTGACTGCGACAATATGGCGGATACTTCGGACAATTTTGACACATTTTTGGGACAATTGTCATTTTCACAGCAAAAAATGCATTTAAATTTGCATTGTTTACTGTGGAAATGACAGTTGCAGTTTGGGAGTTAACCACAGGTGGCGCTGTAGGGGATGTGTGCCTATGTGTTTTGTTTACTACTGTAGGGGGGTGTGGCTGTAGGTGTGACGTCATCGATCGCGTCCCCCTATTACAGGGATGACGCGATCGATGCTACAGCCACAGAGAAGCACGGGGAAGCCGTGTGTACACACGGCTCTCCCCGTTCTTCCGCTCCAGGGACGGATCGCCGCACTGCAGCGGCGATCGGGTCCGCGAATCCCGCGGTCCCGGGGCTTCGGACCGGGTCGCGGGCGCGCGCCCGCGACCCACGGCTGGGTACTAAAATCAACGTATATATACGTTGATGTGCCCAGCCGTGCCATTTTGCCGACGTAAATGTGCAGTAGGCGGTCCTTAAGTGGTTAAAGAAGAACTTCATTAAAACTAGTCAAGGACTGCTCAGCAACCAGTAACTGTTGAGAAAATAAACACTTTGCTGAGAAGTATATAATGTACAGTATTATAGGGTGCAAGGGTCAGGATTGTGTAACACACAGAGTGCTGCAGTCATTGTCAGATTTTGAACACAGAGCCCAAGACTCTATGGTGTGTAATGCACGTGTGTTCAAGGATCATCAGTATGTAACACACAGGGAGTACATCTTCCCCTCCCAGAAGAAAAAGAAAAGAAAAAGAAAGACTGCACAAGTATTTACACTATATCACCAAAAGTATTCAAACACTTTACACGCACATGAACTTTAATTGCATCCCAGTCTTGGTTCAATATTGAGTTGGCCCACCCTTTGCAATTATAACAGCTTCAACTCTTCTGAAAAGGCTGTCCAGAAGGTTTAGGTGTGAGTCTATGGGAATGTTTGACCATTCTTCCAGAAGTGCATTTGTGTCAGGCACTGATGTGGACGAGAAGGCCTGGCTTGCAGTATCCGCTCAAATGTATCCCAAAGGTGATCTATCGGGTTGAGGTCTGAACTCTGTGCAGGCCAGTCAAGTTCCTCCACCCCAAACTCGCTCATCCATGTCTTTATGGACCTTGCTTTGTGCACTGGTGTGCAGTCATGTTGGAGCAGAAAGGGGCCAACCCCAAACTTCTCACAATGTTGGGAGCATTAAATTGTCCTAAAAGTATTAATATGCTGACACCTTAAGAGTTCCCCTCACTGGAACTAAGGGGACAAGTTCAACCCCTAAAAAAAAACAACCCCACACAATAATCCTCCTACACCAAATGATTTGGACCAGTGCACAAAGCAAAGTCAATAAAGACATGGATGAGCAAGTTTGGGGTGGAGGAACTTGACTGTCCTGCACAAAGTCCTGACCTCAACCCGACAGAACACCTTTGGGATGACATAGAGAGGAGACTGCGAGCCAGGCCTTCTTGTCCAAAATCAGTGGCTGACCTCACAAATGTTCTTCTGGAAGAATGGTCAAACATTCCTACAGACACACTCCTAAACCTTGTGGACAGCCTTCCCAGAAGAGTTGAAGCTGTTATAGCTGCAAAGGGTGGGCCAACTCAATATTGAGCTCTACGGACTAAGACTGGGATGCCATTAAAGTTCATGTGCGTGTAAAGGCAGGCGTCCCAATACTTTTGGTAATATAGTGAATTAGTGCTGCCCTAAACATTTTAGATAACTCTGCGGCCATCTTGTGGCACTCAGCGGTGCTACAGTCTTTTTTGTTTTACTATTTATTTTTTTGGTTTATAAACAAAAGTTTGTGAAAAAAGTAATTATATCAAAAATGTTTGTATAAAAATTTACAATGCCTACATACTGACATCTTAATAAGATGTTAGGTATTGCCATATCTATCTAATTTTATGACACATGAAACATTTAATTTAGTCTTTTAGCCTGCACATCTTGACGATCTATAACATTTTGATTGTTCCAGCATTTTTGCTGTGTGCTCCAATTATACTGTAAGTAGTCCATAGACCAGAGACTATTTGATGCATAGACCTAGCATGCCTAAAAAAAATGTCTTCCTGATTTAAAGCGGAGGTTTACCCTAAAAACAAGTATTTAACATTCCATTCAGCACAATTCCAAGATTTACACTATGGTGTTTTTTTTTTCTTGCCGTACATACCGTTATTGTTGTTTTTCCCCCTGGCTTCCGGGTTCTCGCTCCCGCGGGAGTGGGCATTCCTATTCAGAGGTTAGATGATTGACGTCTGGTGAAAAACTTCCCCCTGGCGCATAAGGCGCATCACCAGTTTTCCATAAGTAGCCGAACTGCAGTCGGCGCTATACGGCGCCTGCGCAGTCAGCTGTACACGTGGGCGCAGGTGCCGTATAGCGTTGTATCGAGCCGACTCGCAGTTCGGTTACCTACGGAAAACTGGTGACACGCCTTATCCACCGGGGGGGGGGGAGTTTTTCACCAGACGTCAATCATCTAACCTCTGAATAGGAACGCCCACTCCCGCGGGAGCCAGAACCCGGGGGGAAAACAATAAAACGGTATGTACGCAAAAAAAAAAAAACACACACCATAGTGTAAGTCTTGGAATGTTAAATACTTGTTTTTAGGGTGAACCTCCACTTTAAGGACTCATTTACACTTGCTTCAACTTCAATACATATGTAAGTGCCTACTACTTCAACATGCTTTTTTGACGTGTTTTTGATGCTTCTGTGGTGCTTCGATGATGCTTATTTGAAGCTTTAATGAAGCTTGGCAGACACCCTGTGTGTGTAGATATCTCATACCTGCAATACTTTCAAAACAAAAAAAGCAAAGCTGAATTAAAGCCTTTCAAAAGTAGGGGTGCACCAAATGGGTTTTTGGTGGCGAAACCGATACCGAAAATGAAAAATACAATTGGCCCGAAAACCGAAACTGAAAATGACCGATACCGAAAATGACTGTTTTTAAAAAATATTTATATTCTAAATAAAATGTATACATTTTTATATAACACATTGCTAATAGTATTAGCAAATTTCCATGCGGTGCACCTCTAGCAGATATGATGCAGGAGATGGTCAAAGACTGCAGACATGGTACAGGAGATGGTCAGAGACTGCAGGCATGGTACCAGGAAATGGTCAGAGACTGCAGACATGATACAGGAGATGGTCAGAGACTGTGGAACCTGGTACAGGAAATGGTCAGAGACTGCAGACATGATACAGGAGATGGTCAGAGACTGGGGACATGGTACAGGAGATCAATGCAGCCTCACCAGTCCCCATTATATGTAGCCTGCAAGTGCCCATCATTTGGAGCCTTCCTGTGCCTCACCAGTGCCCAGCAGCCTACCAGTTCTCGCCATGCAGCCTGCCTGTGCCTCACCAGTGCTCAGCACCCTACCAGTGCCTGTCATGCAGCCTGCCTGTGCCTCACCAGTGCCCAGCAGCCTACCAGTGCCCATTATGCAGCCTGCCTGCATCTTTGTGTGACCTCCGGCAAACGCCATTTGCCACAGAGCTGTATTTGAATTGCCGGGTTTCAGTAACAATGTCCCGCCTCCTGTAATCACATCACATTGAGTCATTGTTACTGTGGTCTGTGCAGTTAATCCCCGTGACACACAGAGTTCGCAGCGAGGAGGGAGGGGAGGAGAGAGTAAGGACGTGCGCTCCAGAATGACACCCCCATAATGGGCGGCACCATGGGCGCCCCACCCCATTTTTTTGCATTTTTTCTCTTTCGTCAATATACAGCTGAAATGGGGCGTGGCCGGACCGAGCAGGAAGATGGACACCTAATCTTTGAGCTCCAGCCACCTCAGACCAGACCACATCATTATACCGAGGTTTCGCTCCTATCTCGGCGGACAGACGATCATGGGCACAGCCTCAAGGCAGTCGTCGACCTCCCGCTCCCCGCGGGAACATACCGGGACCCAGGGACAGAACATACCTGAAATGTTCCACTCGTCCCGCAGGAACATGGCGTCCTCCCGCTCGAATACCTCTCAGGGCTCGGCTCAGCTCTCGCCCCATGTGCCCTCCGACATAGTTCTATCGGCTCCACAAGCTACCTCCTCCCCTCCGCAAGCGCCCGGACAGGGAGGGATGAATCCGGCACCTCTGCCGCAACTTACCATCTTGGATCTCAGAGCCATCGCCTCAGATATTAAAGACACTCTCTCAGCGGCCATTGCTGAGCTGCGGATCGACATCCGTACCCTGTCGGATAGGGTTGCGACCACCGAGCGGGTGTTAGACGAGCACGACCAGGTCCTGCAACGGTCCATTTGGAAGATAGATGACCACACGCTCCACTCAGGGAAGTTAACCGTCACTTGGAGGACCTGGACAACAGGGGATGCCGCCACAACCTAAGGGTAAGGGGGCTCCCGGAGTCCATTGAAGGGAGCCTTGTCCAGCGGGAGGTCGTGGCCATCTTCAACGGCGTACTGGGCAGACCTCTGCAATCCCGCATTGAAATGGAACGCATCCATCGCGCCCTCCTTCCCAGGGGCAGAGATACCGACCCCCCCCACGATGTGGTATGCTGCATAGTGGACTTTGCACTGAAGGAAGATATACTGCAGCAGGCCAGGGGACAACAGCTTTCACACAGAGACTCCCCTATCCAGATCTACCAGGACCTCTTGGGGATCACCCTACAACACCGGAGGGACCTCTGGCCTCTGTTGGATGTCCTCAGGGCTCGGGATGTCCGCTATAAGTGGAAGTTTCCCTTCTGTCTTGCCGCATCCCACCAAGGCCGCAATGCTACTCTGCGGGTCCCGGAAGATTTGCCCCGGTTCTGCGAAACCCTTGGCATCCCGCTGGTACAGGTTCCTGATTGGTATGCACCATATAGGCGCTGGGCAGATGGGGCAAACCACAAGAGGTGCCCATGGAGACCCAAGCCACCAGGCACCGCAGAAGGAGGTCCCCATCGCACTCTGGACACCCCACGGGCTCTCAACCCACGAGAGACGAACAGGATCCAGCGACCCCTCCGGGAGCCAGGCGAGCGAGGAGAGATGTTTAATCACTTCTGCACAGGTACAGATGCGGCAACCCCCCCCGTGTGTTTTATTACTTTATTCCCAGTTGCCCCCGGATCTGCCACTTAAACTTGTGACCCGCTGGCTCCTTTTGCATTTGTTTTTTCAAACGTGTTAAAATGGCGGACAACAGCGCGCGGCGTGTTGCTTCCATCATTTCCGCCTGGTAAAGTCTCCCGCCGGACACTACGATTCCCAGAGTACTGTGCGCTGATACGTCATCGAAAGGCTTGTCACTCCCCCATTTTACTGGACCTTGACGGGCTGTCCCTGTGCTCGCCCCCTGGTGCCTCTGATTGGCTGATAGCCCTCCACCCGGGACTCACTCCACCCCGATCCTGGTGTCCGCAATACGAGGGACCGTTTTCAGCCACGACGCTCTATCTACAGCACTCAGAGATCCATGCCCCGCAATTCCCTGGACAGCCTGTGCATCTCTCTGCATACCATGCTACGGTAGCCTGCAGCGCTGCCCCCGCTCCATCCTCCGCATGACAAGGCCTTTCTGCTCTACGCTCCCTATCCCTTTATTGGTCCGCCACGGGGCGACAACGTATTGTATGGTACATGTGCATCCCATCGGACGCCCGCTCCGTGCACAAGGCAAGTTGTGGACTTTGGTTTGTTACACATGGTGGTTCCTCGGCAACCTCCCAGGCCGTAAGATGCCCGCACACCCGCCTCCCTTCCCTGACACGGCTACGTCCGCCACGGCGGGCATCCGAACCTTGTGGGACATGCTGGAAATGTACATTCACTTCTTCCCACGACAAATAGAGACGGCCGTTGCTTGCTGGACTTTCATAGCCTCCTGAATGACTGACATGCTGAATCTATATTCAGCGAACTCTCACATAAACAAGGGGTCGTAAGTATTGTAGGTCGTAACCGGATCCTCAACGCGTCCGAGCCGACTACATCACTGCCTCTCGCCCCTCATTTTCTCTTTCTTGTAATCTGATGTGTCCGTTGTACTTTACTCCCCCTCCCCGCCCTTCCATAGCGGTTACCCCTGCTCCCTAGGGGTGTATTGTTGTGGCGGTCGAGTTGGGGGACTCTAGGCTGTCCCTGTATTGCATACTGAATACACCATCCTCATGGGGGGGTTATAGACACTACCTAGTCACAGCCTGCATAATACTGTCTCCCTGTCCACTCTGACATCCCTATTCTCACAAATACCTGTGTCAGGGTCCCAGCGCTCAATCTGTGCACAGGCACGCTAGAATCGCGGCGTGGCGGCCGGGCGTTTAAGAATGCTTGCTCCTTATACTTATCTCTTCAGCCCAGAACCTTTTGTTCAGAGACTGTGAAAGTGGGTTTCGTCATTTCTCTTCTCTCGGAAGAACCGCAAGCCTGGGCTCACACTCTAATGGAGCAACAGAGCCCAATCCTAAACACCATAGACACCTTTTTTGAACACATGGCGAAGTTATATGATGACCCACAGCGTACGGCCACTGCCGAAACCATTCTCCATAACCTTACCCAAGGTAGAAGGCCTATCGAGGACTATACAGCCGAGTTCCGAAAATGGTCAGCCGACACAGGCTGGAATGAGGCTGCGCTAAAATACCAGTTTCGCCAAGGCTTGTCCGAGTCTCTTAAGGACGAGCTGGCTCGGACAGAAGTCCCGGCCACTCTGGAAGACCTGATTCAAACCGCCACGCAGCTGGATCGTTGCCTGAGAGAACGTCGTTCTGAACGATATCAAGTTCCACGCTCTACCTGGGCCCACCCAAGACTCACTCCGGCTCCACAGCCACCTGCAGCTCCTCAAACCATAAACCTCCCGGATCCTGAACCTATGCAAGTTGGATTGGTCCGAACCCCGCTTACCTCCGAGGAGAGACTGCGGAGACGTCAAAACAACTTATGTCTGTACTGCGGAGAAGCCGGTCATTTCCTTCACTCCTGTCCAACAGGGCCTCGTAAGTCCAAACTACAACCTACTCTCAGTTACAATATTGCAAACCTTTCTCAGGCTCATGTTGTTCTTTTCATTTCCCTGCAGTTACCAGAAGGGGCAACCCGTCTACCGGCCATAGTTGATTCCGGGGCATGCAGCTGTTTCCTGGACGCTACATTGGCTCAAAAGCTTCATGTACCCCTTCGCAACAAAAACCATCCTTTTCAAATTCATTTAGCCGACGGTTCTCTACCCCGATCTGGACTTATCACGCAGGAAACCGCGCCTATCTGTGCCACCACCGACTCCGGCCACCAGGAATTTCTACGTCTGGACCTCATTCCTTCCCCACTGCTTCCCATCATCCTGGGTCTTCCCTGGTTACAAGCACACCAACCGGTCATAAACTGGCTAAAGAAAGAGGTCAACTTTACATCCTCATATTGTTCACAGAATTGCCTTCCACCTCCAGTTGTTTCCTGCTCTGTCGTGACAACCTCGCCTGAAACTCTCCAGAACGTTCCCTCCGTCTACCTGGAATTCTCGGATGTGTTCGACAAACAGCAAGCCGACTGCCTTCCGCCCCACCGACCGTATGATTGCCCCATTGACCTTCTACCCGGCTCCGAGATTCCCTTTGGCCACATTTTTCCACTGTCCGAGACAGAATTAAAAGCTCTCAAGGCCTATATTGACGAAAATCTGCAAAAGAAATTTATTCGTCCCTCGTCTTCCCCGGCTGGAGCGGGAATCTTTTTTGTTGAGAAAAAAGATGGAACTCTTAGACCTTGTATTGACTATCGCTTCCCCTCATATCAGAATTATTCCAGCGGTTCCGATCAGCTCAAGTATTCCTCTAAGTTGGACTTACGGGGTGCTTATAATCTTGTCAGAATTAGGGCAGGTGACGAGTGGAAAACCGCCTTCAGGTCAAGATTCGGGCACTTTGAATATCTTGTTATGCCTTTTGGAATTTGCAATGCCCCAGCCACTTTTCAGCATTTAGTTAACGACATTTTCCGTGAACACCTGGACGATTTCCTGGTCGTGTATCTGGACGACATCCTCATTTTCTCACCTTCCTTAGACCTACATAGGTGCCATGTAAAAAGGGTGCTTACTATACTCAGAGAACACAGACTCTACTTAAAAGCTGAGAAATGTGAATTCGAGAAATCTTCCGTGCAATTCTTGGGATTCATTATATCCACCAGTGGCGTAGCCATGGACCCTCAAAAGGTTAAAGCTATTCAGGAATGGCCAGCCCCGGTGGACAAGAAAGGGGTGCAATGGTTCATCGGCTTCGCCAATTTTTATCGACGGTTCATTGTGGGGTTCTCCTCCATCGTGAGCCCCATCACTCAGCTTACCCGCCAGGGTCTTCCTTTTTGCTGGTCACCGGAGGCCCAAGAAGCATTCAGGAAACTAAAATCATTTTTTTCTTCCGCTCCTGTTCTGCGACACCCCGATCCAATGCTGCCTTTTTACCTTGGAAGTAGACGCCTCTGAGACTGCTACAGGAGCTGTGCTATCTCAGAGACAAGGGCCAAAGTCCCTACTACACCCTGTGGCCTATGCCTCTCGGAGATTAACTCCGCCCGAAAAGAATTATGATGTTGGAGACAGGGAACTGCTTGCTATCAAATTTGCTCTAGAGGAGTGGAGGTATCTGCTAGAAGGATCGGCTCATCCTATAATGATCTTTACCGACCATAAAAACCTTGAATATCTGCGGACAGCAAAACGCTTAAAACCAAGGCAAGCCCGTTGGGCTCTTTTTTTTTCTCAGTTTAATTTTCATCTCACTTACAGGCCTGGTTCAAAGAATGGAAAAGCAGATGCTCTTTCTAGAATGTTCCCTGAAACTCCATCCACAACTAAACCGAGCACCATTTTGTCATCTCGGAATTTTCTATTAGTCTCTCAAATCGACCTGTTAAATTCTATTAAGGCTGCATCCAGACAATGTTCTGATCCAGAGGTGTCTTCATTGGTAAAACATCACAATGTCTTTTTGTCCCGAGGGAAAATTTTCGTTCCATCAGAATCTAGACAACTGGTCTTGAGCACCTTTCACGACCGTAAACTAGCAGGTCATTTCGGAGCACGAAAGACCACGGAGATGGTTCTACGATACTTTTGGTGGCCAAGCTGCAGACAAGATTGTAAAGCCTACGTTGCATCCTGTACCACTTGCCAACGTAATAAGGGTCCTAAAACCAAGACCTGGGGGTTACTCAAGCCTCTACCAGTTCCAGAACGGCCTTAGTCTGAAATCTCTATGGATTTTATTGTCGACTTACCACCTTCTGAAGGCTTCACCACAATCCTAGTCGTAGTAGATCGTCTCTCCAAAATGGCACATTTTGTGCCCATGATCGGTACTCCCTCTGCCCTAGAGACAGCCAAAGTCTTCTTCAGGGAAATCGTCAGGCTCCATGGGGTGCCCATCATTTCAGATAGGGGTTCTCAATTCACCTCAAAATTTTGGAGGGAACTTTGTAAATCTTTGGAAGTCAAGACCTGCCTTTCCTCTGCCTACCACCCCCAGAGTAACGGCCAAACGGAAAGGACTAACCAAACGCTGGAGCAGTACCTCCGATGTTTCTGTTCCGCCTCTCAAGATGACTGGTCATCCCTCTTACCTTCCGCTGAATTCGCCTATAATAATTCCGTCCATGCCACCACGAATCAAACACACTTTTGGGCCAACTATGGCTTTCACCCGCCCTTTCTTCCTGATGCCCTCCCAGAAACACCTGTTCCGGGGGCCCAAGAGCATTTAACGGCTATCCATTTAAACTTTCTACAATTACAAAGAGTGATGCAATGGGCCCAGGAGGACTACAAAAGATTCTACGACAAAGGAAGGAAGGATTGCCCTACTTTTGAAGTCGGAGAAGAGGTTTGGCTATCTGCTACTAATTTAAAATTACCGGTCCCCTCTCGAAAGTTGGGTCCAAGATTCATTGGCCCTTTCAGGATCAAGCGCAAGATCAACGCGGTGGCCTTTGAACTCTTGTTGCCGGATTCCTACAGGATCCATCCAGTATTCCATGCCTCTCTCCTGAAGCCTGTTACCCCTGATCCTTTCCAAGGAAGAGAAAGACCTCCGCCTACACCAGTAGAGGTCGAGGGAGAGGAAGAATTTGAAGTTGAGTCCATCATCAGCTGTAGGAAAAGAGGTAGACAGCTTCAGTATTTGATTAAATGGAGGGGCTATCCCCCGGAAGATAACTCCTGGGAACCCGCAAGAAATCTGCATGCTCCACGTCTAATCCTAACTTTTAATCAGGAACACCCAGAATTGATGTCCAGCTTGGGCGTCCGGAGTCCGCCCCTTGGGGGGGGCACTGTCAGGGTCCCAGCGCTCAATCTGTGCACAGGCATGCTAGAATCGCGTCAGGGCGCGTGCCCGCGCACCTGGGGCGCGCGTGCGCGGCGGCGTGTGCACGAGCGCGCGGACGTGCGCGCCTCCTCCCGGGACCAATCACAGACCTGACAGCCCTATTTAAACCAGCCCCTGTCTTTGCACAGGTTGCTGGTTTATCGTCAGCTCTGAGTAAAGTTTTGACACTTTGACTTGTGCTCTTTGACCCGGATTTACTTCCCGACTCAGCTCTCGCTTGGAAACCTGACCTCGGCCTGTTTGTGGACTCTGCTGCCTTCTTGAACCCTCTGACCTTGGACCGTGACCTGGATTTGCTTCTGTCTCCTGCCCTTGAACTTCGGCTTAAATACCTGGACTTGTCTTAGCTCTACCCTGAACCCGGACTTTTTACCTGTACCCCGGATCTGCTATCATTAGTCTGTTGGCTTCTGAACTGTGCTCTGGGACTTTACCACTTTCATCTGCCTTGGTGACCCTCCAGTACCTGCATCCCATCTACCTACCCGCCGGTACCGGTACCTTCTTGTGCCTCTGCCTCCTGTCTCAAATTCCAGGGGGCAGGTGCGCTTGGTCGTAAAGGTGAGCCGTCCTCAGCATCTCGGCCTCGGTAAGTACTTGTGTTTCTGACAACCTGTACCTACTTCCTGTCCGGCGATGGGACGACCCCCCCATGCTAGTTGTTCTTGCTATGTGGTTGTTCTGGGGTGGCTCGTTGCCACAAGGTTCTACTAGTTTGTCATACATATTGGTTTATTATTACTTTATAAGAGACTCCTGTTCTGTTCTGGTTCGAGTCAACCCCACAACGGTGGTGTATGGTGTCCTCTGTGCTCAATTTTTGGGGCCCGGGGACACATTACACCCCGTACCAGTCCGATTTCTCACGTTGCTTAATCTCAAAGTGTGGGGACACAGTCCTACCACTTAATCGGTATACTGTTGCATCAACCTACCGTACGTTTCTAGTAGCGGTTTCACACACCCGCACATAACACCTTCCTTCCCCCTTCTTCAGCTACAGCAGTCTCCCCTCACCTCTATAGGGGACCCTACCCTCTCTCCCCACAAGATGACGGCTACCGACGCTACCCTACCCCCTTGGGGAGAGGGACTCACATTCCCCGTCCAGACTAAAACTGTACTCCTTGAATGCGCGTGGCCTCAACACGTCAGAGAAACGTTCCTGCCTCCTCCATCTACTTTGGAAGGAGAGGCCACACATAGCGCTCATCCAGGAAACACATTTTAGATCGGACAACGCCCCCAAGTTACACAATAGACATTTTCCAACAGTACATCACGCCACCAACGACACTGCGAAGGCCAAAGGAGTGTCTGTTTTAATCTCCTGGCACTGCCCTTTTCAGGTGTTAGACATTCAACGAGACCCGCAGGGGTGATACATCTTTATAAAGGGCACACTACACGGGCGGACTTTCACCATTGCCAACATTTATGCCCCAAACTCTCAACAGGTCCCCTTTTTTCGAGCGATGCTTTATAACCTGACCTCCTTCCAATCAGGCACGCTGGTAGTGGGTGGAGATTTTAACATCTCTCTCACGCCTTCCCTTGACACGTCCTCCGGTTCCTCCTGCCTGACCTACAGGGCCCTTCACGCTATAAAATCACAACTGGCTACTCTGACCCTTCACGACACATGGCGCACGCTACACCCGAATGTGAAAGACTTCACATACTTCTCCCTGCACCAGAAGTACACGAGAATAGACCACTTTTTTCTAACACAATCTGACCTCATCTCCCTCACAGAAGCTACGATCGAACCAATGCTCTTGTAAGATCACCACCCAATCACTGTGACCCTGCGGATCCCCTCACAGCGGGCCAGGTCCATGATTTGGCGGTTGGACGACTCCGTTTTACTCGATGCAGACCTCTCCAAATCAGTAGTGGACACTTAAATGAATTATTTTGACGAAAATATCAGGGAGGACTCCTCCTCTAAACTGGTGTGGGCAGCTCACAAGTGTGTTAGGGAAGAATTCATTTCTCCGATTGCTAAGCACAATTAACTTAGGAAGGCCAGGGTGACAGAGCTATCAAACAGGGTTCAAACACTTGAACGCACCCACAAACGCACATTGGCCATTCACACTCACACGGAACTGTTAAAGGCTCGGGAAGACCTCCTGGGCGAACTCCAGAGAACCTTGAAGCGTAAATATACCCTCTCTAATAAACTCTTCTATGAGTTCGGCAACAAGTCGGGGAAACTCTTGGCCGCCGCTCTCCAAAAAAAGAAATCGTCCCACACTATCCACACCGTTACCTCCCCGTCGGGAACCTCACTCACATCATCCGACAACATTGCGAACCAATTTGTCCGGTACTTTTCAGAATTGTATACTCTCCCCACGCCATCGCCACCGGCCCCGGATAGGACGACACTTATCCATGACTTCCTGCGCGATTACGGCTCCCCACAGACTCCTCTGGGAGACCTATCCCATTTAGACATACCGATCTCGACTCAGGAAGCGCTGTCGGCCCTCAAACAACTCAAACCCGGGAAGAGCCCAGGCCCTGACGGCCTCCCGGCCAGTTATTATAAAACCTATGCAGACGTCCTGATCCCGAAATTTGTAACAGCCTATAACGATCTCTCAACCCCTTGTCCACACAACAAAAGCCTGCTGGAAGCCCATATATCCTTAATACCCAAGCCCGGGAGAGATGTTACGTTAGTCCCGAATTACCGCCCAATCTCGTTGCTAAACGTTGATGTTAAACTATATGCCAAAATCCTAGCTAACAGATTGCTACCACTTCTCCCGCTGCTATATCAACTGACCAGATGGGCTTTGTCCCTGGTAGAGAAGCCAGGGACAATACCACTAAAGCCCTAAACATCCACCATTGGCTAACTTCCTCGCATAAAAAGGGTTTTTTCCTCTCCCTGGACGCCGAGAAGGCATTTGATAGAGTGGCATGGGACTACATGGCGGAGGCCCTTAACAAATTGGGACCCCGCTTCATGCAGAGGATTATGGCCCTGTACTCGGTCCCCACTGCGCGAATCAGAGTCAATGGCCACCTATCGAACGCCTTCCCTATCAGGAATGGCACCAGGCAGGGATGCCCATTATCCCCCCTCATCTTCATCCTCACCATGGAGCCTATCCTCTGCAAGCTTAGGGACAACCCAAATATCCAAGGTATCGATATCCCCGGTAAGCGTTGTATAATAGCCGCGTATGCGGATGATATCCTCCTATTCCTCTCGAGCCCCATCACTACAATCCCAAATCTTCTACTTGACTTCCAACTATTTTACACCATATCCAATCTTAAGATCAACTTTGGGAAGTCTACCGCATTGAACATCTCCCTCCCCAACACGGTGGTTGCACTGTACAAACAAAATTTCCCCTTCAGGTGGGGCGCGGACGGTATTCAATACCTGGGGATTAAAATCACGACAAACCTGACTGACCTCTACACGGCTAACTTTCTACCTACACTGAGTACGATTAAGGAGGACCTACTTAAATGGCAAAAAGGGCATTTTTCCTGGTTTGGCATGGCTGCCATTCTCAAAATTAACATACTACCCCGGATCCTATACCTCATGCAAGCCATCCCAATTAAACTTCCATTAACCTTTTTTGCTTCACTTAAGGGGATATGCAGGACTTTCCTCTGGGCCGGACGCCCTCCTAGGCTGCGCTGGGACAAGCTTGTCCTCCCCAAACTGAAAGGAGGCCTTGGCCTTCTGGACCTGGCCCTGTACCATAAGGCCTGCCATCTTGTGCGGCTGGTCGACTGGCACCTTCATGCAAACGACAAGGATTGGGTAACCGTGGAAAACGCATTCCTCGACTTCCCAATCTCCCACCTCCCTTGGATAAGCACCGACACGACCCTTAGAGCTTGCTTGACACATCCGCTGATTGGCCCCATCCTGCTCTCCTATATGGCCTTCTGCCGATCCCATGGGGTGGTGCCCTCACCCGGCCCTATGACCCCATTACTTAACAACCCAGACTTCCCAGCCGTCATCGCACCCACTGGCACTTCGAATGACCCACGCCCCCCACATTTTTTTCATAACTCAGTTCTTTACACCCATTCAGAAATGATTGCGGCTTTCCCACAGCTGTCCATACCATTTTTCAAATTTCTTCAGCTCAGGCACTTTTTCGATGGCGCCCCCACATCCTCCGAATTGTGTAGACCCCTTGCCCCCTTGGAACAACTTTGCACTGCCCAGAACCCCCAACGACATCTGGTCTCATCGCTCTATGCCCTGTTACTATCCCACGCCAATGGGAACGTGTGTGGGAATGTGTTCATAAAGGGTCCGTTAGCGTCTTGGCGCAAGAAAACCGGTTCAAGCTCTGTGCCAGATGGTATCGGACCCCAGATAAACTTCACAGGATCTTCCCGACCGTTCCCCCGGAATGTTGGAGATGTGGCTCGGCCACAGGCTCGCTCCTCCATATCTGGTGGGAATGCCCCCGCATACAACTATTCTGGAAAGACGTTCACGACCGCATTATCCAAATCACTACATCTAAAGTAGACTTCACCCCGGCCCAATATCTTCTGCATCACACTTCCCTTTCCAGATCCCAAAACCACAAATCCCTTGCTATGCACCTCATCAATGCGCTGGAAAACCACACTGCCCCCAACACTCGAAGACTGGCATGCCCGTGTCAGGAAGATTGAAGACATGGAACAGCTCATCCATCAGGCCCATGACACCCACGACAAATTCAGATACACCTGGGCCTGCTGGACCCACTACAGGGAATCCGTGAGTCAGGGGACTCAACCTGTCCCCACTTCCTCCCCCACTGCCCCCTAATAAGAGGGACCTGACTATGGTCTAGTCCCTATCAGGTTGGTTCTGCTCCCCCCGTCCCCCCACCTGTCACGGGGTAGATTCCCGGCGGGGGGTGGCGGGACTGGGATTCATCTATACCGGAACCACTCCCGTAGCCCCACTCCTTTACATCTCCCGCCCCCCCTCCCGCTCACAGAATGCTCCCAATAGGGGTGGGTGGGTGTGGGGTTGGGCCCTGCTGGTTTCTACTTAAGTCGTTGCTGTCACCTCCCCCTGGCTGCGCCGGGAGGGGGGGGGGTCTTTACCCTCTTTACCCCTTTTACCCACGTGGGTTAGCTAAAAATTTCCGTTGTATCTTCTAAAGATGTTTACATGCAATGTCGTGTGTAGATGTGCACTCCACAAATGTTGTTTAACCTGGCGTTGTTATTCCATATCTGTACCTGGTCATAAGACTCTTACCGATCAATATTTTTTGTTCCTATCTCTGTACAATGTTTATGCATATTTTGTATGCCTCTTACCGAAATATTCAATAAAAATTGTTTTGGGAAAAAAAATATATATATATATACAGCTGAAATTTCAGTGCATACCTACTCAAGAGCTACAGGTGCTTCAAGCGAGCTTTGTCATAGACGTCTATGGAGGCTTTGAAGTTGCTTTGAAGCACCACTAAAGCAACATGGGGTATAATTTTTAAAGCTAGGAAAGCAAAGACAATGTGTGCACCCTACTAATAAGTAATCTTCACTAAAATGAATTTGTTATTTTTGTTTTCAAGGGTAATAATATGCTGAAAATAATGGCCGCAAGAACAATGTGTGCAATTGTGGGTATCACGGTTTGCTTCTTCCTGGTTTGTAATGCCAACGCGATAACAGACTCAACACCAACTTGGAACCATTCTGCGACCTTGGTAAATACAGAGAATTCACTAGTTAGCACTTCTACTCATAGTGCAGAAACAACTCTGGCTACTGACTCGGATGTAACCAATACAAGTTTCAGCAGTACAAGTACCACAAAACTGAATGCTTCAAAGCCGCCACAGATTTCTGCATCCACATCTGCTGCCACGACTCAGAGTACAGTGAATGTATCTGGACCTTCAACTTTAAAAAACACTGCAACATCATCTTTATCTTCTTCTAGCACTAGGACTCTGCCTGGACCTTCTTCCAGCACTAATAAAACATACAGCACATCAACATCTGGGGTAACACGGGTCGTATCAACATTACTTCCAACCGAGACAAAACCAACTCCCCAGGACAATGGAACTGAAACAGCTCCCAATAGTACTGCCACAACAGCATTGTCAGGTAGGCATGTTATTTCACATCACTTGTATCATATTTGGAGAGTGGGACCATTAAACATGCAGTGTTATATGGTGTTGATTGGGTAAACCAATATTAGAAATGATCACACAGTCTTTAAATGGCAGTCAGTACTTGTGATAAACCATCTATACTGCTTGGGAAACACTGGCAATTGCAAAACATTAATGCACCAAAAAGTAGAAAAAACAGATGAGAACTAGAAATGTTATTCTGAATGTACACTCTGTTTCAGGGACATGCAGTCAGGGGAGGCAGAGCCTCACCTGCCATGAGCATAAAAAAAAAAAACCACACAGACGACTTCGAGGGTCGTAGCACGGCGACCAAGGGTCACAGAGACCAAAAATCTGGAGGGTAGGTAGCCAAAGTCCTACCCCTTCACTGGTGGGGTTCCTATCATCTATGGTTCCGGGGATACCTGGCTCCTTGTGCAGCCTGTCGGAAGCTACATATAGAGCAGCCAGTTTAAATGCAAGCTGGCCCATTTTGTTTGCAGCAGACTGAAAGGATGAGCTCACAGTGCATCTCCTCAATCCTTGTCAGAGGCACTGAGCTCAATAGACAGCTTGGAGTCTTGGACCAATATTAAAGTACCATTGGCCCAAGCTGTCCTATAAAAATGCTGCAGTGAAGGCACGCCTCTCACTGCAGTGTCATAGAAGGGGGCATGTGTCTAAAAGACAAATATTCCCTTCCAGCCTAGCTCTCTTAAATACAAGGAAAAAAAAACACGTGTTTATGGTTATAAGACCCATAATTCCATGTTTTTCTCACACAGTTGAGGGAGAATGAGAATCTGCTGCTGCTGAAAAGGTACAAGTTAAATCATATATTATTATGCTTTATGTATATAAGATAATAATTTATCATTTATCAATTTATTGTGAAATTACTGGTTTGAAGTTGTAACCTCAAACTTCAGTAATTTGTCCGTTAAGCCACCTGCTTGAGTACAGTTTTGAATATATACTAAATTACCTTAAAAATAATATATAATTATTTGTATATTACTAACCAATAATAATTAACCCCTTGCCACCCAGGATAATTCTGACACTTCTCTCCTAGATGTAAAAATCATAATTTTTTTGCTAGGAAATTACTCAGAACCCCCAAACATTATATATATATATATATATATATATATATATATATATACACACACACACACACACATACATACACACACACACACACACAGTGGGGATCGAATGTTTGGGCACCCCAGGTAAAACATTTTTTTATTAATGTGCATAACAAAGCCAAAGAAAGATGGAAAAACCTCCAAAAGGCATCAAATTACAGATTAGACATTTTTATAATATGTAAAAAAAAAAAAAAAAAAAAAAAAAAAAAGGATTTTTGTACTCACCGTAAAATCCATTTCTCTGAGTTCATGGATGGACACAGCAGCATTGACCTTAGCGTATTATATCCTTCCTTCCAGGGAAGACTAGGCAGAAAACAGCACTTTAAGTGTTAAAAACATTTTCCGCAGTACAGCTCCTCCCAGGGGGCGTGGTTCCCCGGGTGTAACCCACTCTCTGACTCAGCAGCTCCAGTTCGTAACAAGCAGTATAAACAAAACGAGGGGTGGGTGCCGTGTCCGTCCATGAACTCAGAGAAATGGATTTTACGGTGAGTACAAAAATCCTATTTTCTTCTTCGTTCATGGACGGACACAGCAGCATTGACCTTAGGGACGTCCCCAAGCAGTGTCAAAAATTAGAGGGGTAGGAAAACACCACAGCAAACCAAGCTACACCCCAAACAAAACCGGAGTTTCTCAACAGGGGAACTCCAACCTTAAACTGCCGCCTGCAACACCTTGCGGCCGAACAAGGCATCTGAAGATGCACTCACATCCACCTTGTAAAATTTTGAGAAGGTGTGGATTGACGACCAGGTCGCTGCCTCAGGGCATAGGCCGGAAGTACAACCGGTCTGATCCACCTAGAAATGGTGGCCGACGAGACCGGCAGACCTTTTTTAGGACCAGTCAATGACACGAACAGTAAGTCCGACTTCCGGTACGGAGCCGTAGCAGATAAGTACACCCGTAGAGCCCGAACCACATCCAAGGAATGCAAAGTGGCCTCCTTCAGGTTTTTCGGCCGAGGACATAAGGATGGTAACACAATGTCCTCATTAATGTGAAAAGCCGAAACGACCTTTGGGAGAAAAGACGGCTGCGGCCGCAGCACCACCTTATCCTTGTGGATGACCAAGTAGGGAGCCTTGCAGGACAAGGCCGCCAGTTCAGACACCCGTCTGACTGAGGTAATTGCTACCAGAAAAACCACCTTCTGTGACAGAGTCAATAATGGGATCTTTCGAATGTCCTCAAAGCACCAAGAGGACTAAATTCAGGTCCCATGGGGGCAGTGGAGGACGCACAGGAGGGGCCACATGCCGTACGCACCAGGGAGTGCGCTGCCAAGGGTTGCTGAAAGTAAACAGCTAGAGCCGAAATCTGACTCCTAACCGTACTTAAGGCGAGAGCCTGATCCACTCCACACTGTAAGAACAGCAGAATCCGGGACACCACGTATGTACCGGGGATGCCATTTCATCTCTTCACACAGAGATGTAGGCCTTCCATGTACGATAGTAAATCTCGTGAGGTAGACTTCCGTGCACGTAGCATGGTAGAGATCACCGAGCCTGACAGGCCACGGGTCCTTCAGTACCTGGCCCTCAGCCACGCCGTTAAAGCCAGCGACTGTAAAGCAGGGTGAAAGATCGGACCCTGCGACAGAAGATCGCTCAGGGGTAGATGCCAAAGGACGTCTGCCACCAGACGCACCAGGCTCACGTACCAGGAGCGGTGTGACCAATCTGGGTCCATCAGGATCATTGGAATCCCCTCGGCTTCCACTCACTCTGCGCAGCAGGCGAGGAAGGAACTTCAGAGGACAGAAGGCGTAGATTAGGCGATAGTGACCCCATGGCGCCACCAATGCGTCTGACGCGTCCGCCCATGGGTCTCTTGACCTGGCCACGAACCGTGACAACTTCCGATTGAGACGGGACGCCAGAAGGTCCACGTCTGGAGTGCCCCATTTTCGGCACAGACTCTGAAACACCTCCGGGTGTAGTGACCACTCTCCTTGGTCTAGTGTTTGGCGACTTAGGTAGTCGGCTTGCCAATTCTGCACCCCCGGAATGTACATGGCCGACAGAGCCGGAACGGACCTTTCGGCCCACCGAAGGATGTGCGCGACTTCCATCGCTGCAGCCGAGGTCCGTGTGCCTCCCTGATGATTGACGTACGCCACGGCCGCGGCGTTGTCGGACTGGATCCTGACCGGTCGGTCCTGCAGATCCAGGGACCACTTGGCGAGGCACAACTTGATCGCTCGGAGCTCCAATACATTGATTGGAAGGTGGGACTCCTGAGTACAGCGCCCCTGGGCTGACTTAGCACCCCAGGCACCCCCCAGCCAGAGAGGCTGGCAACTGTTGTGACCACTGTCCAATGGAATGGCAGAAACGACTTCCCGGTCCGAAGCACCGGAGATGTCAGCCACCACACTAGGGAGGACTTGACCAGTCGACTCACCCGAATCTGGTAATCCAGAGACGAAGGAAGCTTGTCCCAACGTGACAGAATCTCTTTCTGTAACACACGGGTGTGGAATTGGGCATACGGGACTGGCCCGAAAGAGGCCACCATCAGACCCAGAACCCTCATGCAGAATCGAAGAGATGACCACTTCTGGGTCGCCAACTGCTGCACCGCAGATTGTAATGTCTGAAGTTTCTCCTTTGGGAGAAAAACTCTCGCCTCCGAGGAATCCAGGACTAGCCCAAGGTATTCCAGTCGCTGAGACGGCACCAACACTGACTTTTGGATATTCAGAAGCCAGCCGAACTCAGAGAGTCTGACACGTGATGGACACATCTTCTTCCAACTCTGAGCTTGAGGAAGCTCTCAGAAGGTCGTTCAGGTATCCTACGATAGCGATCCCGCGCTGCCTCAGCAGGGCTAGAATCGGAGTGAGCACCTTGGTGAAGACCCGTGGTGCTGAGGCCAGGCCGAATGGGAGGGATGTGGCCCTATCCGATCGCAAAGCACAGAAATCTCTGGTGCTTTGTGCATATGTGGACATGTAGGTATGCGTCCATCATGTCCGAAGACGCAATAAAGTCCCCCTGATGGAGCGCTGCCACTACCGAGCCTTAAGGTCCAGGATTGGACGGACCCCTCCCTTCTTTGGGACTACAAACAGATTGGAGTAAAACCCCTGAAACCATTTCATCGAGGGAACCGGCACAATCACTCCCCTAACCACTCTCCTGGACAGCCCCCTGACAGATCTTTCCGGCATTTTCCAGGGGAAGCTGGAGGTTGGAAGGAAAAAATCTGTTTGGTGGACAAGAGAGAAGCTCTTTATACCCCGAGGAAACTACCTCGCAAACCCAACGGTCGGAAAGAAGAGACCTCCACCGAGCCGTGAATTTGCGGAGCCGGCCCCCCACCCGAGACACGGGTGGGGGCAGACCTTCATGCGGAAGCAGGTTTTGTCCGCAGGCTTGTTAGGCTTGTGGTACCAGGTGTGCTTCTGCCCTGCAGCGAGACTCTTGGCACCCTGGGGGGTTGCTTACAGAAAAGGCTCCTTACCCTTCCCAGACTGTGGGAGCAGAGTGCTCTTACCACCTGTGGCATCCTTTATGATGTCATCCAGGGACACCTCAAAAAGCCGTTCACCCTTAAGGGTAAATCCACCAAGGCCTTCTTTGAGGACTGGTCCGCAGACCAACACTTCAGCCACACAAGGCGACGGAGTACCACTACGTAGGCAGAGGCCCTGGAGAGCAAGGAGAGCGTATCCAGGGCCGACTCACAGACAAACTTTAAGCCCTGAACCAACTGGCCAGCCAGGTCCACACAGGTCTCAGAAGCATTCTGCACCTCCAGCTCCTGTAACAAGACCTTTGCCCGTTCGGTAAGTGTCTGCGACACCAGAGCCCCGGCCATAACCGGTCTCACTGCCGAACCCACTACTGTGAAATTAGGGCGGACCACAGCCTCAGCTCTCCTATCTGGGGGGTGCTTAAAGGCGGGAGCCCCTTCCACAGGCAATGTGGTGGCTTTGCTCAGTCAGTTTAAAAGCAAAGTATTTTGGAACAGCAAAAACTTTCTGCGGCCGATCCCATTGCTTGTACAACAATTTGTCCAGATATGGAACACAAGGAAACACTTTTGCGGTGTGGGGTGGCTTGCGGAACACGAAAGGGACTGGCACATCCGATGCCTCCGCCAAATCCTCAAGTTTTTGAGTATCCCGCACCGCAGTGATAAGAGCTCCAATAAGCGCTTTATAATGCGCCGACTCTGAAGCAGAGTCATGACCTCACTGTCCGTGTGGGCTAAGCCTGCATCATCTGACATGACAGAACCAGAGCCAGATGCAATAGCAGGGTCTGGCTCTGTGTCAGAGCCATCCCTAGAAGCCGGCGCAGGGAGGGGGCACTTTTTACCTCCCTTTTGGCCACTTGTCACTTCAATCCTGGCGAGAAACGCCTCAAGGACTGCCGTCATAGCCTCTACAGAAGCGGCAGGGGCACTAAGGGTTAACTCAGGCATGGTTGGGGTAGAAGCCTCTGGTTAAGACTCCATGTTGACCCACCGCTTATGCCTCCTCAGTACTGCAAGGCAGACACCCACCGGTCACCCTCCAGGCTGCAAAACAGAGCAGGGGACCCCCACGGAACTCACCACCTGACCCGGTTGGAGTGTTAGCTGAAGCGCTGAGAAGTGCTGGCTGGGCTGTCCCTCAGAAGTGATTCGCGGGCTTTTGCTGCGCTATTTCAGGCACTAGAGGCCAAAACTTATCCAAAATGGCCGCCGTATGCAGGAAAAACAGCATGGAGGCCACAAGAAAATGGCCAACGACCTATGCAAACCGCGCCTGCGGCAAAATGGCCGCCATACACGTGTTTAAAACACAGTGACACAGTGGAAAGACACAGCCCAGCACATACAGCAACTCCCCCAACAAAAAAAAACAGCACCTCACAGTACACGGTCCCCGGTAGTGACAGAAACCCCAGGAGGGTCCCCCCCTTACAGCCGTCACCCAGCATGGGGAAGAAGGGAGAGAGGAAAGCAGGGAGCACCCTCATTTGACCTTCCCAGAGAAGCACCAGCCATGGCATGTTTGAGCAATATATCATTTTTGACAACTTTGCGCAAAAAAAAAAATATATATATATTTTTATTTTAAAGCACTAAAACACACTATGGGCCAGATTCAGGTAGATGGGCGCTTCTTTACTTTGGAGTAACGTTTCTCATTTACGTAACTCCGCCGACACTTTCGGCACAAGTACTGTTATTCACATAGCAGTTGCGCGTAAACTTGCGCCAGAGTAACGATAATGCGCTGGCGTAACCCGACGCAAGTGGAAGTGGGTGTGATCATATGTAAATAATGGGCGGAGCCCAGTGCAGAGGCTTACGTTCAGCGCATCATCCACGGAGCATGCGCGGTGATTGAGGTTCCACTCGCCCCCTTGTGCGCATGCTCACAACTTCCGTCGGCACCACTTCACGGGAAACGCCAGCGCAATGTGTTCCGTTGCGCGTATAAAAGCGCTAGCGGAAACGCCATTCCGGCGCAAAAGTATTTCCGTTTCCCCCCACCCCAGGGAAGATACTTTTGCACTGTGATGGCTGCTCCCGCTACCCCCAAAGAGGAGGAACCTCAATTTCAACTCCCAGGAGGTGTCTGTGATCATCTCGGCTATGGAGACGTTTAATCAGTTCCTCCACGGGAAAAAAAGTAGGAAGACCAGCCGGGAGAGGAAGCAGGGCATCCTGGAGACCATGGCTGCCAGGGTCAATGTGTTAGGGTACTCCACCCGGACTGCTAGCGACATACAAAAAAAAATTAACGACCTGCAGCGCAAGGTCCGTGGCAAGGTGGCCACCATCAGGAGGCATGAGAGGGGCACAGGTGGTGGTCCACCATGTCCGGTCAGCCTGACCACGGAGGAGGAGGTGGTCGCCCGCTACCTGGACAGGGAGCAGTTGGAGGGGGTCCCTGGCTATGACTCCATGGTGGAAGGCTCCAGGACAGGTAAGTGTTTTTTATCCCCTATTTGGTGTGTTGCATGTGGGGGGGGGGGAGGGTACATGTGCCAAGTGTGTGGGACCACCAACATGTGTCTGCTTTGTGTCATCCACAGATGACGGAGCTGGGCCATCATCTCTTACCGGCCAGTCCACCCCAACCTCCCAACGGAATCCTGATGACGAGGCCCTGGGTGCTGGAGACACCGAGGTTGATGAGGAGAGTGCCCACACCACTTCTGCAGAGGTGGTTGTGGAGGAGCCTGTCCCTGAGCAGGACTTTATGTTATTGTTGGAGGAGTCCTCCTCCTCTGCAGGGCCCTCTGTCATCCCCTCCCCCATCCTAGGTAGCCCCTCAAGGGCGACTCCATCCCCACGGGGACAACCTTCTCCTGCCCCCAGGAAGGCGACCCGTAAGACCAGGGGGGGTGTCTGATATGGTCCAGGACCAGGTGCTGTTGGACCACGCCAGGCAGACCCAGCAGATGGGGGAGATTGCTGGCCACTTAGACCGGGTCGCTGACAGCCTGGGCTCCATGTCACAGCTGCCCAGTGGTGTGCAGGACGTTGTGACCAGCCTGGGGGAGGTGCAGGCTGATGTACGGCACCTGACAGCAGCCGTCAACGCCAACACAGCTGCCATCCAGGAAGAGGGGAGGCAGCGGCAGCGTGACCAGCTGCATCATATCACCCGCCAGCTGAGGATGCAGGCCCAGACCAACCTGTATCTCAGCCGTATTGCCGTGGCCTTGGAGGGCAGGCAGCCAACAGCTCCCAGGAGTGGCCCAACCGGGGATCAGCCTCCTCCAGATGCCCCCCCACCCCCACCACCACCCACTCCCTCCAGGCAGCTGAGGAGCCCCGAGAGTGCCCCCAAGGAGGAGCCCCCGTCATCCCAGATGAGGGGTTTTCTTTTTTTTTTGTTTATATTTTTTATTTTTTTTATACTCAGGTTATGAGTTTTTGTTTATTTTTGTATATTTTTTTTATACTCAGGTTATGAGTTTTTGTTTATTTTTTTTCTCATGTTATGAGATATGTATTTAATTTTTTACTGCACACGGTCAGGAGTGCAGGGGACAGTGTGAATGGTGTGTGAATGTGAGGGGGTGGCACTCCTGCCAGTATGAATGACGTGTGAAAGGTGTATGAATGGACAGCGACATCATTGGGGCCTTGACGCTGGCGTTGCTGCTCCCAAGCCCTACATGCTGGACTTGGGCTAATCCAATGCGATGTGCATGTGGTGTGTGTGATCTAGGGACATCAGTGGTGTGCATGCATGCATTGTCTGTGTGATTAATGTTTTGGTTTAGTGTCCAAAGATGCCTACGGCGAGGACCCTCCTGACTGCTCTTCCATCAGCAGACTGGGTCTCCTCTGGCAGGTGGGGACTGTGTGGGTCGGGGGTCAGGTCATCACGTATGTCAATCTGCAGGCCTTTTCTCATAGCAAAGTTGTGCAGAATGCAACATGCACCGATGATCTGACACACAAAGGTAGGGGAATACAATAGGGTCCCCCCGGACTTATCCAGGCAGCGGAAACGGGACTTCAGGAGCCCGAATGTTTGCTCCACCACTGCACGGGTTTTGATGTGTGCTTCATTGTATTTTCTCTCTCCTCTGGTTTGGGGGTTCCGGAAAGGAGTCATGAGATGGGGTCCCAGTGCATATGCAGAGTCACCTGGAAGGGAAAAGACAGGAGGATGTTAGTCATGCATGTGCCACTTGTGAGGTGTGCATCATGGGAGGGGATAGTCATGGCTGCCACCCATGTCACTCACCAACCAGCCAGCTGTCCCCATACATGTTCTGCTCGAATTCTGCTGGGATGGGGCTCTGATTGTATATGAAGCTGTCATGGCTGGACCCGGGGTGTTTGGCACGGACGTGCCATATGAGGCGTTGGGCATCGGCTATCACCTGTACGTTGATGGAATGCCAATGCTTCCGATTGCGGTATATGTGCTCTGTGGCACTGGGGGGCTGGAGTGCCACATGTGTGCAATCAATGGCCCCGATGGTGCGTGGGAATCTGGCAATGCTGTAGAAATCTCTCATTGCCTTCAGCCGCAGCTCCTCAGTGGTTGGTCTGATAAACTGGTTGGACATGCGTCTGAGGATTGCAGGGACAACCTGGTGCACACATCTGCTCACGGAGGACTGTGACATCCCAGCCACCACTTCACTTGTACGCTGGAATGATCCACTTGCAAGGAAATGAAGTGTTGCCAGTACCTTCACCAGTGGCTGCACTGCTTGTGAGCGGTGTGTTGGGCTGGTGATGTCACCCTGCAGGGTTGTGTTTAGTTCAAGTATTGCATCTGGGCTGAATCTGAAGAGGCGATACACCTCCTCATCCCCCATGCCAAAGAGGCTCATGCGCGTGCGGTATATCCTCTCACGTGCCCGCCTCCTTCGTTCCGGGGGACCCAGTACTAGTGCTAGGACCACGATTGCCCCTGGCATGTTGGCACACAGAGGTGTTGTCCTTGCAAGTGTGGTTGTTCAGCTTGCTAGTTTCGTCGGTAACGCTGCTGCTGGAGCTGCTCTCCTGCTGACCTGAGGCCGTCTGGAGTAAAGATAAAGCAGCTATTTGTAGAAATAACTTTGCGCCGGACGGATGAGTTACGCGCGGCGCATGTAGCCGGCGTATGGTGCTAATCCGTTTGCGAATTGGGAAATCTCCCTCATTTGCATATTTGCAGGGGAAATCAATAGGCGCGACTGATGCGCCAAACGAAATTATGCGCGGACGAGACTCTGGTGTCGGAAAGTTAAGCCGATCGGAAATGGCCCGTTTTCAGTCGCATCTAGTTTGGTGGGTACGGCCACATAGAAACGACGGCGCATATTCACAGTTACGCGGCGCATATCGAATTACTCCAGCGCAAGTCTTGCTGAATCTGGCCCTATATTGCCCAAATTATTGATGAAAAAAAAAAGATGATCTTAGGCCGAGTACATGGATACCAATCACAACATACTTTAAAATTGCGCACCAACGCGCAGTGGCGACAAACTACATACATATTTAAAAGCCTTTAACCACTGAAGGACTGCCGCATGTACATTTACGTGGGCAGAATGGCACCGACAGGCACATCAACGTATATATACACGTTGGTGCCTTGAGGGGGTTCGGGGGTCCGGTCGGAGCCCCCCCGTACATGCGGCAGTTCCTTTAGCTCCAGGAGCAATCCGGGATGAGGGGGCGTCTATTCGTTTTCAGCCACCCCCTCGGGATCGCTCCCAGCCAATGCCCCCCCCCCGCCTCTTCCTGTGCTAACTGTAAACACAGGAAGAGGGAAGTGCTGTGTTCCTCCTCGTGTCGGTCTTTTTGTCCGACGCTGAGGAGAGAACACATCACCAAGTAAGTTGCACCAAGCATCACACTGACACAGGTACACATAGGCACACTTAACCCCTTCCTGTCACCATCGATCACCCCCCCCCCCCCCCCCCCCCCCCAGTCCACTGTCACATTGTGTCACTGAATGCAGGAATCATTTATTTCTGATAACTGCATTTAGTGTCAGTGTGACAGTAAAAAGTGTCAGGGCAGTTAGTCTTAGCCCCCTTTAGCCCCCTAATAAAGGTTTAACCCCTTGATCACCGCCCTAGTTAACCCTTTCACCCCCTATTGCCAGTGTCACTAAGCGATCGATTTTCTGATCGCTGTATTAGTGTCACTGTTGCGGCTAGGCAGTTAGTTTTTTTTGAGGTTCGCCGCCAGGTTCTATAGCGCTAGGTACCCCCATAAATAACGTTTTTAACCCCTGATTGCCCCTAGAGTTAACCCTTTCACCAGTGATCACCATATAAGTGTCACTGGTGACGCAGGTTAGCCAGTTAGTTATTTAGGTTTTTAGAAAGCATTAGGTACCCCCATATATTACCCAATAAAGGTTTTAACCCCCTGATTGCCCCCTAGTTAACCCTTTCACCAGTGATCACCGTATAAGTGTTACGGTTGACGCTGGTTAGTTAGTTTGCTGTTTATAGCATCAGGGCACCCGCCGTATATAACCCAATAAAGTTTTAACCCCCTGATCGCCCGTCGGGTGATATAAATAAATTTTTTGCGTCAGTCAGGGTCTACGTCGCCCCAGGCAGCGTTAGGTTAGTGCCAGTAACGCTTACACCCACTCGCAAAGCATACACCCCCCTTAGTGGTATAGTATCTGAACAGATCGATACCTGATCTGATCAGATCTATACTAGCGTACCCAGCAGTTTAGGGTACCCAAAAACGCATTGTTAGCGGAATCAGCCCAGATACCCGCTAGCACTTGCGTTTTGCACCTCCGCCCAGCCCAACCCACCCAAGTGCAGTATCGATCGATCACTGTCACTTCAAAAACACATCACACACAACTGCAGCGTTCGCAGAGACAAGCCTGATCCCTGCGATCGCCAACAGTTTTTTTGAAGCGTTTTCTACATTTGACTTTCTACAGGTGCTTTTTTTACCCGTGAATCATCACCAGTCTACGACTAAATTTAGAGCCCAAAATGGCAAAGCGAATGTACACTGTTGAAGAGGCTGTCAGGACCCTGAGCATGTCACATAGTGATGAGGAGGTCACGCATCTATCAGATTCGGGCTCAGAATACGATCCTGTTTACGACAGCGGCTCCATGTCAGATAGCTCTGATGACAGAGTGGTGGTCCCTGCTAAGGCCAGGCGTACACGATCCCGTTTTGAGGTTGTTGAGGAGCAAGAACCGCAGGACCCTTGTATGGAGCAGAGAGCCAGTACTAGCGCCGATATTCCTTCTGGTGGATTGGCAAGCACCAGCGGCCTAGTACACCCTGGTCGTTCATCCAGCACTGCAGCATCACGTGGTGACGTGGCGAGTCCCATAAGTGCATTTCAAGCTGGCGAGGTGGCAAGCACAAGTAGTGTCCCGCTGCCACCAAGAAGAAGAAGAAGAAAAAAAAAAAAAAAGACAGGCCCGTTGTACCCATAGTGCCCTTCCTGCAGAATTTGCCTATCCTGATTGGGTCCCCACCACTTCTGCAGCAACCGTACTTCCCCCATTCACTGGCCAACCCGGAATTCAGGTGGATACAGCGAATTTTACGCCACTTGATTTTTATTCGCTGTATTTCACGGAAGATCTCTATAGATCTATTGTGGACCAAATTAGTTTATATGCTGGTACCTACATCGCCGCTAATCCCCAGACCCTCCTTGCCAAAGAATGGAGACCTCTTACGGTTTCCGAATTTAAGACCTTTCTGGCCCTTACCCTCAATATGGGCATACACCCATTTCCTCAATTGCGCATGTATTGGTCCATACATCCAATTGACCATATTCTCTGCTCACATGGCCAGGAAACGATACGAGGCGATCCTGCGGTTCCTGCATTTCAGTGACAATGAACTTTGTCGTCCACGTGGAGACCCTGAATTTGACCGGCTCTACAAAATTCGGCCCCTCATAAACCATTTCAATGAACGTTATGCAGCCTTGTTTAATCCCCAGCAAGTTGTCTGCGTTGATGAGTCCCTGGTTAAATTTGCTGGCCGCTTGTCTTTCAAGCAGTTCCTTCCCAGCAAGCGTGCCAGATACGGGATCAAGCTCTATAAGCTCTGTGACAGGGCAACAGGCTACACATGGAGCTTTAGGGTTTATGAGGGCAAAGATAGTGAGGTAGAGCCAGAAGGATGCCCAGATTACATGGGGAGCGCTGGCAAGATTGTTGGGGACTTGGTGTCACCCTTATTCGGAAAGGGGTACCACTTGTATGTGGACAATTATTACAGCAGCGTGCCATTTTTTAGTCACTTGTTTGATCATCAGATTGGAGCATGTGGCACCGTGCGACCTAATCGCCAGGGCTTTCCCCAGCGGCTTGTAGATGCCTGTCTTAGGCTGGGGGCGAGAGCCTGCTGCAGATGTAATAATTTGCTCGCTGTGAAGTGGCGGGACAATAAGAATGTTTTCGTTCTTACCACCCTTCACGCAGACACGACAGTACAAATTCGTACGGCAACTGGTGTTGTGGAGAAACCCCTCTGTGTCCACAAATATAACCAAAATATGGGAGGGGTGGACCTCAACGACCAGTTGATGGCACCGTATCATATTGTCTGGTACAAAAAAGTGTCTCTACATTTATTTCAATTGACTCTACTGAATGCTTTTGTCTTATACAAAGCTTCAGGACAGAACGGACCCTTCCTCCAATTCCAGAAGGATATCGTCACAGAACTCCTGTATCCAGGCGGTTCTGCACCTCACCATCCCCTACCAAATGCAGTAAGCCGACTGCATGAGAGGCATTTTATATATGCCCTCGAGAGTACCCCTAACCAAAAAGCCCCCCAAAGAAGATGTCGTGTCTGTAGCAAGCGCGGATTTAGGTGTGACACCCGTTATTTTTGTCCCCGATGTCCTGCCGATCCTGGTCTTTGTATTGGCAAATGTTTTGAACACTTCCACACACAAGTGAAGTATTAGCGTAGGGTAAAACATTTTACAGGCTAGGCACACGTACACAGGGTCTCCCAAGATGCCATCGCATTTTGAGAGACCCAAACCTGGAACCGAAAAGTTAAACAGTTACAAAAAAAAGTGTAAAAAAAATAAAAAGTAAAAAAAACACACAAAAAAATATATAAAAAATAAAAATAAAATAGTTGTCGTTTTATTGTTCTCTCCCTCTCTATTGTTCGCTCTTTTTTACTGTTTTCCATTCTGCTAAGTTTTATTGTTATGTTTTTTCATGCTTGCTTTTCAGGTATGTAATTTACTTGACTTTTTTCAGGTACGCCATTTAGCTGTTGCGCGGACTTATCTATCTTGACAGCAACAGTGTTTATATTAAGTCATGACTCCAGTGCTGTAGGAGGTGATTTCACCACCAATGTTAAAAAAAGAGCATATATGCCGAAGCATGGGGGCATTAGGGGCGGAGGAGCGATTTTGCTCCTAATGCCGCGTACATACGGTTGACATTCCTACGGAGGCTTTCCCGTGGAAGAGTCTGACCATGTGTACACGGCATAGAAAAGTCTGACCATGTGTACACGGCATAGAAAAGTCCAACCGTGTGTACGCGGCATAACTTTTTTGCGGGAGGTTCCCCACATGCTTCGGCATATATATATATATATATATATATATATATATATATATATATATATTAGGCACAGGTTGCGTTAAAAAATGATTTTTTACTATGTTTTTTTTATTGCTATTTGCTTTGCAGGTATGGTATGATCTTACTGTTATACTGTAATGTTACTTTGTTTTAATGTTAACCATCATTTGCTTAGCAGGTACGCCATTCAGTTGCAGCGCGGATTTATTTAGCGTGACAGCAACAGCGTTTGCTCCCACGATATATATAAAGCTGCGACTCCAACGCTGTAGGAGGTGATTTCACCACCACAGTCCAAAAAAGAGCATATATGCCGAAGCATGGGGGCATTAGGGGCGGAGGAGCGATTTTGCTCCTAATGCCACGTACATACGGTTGACACTCCTACGGAGGCCTTACCCATGGAAAAGTCTGACCATGTGTACACGGCATAGAAAAGTCCGACTGTGTGTACGCGGCATAGAAAAGTCCGACCGCGTGTACGTGGCATAACTTTTTTGCGGGAGGATGCCCCCATGCTTCGGCATATATAAATGGTGCATGTATGCCCATCATTAGAAGTGGGTGGATGAAGGGAGGTATTCTAATGGTGGGCATACCCACCGATCAATCCATATGTGGAATTACACCCCAAAATACATTCTGCTGCTTCTCCTGAGAACGGGGATACCACGTGTGAGACTTTTTGGGAGCCTAGCCATGTACGGGACCCCAAAAACCAATCACCGCCTTCAGGCTTTCTAAGGGTGTAAATTTTTGATTTCACTCCTCACTACCTATCACAGTTTCGAAGGCCATAAAATGTCAAAATAGCACAAAAAAAACAAAAACAAATGACCCCATTTTGGAAAGTAGACACCCCAAGGAAACTGCTGAGAGGCATGTTGAGTCCATAGATTTTTTTTCTTCTCGAAAGTGATTGAATAATGACAAAAAAAAAAAATTCAAAAAGTTGTCACTAAATGATATATTGCTCACACATGCCATGGTTATATGTGGAGTTGCACCCTAAAATACATTCTGCTGCTTCTCCTGAGTACGGGGATACCACATGTTTGGGACTTTTTGGGAGCCTAGCCCCGTACGGGACCCCGAAAACCAAGCACTGCCTTCAGCATTTCTAAGGGCGCAAATTTTTGATTTCACTCCTCACTACCCATCACAGTTTCAAAGGCCATAAAATGCCAAAATAGCACAAAACCTCCCCAAATGACCCCATTTTGGAAAGTAGACACCCCAAGCTATTTGCTGAATGGCATGTTGAGTCCATGGAATATTTTTTATTTTTGCCCCAAGTGATTGAATAATGACCAAAAAAATAAAAATTTACAAAACATTGTCACTAAATAATATATTTCTCACACATGCCACGGTTATATGTGGAATTTCACCCCAAAATATATTCTGCTGCCTCTCCTGAGTACGGGGATACCACATGTGTGGGACTTTTTGGGAGCCTAGCCGTTTACGGGACCCCAAAAACCAATCACCGCCTTCAGGCTTTCTAAGGGTGTACATTTTTGATTTCACTCCTCACTACCTATCACAGTTTCGAAGGCCATACAATGTCAAAATAGCACAAAAAAAAAACAAATGACCCCATTTTGGAAAGTAGACACCCCAAGGAAACTGCTGAGAGGCATGTTGAGTCCATTGATTTTTTTTTTTTTGTCCAAAGTGATTGAATATTGAAAAAAAAAAATCTAAAAGTTGTCACTAAATGATATATTTCTCACACATGCCATGATAATATGTGGAATTGCACCCCAAAATACATTCTGCTGCTTCTCCTGAGTACGGGGATACCACATGCGTGGGACTTTTTGGGAGCCTAGCCGCATATGAGACCCCGAAAACCAAGCACCGCCTTCAAGATTTCTAAGGACATAAATTTTTGATTTCAGTCACACAAATCTTGATGGCAGTGCTTGGTTTTCGGGGCCCCGTACGTGACTAGGCTCCCAAAAAGTCCCACAAATGTGGTATCCCCGTACTCAGGAGAAGCAGCAGAATGTATTTTGGGGTGCAATTCCACATATGCCCATGGCATGTGTGAGAAATATATCATTTAGTGACAAAGTTTTGTAATTTTTTTTTTTTTGTTCATTATTCAATGACTTGGGGCAAAAAAATTAAATATTACATGGACTCAACATGACTCTCAGCAAATAGCTTGGGGTGTCTTCTTTCCAAAATGGGGTCATTTGGGGGGGTTGTGTGCCATCTTGGCACTTTATGGCCTTCAAAACTGTGATAGGTAGCGAGGAGTGAAATCAAAAATGTATGCCCTTAGAAAGCCTGAGGCGGTGATTGGTTTTCGGGGCCCCGTACGCGGCTAGGCTCCCAAAAAGTCCCACACATGTGCTATCCCCGTACTCAGGAGAAGCAGCAGAATGTATTTTGGGGTGCAATTCCACATTTAATCATGGCATGTGTGAGAAATATATCATTTAGTGACAACTTTTTGTAAACATTTTTTTTTTTTTGTCATTATGCAATCAATTGGGACCAAAAAAAATAAAAAATTCAATGGACTCAACATGCCTGTCCTTGCCCTTCGCTAGCCTTGCTACACTTTCAGGGCATTCCCATTGTGCAATATTTGGCTGACCTTATGTAAACGACATTTTCGTCGCCGTATTGTGTTCATCGCCAGGCACTGCGTGCATTCCAGCGTGGAACGCGGAGGTGCCGAGCGTAATCAACGCTCTATCAAAGACACATGCTTTGCTGCTAAAAACACACTAGTATTACACCCGGAGGAGCTGCTGGTTGTTTTAGGTGGCACATTTACCTCGTGGCTCCTCCAAATTCCTAGGGGTGAATGATGCGTATTGCATTTAGTAGTAGTAAAAGGAATGTCCACAACAGGTGCCCTTTACTGTGCTCTTTATTACCCAATTGGGTAAAAACAATAAACTTGTGAGGAAAATAAAGTTGAAGAAGAAAAGTGAGCAGCAGATTCAGGCGTGATGGTAGGGAAACAGTCCTGCTCCCAAACGTAATACTTCTTTGCGCAACTCCTATATCAGTGGGTTTAGCGTACCCGGACAGGCCTCTCTCACTGCCCTGGCAGCCGGAGTATCACTCGAACATCTGTAGGATAAAGTCTCTGCCACAGACCCTCCTTGGTGAGCATCAAAAAGGTACCTCTGCCACAGGCCCTCCCTGATTTGTAGTTACGGTGATGATCCTCCTTAACCACTTCCCCACCGAGCCATAGTAAAATGACGTTGGTGGGGACCCTTCGTCCTTCAGACTGGACGTCATATGACGTCCTTGCATTTACCGGCCTCTAGGGGGCGCACGCGTGTCCCCACCGCATTCCTCGGGACCTGGTGCGCGTGCACGGCGGTCACGATGACCGCCAGGCACCCGCGATCTCCCGCAATCATGGCAGAAGCATGGATCTGGGTGTGTAAACACCCAGATCCATGTCCTGTCAGCGGTGAGGAGACTGATGTGTGTTCCCAGTTGGGATGAGCTTCGCGTTCGATACGAACGCATGTTCGACTCGAACATTGCCTGTTCGATCGTTTGTCGAAAAACGAACAAAATGGGTCGTTCGTGCCAAATTCGAATGACGCACAACGGCCCATAATTCACTGCGGCGTTGCGCGCTCATGATTGGCCAAGCATGCATCATGACCCCGCATGCTTGGCCAATCACAGCGCCCAAAAAACGAAGAGCCATAATTGGCCAAAGCCTGGGTGCTTTGGCCAATTATGGCTCAGGGCTTTAGCACACGCCCCACACTATAAAAGGCCGCCTCCCCGGCGGCCTTGTGTAGTGTGTTCCTGATTTGTTACAGAGAAGTCAGACAGTCAGTCAGTTAGAGAGAGATAGATAGATAGATAGAGACACAGTGGGCCAGATTCTCAAAAGAGATACGATGGTGTATCGCAGGAAACACCGTCGTATCTCTGTTTTTTTTACTGGGTATCTATGCGTGTGATTCCTAGAATCACTTACGCATAGATACAGTGAAGATCCGACAGGTGTAAAACAAACACTTACACCGTTGGATCGTAGATGTAATGACTTCGCTGGCCGCTAGGTGGCCTTACGTTGATTTCTCATTTGCCTATGCAAATGAGCCTAATATGCCGATTCCCGAACGTTTTTAAGCCGCCCCGTGGTCGTTTACGTCGTTTCCGTAAGCGTAAACCTACCCCTGCTATATGAGGGGTAGGTTTACGTAGTTCCGTCATATGCCATGTTAAGTATGGCGTTGGGTCAGCGTCGTCTTTTTCCGTTGGTTACATCGTTTTACTAAGTCGTTCGCGAATAGGGCATTGTGTAAGTGACGATTTAAATACAATCCGCCCCCTTTTAAGTACGCAGCCTTACGCCGGGCCATTTACACTACGCAGCCGCAACTTACGGAGCAAGTGCTTTGGGAATACGGCACTTGCTCTGTTAAGTTGCGGCGGCGTAGTGTAAATGGCTTAAGCTACACAGGCGGGCAATCTACGAGAATCTGGCCCAGTGTCTTTTCTACCAGATAGATAGAGCAGGAAGGCTAGTAGTCAGTATAGTTAAAATTACAGGGCCAGATTCTCTAAGAAATTTGCCGGCGTAGTGTAAGCCATTTACACTACGCCGCCGCATCGTACTAGAGCAAGTGCCGTATTCCCTAAGCATTTGCTCCGTAGTTTGCGTTGGCGTAGCCAAAATGGCCCAGCGTAAGCCCGCGTAATTCAAATGGGGCGGCTTGTATTTAAATTAAGCGCGCCCCCGCGTCGAACGAACTGCGCATGCGCCGGCCGGGGAAAAAGCCCAGTGCTCATGCTCCAGCTCACGTCGGAAAGCGCAGTTGAAACCGATGTCAAAACGACGTGATCGTCACTACGCAATGCCCTATTCGCGAACGAGTTAGTAAAACGACGTAAGCGACGGAAAAAGCCGATGCTGACCCGACGCCATACTTAACATGGCATCCGACGGCACCCGACGGCATCCAACGGTACTTTGTAAGGTTACTCCTCATAGAAGCAGGGGTAACCTTACGTAAACGAAAACGATCGGGAATCGGCGTAGTAGCCTCATTTGCATAGGCAAATGAGAAAACAACGTAAAGGCCACCTAGTGGCCGGAGTTGTCATTACAACTACGATCCGCAAGTGTAATGGTATTACACTTGTCGGATGTTCAAGCGTATCTATGCCAAAGTGATGCTAAGCATCACTCGCATAGATACGAGACAAAAAAAAAACGGCGATACGACGAGGTATCTGAGATACTCCGTCGTAGCGCCGCTAAGAATCTGGCCCACAGTGTGTAGAGAATATATATATATCCTTAGGAGTTGTACATATATTTATACACTGTATAGCTTAGCTAGATCTGCTATTAGTATTTGTTAGGCAGGAGATTGTGCTGTACTATACGTCTGCTGTGTTTTTGGCCATAAACTCAGTCGATCATACTGCACGTTTGCTGTTTTTGGCCATAAACTCAGTCGATCTTACTATACGTTTGCTGTGGTTTTGCCCATAAACGCAGTCGATCATACAGCATGTTGCACATTTGCTGTGTTTTTGCCCATAAACTCAGTCGATCTTACTATACGTTTGCTGTGTTTTTGCCCATAAACGCAGTCGATCATACTGCACGTTTGCTGTTTTTGCCCATAAACGCAGTCCATCATACTGTGCGCTTGCTGTGTTTGCCCATAAATGCAGTCGATCATACTGCACGTTTGCTGTGTTTGCCCATAAACGCAGTCGATCATACTGCACGTTTGCTGTGTTTGCCCATAAACACAGTCGATCATACTGCACGTTTGCTGTGTTTGCCTATAAACGCAGTCGATCATGCTGCACGTTTGCTGTGTTTTTGTCCATAAACGCAGTCGATCTTACTATAAGTTTGCTGTGTTTTTGCCAATAAACTCAGTCGATCTTACTATACGTTTGCTGTGTTTTTGCCCATAAACTCAGTTGATCATACTGCACGTTTGCTGTTTTTGGCCATAAACTCAGTCGATCTTACTATACGTTTGATGTGTTTTTGCCCATAAACGCAGTCGAGCATACTGCACGTTTGCTGTGTTTTTGCCCATAAACTCAGTCGATCTAACTATAAGTTTGCTGTGTTTTTGCCCATAAACTCAGTCGATCATACTGCACGTTTGCTGTTTTTGGCCATAAACGCAGTTGCTCTTACTGGACAGGTGCTGTTTATTTCTGATTTTGTCCTGTGCAGGCCATTAAAATGTCTGGAAGGACAACAAAGAAAGGCAGAAATTCACGAGGGCAAGCAGGCTCTGCATCTAGAGGCAACGCTGGCGGTGGACGCGCATCCTCTTCAGCACGTGGCCGTGGCCACTTGTCCTTTTCGGGAGCTGGCCGTGTTGAGCCTCAACATGCAGAGAAATTAGTAGAGTGGATGACCAAGCTGTCCTCATCCTCTCTTACCCAGGCTAAGCTTAGTTTATTTGGCAAAGCAGCTGTCAAGGCATCCTCTTCCTTGTGCACAATGGCATCACACAATCCTTCCCTAGTCCCACCGTGTCCTCCTGAGGAGTCCCCCGAACTGTTTCAACACAGTGTTGGGTACATGCTGAATGAAGATGCGCAGCGTTTTGAAGGCTCCGATGATGGAACACAGATAGAGGAAGGCATTGATGTGAGCCCAGGGAGAGGGGGTGGCCGAGAGGGACAGCAATCTGGAAGTGATGTTCCCCCAGCTGGAGCATACTGCCAGGTTTTTGACAGTGATGAGGAGGGAGGGAATGATGAGGTCACTGACTCTACCTGGGTGCCTGATAGGAGAGAGGAGGAGGAGGAGGGAGAGGAGGAGGAGGATGAGGCACAGGCACATCTCCAAAAGGCAGGATGACCTCCAGGGGTCAGCTTAAGGGTACACCAACTGCATTACAGCGCACATCTACGCTTGTGCATGGCGCTGCTGTGTCTGAATGGTACAGCAAAAGTTCTTTGGTGTGGGCCTTTTTTGAAACATGTCCATCAGATCGTACCTTTGCTATTAGCAACATATGTCGCAAGCGTATCTTGCGTAGCCAAAACATCACCCGCCTGGGTACCACATGCTTGTCCAGACATATGTCGACCTGCCATGCAGCTTGTTGGCAAGCACACCAGAAAGACCCACACCAAAGACAAAAGCGTACCTCCCCTTGCCCTTCTGGGACCTCCAACCCCACTAGACCCCCAGTCCTCTCTGAAGCCTGCAGTGAAGGTGTAGAAATAGGTGTGTCACAACCTAGTAGTAGTAGTACATGCGGGCAATCTACCAGGCAAATTTCCCTGCCCCAGCTGCTGCAGCGCCGAAAGAAGTACTCTCCCAGCCATCCACATGCCCAGCGGTTGAATGCTAGCTTAGCGAAATTGCTAGCACTTCAACTGCTACCTTTTCAGTTGGTAGATTCTGCCCCCTTCCCTGAGTTTGTGGAATGTGCAGTACCTCAGTGGCAAGTACCAAAATGCCACTTTTTCTCACGGGAGGCGATTTTGGCTCTCTACCGGCATGTGGAAGGCAATGTCCATGCCTCGCTGGACAGGGCGGTCAGTGGTAAGGTGCATCTTACCACTGACTCATGGTCCAGCAGGCATGGACAGGGACGTTACCTGTCTTTTACGGTGCATTGGGTGACTCTGCTGGCAGCTGGGAAGGACGCAGGGCAAGGTACAGTAGTTTTGGAGGTTGTTCCGCCACCACGCCTCCAAAACACTACTACCGTTTGTACACACCTCTCCCCTCCACCCCCTCCTCTTCTTCCTCTGTGGCCTCTTCCTGTGGTAATGTTTTCTGAGAACCAGCCGTGCTCCGTAGGCGTACGAGGGGCTACGCTGGAATGCAGGCCAAGAGATGCCATGCGGTGCTAGAGCTGGTGTGCTTGGGAGACAGGAGCCACACTGGGGAAGAGGTTTTGTCAGCTCTGCAGGGTCAGGCTCAGAGGTGGTTGACGCCACGCCAGCTGAAGCCTGGAATAGTGGTCAGCGATAATGGCACCAACCTCCTCTCTGCCCTGCGACAGGGAAAACTCACCCATGTGCCCTGTTTTGCGCATGTCCTGAATTTGGTGGCGCAGCGGTTCTTGGGCAGGTACCCGGGCTTACAGGATGTCCTGAAGCAGGCCAGGAAAGTCTGTGTGCATTTCCGGAGGTCATATAATGCCACTGCTCGGCTGACAGACCTCCAAAGGGAATACAACCTGCCCAAGAACCGCCTAATCTGTGACATGCCCACCAGATGGAACTCTACGTTGGCCATGCTGCAGCTGCTGCACACGCAGCAGCGGGCCATCAATGAGTACCTGTGCCAATTTGGCAGCAGAACTGGGTCAGGGGGGCTTGTTTTTTTCCCCCACGCCAGTGGGCCTTGATCAGGGATGCATGCACTGTCCTGTCACCATTTGAGGAGGCCACGAGGATGGTAAGCAGTGACATAAGTGCATCAGTGAGACTGTCCCACTTAATCACATGTTGGAGCACACGCTACATGGAATAATGGACAGGGCCCTTGAGGCAGAACAGAGGGAGGAAGAGGAGGACTTCCTTACCTCTCAAGGCCCCCTTTACCCAGACAGTGGTCCTGCTTGCCCACCTAGCACACAGGAAGAGAAGGAGGAGGATGAATGTATCAGTAGCATGGAGGTGGAGCCTAGCACTCAGCATCAGCAGCAGCAGTCTTCAAGGGATCATTTACAGTCCCAAGGAACACGTGGACTTTTACGTGGCTGGGATGAGGTGCCTGTGGATCATGTCGTCCTCAGTGACCCAGAGGACTGTGCCCCGAATGCCTCTGCAAACCTACGCTGCATGGCCTCCCTGATCCTGCAAAGCCTGCGTAAGGATCCTCGTGTACGTGCTATCAAGGAGAGGGATCATTACTGGCTGGCAACTCTCCTTGATCCACGTTACAAGAGTAAGGTTGCGGACCTTATGCTGCCCTCGCAGAGGGAGCAGAAGATGAAACTTCTGCGGGAGGCCTTGCAAAAGGGACTGTGCAATGCGTTCCCAGAACCGGGGGGATAACCAAAACCTGGCTCTGGACAACGTCTTGCTGAGGCTTCGGTGAGTCACAGAAGAAGCGGTGGAGAAGGTGGCCGTCTGACCGATGCGTTCAGACAATTTTTTAGTCCGCAGCCCCAAGGTCTGACCGGTTCCAGCAACCATCGCCAGTGTCTTGTTTACATGGTCCGGGAATACCTAGGGGCAAGATCCGACTTGGGACACCTTCCCCACTGAAAATCCTCTGGCTTACTGGGTCTTGAGGATGGATTACTGGCCAGAGCTTGCACAGTACGCAATTGAGCTACTGGCCTGCCCTGCATCCAGTGTTCTTTCAGAACGCACATTCAGTGCTGCTGGAGGCTTTGTGACCGATCACAGGGTGCGCCTCTCCACCGACTCTGTTGATCGACTGACCTTCATAAAAATGAATCCGGCTTGGATCAACACCAGCTACCAAGCACCTGATGTTGATGTTACTGAATAATATTTTTTTGTTGAAATATCAGATCCCTTTGAGACTGCGTATGCTGATGCTGAGTGACTGTCCTGTTATGCTGCTGATGGAATATCCTTCTCCTCCTCACTTTTCTTGCTGATAGCTAGTAAGAAATGTTGTGCTTCTGGGCTCCGCCACCAGTGCCAAGGACAAATTTTTGTGCCCCTGTTTAACAGGGGCGTCTAATAACAATTTTTGATGCAATACTTTGCACGTAGCTCTTTATTGCGCTCCAATTACAGTTATTGGGAGGGGTTGCAGTGTTGTGTTGTGCCTAAGGCACAATTTTTCAGCCCCTGTTTAACAGGGGCGCCTAATAACAATTTTTGATGCAATACTTTGCACGTGGCTCTTTGTTGTGCTCCAGTTAGGCCGCGTACACACGACCAAATACATCTGTTCAAATCGGTCTGCTGGGCTGTTTTGGTTTGATTGCTGTACACACAATCAAACCAAAATCCCCGCCGGCAGACAGCGCGGTGACGAGGCGATAACGTTGACGCCGCCACGTCACCGCACCAGGAAGTAAAACACTTCCGCGCATGCGTCAAATCCATTTGACGCATGTGCGAGCAGATATGTCTGCTGGTTAGCGTACTAACCAGCAGACATGTCGGACGGACGGATTCCCAGCAGACAGATTTTAAAGCATGCTTTAAAATCTGTCGGCTGGCCAAATCTGTCTGTCCGCCCGTACACACGATCGAATCTGTCTGCTGAAACCATCTGTCAGACCGTTTCCAGCAGATAGATTTGATCGTGTGTACGCGGCCTAAGAGTTATTGTGAGGGGTTGCAGTGTTGTGTTGTGCCTAAGGCACAATTTTTCAGCCCCTGTTTAACAGGGGCGCCTAATAACAATTTTTGATGCAATACTTTGCACGTGGCTCTTTGTTGTGCTACAATTGGAGTTATTGGGAGAGGTTGCAGTGTTGTGTCTAAGACACAATTTTTCAGCCCCTGTTTAACAGGGGCGCATAATAATTTTTGATGCAATACTTTGCACGTGGCTCTTTGTTGTGCTCCAATCAGAGTTATTGTGAGGGGTTGCAGTGTTGTGTTGTGCCTAAGGCACAATTTTTCAGCCCCTGTTTAACAGGGGCGCCTAATAGCAATTTTTGATGCAATACTTTGCACGTTCTTTTGTTGTGCTCAAATTACAGTTATTGGGAGGGGTTGCAGTGTTGGGTTGTCTCTAAGGCACAATTTTTATGCCCGTTTAACAGGGGCGCCTAATAACAATTTTTGATGCAATACTTTGCACGTGGCTCTTTGTTGTGCTCCAATTACAGTTATTGGGAGGGGTTGCAGTGTTGGGTTGTGCCTAAGGCGCAATTTTTCTGCCCCTGTTTAACAGGGGCGCCTAATAACAATTTTTGATGCAATACTTTGCACGTTCTTCTTTGTTGTGCTCCAATTACAGTTATTGTGAGGGGTTGCAGTGTTGTGCTGTGCCTAAGGCACAATTTTTCTGCCCCTGTTTAACAGGGGCGCCTAATAACAATTTTTGATGCAATACTTTGCACGTGGCTCTTTGTTGTGCTCCAATTGGAGTTATTGGGAGGGGTTGCAGTGTTGTGTTGTGCCTAAGGCACAATTTTTCTGCCCCTGTTTAACAGGGGCGCCTAATAAATTTTTTTGATGCAATACTTTGCACGTGGTTCCTTGTTGCGCTCCAATTACAGTATGTTTGAGGGGTGCCCTTTTTATCTACAATTTTTCTTTCACAAAACAATAATGGCCCCCCACCACCGCTAAAATTTTCGACATATTGTTGCCACACAGCACGTGCGCAAGCAGTATTAAATTACTTTTTTCTTATAGTACTCTCATGTTGTGCAGGGACATTTATAAACACGTGCCACTACTATAGACAACCAGCAGGTGTGATATTTAAAGGAATTTTTCATTTTTTTTTTTCACTTTAAGCATCATTAAAATGGCTGCTCCGGAAAAAACGTCCGTTTTTAAAACTTTTTTTTCCATTGATACATGTTCCCTGGGGCAAGACCCGGGTTCTGAAAGACGTTTTCCAACATTGAATTGAATATTGGTCTTTAAAATTCGAACGTTCGAGTCCCATAGATTTCAATGGGGTTCTAAATGTTCGCGCGAACCCGCGGTCTGTTCGAACGTTCTGCTGCGAACCGAACGCGGGTATGTTCGGCTCATCCCTAGTTCCCAGTACAGAGGAACACACATCGATCTCCTCCCCTTGTGAGTCCCCCTCCCCCTAACAGTTAGAACACACTTTAGGTAACATATTTAACCCCTTCAGCGCCCCCTAGTGTTAACCCCTTCCCTGCCAGTCACATTTACACAGTAATCAGTACAGTTTTATAGCACAAATCGCTGTGTAAATGTGAATGGCCCCAAAAATGTGTCAAAAGTGTCCAATGTGTGCGCCGCAATGTCACGGTCACAATAAAAAAAAAAATCGCAGATCACCGCCATTACTAGTAAAAAAATTAAATAAAAAAATGCCATAATTCTATTTCCTACTTTGTAGACGCTGACGCTGTAGAAATTTTGCGCAAACCGATCAAATACGCTTATTGCTTATGTAGAAGAATACGTATCGGTCTAAACTGAGGGAAAAAAAAGGAAAAAAAAATTATGATATTTATTAAATCAAAAAGTAAAAAATATTGGGCCAGATTCAGATAGAATTGCCCATCTTTAGGCGAGCGTAGCATATCTCAGATACACTACGCCGATGTAACTCAGAGAG